>CM061134.1:226535208-227135208 GCA_030789695.1 Scilla litardierei | reverse complement strand
CAAAAGAAATACTAAAAATGTAAATACTGCTAACACCCCCTGTACTATAATATCACTAAACATCTCGAAACTATGATATTAGCAAAACTACCCTTAGCTGTCCGCTCTCCGGTTGGGCAGTAAGGGTTGGAGAAGGGCAATCCCTCGTTCTTAAAATAAAACTAGCATTCTTAAGACCAAAGCGGAAAAGGGGAGAAAGCTTTCTGTTAGGAACGAACAAAAGATACGATTTTTGTTGATAAAATAGTAGCTAGAACAATATAATTGAGCACAAAAGAGGTGCGCTCTCCTCCCAAGACGCCGAAGAGGATGTCTGCACTCGTTTAATCTAGATCTAATCTAAGACGCTCGAGAGAAAATATCATTCATCAAGCATGACTAAAACAAAAGACGGCTAGTCCCTATAAATAACAGAAACTATGGTTCATAGGCTAGAGACGCGCGCGCACACACCAAAGGGGCCGGCAGCCAACCATGGGCCTGGGCCCATGGTGCGGCAGATAGACCCGCAAGGGTCTATCAATACTCCCCCCAAAGAGCCACCTTGTCCTCAAGGTGATGCCAGCAAATCGATGCCTTCGTCCTTTACGTCATCATCCTCGTCTGCTTCCGCTATCAACACTTGCAACTTACGACTCGCACAGCGGTGTCCGGGAGTGAAGCGCTCGTCGCATCTGAAACAGAGCCCTTTTTGCATCTTCTCCCTCATCTCCGCATCGGTCATCCTTCGGAATGGGCCCCAGCCGGTGGTAGGTCGTTTTGTTCCCCGTCTTCTCAAGTCCCCACCTGAACGGCCTCGGTAGTGGCCTCCGCTCCGCCTGCTCCAGTCGAGGTGACCCGATGTAACTGCCCACTGTAGCTGCCCCCGCCTCTCCTGTCCTCAGTCCAGGAGTCCTCTACCATCTGCGCCATCTCGATGACGTCTGAAAGTCACATGTGCTTGTAAGGTCTCACTGCGGCTCGAAGGCTGGGTCGCAATCCCTTCGAAGAAAGTGCCCTCCAATGACTCGTCCGACACACTATGTACGCGCCCTGCCAGCGTCTCAAATCTCTCGATGTACTCCCGCACCGGTCCCTCCTGCCTGAGGGCATACAGCTGCTCGTGCAGGTTCCCCAGACGGGGATCTCGGAACTTCTCCAGGATCAGGTCCTTCAGCTCCTCCCAGTCGTGAATCTGCTGCCTCCTCTCTTTCCACTGGTACCACCCCAAAGCTCTCCCCTCCATGCAAATCCCTCCATGCAAATAGCCGCGGCCTCCAACTTTTGAGCCTCTGTCATGCGGTGTGCTGCAAAATACCTCTCTGCTGTGAATAGCCAGGCATGCGGATCCTCTCCCGTGAACAGCGACATCTCCAGCTTCTGCACCCTGACCTCTCTGCCAAAGTGCCCCTGCTCGGGCCTCCCCTCCTCTCTGTGATGCGGACGGTAGTGCTGTCTCCTCTCGTCATGAGTCTCGTACCGCCTAGGTGGCCCTCCTCCGCAGCCCCCAAAGTCTCCTCGGTCTCCGTGCCCCTCGTCGCCTCCAAATCCACCCTCTAGCCACTCCTGATAGTCTCTGTATCTCCCTCAGGCGCCTGTTGTGCGTCTCTCCTGGTGGTGAGGCGGTGTCTGCCACCTTCCATCGTCAAATCGAGTGTCGGGAGGGTCCCGATAGCTCTCGTCGTAGTCTCCGTGCTCCTGAAAATCCCCGGGTCCCAAATCCTCCTTGAAGTCACGTGCCTGAGCCTCTCGACGCGGCTGTCCGTCGTGAAAAGTTTGAAAATCGTCGCTCGTAGCCTCGAAAACCCCGCGCGGGGGTCTGCGCCTGTCCACGGGGCCACGGCCTGCCTGGGGCAAGGCCGCCGGCCCCGCTTGGTAGCTCTGGGGGCCCCAGCGGCCCCCCGAGGTCGGGGGGTCGGCGGCCCCTCGGAAGCTTCGCCGCCCCTGGGCGGTGGCCCTGGGGGCCCCAGTGGCCCCCCGGGCTCGTGGGGTTCGCCTGCCCCCCTGGGGCCTTCGTCGCCCCCTGGGCGAGGGTCCTGGGGGCCCCAGCGCCCCCCCCCCCCAGGGCTCGGGGGGTTCGCCGGCCCCTTGGGGGCTTCTCCGCCCCTGGGCGGAGCCAGGGGAGGCCGCCGCCCCCTGGCGGCCCTCCTGGTGGTCGGCGGGGCCCGGGGGGCTAGCGCGGCCCCCCTCCGCTTCGCCTGTCGGTGGGGTTGGATGTTGCTGCCGGCCCATCCTTCGGCTTCCGCCGCCTTTCGTCTCACTTCTTCTCGATAGTCGACCTTCCACAGTTTCTCTTCCTCTTTCTCGGCCAAATCCTCCACCAAAAAGTTGTTTTCCGGATCAAATCTCTCAACTTTCTCCTTCCCCTTGTCCAAAGGTGGCGCCTTTTCCGCTGATTTAGGGTTCCCCTCCGCTTTGTTGTTTGTCGCCAATTGATTTAGGGGTCCCATCAATTCCTCAAATTGTTCGTCGTGCTTCGCTTGATTTGCCGCCAATTGGTTGATGAAAGCCGTCAACTTTGCCATGGATTCATCGTTTGCCGCCAACGATTTCTTAATCCAGTCGATCTCGCTTGAAAATTTCTCCTCCAAAGCCTCAATTTTGTCTTGCGATCTCGTCGAAGCCGCCATAGATCGTCACGTGCTCTGATACCAAAATGTTAGGAACCAACAAAAGATACGATTTTTATTAATAAAATAGTAGCTAGAACAAGATAATTGAGCGCAAAAGAGGTGCGCTCTCCTCCCAAGACGCCGAAGAGGACGTCCGCACTTGTTTAATCTAAATCTAATCTAACACGCTCGAGAGAAAATATCATTCATCAAGCATGACTAAAACAAAAGACGGCTAGCCCCTATAAATAAGAGAAACTAGGGTTCCTAGGCTAGAGACGCGTGCGCGCACCAAAGGGGCCGGCGGCCAACCATGGGCCTGGGCCCATGTTGCGGCAGATAGACCCGCAAGTGTCTATCACTTTCTTTTCACGGTTCCTCTGTAGCTAAATTCTCCGGAACTTCAGGAATCCTTAGCTTAGAATGAATGGGATTCCAACTCAGCACCTTTTGAGATTTTGAAAACAATTGATGTTTAAAGAGCACAGTACGATGAAAGTTGTAACCTGTGTTCGGTGAGAATTATTGTTTATTGTTGGCCTCTATAGTAGAATCAGCCGGTACATAAGGTGTTAGTACCCCTTTGATAATAGATCAGTGGTACTACTTTTTAGAGAGTTTCTGCTAATGTCATGGTTCGGGAGTAGTGACACACTGACCAAAGTTCAAGGGTGTTAGTAGAATTTCTCTTACTAAAATGCTGCAAAATAAAGCAAGTTAGTACTTACCCTTATCTCAGCATCTCTTTTGCCCTCTTGGATTGAAAAACTGTGCACAAGTCTTCGAAGATGAATATTTTGTTCAACTAACCCATTTATATCCTTAAACGTCAACTGCATAAATATTTTAGTATAAATATCAAATGAGAACAACTGAAAGAGCTAACAAAACAAACTAGGATGATTAATATAGCAAATGCTTACAATGTGATCAGATAATATTCTCTCAGCATCAGTGGCATCAAAAAGGTCAGTCGGTTCTGTAAGAGAATTAATGGCAGAAATCTGTGATGTGCCTCCACAGCGCACTTGAACATCTTGGCATTCCTTTAGAAGGACAGTTACCTAGAGAAAAATTAAAAAACATTTAATGGAATGGTTAAAATAAGAAAAAGAACATCCTGATATGTGTACTTGTAGTGACCTAAATATTTGAAAATCTGGGAAAAAAAATGGCCACAAATTGTTCATCGCAAACCAATGTACATTGTATAACCGTGGTACTATAAACACATTTGTTTGACCCTTGGAAATTTAAAACAGGAATTGAGGACCTGTTTTTGGAGATCGTTTATCTCCTTTTGTGCGATAGTAAAGTCCCGCTGACGCATCTTCAGTTCAGCCTGAAAAATGTATTTTTAGCATACACTAAGACCTAAGAAGATTAAGATGGAGAGAATCATGTACTTTAAAGAACAAACACCTTCAGTTGCCTAATTGTGGTCTCAAGGTTATCATGTTCCAAAAGTGCATCCTGCAATTTTTGATCCATCGCAGTGTATGCTTCCACCATTCTCTCATGTTCCGCTGAGACAATTTTACATTAACTTATCAATAATTATGAAAAGGCTAGGCTTCAAAAACATATGTGAACAGGTCAGTACACAAACGCAAAGACAGCAAGATGGAACAAGCATTGTATACTAGAAGTCACCTCTTTCTTCCAAAACCATTTCAACCTTCTCCTCTATTTCATGGAAAACCTGAAGTTTTAAACTAATATGAGCATGACAGAAACATAAGGAAAGTTGACTTCCAAATAACATATAAAAACATGATACTATCATAAGCCCTGATCAGTCCTCACTTCAGTTGATAAAGAAAGTTCAGCCAGATGGTAAATATTTTCAGAAGGGACGGAAAGTCACTTACCTGTTTAAGAGTTGCTTCTGCTTTTTTCCGTTCCAATCTCTCATGCAAGAAAGCATCATTAGCTTCTTGGTATTTCTCATACATCTTTGCAAGCTATACACAACAGAAGTAAATCGAGATGAATATGGCATCCAAGAAGACCAAGTTGTTCAGGTATTTACAAATCAAACCATAAAGGATCTTACACTCCATCCATCACGAAGGAGAGACGCCGCTAATGCTGTCCCAGATATACCAATTGGTACCCTAGGGACAATCATATCACTAATCTCATTTGTCACTACCCGATCAGTTTCTGTAATTGTCCTGAAAATGATGCGGGGTCAAAATGATGGGGATGATGATTAATAACAACAATTATTAAAGAGTAACTAGAAATAACCCCTGCAGAAACTGCACAGCGCGAAAAAACCCCAAACAAAGGATGTGGTGCATGCACGCAACCGACAAAAGAGCATGGAGAGTGGGTGTGGGTGTTTGTAGGCATCGTCGGGGGAGGCGGGACCCGCACGCAACTAAAAAAGATAGAGATGTGTGGATATGTGTAGGTATCGTCTGGGGTAAAGGGGGGAAACATGTGTTAAAGTGCAAAAACCCCTTGGGTCAAAATGAAAAAAAGGCAGACGGCAAACCCATAAATTTGTAGAAGAGGGAGGGGCATTTAGGTTTGATGAAAAATCAATGGCAAGCTTGCAAATAAGGTCAAAGAGTAGCTTTTTTTCTCGGGTGCTCCACAACACCACCCCAAACAACACAACCCCACACTCTACCACAAGTGGGCACCACCATGATGAGGTGGCACACCTCCCCCCTTGCCACATGGGACAATGGTGCCATGTGGGACTAACATCAATGTAGTCCCCCTCATTTGAATAAGTAATACTCCTCACATAGGATTTTTACATGATCCTAGGTATGACTCAGCATAAATACCAGACACATTTAAGTTTTGACAAAAGCATTGGAACTGAATTATACAAGCAAGGACCAACATACAAAACATAAAGTAAGAACTATAATGAATTGGGGTTTGGAAAATATAAGAAAACTAAGTAAATGCATAATTATTTTTAATAATAGATGATCTATAGACAGAAATAATAATTGCTTTAAGCATGCTCAATGAAAATGAGTTCAGAACATACAGTTTATTGGCATTTAAGTCCGTGTGGAAACTGGATAGTGGAAAAAAGCTCGATTCATTGGCCTTGCGCAGTTTCTCGATTTCAGTTTCACGCTCTTCAAGCTTATCTCTCAGAACTGCAACCGCCTGCATATTTAATAAATTAACTGACAGCTGCAAGATGATATGGCTAGAGAAGGAAGATAACTTCGGGGACTAATCAATGTTTATGTCAGATTCATCTGAACTATATTTATTTGAAACATAGATGTGAACTAGGAGTTTCATTTTATCATGAAAGAGAAAGCTTTCATTCTTTCTACTGGCACATGTGTAACTGTGAAACGGCACAATGTATTAGATAAAAAATAAACTAGGACCCAGAGATCCTCGTCGTAAACATCCTCTTGATCATCAAGACACTGAAAATAAAAGCAAAACATGGTATCGATTTTTCAACCTTGATGGCATAAGGAACAGTAATGGTATACCTTCTCCAGGTCTTTCCCGACTGATACTTCATTTTCCAGTTTTTCCTTGTACTCGTTTACGCTTTGGCTCAAATGTGTCTGTGCCGGATAAAAGAAAATACAATTGTTGGTGAACCGTTGAAGGCCATAAGCTTTAATGCACTGATCTATCTACTAAGATATGTACAAACCTCCAATGCCTTAATGACACCCTCAAGCTCCCCTGCCTTTTTAGACCATTCATCAGAGCTTGCTTTGTAAAGTTCAACAAGCTTGGTTGCCTATACAATAGGATGATGTTACTAAAGTAATAAATAAGAGGGAAAACACTGCAGGAAATGATTGAGATACACAAGTATATGCATGCACCCACTAGCCAAAAAGAAGGCGCACCAACTGCCCATTGATTTGGAAGCAATGTCATAATTTACGAAATTTGTGTATTAGTTATTACTTGTGTAGTAGTTATTACGGGTAAATTTCATTGAAATCATATGATATCTCATTTATAATAATATAAAAGCAAAAAATATGTTATTAACACAGTAGACTAATAGTTACTATTATATGTGCGTTTTACAAAAGAATTAATAAAATAAATATCATTGGATTTCTATTGAAATCAAGTTTCTTACACTTTTATATCATAATATTAAACTTTATGTGTTTATAAAGTAAAATCGCTATTCTTTTAAGGTAAACTTGCTGTTTTTATAAGGTAAACTTGCTGTTTTTATAAAGTAAAGTCGATATTATTAACACTTATATATGAGAATTTTACAAAAGAATTAATAAATAAATATCAATGGATTTCTCTTGAAATCAAGTTTCCTACACTTTTATATCATAATATTAAACTTGCTGTTTTTATAAAGTAAACTCGCTATTTTTTTAAGTTGGTATAGAAAAACCCAAAAGGATTCTTACTTATATGTAATTTGTAATTTAATAGTTTTTCTAATTAAGTTGAATTCACAATTACCTCATTTATTTGATTCTATTCAAACATTCATGATTACAATTAGATTCATATTTAATTGTTTTTTGAAATAATTAGACGTTCATACTTACTTAATATATCCCAATCAAATAAGATTTTCTTAACAAATCCAAACCAAACAAGGCTTCTAATTATAAATAAAATCTACTTCAAACATTTTTCTCCATGAAATATTTTTAAGTTTCTAAACTCTAATAAATTAGAACTTAGTGATTCAATATTAATTTTAAAATAGCAATATTCCTGTTTGATAAGTTTTTGAAATAATTAGGAATACATAATGAATTAATCTATCTCAATCATATCATATTTTTAGAATCCAAAACAAATAAAGTTTTCTAATTATAAATAAAATCTAATTTGAAAGGTTTTTTATGCAGTGAAATACTTCAAACCAAGTTCCAAGCTATAGAAAATTAAAACTGATGATTGAATGTTAATTTAATAAAAACATAAAATAAATAAATATTTTGATATATATCACCTGCTAGTCATGCTCCAAGAATTTTGCAGAGATAAAACCTTTGCAGGTTATTAATATACTAGTCATTACCCGTGCCCATAGGGCACGGTTTATTTAATGGCTGAGTTTTTCTCCCCCACAAATTTCAAGTTCCCCCAAATTTCAAGTTTTCCCACAAAATTTCAAGTTTCCCCCCAAATTTAAGTTTTCCCCCAAAATTTAAGTCCCACCAAAATTGTCATTACCACCAAGGACAAACTTGCCACTTAGGACAAAGCTTTGTCCTGGTAGGATAAGATTCAAAATCTTCATAGAACTGGAAAAAAAATGGCCGGAAGGGGTGAGAATAAAAAGTGTGGGTGTGTGTGGGGAGGGTCCATAGGCAAAAATACAAAAACCAGGGTTGTATGTGCAAAATTCCCAACCTCCTCTTTTATCCCTCAAAATCTCATCTCTTATATTTTCTCTTATTCAATTTCCCTGTTTTATATAATAGATATCCAAATTCTCTTATCCAATTGCTCATGTCCAAATTCTCTTATCAATTTCTCTTGATAACATCCGTCTTTTATATAATAGATATCCCTTATCCAATTTCTCTTGTCCAATATCTCTTATCCAATTTTTCTTGATAACATCTCTCGTTTGTAATATAGATATCTCTTATCCAATTTCTCTTGATAACATCACTCTTATCCAATTTCTATTGTCCAATATCTCTTATTCAATTTCTCTTGATAACATCCCTCTCTTATAATATAGATATCTCTTATCCAATTTATCTTTTCCAATATCTCTTATCCAATCTCTCTTGCTAACATCCCTCTCTTATAATATAGATATCTTTTATCCAATTTCTCTTGTCCAATATCTCTTATCCAATTTCTCTTGATAACATCCCTCTTTTATAATATAGATATCTCTTATCCAATTTCTCATGTCCAATATCTCTTATCCAATTTTCCTTGATAACATTCCTCTTTTATAATATAGATATCTCTTATCCAATCTCTCTTGATAACGTCCCTCTCTTATAATATAGATATCTCTTATCCAATTTCTCTTGTCCAATATCTCTTATCCAATTTCTCTTGATAACATCCCTCTTTTATAATATAGATATCTCTTATCCAATTTCTATTGTCCAATATCTCTTATCCAATTTCTCTTGATAACATCCCTCTTTTATGATATAGATATCTCTTATCCAATTTCTCTTTTCCAATATCTCTTATCCAATTTCTCTTGATAACATCCCTCTTTTATGATATAGATATCTCATGTCCAATTTCTCATGTCCAATTTCTCATGTCCAATTTCTCTTATCCAATTTCTCTTGATAACATCCCTCTTTTATAATATAGATATCTCTTATCCAATTTCTATTGATAACGTCCCTCTCTTATAATATAGATTACTGTGAAATAATAATTACTAAATTATGTTCATCTCTTAAAATTCTTGACTACACTGTTGTGACAATTAAAATTTGTCCAATGGAATCATAGGTTCATATTCACTCTAGGTGGAGACTTTAAAAGACTGAGGATTCTATAGTAGTACATGATTGCAAGCATATGCATGTATATATGCATGTGTATGTATATACATAAATGTATGAAAGAATGTATATATCCACATGCGAAATTTTGATATAATAAAAATGTTTACACTTGCATTTCAGTGAAATTAGTCAAGCAATAAAAAGGATGTCAACTCTTACTAATTGTCAACTAAGATAGACCTCATGACTTGGGACCCGGCATTAGTTTTTCAACAAATTTAACAATCAAACTCAACTTCTGCTATCCACTTGTCCAGATAAGACAGCTAAGTTCCATTACAACACCCTTTGCTTAATGGAGAGGTTGTCAATTAAAACTAGATGCATGTTTCTTAAATATCTGGACCCATATTTGACAAATATTTGTATCTTGATAATATTGTTTTGTCTGCCATACAGATCTGACAGATCATGCGAAGTTCATTTATGCACATTATGGAAACATCTCTGCTAACATGAACAGGACATGTCGAGACTCAGGAAAATTTATAGAAATACATAGGGCATGCATGTTGGACACGTGTATCCAACATGCGTCCAACACGACACTTCAATATAGAAGTGTTCATAGAACATAGATCCACAAGATTAATTATTTAGATGTAAATTTGAACAATTCTCTGCAAGTATGTCCTTTTATACCTGCACATAGTCAAGCAAATTATGTAAGAACTAGAAGAGAGCATATTTGAGGAACAAGTGATTTGTTAGGTGATTTTCCAAATCTTTAATCTTCAATCTCTATCTAGAAACTATCAATTAATCTCTACTTTAGAAACATGTGATTAATTATGTGAATGGTTATATTATTGTGTATGTCTACTACATGTTTTGTTCACCGTCACTTGAAAGAGTATTATTAGGGTTTATATAAGTAACACCTAATCTTCTGGGTGTTTCAATCACCATCACCACCATCACCACCACCATCACCAGAAAGAGTATTATCAAGTTTCTTAATTAAACAACTAATATTCAGTCACAGCGCATGCCACAAATACAAGTGAACTGTAGTGGTTGAAGATAAAGTTTCCATGTATGTATACTTTTTACTAAAAGGTCTTCCCTAAAAATGTTCCGAGGAAAACTCTTCTGGTTTTTTCCTTCAGGTTTTTATCGATTTAAAAAAAATTCACCATATATTTTTCTCCATCTGTCTGAGAAGATAGTTTTACGCAAAAAGTTAGCATTACCGTAGCAGGTACAATTTGATTGGCCAAATCATAGTCTGAATAATCACAACTTCTTTTCAAGAAAGGAAAGAGTTAAATAGTTCCCTTAACACTACCCATTTCCGCCATGCAGGAAGTATCAAGTAACTTTGCCCTTTTGCTTGAAGAGAAATCAAGATCATTTTCCATGATGCAAACAGAGGAATTTTCGAGTGGTGAGGCAGGTTTGAAAGAGAGATTCATCCACAAGGTAAACAATTAAACTCCTACACTACCATAATTTTCCACTGCAACTCAATCAAGGAAGAGGAGGAGGAGGAGGAGGAGTCCTTTGTAATCCAATTAATACACCAAACAAATGTTTTCAATATGTTAAAACTGTGATCATCGTCATTTCTCATCATTACATTATCCAAGTATTTTGCAACAAGAAGCGGTTCCAACAAGGAGCAAAACTTAAAAGCGTCTACCCACCATAAGTAAAGTCCATGATGAAGCCAAAAAAAAGAATTAACTATATGAATGGCCGTCAACCTGAGCTCACTTCCCTAAGTCGATGTCAAACTCCTAGCTCAGGTAACTACAAGAAATAAAGCCTTTGCGTAAAAGGCTATTTTTTCCATTGACATGCAGAAAAAGCTACACAAACAAGAAGCAACCTCCTATTTCACCCAAGTAGGAAAGACTCAATGTTAAAGCGTGCAAAGAATAAAATTGCCTATGGCAATCACATCCACCTTCAATGTATGTATGCATGTTAAATGATTAGGCAAATCATTCCATAGCCAACTGTATGTTGAAGAAAAGAACTTACATACTAACAAAAATTTTCACATTAAAAGGGATCAAACGAGATATAATTTATAAACTACATTATGAAAGCCACAGAGGCTAAAGAAAATGAAATAGTTATAACAAATCAAAATTTGGAACATGGATTTCATGGACAGTGTTTGTATGAATGATGAAACAGTGTACTCACTGTCGACAGTTCAGCAGAAAAACGCTCTTCGTTAGCAGCAGCAGCTTCCTTGGATGCACGCAACTCCTTCAGCACAGCAACTCAGTTAACACTTCCATAAATTGCCAAAGGCAGGTGAAAAAAAACAAAATTGAAAACCCTACAATTGATAGAAATGAAAGCTTACCCCTTCCAACGAGTTTACTCTTAACTCCAAGTCATGCACACGTTCTTTACTCCATTTTAATGAATTTGAAGATTCGCTAAGCTGCCTGTCACGCTGCAAGGTGAAGTATAAAGATAAAATCATAACTGAACAATGTGCTTCTGAAGAATTGGCAAAATCAAGTCGCTTACATCTGCAAGTTTCGAAGAGAGATCTGCTTCAACATCCATGTGTGTTCTACGCAACTCGACAAGACTGTTAACTTTGGCAGTTAACTCATCATTAAGCCAAGAATTATGTTTCTCTAACAGTTCTTTTTCCTGCAAAACCATAATATATCAAAATCATATAGTTATTTTCACCATTGAATTTTTAAATACCTGAATGTCATTTATGAAAATTCCCTTAGGGCCCAGTTAGCAGCATATTATTAAGATGCCAAGAATTTTATTACAAGAGTATAGCTTCTTTGATTCGAGTAATTTAATACTGTGTGGGGTTCCAACTCACCGATATTTTAAGCAAACAATGATAAAACAGGAATTCATTTTTAAATGAGTATATTTCAATTCCTGAAGAGTGGAAGGTAATCTAAATCCCGTTTGTAATTTGCTACTATTATCAACCAACATTTCATAATATAAAATAATCCCAAAATGCATGTGAAAAACAATATTAATTGGAAATCAATAATTTTAACATCCCAAGTACAAGGAAACCAAACATGTGATGGCCATTTTACTCAATTTCATTAAACATTAATCCACCTGAAATGCCAAATTCATGAAAACAATCAGTTCCCAAGTCTAGAGAGAAAAACATGGGGATAGAAAAGGAAGAGCTTTGAAGACAAGATCAACTGAATATGCCCAAAGTTTTACAAATTTCAACAAGATTGAAATAACAATATTTTAATATTTTCACAGCTAAACAATTGCTGGCCTTCTAAATTATCATCAGCTACCATATAGTTAAACAGACATCTTGGATCTGTTCGACACAAGATATATACTTCAATTTGTTCATAATTTAGGTCTATATAATATTTTATGTGTGTCTACTAACAACGGATGAAATTTCATGCGCTGGCGGCTTATTTCCATGAGTTTGTGGATTTTTTTTCAAGTTTTGATTATTTGAAAATAATCTACACATTGAAACCCCATCATACCAAAAATCAAGTGAACCCAGGCCAATTTAATTTTCAATTGGATCTTTACATAAAGTTATATTGTCGTGGAATCATTGAATTTATAACAATCCAATCAAGGATCAACTAAGGGTTCGCTTGATGTTTAGTGTGTGTTGAGGTTTTAGTATGTGAATATCACTATCAAATCATCAACCTTGAAAAACATCAAACCCGTGTATACAGGTTGCCATGCAGGAATGTACCTGCATCAGCCTAGAAAATTTCCTGAAGCAGCACATTGGTTAATTTATTTTTTCAGTTTTGATTATTAAGAAATGATGTACACATACTAAACACCAACATACCAAAAATCAAGTGAACGAAAGCCTATTTCATCTTCAATCGGAGCGTCACAAAAACTCCTACTGTCATGAAAGCGTTGAATTTATAACAATCCGATTGAGAATCAAATAGGATTGGGTTCACTTGATTTTTGATGTTCTGTGATTTTAATATGTGTACGTAACTCTCAAATTATTAAACATTAAAAACATCAAAAAAAACTAATGTATATGTGATGCAATGTAGGAAATTTCTTGCACTAATAGCACATATACATTATTCTCATGCATGCATGCAAATAATTTATATCCTTCCTGTACATGACTTTTTAAGGTTTAATAATTTAATAATGATCTACACATACTAAAATCCCAACACACCAAAAATCAAACCAATCGTTTGTCCATATATCACATTGTTACAAATTCAACAATTTCACTACAATAGAACTTTTTCTGAACCGATCGAAAAATCAAATAGGCTTAAGGTTCAATTGCTTATTGGTGTGTAGGTGTTGTAATGTGTACATCATTCTCAAATGATAAAAACTTGAAACAAAATTAACAACCCCATGGCAATATGTTGGCATCTACGAAATTTTTTGTGCTAATCGCCCAAATACATCAACCTTATATATACAAAATCTTATATATACAATATGAATTATATGACATAAGATTAAGCTTCGAATACGGTTTCAAAGACTCCAACCTCCCATAATTTTTCAAACAATCAGACTCATTCATTATGATCTCCATATTCTAATACCTCAAAAAACACACAACATCTGATAAACCCAAGGAATTTTGATCGTTCATCTATCCATCACAAATTTAACGGTCCATGGTCCATAAGAACAGAACTTTTAATTATAGGAGAATGAGCGAGCAAAATCTATTACGTGGTTTTATGGTTTTAGAATATGAAGATCGAAAAAAACGGTTCCAATCGTCTGAAAATTTCAAGGCCTTAGACCATGTCATATGATACTAGTATTCTCATGTGTGTGTGAGGCAACGGATCTTTTAAGTTTATATATGGTGCAACAAGTAGGTCCCCTTATTAAATTAGCAATTAACATTTTTTAATTTAGATAAAACAATATGAGACATCTAACAAAGATTTAGTGTCACGTCATGACATCTCTCAATCAATCAATCAACGATGCTTAGATTGCATTCCTTTAGTGCTCTAACAGGAGGTATCTTGTTTCGATAAATTATCAGTTAAATTTTCATCTAGCAATTTGTTGCGACAAAATATGCCGATATGGCAAATTTGCATTTAATCAACTATGACAATGAAAAACGAAGACAATACTCAAGACACATGCACACATACATCTTAATCAAATGATACAGTTAATTTAAAGTGTTATCCGTACTTGATCAAAGTGATGAGGCATCGTGACTCGTCAGGATAGGCTACCTGGGAGCAAGAGAAGGATAAAGGAGCGTTATCCGAACATATTCACTGATTTGTTATTCTTTGAATTTCGAGGATGGAATTTCTTTGAAGGTGAATAAAGTGTAATGGCACAAACTTTCTCTAAGATTTGTTTGAAATATATTCTCACCGTATTTTTTATTCCATAACTATTATTATTATTATTATTATCATCTGTTTCTTTTCTTTTCCTAATTTTTCTTTTCTTCCTTTCCTTTTCTTTTCCTTGGCCCCACAGCCCACTTCCGTTTCCTCCTCTCTTTCTTTTTTAACCTTTCTTCATTCTCTTTTCTTTTCCTTAAGGCCTAAGCCCATAACCCACTAGGCCCACAACCCAGCTTCTTTTCAAATAAAAAAATAACTCAACCCCACTCACTCTCACTCAACACACCCGAACCTGCAAGAAACCCCCCGACCTCTCCCCTTCACGCGAGTGGCGGCCAGGGGGAAAGGAAACGCAGCAGACTGCTCCAAAAACCCTAAACCTAGCTTTTTCCGGCAATTTTCCTCCGCGGTTTTCAGTTCGAATCTCAACAGGAAGATCTTCTCTCCCCTCATTGCGTGTTCCTCTTTATATTCTCTTGATTTCTAGGGCATGAGGTATGCGAAAATTATTTTTCTCCTCTCCAAAATTGCTCGGATTTTTTGGGGCTTTCTGATCTCTCTGAGGCTTCAGTTCTCCTGTATTTCTTATGTGGTCTTCAATGAACGGTATATTCAACCCCTCTAAAGTTTTCAATTAATTATTTAATTGTGTTGTATGCATGTGTGGATCTCTGGTGACGAAGGTCATGGCTGCATTTTGCTTCTTCTTGGTTGTTTTTGTGTTGGGATGTGATGTAGGGTTAGAATCGAGTGGCTATCCTCAATGATTCAACCCAGCAACCCGAGACGTATCGGCGAGACCCTAGCGGTTGTCTCTGTTATTTTCTGTAATCATTTTCCTTTTCTTTTCAACCTCACCAGCCACTGGTGAAGGTTTGCTACCGGTCAATCGTCGGGGCCTGTCGGTTTGCTCAGTTGTTTTCCTTCATGGGTTCATGCGGCTACCTGTTGGGTTTTCCTTTGGGCTTGTCCCTGTGTGTGTCCCCTGGCTGTTCCTGTGGGTGTCCCCAGGCTGTTTTCCGTGGATTTGTTTTGGTGGTGGTTTGGTGGCTGTTTGGGGGTGTTTTGGTGCTGCTTTGACTGTTTTTTGTGACTGTTTGGGGGTGTTTTGGTGGCTGTTTGGGGGTGTTTTGGTGCTGCTTTGACTGTTTTTTGTGACTGTTTGGTGGATGTTTGATGGTGTTTTGGTGATTGCTCTGTGAGACTTTGTGGGTGTTTTTAATGTGGTTCTTGCAGCTGTCCCGTGGGTCTTTTGTGACTAAATTATTGGGTTTTCAGACAAGACTGTTGGGTTTTGTGTCTAAACTGTTGGGCTTTTTGTTTCAGCCATTATGAAGTTGTTTTTACTATGAAGTTTCTTAAAAAGTTTCAAAATAAAATATAATTTCTTTTATTTGATTTGTGATTTTATACCGAAAGTATCGAATCCGCCTACTAAGCTAGTAGGTTGCTGGGTTAAGTTAGGTTGCCGAATTTGGTCCAAATTGTCAAATTTTAACTTCTTTTTGTTTAAAACTTTTCTTGTTTTTCCAAAAATGTTGTGTTCTAATATGAATGCTTGCAATAGTTGATTAAATGGTTAAGTGCTCTGATGTATGTAACCGAATGTTACACTTGATTCATACAATGTAGTATCTACTAGATTAAATAAGTTAAATGCTATACTACTGGATACTGGACACATGTACTTGACATGCTACATAAAACATACACGTTCTATATAGCGCTTAACTATGTAATTTAGGAACTGTGGACATGACACTCAACATAACTTAGAACTAGAACTACACTTGGCGTGACACGAGTTTTGGAGTAACTTATAATGGAGAGAGTGCGGGAGCGATTGAAGCCATGCTTTTGGTTTGTCTAGGAGAATGTTCGTCTATGGATCCTGAGTTTTTAATACAATTGACCTTTTTACTCGGTCCAGTGTAGCACCCTACGGTCTAAGATGGACTTCACGTTGCACATTGTGCTCTCCTATTATAAGTCAACACTAAATAAATGAAGTGTTACGTTCATTAGATCCTTACGACTACTAGACATGACCAGGTAAGCAGAGACAGAGCGACATTAGGGCCGGGGGCACGTGCCCCTGGAAATTGACAACGAAATTACTTAAATGTCCTTGGTGAAAAAAAATTCTTAAAACAATAACTATATATATTTAATGTATTAGGAACACATCATCAGCACGCATTGTTGCAAGCAGGTTTATTTCCTGGTGTCCGGGCGAACCTTGTTCCTACACGACCTGATCAATTCGATCAGGCACTCGCCATCTATTTTCATTGTTTAACTGTTTGACAACATGAAAAAACCAACTGCCCTTCCCTATCTATCCAAGGGAGGGAAGGGCAGAGGCCTTTGGTGTCCCTTCCAATCAAGAATTGGAGCCTCACAATCACTAGCCAATATGTTTTTCTCTCATGCCTTTCTTCGTTCATAGTTCGATATTCTGGTGTCCTAGGCGTAGAGGAACCACACCAATCCATCCCGAACTTGGTGGTTAAACTAATGGTTATCGGGAAAGGGGTGGGATAAGAATCAAGCTATATTTCCCAGCAGGTTCGATACCTGCCGGCACCAATTTTTTTTCCCAACGCCTTTTATTTTTAGAGGAATCTTAAAGTAAAACTCTATATAACTCCACACACTTGTGAGTTTGCGGGATATCGGACATCGATTTGAAGTCTTGTGATTTTTACCATTGCTGGACTCCTCCCGATCATAATTTTTTCCCCACTCTTTTTATTGTTAATATTTAGAGGAATCAAAGAAAGAAAAATTCCAAGCATTTATTATCTAGTTTGCGAAATCCCCTCTATAATTATTATTTACAAGTTTGACCGATAATGCCTTGAACAACAATAAAAACACATTCGTCCGTTTTTACTTAATTAATTTTAATAACAATGTCGTCTTGCTTTTTATTGTTTAATTTAATTTTCTATGCTATATCAATCCTTAGATCTCTTTGATTCAAAGCAAGCATTATCCATCCAATTATTTATATTTAACTTCAGAAGTTAAATGATCATTTCATTGCTTCTTTGTATAGTCATTTTGTGTCCAAATGATTCTTTTTATTGTTTGTAAGTCGTTACAACTATCTTGTCTAGGGATGCGCTTCAGTAAATCTAATTTTCATTTTTACTACAATTTTGCAATAAATAAAACAAAAAAATTATTTCTGTCCAAAAAAATTGTGCCCCCCTCTGAATTTAATTCGGGAATCCGTCACTACAGGTAAGTACCTTTCTTTACAGTTTTCCTTGTATGTCTTTCAAATTCCAGCATGGTATTAATTGACCGCTTTAGTGAGGTTAAATCTGTTGTATTAATGGTGGTTCGATTTCTGTTGATTCCACTAGGTGAGGTCCAGATTGACGGGGAGGTCTGCAATACGAGGAGTCCGAATTCCCAGTTGAAGACGCAAAGTTCTGATTGTAGGAGTTATCAGGAGGGTTCAGAGGGTTCTTAATATTGTTTTTATTATTTCCTTTTAGTACTTCTAGTTGATAGATGTAGTTTCTGTTTTGCTTCAGACGTTGTAATTCGTAAAAGAATGAAATAAATGGTAGCTCAATTTCTTATATTATTTATTATTAATTTCTATATTGTCTCCGCTGGTAACTGCAAGCATGCATAACTATGAACAGTGTGACAGCACCAAAGTCTGAGACGTTACAAGTGCATAACTATTGATTTGAATGAAGCAAAAGCTAGTCAATTGCACAATTAAAACAAAGAAAGTGTTAATAATCATTGAGTTGGAAGTGTTTACAATATCATATGATATGTGTTAGACCCTGAGTTGGAAGGGTTTAAAACATATCATATCCATTATACAAAAGAGGTAGGTTAATGTGACTTTGTCCTATGTGGCAATGTCACATCAAACCACTCCAAATTTTTCCCCTTGGTCTCCCTTTATTTTGAGGGTTGCCATTGTATTTTCCCCCACATTTGACCCCCCTTATTTAGATGTTTGCCATTGGGATTTTAACCTTCCCCCCGACGATACCTAACACACACCCACACTTCTTACTTCTTTTCGGCTGCGCGCGTACTTCGCATCCTGTTCATGGGGGGTTTGCACAGTGCACTATGTACACGGATTATTTCTAGCCATATGATAAGACAAGACACAGACACATGCGGACATACATCTTAACCATAAGATAAAGTTAACTAAACATGCATAACTATTGATTTGAATGAAGCAAAAGCTTGTCAATTGCACAATTAAAACAAAGAAAGTGGTAATTTTCACTGCGTTGGAAAGGTTTAACACATATCACGGAAGCATCAAAAAAATCAAGCAAGCAGTGTACTTATAAATAGTGTTCTAATGCAATAGACTTGAAGAAGACAAGTAGGTTACCAGTCCAGAATTAGAGAGCGATCACCATCAAGATCCATCAACAATTTTAGTGAACAGATACCCAGCAGTTAATTTACAAAAGCATTAAAATCCCAAAAACATCACAAAAGACGAAAACTATTTTAGGCAACAAATATATACATATCTGAGGGAATGGCCATTATTTGGATGATCGCACACCAAAAGACATGAATGCTCTCCATATCAGATAAAGAGCTAAACTAACCTGAGTAACACGATTGTATGCTGCACGACAGCGTCCAAGCTCTGTCTCAATTTCATGTACTCTAACTTCCTTTGAAGCGTTGCTCTCTGAGAATTTAACCTTCCACAAGAAAGGTAAAAGCAATAATAATACAAGTAAAAGTAATGTTCGATATAGTGAGGACAGTATCATAATTAACTCGTAACCAAATATGAATAGCAGATTAAATATGTTATGAGTCAGTGTGCGACTGAAAATAGAATGATCAAAAATGGGAAAGTATCTGCAAGATAAAGATAGTCTACATACAAACTGAAAGAAGTTCCACCAAAAGCATAAATTATAATATACATTAAATATGCACGTACACACTGACATGGAGTCATGGCCACATCACTCCAATACAGCAAATTCTAAATATGCACAAAAACAGAAGGATTGGATCATATATGTGTATCCGACACATGTCCAATACATGACTGGCATGCCCTAGATTCAAGCTTTCAGTGTTTATGTAACATAAATCGTAATATAACATCAAATAGTGCTATAGATTATAATATAACATCAAATAGTGTCTTAAAATATCAACCAAGATCACATACTTCATCGACAGCCGAAACTTAATTTCCAAGCATATCATGGGGTGGACAACATACAGCCACACATTTTAACCTGGCATGTAAGCAATTTATTTCTTCCAATGAGGAACAGAAGTATTTTCCTACATGCAATGACTTCCAAAATAGTTGGAAGAAACAGAGTAATTAGATCTGATAGAAATAGTGCCAAATTGTATCACAGTTACTAATGGATCCATGAGAAGAAATTTCACCATCTAAACCACTGTGTTGAACTTTTAACTGATGTGGATATTCCCTTCTTGGCATCAACAAGTGATGCTACCCGTTTCGCAATAATTTCTAGTTGTGTTTTCAAGTGTATAGTTGCATATCTTTCTCAATATCCTAATTTAACTGAACTCAGCTTCAGACATGTTTCTAAATTGGACATTTTTCCTAATCCTTCTCAATAAGTGTAGTTGACCATATACATACAATCTTCCAAAGCTGCCCCCTGGTTTACATGGTCTTCTACATTTGCATTACTGCGTAATACCCAAAACATTCCATAAAACCAATAAACTTGCTCTTATCCAAGCTATCGCCCTGTTTTCAAAAAGAAAAATTATTGACTTATATAGCTAATATCCCCCAAAGGTCTCAACCTTATGATGTTAAATTAGTCCTAACTACAGAAAAGCCCTTAGATATTCCCTCTCTATAATTATTAACAATGCCTTATTTGCATCGTTGGTGTTCCAGTTGTTCCATGTATTTTTTTCTTCTCCCCCTTGATATAAATTATTTAGAATATTTGTTAATATATATATTTTTATTAAAAGTGATATATTGCCATGTCATCAACTAAATCATATGCCAATGTATTCGGAAAATTAATCGATAACTAATGTAAGCTAGTAAGTACGGAAAGTGATGCCTTAATGCACAAGATTATCTTTTTTCTATAAGAATACATATGGTTCAGACGTAGTCTTATGAAAATATCTATTCACAAAAAATATCTTCCTGTTATGAGATGGGCCTAATGGGCCTATTGGGTATCCACCTACATTATTTATTATATATATGAGGCTATGGGGTTTCCTAGCCGTCACCCTTGCTCACAACACTTCCTACTTTATCAAGTGTCCCAGGATACAGTACAGTAGTGTAAAAAGATGATACAATAATAATATAGGCCCCTTCGAAGTCTTGAATAAGATTAAGACACGTTTTGGGTATAAAACCCTATGCCTCCTAGGAATAATATCAATTAGGTATATAATGTCTTGATGCCATTTTATACCTAATAATGTATGTTTTTGTTATATTGTAATTTAGAGGGATAACGGGAATGAAAATAGACAAAAAGTTGGGTATAAGGCTTATTCTTAGGTCCTTCAGAAATTGCGTATACCTAAAATGTTCCGTATACGATAGTTTTTGCATATAATGGTCAAAAAATTTTACCAAGTAAAATTTTCGTGTTTGGCAAGTATACGGAGAATAAAAATGGTATTACCCTTATATTTTCATATTAATTTACACTCAAAACAAGGCCATATAATACAACTAAAATCTCTGGGACATATTTCAAGTTTAAATGCATGTCACCTGCTTTTCTTTGTATTTTCCAGATCTATTCTTATTTATGGTTCATCAAATTCGGTTGTTGATAAAGTAAGGCATATTTTTTCTAGAAATACTGCAGGAATGCAAAAAAAATGGGGGAAGCATCGTTGCTCTTTTCCTTTGTTTCTATAATTCTTTTTTTACAACATTCCCATTACATAAACTTATGTATACATTACAGTTAATAATCTAGCAAAAAGAAATATTAGTATCCATACGCATGTCTTCTGTAGTACTCATGCTAAAACCGATTGCCATCTTTTTATTTCCTACCCTGCATTATCTACTTTTTGGTCCTTTTTAGGGATTATTTCTCTCTTAGGTCTAAAGCTTCTTCTCTTTATTCTTAGCGGACATCTTGGAGAAGGAAGATGACTAAAGCTAGATACTCACCTCTTTGAAATATGCTAATGATGGCATTTGTTTGGGTTGTTTAGACTATTGTCTGGACTATGTAAAATAACAAAAAATTTAATGAGTGTTCTTTCTCCATTGAAGCTTTTACTTGAATCGTTCTTTTTTTTAGTTGCTCATTGGACATATACTCTGTACTCTCTCCTTTCCTTGTAGGCATGAGTAGCTACATGATTAGCTTATGGGATATATCATTTCTTAAAAAAACTTATGTAAACGTAAAAATATGACAGCGTTGGAAAAACTCGGCGCATGATTAGCTTATGGGATATATCATTTCTTTGTAAACACCATTTAATGTTTTTCCCCCTTCTCTTTCTCAGCAAACCTGCCCTCGTTTATCATGTCTTCTTCAATCACTGTCATATTAAAAAGAAAACACTTCCTCTCCTTAGATTTTATTGTCATTTCCCATTATGTAGCAACGAATTAAATCACCAGATATGAAATCCCTAAATCTAACAGATCATCTTACAAGAAATGCCATTTAAAGATAAACGTAACATATCAACTAAAAGGTAATTTTAACGTACAATCTTATCAAGATAGCTCTGAATGGTAGCGTTCTTCTCCCGAATCTCTGCGTCCTTCTGGTCTACTAGCTCCAAAAGCTGCCTTTTGGCCTTCTGGACCTCGGCCAACTCTACCGAAAGCCTCTCAATCTCCCCATCTTTTGCAATCTGTCACCGACAAACAAACAAATAAGTCAAATAATTAAAAAACAAATAAATAAAAAGGGGGGAGCTTCACACGTACGGCCTTGAGATTGAGCCGGTGCTTGTCAGCCTGGGCGTCGGCGATCTCAGTGAGCCTGAGCTCGATGGAGGCGGAAAGTTGGACGTTGTCGGCCTGCAAGCGAGAGAAGTCGTCGTAGAGGGAGGAATACTTCTGCTCTAAGAGGGCACATGTCTGTTCGGCGGCGATGGAAGCGGCGTCGGCCTCGGCCCTGACGGTGTCGAGCTGCCGGCGGACGTCCCGAATGAAGGCGTCCGCCCGCTCGGCGATGGCGGCGGCGTCGTGGGCGATTAGGCGAAACTCATCGTCCGAAATGAAGAACGGCATCGTAGGGTTTCTGGAATCGACGAAACGAAGCGGTGCGAGAAACAACTATTGGGTGATGAGAGACGATGAAAATTTTCGCGAAATGAGAGAAAGCAAAGGAGTTTAAATTGCATAGACTGGTTGACAATACAAATCCGGCCTAGCCCAAATCAAAAGCCTGTCCATAATAACAAAAGCCCCTCTTGGCCAGTGCCCAAACTGGGAGACTGAGTCGACATGCTTGGGCTCAAATTCACTACCCTAGCAGCATTCAATGTGTTTAATAGTCGACTTGCTGAGTTGACATGTTGGGCTAAATTTTCGCAAACGGATAGAAAATGCTGTATACACCGGTCAGCTAGTGTATCTATGTTGATAAACTCAAAGAAAGAGTAACCATGGCTCATAGCCATGGTTCTCTATATATTCATATCAATGGTATACCAAGGGTCCCTACTACTAAGTAGTGGGGAGTAATGGATGGGATAAAAAGGTGGGAAGGCCAAAGGACTCACTCACTCATAATACTCCCCTTTATCCATTCATTTCTTTGGTCTTAGCGTATAAAGCTAAGTGGGTGGATACTCCTGGATCCAGAGTAATCGTGTTTGCCTCGTTAAAACCTTAGCTGTGGAAAACCCAGTGGGAAGAACCAACAGCTTAAGGAAAAAGAGTACAACCCACGGGTTACTCCCCCTGAACTATACAAGCTTCAGGCTCGTTAAAATACGGGGTTTGAGTTAAAGAAAATATCACCAAATCTCCAAGTTTCGACTTCAAACTCTCTGGAAATACTAAGAAAAGCCTATGGAATTTTACAGAATTTTACAGAGTGGAAATACGGCTCCTAGAGCCTCCAATACGCCCAAAATACGCCCCAATCTGCTTGTATAACCCTAGAAATACGCTTATATAGGCTCATTGCGGGTTTAATAGGGCTAACGGGTTCAAAACCCGCTCTAAAACCCAATATCCACGAGCGGAGCAAATAATGGCCGTCGATCTGTGCGGGATCTCGTCTCGTGTCGACACGTGGCGTTCGAAATCGCCCCAATCTCGTTCAAACGGCGCCCGCATCCGCAACGACTTCGGATTGATTCCTGGTCGTTTGATATAGATCTAACGCTTAAGGAAACGCCACGTCGCCCAGCAGATCGCCGCTTCTTCGCATTCGCTTCAGAAGTTCGGGCGGCCGTTCGATCGGACGGGCGATCGATGCGATCTCGCCGCGTGACCAAGAGATTCGTTGTGCCCTGTGTTCGAGCGGGCGAGTTGTGGTCTGTTCGATCAGAATCGAACGGTTGACGAGTTGCCACGTCGCCGCTTGATTACGTCCGATGGATCTATTATCAACGAACAAGATGGAGCCACGTCACCCGTAAAATCTCCCGCCCCTCGCTGTGTGTTGCGCTGATGACAGCCGTTGGATGATGAGCGGGCGGTCACGATTTCACCACGTGTCAGCATTTTATTGGTAGGTGACCGTATTTTCGTATTTCCTTGCGTATTTCTCCATTTAATTGTTATTCTACATTCAAAATAACACAGTAATTAGCACAAATCTCAGAAAAATACAAATAAATAGTCGTTGGAATCGTGAGATCGAGACCTTGCCATGAAAAATATAAAAAGTGCAGAAATACTTCGTTAATTGCTGTTTTGTGCTCAAATAGAGTGTTTTCTCTAATAAATAAATGTGTAGAAAATACGTATGAATTAGAGAACAATGTAGCATCTCATGAGCACAAAATAGGGCTAAATGGGTGGTTAAATATGTAATATTGAACCCGAATCAACCAGTTAGTCGGTTCATGATGTTTGACCGACCGACTAGTTGATGAACTAGTCGGTCGGTGGTTGTTCATTGACCAACTAGTTTGGTTCAGAATAGAGTCGTTGGAGCTTTAATTGAAACGTTTTTCTCTTTCTATTTCCTCTAACCTATATATAATTGGTGTGCTGCATTCATTGCACTCAAGGCTGATTTTAAGAGAAGTTTAGAGATTAAAGAGAAATCATTCCATCTCATTAAAGATCATTCATTTCCTTTCAAGAATCTATCCCTCACTCTTATTTCAAAAGAGAGATTCATTGATTGTGAGCCTTCCAAGCCAAGTGCTTGATCTTAGGTCACCAACATCCACATAGGACTCCATTGCTGGTCATCTACTTGGAGCTAGGGTTTGGTGCCTCTTCATCTTCCCCAAAATCCGTTTTGCCCTAAATCGTAAGTTATACTTTGAGGCCCGTCACTAAACAAACTTCTTATGAATTGTTGTTTGGTAGGTTGCCTCAAGTTAAACATTTTCGTGTTTTTGGTTCAAAATGTTTTATTAAGAACACGTATGGTAGTTTGGACAAATTCGATCCAAGATCCGATGATGGGATATTTGTTGGAAATTCCTCACGTAGCAAAGCCTACCGGATATACAACAAACGAACCTCAACGATCGAGGAATCGCTTCATGTTTCATTTAATGAATGATTTGTTCCAACTAGAATTACTAATGATGATGACTCTATATATGGATGTCTTATATGATTCAATTGGTAATTCTAACTCTATTGATTCTATTGATACTATAACCTGGCTAATGAAGTTTTTGAGAATGTTCCTAGTGATCAGGAAATTCCCAAACGGCTTCATACCATTCGTGACCATCCTCATGAGCAAGTCATTGGCAATATCCATGATAGTGTCAAGACGAGATCTCAAGTCAACCACTTCGCTCATTGTGCTTTTGCCTCCTCGATAGAGCCAAATAATATTAATGAAGCGTGCGAAGATGGTGCTTGGATCCTAGCCATAGAGGAGAAACTCATTCAATTCGAGAGGAATGAAGTTTGGGAGCTTGTTCCATTGCCATCGAAGAACCACACCGTCATAGGGACAAAGTGGATCTTCAAGAACAAGACCGACGAAAACCAAATCGTCGTTCGGAACAAAGCTCGGTTAGTAGCTCAAGGCTATCGGCAAGAGGAAGGTATCGATTTCGAAGAATCATTTGCTCCGGTAGCTACATTAGAATCAATTAGATTATTGTTATCTTTTGCATGCCATAAGGATTTTAAATTATTTCAAATGGATGTAAAAAGTGCGTTTTTAAACGGAGATGTTATTGAGGAAGTTTATGTTTCTCAACCTCCGGGTTTTATAAATGAAAAATTCCCAATCCATGTTTTCAAACTTAAGAAAGCACTTTACGGTTTGAGACAAGCTCCTTGAGCTTGGTATGACCGTTTAAAGAATTTTCTTTTGGATTTAGGTTTTAAAATGGGAGAAGTTGATTCCACATTATTTGTTAAGTATTCGAATGATGATATAATTTTAGTTCAAATTTATGTTGATGATATCATTTTCGGTGCGACTAACTTTGCTCTTTGCGAAGAGTTTTCTAATGTGATGAAGGATCAATTTGAGATGAGCCACATGGGTGAGCTCAAATATTTCTTAGGTCTCCAATTTCGCCAAATGAACGATGCAATCTTCATCCATCAAACGAAGTACACGGTGGAGTTGCTAAAGCGATTTGGAATGGAGAATGCCTCCGGGAAGAAGACTCCAATGAGCACGACTACACATCTTGATAAAGATGTGGGCGGTAAAGATATAGACATTCGTCTAATCGAGGTATGATAGGTAGTTTACTTTATCTTACCGCAAGTAGGCCCGATATTATGTTTGACGTATGTGTATGTGCTCGTTATCAGTCTCAACCTAAGGAATCTCACTTAGTAGCGGTAAAACGTATTTTCCGTTATTTAAATTACACACTTGATTTTGGATTACTTTATCCAAAATCTAGCACATATGAGTTAATCTCATATAGTGACGCAGATTATGCAAGATGCAAATCCGACAGGAAAAGTACTAGTGGCACTTGCCATTTTATAGGAAATTCTCTTGTCTCTTGGTTTTCCAAGAAGCAGAATTCCGTATCACTTTCAACCACAGTGGCGGAATACATTGCCGCCGGTGCCGCGTGTGCTCAAGTTCTTTGGATGAGACACACACTTAAAGACTTTGATATAAACTGTGATACTTGCCCTATCATGGTGGACAACCAAAGTGCAATATGTCTCTCTAAGAACCCGGTACAACATTCCCGTTCGAAACACATAGATGTCCGTCACCATTTCTTAGATGATCATGTTTCTAAAAAGGACATCATATTAGTGTACGTTGAAACCCAGAAGCAAATCGCCGATATTTTCACGAAACCCCTAAAGGAAGACTCCTTTGTGCGGTTACGTCGAGAATTGGGGATTATGAGTGAATCCAAGATTTAGGATTCATTTCTTATTCAATAATCTTGCATGCTATTCAATTTCACTATAGCTGCACATGCTAGATTTATTGGAATTTTCTGGATTTTTCGTTGAATTTTCGGAATTTTCGCTCGATTTGTTCGTAAACGTCAAATTTCAGATTTTTGATGTTTAATGGGGTGGTATAATGATTAATGAGAGTATTTTGATGTTTCGTCCAAGTGCGATTAGGAGAGAAATCAAAATTTCAAATCCTAAAATTTTTGGACTCTCTTAGTCGGTCCAAGTTCATTGGCCGACCGACTAGATTCAGTTCTAGTCGGTCAGTGAATGAGCTTAGACCGACTAATTCTTGTCAGGATTTTTGGCTTCAGTTACTCTTTACAATTAGTCGGTTCAAGCTCATTGATCGACCGACTAGATCGTAATCTAGTCGGTCAGTGCTTGAACTGTGACCGACTAATTGTGACGGGGACTGTCTTGTCTTTTCGACTTCCGACCGACTTAAACTCATTCTATTCGACTAATTTCATTTCTAGTCGATCGTTCTCTTCTCTCTCTCAGCCAAAACCGTCGAGCCCCTTGGACTTCCTCCCTCTCCGATCGATCTCCGGCCATCTTGACCTATTCCGGCCGTCGACCCCTCTCCTCCTCCTAGGTATCTCTCTTGTCTAGCTATCTAGGGTTAGATTTCTGCTCCTAGGGTTTGATTTCGATGTAGGTTGCTAGGGTTTCGGCTAGGGTCTTTCTAGGGTTCTGATCTCGATCTCTTGTGTTGCTTGCGTCGTGTCTTGCTTCGCTTATGGCAAGAACACGAATCCCGATCGATCCCTCTGGTCCATCGCCTATGACTGTCGATTCGTCACCCTCGGACCCCCGCAACCCAAACGAACCCCACCCAAACGCCGTTCGAAGACTACCCTTCCCTCTTCGTCTTCGCCTCCTCTTAAGCGTAAGAGGACGACGATATCGAAACCCCGTGCCCAATCTCAGCCCAAGCCCAAGCCAGTGTCTTTTCGTGCTCCCACTTCACACGGTACTTCAGATTCCGACACCGAGTACATACCCGAGACCGAGACCCATAGGGATCCCTCACCCCCTCCTAGTGAACCTGCGTCTAGCTCTCGACCCCGTACTTCCACACGTCAGCCTAAGGGAAAGGGTCCGATGCCAGTTGGCGGTGTCGATATCTCATTATGTCGCGACGACCCGTTGTGTCTCGCGGCATATAACCGTATCGAACACTGCCCGCTGCTTCTGGAGTATTTCGTACAGTTTTCAGACTTCTCAGGCCTAGCTGATCTTCTGTCGTCTTCCGGTCTTATCGATTATCTTCGATATGACCCTAAGGCGAATCCACACCCATACCCTTGACTGGTCAAACTCTTCTACGCCAACCGTGTCTGGGGTCAGTACGACGAGACCCACTCTATTGAGACGACTGTCTTGGGGACACCGATTGTCCTCACGGCAGAAGTCTTAGGTGAGTTGATTGGTTGCTCGTCGTCTGGCCTCCTCCCTTCAGATATTTTCATCGATGACATCTCTTCCCTCGATCAGGTCATCCTTTCTGACATCTTCCATGAGATCCCTCCTGCCATGATTGGTGTGCCATCGAAGTCTTTCAAGCCTAATGGCTGGGTCCTAAACTTGATCTTGAAGTCGTGCTTACTTCCTAAGTACGGCTCCTCTTCTTTGCCTTCCCAGCCATTCCCGAAGTTGATCTATGCCATCTTCATGGGGAGCGAGATTAACTGGGCTCGAATCATACTCGATAAGATGGATTCTTTCGAGTGTATCCGGAAGTCCACGAAGTCTGCTCATATCCCATATCCGTGCTTATTGACACTCGTATTTCGTCACTTTCGTGTCCCACTTCCACCTGATGATGAGCGTCCTCTCGGTCCCCCTCTGAATGTGACGGCCATCAAGAAGTCTCTTGCGGCGATCCGTCACGTTTAGAGGACGACCCCCTCTGCTTCAGCGTCTGCTTCTGCCTCTGTTGCTCCCTCTACCACTCTTGACGAGCTCGCACGTTCTGTGAGATGTATGGAGTCTCGTTATGCTCATACCGAGGAGATACTTGCTCGTATCGCCTCTCGTTTGGGCATTGAGATCCCTCCGTCAGTCTCTGACGAGGAGGAGTTAGATGAGGAGGAGATTGAGGAGCTTGTTCGTGTTGCTGCACGTGCCCCTGAGGGCACTTCTGGTGCTGCTGTTGCCTCTTCTGTCGGTGACCCCGAGAGTACTCCTGTTGCCACCGTTCCTGCGGTGGATACTACGACTGGTGCTCCCGAGGCCACTACCGTCGCTCCCGTGGACACTTCAGCCGATCCGGTGACCACCTCCACTCCTGCAGAGCCTGCTGCTGCTGCAGATCCTCCTGCTGTCTCTTAAGCTTCCTTGAGGACTCTCCGATGCACTTTGGATGATAGATCTTATTATGAGAGAGTTTGGGTAGGATAGAGGGTGGTTCTGGATATTTTTGACTTTTTGATGTATCTTCATGTATTTTGATGATATTTTGGATATTTTGATGTAGTGTGATACTCTGATGTCCGTGGTGACTTATATGTTGTGATTTTTGGATGTATTTTTTGCCCCGATCGTTGGATCGTTTATGTATGTCGGCGATGTATACTTTTGATGTACTCATGCTTTATACGTATATACATCGATGTTGACATTTATTATCTTGTGCACATTATATATTCTTTTTTTATGCCTCTGATGTTTGTTTTCGTCGCTCGACGATAATAACTTGGTTAAATAGAAATTATCTCTATGGAAACATAGAATTGTTTTCCATGCACTAAATTAACCAAGAATGTTGATATTGGAGAGTATATTCCATAACTCAATTCGTAATATTAATTTGAGTTTTGATGATTTTATTTATCGATTATCGACTTTGGTCTCATTAACACGCGTTGATTTAATTTGTATTTTCCTTTGGTGTCATTTGGACCGTGGTCATATTCTACGACTCCCGTGCTTTTATTTGAAGCCATTGTTGTTGTCGTTGATCTCCTCCCACTCTTTTTGCTTATGCCAAAGGTGGAGAGATATAATAATGACGATGTGCTAAATGATAATTTAAAGCATTTTTTCCAAGGATCTAATTTGATATGTTAGATTCAGGGGGAGTTAAGATATATAAATGGATTTCAAATCCGATATTTCAATAATGGATTCTTATTTTATACTTTACTCGTCTGCTTGATGCGTATTATTATTATTCATTTTGGAATTAACGTGTCATCAATGCAGGGGGAGTAAGTAAATTACATTTGAATCATTATTTTTGATTATTATTTATGTTGGTTTCTCATCACCAAAAAGGGGGAGAATGTTGGATATTGGACTCCCCAGATTTGGTTTTGGATGATGAACAAATATAAATATATCGTGAACTAACTCTTTGTGAGCGCGGTTATGGAGATCGTCGCCAAATTCATATGAACATCCAAAGCGACGTCTCGAGACTTCTCAAAGCACGTGATCGTATGCCTAAAGCTTCGTTGAAGCTTTTGGACCATTTTAGAAGTCATGAAGATTCGGATCGAAGCTTTCGAAGACGGTTCGTCAAGTTTTATTTATAGTCTTTTAGCTTCGTTCCGTAGAATGTTAAGCCTTGAGTAGGTCTTACGTTTTAATCTTCAAACACTCCTATCGTAGACATAGTATATAATTAGTAGAAGTCCATACGATCTTTTCTGAAGCATCGCTCTTCGATTCGCGACTTATTGTGCATGTTAGTTGGTTCAAGAAGAAGAACCAACCAACTAGATGGTGATCTAGTCGGTCGGTAAAGCTTCTTGGACCGACTAGTTTGCCTTCTCAATTCTAAGCTCTTTACTGTTTACAGTTAGTCGGTCTACGTTGACTCACCGACCGACTAGTTTGTGAACTAGCCGGTCAGTGATGCTTCTTTGACCGACTAGTTGAGCTTTCCCTGAACATTCCAAGTTACTGTTTATCGTTAGTCGGTCTATGTTCATTTGGCGACCGACTAGTTGATGAACTAGTCGGTCAATATTTGTTCTTGGACCGACTAATTCAATTTGTACTCAGACTATTTGTTTTATCTCTTAGTCGGTCTAAGTTCACTCACCGACCGACTAGTTGTGAAACTAGTCGGTTGGCAAGTGTTCTTTGACCGACTAGTTCTGTTAGTCTGAACTTCGACATATTCACTGTTCACTAGTTAGTCGGTTCATGATGTTTGACCGACCGACTAGTTCATGAACTAGTCGGTCGGTGGTTGTTCTTTGACCGACTAGTTTGGTTCAGAATAGAGCCGTTGGAGCTTTAATTGAAACGTTTTTATCTCTCTCTTTCCTCTAACCTCTATATACTTGGTGTGCTACATTCATTGCACTCAAGGCTGATTTTAAGAGAAGTTTAGATATCAAAGAGAAAACATTCCATCTCATTAAAGCTCATTCATTTCCTTTCAAGAATCTATCACTCACTCTTATTTCAAAAGAGAGATTCATTGATTGTTAGCCTTCCAAGCCAAGTGCTTGATCCTAGGTCACCAACATCCACCTAGGACTCCATTGCTGGTCATCTACTTGGAGCTAGGGTTTGGTGCCTCTTCATCTTCCCCAAAATCCGTTTTGCCCTAAATCGTAAGTTATACTCAATGCATAGGATTTTGTCGGTAAGCAATTTCGTATTTCATTTACTTTCATATTGTAAGTGTTTTACTATCGGTTGTGAGAGTTTGTTTGTTATCCCGGGTTGTGGGAGTCACAATTTCCTTTGTGTATGATTTGACTTGGTGAAGGTTCTTCACAAGTATTTCATAGTGGAAATCTTGAGTTAGGGTTTCTAACTCAAGTATACGGAGGGGATCCGGGTGGTTAGGACGTATGATCACCGGGAACAAGTCGGGGAGACTTTGGGTGGATCCGAACCCAGTAATATTGCTTGTTTGCGATTGTCTTATTTGTTGTCATATTTACATTTCCGCATTTCCGCATTAATTGGTAGAGTTTGCAAGATTATTAGGAATTATCTTCTTAATTATTTTAAAGTACTATTCACCCCACGCTAGTACTTATGCAGTAGCTTAGCAGGGCATTACATTCCTTTGGATACGAAGTGGAAAAGTGGGGGAGGGTGGCCGGCCTATATTGGGAGAGAGGGTGAAAGAGAAAGGGAGAAGAGAAGATAAGGTTTTAGAAAGAAAAAGAGAGATTTCTAAAGAAATTTCTACACCCTCCTTAGCTTGCCCCATAAGCCATGTACAAATCAAAATGACTAAAATACCCTTCCAAAAATACCCCCCCCCACTTTTAGGTTTACTAGTTTGCCATTAATTTATGCACACACAACTTTATTATGTACTCATGACCGCTTTAGACCAAATGACCGTTTTGCCCTTAACCTTTCTAAAAATTTACGGGGGTTGCAATTGACCCCTAACCACTTTCACACTTGCATGGCTTCCATACACTTACCCATGCATGCCTACACATACATACATGCACCACGCACACACGTCCAACACATTCCCGTTGTTTTGCACCCACGACGTCTTTTACACTTCTCTCGCACTCAATCTCGCTTTCTCGTCTCTTAGACACACATTACGGCCCAATCCCCTTTGCACTACATCATATACAGCGATATCTACGTTTATTTCATATCTGCCCACGTATCGTAAGTAGAAATACCACGTATGTTCAGTAGAATACACGTATAGTTCAAAGTAGGGCATGACACATGTCCATGTGGGATAGCGTCACGCGATGGGGAGGAGGTGTTGGAGCTCGTGTAATGTGTGCATGGATATTTTCTAAGACAATCGAGAGTGGAATCTTTCACACCGGACAAATGGGTGGATAGAGTAGTGACCAACACCTTCCCTCTTCTAACAAACACTTATATACCTAAGGCAACACCCACACTTTTCACAGGCACTCAAATTCACATGCACCCAAGTACACACTAATCGAAACACCCAATTCCATGTTGGACCCACGTTATGGGAGTGGGTCGGGGTGGAGTAGGAGCCCACCCACTGTATGCACATGTATTTTCTACTCTATTATACAATTGAGGGATGTTTTTAATATATTATATAATTGAGTGATGTTTTTGAATATGTTTGCTATGTATGATAACGGAGTAGGTAAAAAGACGGCTGGAATTAAATCTTGATGAATCAATGGTTAGGATGAGAGTTTGTAAAAATGTTAGGATAAACTGGCACGGCTTCAAGGATCACATAAGAGCAATAAAGGATCTCAACCAAGTCACCAAGATTAAAGAGATCAAGAATCAAATACAATACCATGAGACACAAAGATGCTACATCATAGAGCATCCAAGTTGAATATATGTATGTTGATGTAAGTATACGTCTTTTAGTAGATCTCTATTAAAGCATCGAATTGAAGCTTTCACAACTTGGGATCAATTTAAAAAGTTTTAAATGTTTTCAAACCCGATTTAAAATAGTTCTCATGAGTTTATGTTAGCCAAATATTATGTAGCGTATGCTAACTAGTATGCACCAAATTTCACATACACCCAAATACAAGGACATCAAAACACACTCTCAGGTGGGATCCAAAGTCATGTGAGAGTGGTGGGGTTGGGGTTGGGGCTCAAGCACTGTGTGCACGTGCACTCTATAGTCTATTATGTATGATCTATATAACACATGTACTACTAGGCAACAAACACTATATGGGGGTGAACAGTGTAATGGTAATTTTAAAGTTAATTATGAAATTCTTGCAAATGCGAAATTATAAAGCAAGACAATTAGCAAATCCACAAGAGACAATCACAATCACAAACAACACGATCTCTTTCCAGCAGCCTGTGGACTCTCACTATCAAAGCCATTTCCAAGGCAACCCACATACAATACACATTTTTTCAAGTGTCACTCTATTTTCCAAGAGCCTATCTTTTCCAAAATAGCGCGTGCACAATCCTTTCCACAATTGCAACCCATATTCCAAGGTCTCTTTCCAGAGAGAACACTACCACAAATCGGAAGCTAGGTTTCACAAATGAAACGAAATAAGAAAATGCAATCTTCATATTGTCTTGACTAAATATACTTACTAACGTGAAGTGCATATGCAATGAAGATTGAATGTCCAAATGTTATATTGAGCTTTGTGCACTTGTGGACTTCACTTGAGATAGGCTCCTCACCAAACTGCTTTGTGCACTTGGGGACTTCATTTGAGAAAGTGCATACTATCCTCGCCAAAGAAGATCCTTGCCAAACTGCTTTGGCCATATGGGCCGGGTCTGCTTTTTCTCTATATTCGACTTGGCCATGGACATGGGGGGTGCTCTTCAACATCTCGTGCTCCTCACCTTCACAGTGGACGAGCCCAAGCTGTCGAGGAGGCACAGAGATGGCACTGAGGCCAAGCGCGATCTTTATGACCTGAGACTTAAAGAGTTTTTTCAAGAGTTTTTTCAAGACTTGGAGTTGCTTTAAGTCTTCTACCCAATACCCAATACGAATATTCTACTTGGCTCGACGATCCTATACGATCTTGAACATGCTAATTTTGAAGCTTCCTATCCAAGTTCCAAAGACTTGGACTATTCACGAATATTCTACCCTGGTTCTGAGGTCCTCTAAGATGAGTTAGAACTTGTATATCACCTCAACTACTGTACATATCCAATTAATACGTGTCACATCACCTGACCTCGATCGTTGTGATGGTCGAGCTCGGGAGATGGAGAACATTGATACATCACTGGGCCGACCCAATGATCACTCAGTTGTTTATTTGAGCGGACATGCCTAAAAGCTCAATGCTTTGGCCCAACAGCCCATAGGTCTTCATGTGAGGCCAATCATTTATTCATTTAAGACGGCGGCCCAGCTGACCATTGTGCTTCTTCATTTAAATCACCGGCTCAGAACAACGGCATTCAATTATAGATCGTTAAGCACGTCATCAATGGCGATAGCTCAGGCCAAAAACAATAAAGCAATTTAAAAGCGCGGACGTTACACTCTAACATCTCTCAAAATCAATTGCATATAAGTAGTCTCTTAGACAATGGGAGATTTCTGAGAACCAAGAAAGTATGGTACTCCTATATTAGTATCTACATTTCCTCTATAGCTCGTGGTGAAAACTATCGGTTGATCTCCCAAGAGATCAGCTATAGTAACCGCACGTATCTTTTGTGTCAAGCATCGAAGGGGATTATGTCAGCCCCAGATCAGACATCCCTAATGAGCTCTTTGTGTCGTTGGAAGCTGAAGGTAGCCCGAAAATAGCTCGGACTTGGTTGAAATAACTCAAATTGAGCTCTATTCAGACTGGGTTTAGCACGTCCAGTACCCTGTCAGCTGCCAACGTCATCATGCGCCAGCTACTGCAACCATAACATCATCAAGAATCATCCAACAATATCAATAGTGAAAAAACACACTCAAACAGTTATAACCATACACATCTGTTACATCACTAAGATCATATTATACAGCTTAGCTTAGCTTTCTTTTTCGGCACCAACAAAAGGGAATGGAAAAAAACATAGGCCACCTGACCAGTGACCACCCTTAAGCATGACCACCCTTAAGCAGAAATGACAAGAAAAACAACAAAGGATTTCATTGATCGATTCAAGAAGGAAAGAATGACAGCAATAAACATCCATAATTGCTTTGCCATCATGAAAATTTCGCATTCTGTGCAAAGTATAATATTATTGTGAAGCTATGGGAAAGGCCGGCGCCGGCCATCGGCGGATGACTTTGATCAATCATCCCCCAACTGTCATTTCACAACAAATGAAGAGCATCACTCCATTTCACCTGTGTGGCGGGCCAAATGCTGGCCCTTTACAACAAAGTGCTGTATGGTATCCCAGGACTGGGAAAAAGAAAAGGTTGGTCGTGATGCCTTAGAATAAGAACAAAATCATGAACCAACCTCTATTTTGCACATCAACCCCTCCTATATCTATTGTTACAAAATCGGAATTTTCGAGGCAAAACAGCGCTCCTAGTCCTGCCTGCATTAACCTTTTTTTAATTGGTTTAAAATTTGACACAGGAGGGTGCTGAGCTGTGTTCTCTTAAAGACAAATCAAAAGCCATAAATTCTCTCCATAAAGAAATAAGAAGAAGGAGACATTAATTAGGGAATTATTATACTATACAGTGGAAGGGGAAGAGAGGAGAAAAGGTAAACAGAGAAGAGATAGATTTTGATGGCAAGCAATAGCAACAGCAACAGCATGGGGTTTGGGGGTACGACCCAGAAGTGCAGAGCCTGCGAGAAGACGGTGTATTTGGTGGATCAGCTCACCGCCGACAACAGGGTCTATCACAAGTCATGCTTCCGTTGTCATCACTGCAAGGGCACCCTCAAGGTATACTTTTATCCATAAATTTGATGTGGGGGTTTTTGTTTTGTGTGTGTTCTTGTTGGAAATCTCGATGGTCTTACTGATGTTGTGTGATTTTGTACCCACCTGCGAATTTTGTATGGTTTTTGAAGTTGAAATCGTGCTGTCATCGCCCTAATTGTTTTGTGATCCGAAGATGGATGTATTTGCTCTTGATGCCACTGAACCCAATTTTATTAATATTTTTCTTTTACATTGGTTGTGTGTTTGTGTCCATTTCATAATATTGATGAATAATTCTTCACAGCTGATTTGATTCATTCATCTTTCTTCTTTAGTTTGCTTCACTGGTAAATCATACTGGTTCCGGTTCTTCTCGAAGATTCCCCAACGAACCACCCAAGTGGCTTATTGCTCTGTTCTTTTATGTTTAATATTGTTTTGATGTTTTCTAGATTAAAATTTAACATTTTCTATGTTAGCTAAAGCTTTTCAACCACGCATATGCAAAAAATGTAGATTAGAAAGCCATACTAATATTAAAAAAAATCCAACTAGAAGCTTGGTATGATGAGCCGTAGACGCTTATATAAATATATCCGAGAAAATCATTGTTAATAGTCTTTCGTTTAGCTCGCTCTGGAAACTATGCTCTTGTGAAATCCAACTCAAAGATGCGTTTGTGTGAGTCATTGATACTATAGATTTTAGGCCCAATTGCATATAATACACTCGCACTTCCGCTATTCTTTATGATTGGGATTTTTGATCGGATGCTGTTTATAATTAAAGGTCCTCCATCTTTGCTCATGACAGCGAGGCCGCACTACCTCCACCTGAAAATTACTTATCATTCTACGTGCCTCCTTACAAATGCCTTTGCAGACATAACCACACATCCCATATGGCGTGGATGAGTTTGATTTCAATATAGTGGAACAAATCATCTTTGGATTGAATGCTTTTATACTATCAAGTATAATGATTCTAGGTGATACACTCACAAATGGATCCCAATGCTGTGGGAGTTTCGCGAAGAATTTTACAGTCGTCATATGGATTTCATATTGTCTTTCAACTTATCATTGAACTGCATTACTGGTTGAGGGGATAAAGCTGCAGTAACCCGCAGGTGGCACGTTGTTATTTGATTTATTGATTTAGTGCTTCCATCCATGTTTACAGCTTAGCAACTACAGCTCATTTGAGGGTGTCCTATACTGCAAGCCTCACTACGATCAACTCTTTAAGATGACTGGCAGCTTGGAAAAGAGTTTTGAAGGTACACACATAGTGACCAACTTTGGTATGCGCATCAGATATATTTTCATGTCTGAATTCTGAAAGCTTAAGCTATTATGCTTGTCGAAAACAGGTGCCCCAAGATCTGCTAAGATCAACAGATCTAATAATCACGAGGTATTCTACGAAAGCTTTATGTGATCAGCTTATTCCTCAGGTCCAATCACATGAATTACAATTCATTTATCCAACTTTTTTTGTTATTTTTGTTTCTTGCATGTATATTGTCGTATTCGGGATTATATTGCACAGAACCAAGCTAGCAGCAGACTTTCAAGCATGTTTGTTGGGACACAAGAGAAATGTGTGGTTTGCAAGAAAACTGTGTACCCTATAGAAAAGGTATTCACAAACTTCTTTGTTATATTTTTATTTTAAACTTGCATTGCATGTGTCTTTGGGGATCTGGTGAGGTACATCATTAATAATTTGAACTTTGCTTAATTAACGCTGCCAAAAAACTGGGTAAATGAGGATGCTGCATATGGTGTAGTTAAAACATGTGAAAAACTCAGTTCAAGGAATCCTAAATCATGAGTGTTCCTGTAACGTCCCGATCCCAAGGATACATGGGAAGTAAAGTACGAATCCGTCGAAGGTTCTCCTAGAGATACGAGGGTGAAGAGAAGGAAGAGAAAAGAGATACAATAGAAACCAGCAGACCACTGCGCACATGCTGGGAGGGTACACGTAATGCTCCAACACAGAAACAACACAGAGAATAGACAATAAAAAGTATAAGGTCCAACATCTTATATTATTAATACAAAAGTGCATTACATATACATCCATTGTACAAAGGTGCAAAGGAAAAAATCAAAAGAACTCCCCAAAAACCAACAAAAGGACAAAAGTGTCCACACTGTCAATACACTTCCTATTCTACCCCTGGAAGCCCAACTGAGTAAAGTCATCCACATGCTCCATCACCATCTCAGATCTGGGAATAACTTTCTGAGACGGGTCCCTCTCCGCTTGCTCTGATCTTATTCCTGGAAAATGTAAATGGAGCACGTCAACGCATGACCCGGTAGGAAATTCTAATATCAATAGGTATGATCCAGTTTTAGACCGGTCCACCTAACTAATAGTTTATTTACTAGCGATACAATGTCCATATGAGTAATGCATAAAAGTAAACAATCATATCATACAAGTGCTAAAAGTAAAAGCCGAGGAACAGAATTACATAACCATATTCACAGATTAAGTTAGTCTTAAAGTCAGGTATTTAGTTATTATTTGGAAACCCGGGTAAATGGTTGGACATCAGGAACTGGACCTCACCTCAGGTGGGTAGCTCTCAAACTACCCCACCAATGGTACACGAGCACTAATTATTTTTAACGGGGCCTATTGAACCTTCCCCGTTTCGGGAGGGAGAATCACTCGTTACATAGGCAAACTACCTCATGGTGCATCACAAGTACACCTATGGGCCTCTCCACCTCTGCCCAACCCTTCCATTTTGGGAGTGTGATGGAGACTCATAACCTCACTAGTCCAGTCTCTCTGCCTACGCATTACTCAGGTTTCCCCCAAACCCGTATCTGGAATCTCACCCATCTTCGAATGGACTGAGAATTTCAGATATTTATCACTCTGCCTCACTCTCAGTTTCATAGTTGCATCAATATATCATTTAGCGGTCTCAATTACCGCATCACAATTTCCTTTCTTTCGTCAATTTGCTAATGTCATGTTTTCTAACTACGAGCATCACATCAATGATTCATTATAGCATTGCTGTGTCCAATTAACACACATAACATATGATTACATCATTCTTAACATGAAGCATATCATTATTGCCATTAACGCTTGAAATGTGAACATGGTACCAAATGTGCTACAAGGAATATGGTATAAACCTGAACTTTTCACATAACAATTTTAGAACAATTTAAGGGCATGCATGCTACAACGTGGATTACAACATTACATCTATGCATATTAAAACAACAAAATGAGGCTACTAATAATTAACTTCACAATGAGAAAATTTAGCCTCTAAAATATTGCATGTGACAATAAGTTTCATAACATACTATGAATTTGCATAATATAACAAACTAACATATTGCTAATAACATTAGCATATAAGCATTAGTATGACATATGCACAAAATAGAGATACTAGCATCACCACATGAACACTTTAGGGTGGTATGTGTATGTTGGAGATAAGCATATGACCATTCTATTACTAAAACATTGCATACAACCATGGGCTTCTAACATATCTTTACTAACATGGCATCTTTAACATGGCTAGCATGGCATATTAATATGTAACATGTAGCATAACATGGCATATGTGTGACATGGTATAAGCATACACATTTCCTTTTTGGCATGAACCCATTCATTTTAACTCTCTCTTTAATCATGCTATTGATTTCATTAAGAAGGAACCATTCTATTACTAAAAACATAGCATACTAAGAAGTTACCAATTTTATAAAGTTGCTTTTTTGCTACTAAGACGTGACATGAAAGCACTAACAATTATCATGAGTCTATAATCAACATGACAACACAATGGCACAAAGAATTAATCTAACAACATCACATTTAGCTTAATCAATTTAGCATGAACATTAATTTATTTGTATATACATTAGCAAATAAGTTACATGAACCTTAGCATACTACTTTTGCAAAAACACTAGTACACACACCCGCATGAAATTAGTTTGTGACAGGGCCAAATTAGTATACAATGAGACATACTAATCAACTAGATTAGAACATGAACATTCATAAATATTACAAAAAAGCTTATAACATGCACTTCATTATTCTTTTCCTTGCAAGAAAGTTTAAGCTAAAACATTCACTAATCCTTCTATACCAATTCCAAACTTGTAATCTAATTAGAATGATATGAACTCCCACTAACACAAATCGTAAAACTAAATTCTAACTAGGATGTTAGAAATCCTACCTTCAAATAGAAATTTTCTTTGACCCTTATTCTCCTTGAAGGCCTTCTAGCTTTCTCTTCTCAAGCTTCTTCTTAATGCATGATTAGGGTGAACTATGTGGCCTTGGTGATGAGGAGTTTTGTAGTATATATAGATTGTATGGAGATTTTTAATGAAGGTTTGATTTGGTGGTGGAAGAGGAGTAGATGGTGGAGTGGTGGTGCAAAGGGAGGAGGAAAGGGAGGGTACGGCCCAATGGGAAGGATGGTAAAATGTAAAATTTCTCTTTCTCTTTCTTTTCCCCTTTTTGTATTAACTCCCATTTAATTCCCTCCACACATTTAGTCATAGTAAAAGCTACATGTAATTAAGAATTACATGCAGGATGACACATAACTAGGTTATGTGTCATCCTAAAGATTTTTCAAAATTTATTTTTTGTTGAAAATAGAAATACATATTTAATACTCCATACCATTCTAAATACATGGTATTTCATTCAAGTACTTCACTTATTATAATTCAAATGACGTTTAAAAATTATTTAAAAATAATCTGGTCATTGGAAAATTATGGAAAATTCATTAAAATATCCAACAATTTCTGTAATGCCTCGCTCCCCGCGGGTGCTGCTACAATTGAAACACGAGTGTGCAGGTCCCGCATGTGCCAGTAAAGTCAATGTGGAGCAGTGCAGAAAGTAAGCAGATACTCTAAACTATGCAGGTAAGAACAGTAAAACATGTAACGTTGTACTGAACAGGAAAGTGACAAGTAAAAACTATGCTACTGCTGAAACGTAAATAGAACACTTACCTGCCGCTAGCCCAAGACTCAACAGTCCTGAACTGGAAGTCTAACTCTTCGTGCTCAAGCACCTCTGTGTGATCCTGTGCGTCGTACCTAGTGTCAGCAGAAGTCGCACCACGCTCAATAGAGTAGACACTATCTAAATAAGGGACAAGAAAAGTAAGTGTGCACAAAAGGATGGCAGGACAGCCACAGATATGATAGCGCTGAATAAGGAAGTAACATGGCATGATAATTACAAAACCCCCGACAGAAGTAAGGAGGTACAAAAGGCGGTAGGACAGCAGTTAAAAAGGCACAGAATAGAAACATGTTATGATGATTAACATGAGTATAAACAACTGTAAAGATGATACTTACTAAAGTGAACCAATTATAGGCCGTGACTTATGAGAGAGAGTACATGAAGCAACAGATAGACCCTCTTGAGACCGCATGGGTGTTACCCCGGGCCGAGTCCCGAACCGAAGAAAGTACCGTACAGTAAGAGCTGTAAAACTGCAAGAGCTGTGAAACTGTGACATGTGGCAGGGGCTACAGGACTCACCAAGATGGTCGACCTAGTCTGCCCCTGGACTCAAGGATCCATCTGAAGTGATGGACGTCCCCTCCCCAGTCGAAGAGCCGAAGACAGGTCACAGTCGCTCCCACACTCTACATCATAAATTTTCCCAAAACCGGTGAGTCAAGTTGAAGTAATTATTTTATTAGTTATTGTGTCAAGATGTTAAATATTGATTAAACTACGTAGTCAAGGGAGATCCAAGATCCACTGCAATAATAATGGTCCACCTCAAATCCTGCCATGCATGCAATAGTAACTAGGGGTGTGCGGGTCCGGATACCCTATTTTTTATGTTACCCGGATCCTAACTGGTAAGGGACCGGTTCCTAAAATTTGGCCCCGGAACCTACCCAGTTGGACGCTATACCCGGAACCTACCCGAACCCTATGGTTTCGGGTACCCTATAAAAACACTACTGGAAATATGGAATAAAGATTATTGTCTGTAGTTTCCTCATTACGAATTTGATGTTGAAAATGCATCACAACCATTCGATTTCAAGATGGTTTCGCATGAAAGAAAGGCATGCACCCAATTTCTTAGCTAAATCGATCCTCTTTAGAACCATTAAACTTTAATTGATGGCCACAGTCAAACCCAATATAGCACATTGATGATGGCAACATCTTGTAGTCCTCAAGGCCACATATTTTACAGTTCATACGCAATTAATCCATACATTGATACCCATTAGACCCGAGTCCGGATATCTATAATGCTATATATAATTAAACCCGGGTTTGGATATCGGTTCCAGGTCCGTGTACCCGTTCCCTATAGATGGGAACCGGAACCGGACCCAATTTACACCGGTTCCTAATTTTCCTACCCGGAACCTACCCGGAACTAATGAGTATCTACGCGGAACCTACCCATTCGGGTAGGTTCCGATCGGGTATCTGGGTACCCTGTACCCGTGCACACCCCTAATAGTAACCTGTCGTGTCATGATAGTCCACCTCAAATCTTGTCATGCATGCAATCAGTATAAGTGCCATCCCAAGTAACAACCCAAGAATACGCAATTTAACACAATATTAAACTTAATGGTACTAGTAAACTCAAAAGACAACATAATAATGAAACTAGCATGTGCGAAAGTAAAGGCATGGATGTTTTTAGGGCAAGATATTCCAACCTGAACAGATAATAAAACACCCAACTGTTCCATGTGATGAACCAAGAAATGATGGAAAGACAATGATTGCTTGAATAAGAAAGCGCGAAAGTCAAACTTAGGATGGCGCTAGGCCAGAGGGATTAGATCCCAAGTAAACCACACCGAACCCAAAAACCCACAAGCGAGGAAACCAGCCGAGCACAACCATGATTCAGTGAACCAAGACAGCACGTAAGAGAAGCTCTAAACCTAACAAGGAACCCAGAATAGTAAGTAACCAAGCCAGCCACAACCCACACACGAGGAAAGCTAGGCATAACCCAACAACAAGCAAGGTGGGCTAACCGGACTCATCAACAACCCAGATCCCCCAAAACAACAAGGGATTCAGTCGATCCCAACAAGCAACAGAAAAGCAAACCACAACTCAACAACTAGCAGGGATCCCAAAGTCGCAAACAAGGGAAACCAACGAACCCCATAACAACTAGAAAACCCCAACACATAAAGAGGAAAGTCACCGTACCTCAACTAGCAAGGCAAGCCCGAACCACAAGCTGAAGAAGCCACCGAACTCAATCATCAAGCGAGGAAGCCCCAAGACAGCAAGAGAAACCAACTGAACCCAAACGGCAATCAAGGACAACCGAAACCCCAACAAGCAAGAGATACAAATGCAAGCAATAGACAACCAACACAACAACAAGGAAACCCACGTCAAGCAATAATTGAAAACTGTACCAATGAGATTGAGTCTACCTGAAACCGAAGCCGAGGAACTAAGACAATCAAGATCCAAAGCCCAAATCAGAAGCAAATGATCCAGCCGCACCCAGACGTCGGCAAAAAGCCCCAACATGCAATTAAAGGATCCCAACGAACTCAACACAAGGAAAGAAGCCCAAATCGGCAACTAACGACCCAAGAACCCAAGACCACAAGCGAAGAAGAGGCCAAACCTTAACAATAGCAGAGGAAGCCCAAGCCGCGAGCAACAACAAACCAAAACAAGCAAGAAGCCCTCAGTCGAACCCAAGCGACAGTAGGAACAACAAGCCGCAAGTAACAGCCAGCAGGGAGCCACAGGCCGCAACCAAGTGGGAAGCCGCAACACCCCAATCAACAAGCAAGGAATAACCCCCAACCAAGGAACCACCGAAATCCCCAAATCAGCAAGTGAAGGGGCAGACCGTGACTACAGTAAGCAAGGGGGATAAACCGCACGCAAGGGGAAGCCGAAACCAACTCAAGCAAGGAGGCCACGACAGCAAGCAAGGAGGAGCCACCGATCTCCAACTCAAGCAAGGAAGACCTCGGCAGCAAGCAAGGGAGAGGCAGCCGCATCCAATCGGCAAGGAAGGAGGGTCATAAGGGATGTAGAGGAGGAGAGTGTTGTGTGATAGGACGGAGGGGACGAGGGTGCGTCACTGCGAAGTTACAAGGGCGGCGAAGCCCCATCAGGGGACCCCCATGACGAGAGAGAGAAGGGGACACATCGATGCGTCTAAGCGAAGCGAAGCCCGATGCGAGGGCTCGTGGGCATCGTCGAGAGAGCGCGCGTGAAGGAGCCCTCGGGGGCTCTCGTCGAACGAAACGAGAGGGCACACGGGATAACAAACGAAACAAAGCCCTGTGAGCCTTCGTCGAGTGTGAGAGAGAAGGAGAAAGAGGAAGGGGTAGAGCCCAATGGGCTTGGGCCTGATGCGGGCTGGGAAAAAAAAGAAAGAAAACGAAAAAAAGAGGAAGAGAGAAGGGGCTGTTACAATTTCATACGTACAAATATGTCCAAAAATACGTACATAACATCCGTACATATGTAAACGAGGTATTACAGTTCCCATTGCAAGGCAAACTCAAGAATTTTGACATATGAAACAAATTTAACCAAACAAGATAGTTGGCATTGCCGGGGGATGGTGAGAGTTCGGACATGATTGCATCCTTCGACGGGTCATCCGAAAATGTGATGATGTTTGGCGCTAGGATTTAGGCAATCATTTGACTCCTAGCTCATGCTTGGGGGAAGTTTTTCCAGGCACGTGTGCGAAGCACTTGAGAAAATGATTCCTGATATGCTTCCTTTCCAAATAATAGAAAGTCGTTCCCAAATGGAAATTTGTGATGGGAGCTTTTGAGCTGGGTAGCCACATCATACACGGAAGAATTTTTCTCCTTTTCAGACTTTGCTTCCGGGAGACATCGTAAGAAATTTCTTACATTTTCTTAAGACAACGTGCATTTTGCTGCATGTGTCCAATTTCAACGCATTGACTGGTTATTTTAAGATAGGGAGGGATTCACGAGAACTGGGCAGAATATGCAAGAAATTTACTCTTATGTGGCTCTTCAATCCTATTAATTGTAGCATGAGATATATACATAAAAGTATGAGCATATATTGATATGTTATTTGACATATTCTAACTTATATATGTTATAACAGTTATCATAACTACATAGGTAGTTATTATAATTCCTTGATGGAAGGGTTTTATAAAGAGGAGTATTTGCGTACGCATAAATGGTGAAGAATTGTGAATTGTAATTTTTCTTGAATTAATGCCTATTTTTAGAGTAATTATTCATCCCATCAAGTAAGCCATAAAGTAAGTGTTGTAGGCAATAATATTAATGAAATTGAGGTATTTTCTTCATATATATCATCATATCAAGATATGTTAATCAAGAAAGGTATGTTAATGTTTACTCTCTTGTTTTACATGTACATGAGTCTTGTGCATTGTTAATCATGCCATATAGCTTTGAAAATTCATCAATTCTCGCAATTGGTATCCGAGCTTTGTTATGAATCTTATTTTCGCAATCCATGTCTTATAAATTTCATGCTTTATATAAAGTTTTATTCCAACTATTTTTGATTCTGTAGAAATTATTATAGTCATAAGTTGTAAGCATGATATAAGTAGACTAGATAGTGGTATTAAGGTTTCTATATATAAAATATCATAGATGGAATACCCATATCATCCATGTGTTAATTGGTAATTAAAATTTATCTACTATGCCAACAGGATTTAGTCACTAGTCTACTTCTATTAGCACGCGTAAGAATAATCATTATGATAATTATGCTATTTAATTTTAAAATTGGCTTCACTCTATACGAGATTAACTTTAATGCTCTACTCTATAGAGACCAGCCTTAGAATTATGCTCTACTTTATATGAGATTGGCTTTATGGCTCAACTCTATAGAGATTAACGTTGGTATTGTGTTCTACTATATATGAGATTGGTATTAATGCTCAACTCTATAGATATTAGCATTCGAAATTATGTTTTAGTTTATATGAGATTGTTTTTAACGTAGTTTTATTATACATAACTAATCTTATGTCATTTGATATATGTAAAATTTGGTAGCAAATTTAATACTTTCATAGGAATTTTTTTTCATGTGGTGAATTTTTTTATGCACCACATAAAGTTATATTTCTACTATTTGGATCAAGTAAACTATAAATACAAGTATTAAGCATGTTTTAGATAACTAGATGTAGATATTAAAATTATTAGATATTAATTAGGGTTATTTAGTACCGACACTTTATGGTTTCACCGTATTTAGTAACATCCTCCAGATGTATTCAATATTAGGGAGACTCCCCCGCCCAGTTAACCTCCGTTGCACAATTTGGACTCCAAACAGGGGCGGGGGAGTCCAAATTGGATACATTAGGGGGGTCTCCCTAATATTGAATACATCAGGTGGGTGTTACTAAATACGACGAAGCCATAGGGTGCCGGTACTAAATAACCCTATTAATTATTACAAAACTTATAATAGCCACAACATCTACATGTTAATTGATAATTATATTTTACCCTTATAACATCTTGTTACACATCTAGTATTGCAATTAGTTCTACATTTAATAACCATCATACCCCTCAGGGAAGCAGTGATTTATGTAGATTAATTAGGTTGAGACCATTCTAGACTTTAGTGGGAACAATCTCTTATGCTTTTAGGTACAAAGATGTCTTCCACTAATATTAAATTAAACAGGTCTTAACTAAAGTTTATTGATGAATCGATATGACCTTTAACCATAAAAAGGTCAATTCATTGCTAATAAAATAAAGATTATTTGTTGTACCTGATTTATGTTTTATAAAGTTATAAAATTTTCAATGATAGAAATATAAATTATAAATCGAGGCATTATGATTAAGAGTTACAAGATATAAAGTAGTAATCTTGTATCTATCCTTTATAGACTTCATTTTCTAACAACAATACAATGAGTAGTCGATTTAGAAGAATCGATATTAAGTTTCATAAGGTTGAAAACGAAATTATGATCATCGATGACATTTGAGCATATTAAGTATTATTCATGAGGTTGACCGATTGACTAAAATATTTACATTCATTATATTATAAGGTCATACAAAGAATATGAGTTGAATCATATGATGTTTATCAGTGCAAAGATTATATATATTATGTCTAGACATATTTTGAGTGTTGTTCTGGAATGACTTATAAAGTGTTCACATTATATTTAAGTCGTGATAATTATTTATGAAGAAAATAAAGTTAGACTCGAAATAATCAAGGATATATTCATAACATTATTTGCCTAAGGTTATTTGCATGAAGTTATTTACAACGTGTAAAAATTATTGAAGCTTCTTTAAAAACATTTGTATTGCTTATTACCGTGCAAATATTAAATTTTGGCCGTAAGTAAAGTTGCAATATGTTATTCTATAAAGATATTAATAGGTTTATTCAAGTCATGTAAAAATTTACACTTATATGACTCTTCAATCCTATTAATTGTAGCATGATATATATACATATATAAGTATGATGTTAGAAATTCCTAGGGTTTGGAGTGGTAAAAATCTGATTTTTATATTTATAGAAAGGAATACAAAGAAAAGCCGGTCTCTTTCGAGAGAAGATTGCTATTCTAGCCTTTGATTCAAGAGAAAAGGCTTAACTCTCCACAATATAGGATTCTACACCAGTTCTAGGATTTTCTCTCTTAGTTTCAATATCCAGACCTATAGCCCAACCCTCTCATACATATATAAGACTAATTTGTCTAGAATTTTAAAAATACTTCTGAATACCCAAAATTACAAAGTTACCATGGGCTAGTTTGTCGCTCCAACATCAGTTCTTCATTGTCGTCATTGTAAGTCATGATTCCATCATTACCTTTCCAAAAGAATCACATTGTTCTCAAGGTAGAAGTCTGGAAATAGTTGTGCAATGACTTTAAAAGGTTCCCAAGTAGCCTTATGGCCGGAAAGGTCCTTCCATTGGATCAACACCTCCTAGGTCCCAGCTTCTCCTTGACAAGCTCCCTTCAGCTTAGACGCTCCAAGATCAACTCCATATCCTCAGTCAGAGTCAGTGGTAGCGATGAAGAAGGTGTGTGGCCCCCAATGGACTGACAAAGCCGTGATACAGGGAAAACATGATGATTAGTGGACTCTGACATTAACTACAGTCGGTAAACGACCCGACCAATCATTGCCTCAATCTCGTAAGGCCCAAAGTATCTTGATGACAACTTCTCATTCCTCTTTTGAGCTAAGGATTTTTGGCAATATGATCATAGCTTTACATACACATTGTCGCATACAGCAAAGTGAACATCCCTCTTATGCCTATCTACTTGTGTCTATATATATCATCAAAGGAAGATATGTTAATGTTTACTCTCTTGTTTGATATGCACATGAGTCTCATTTGTGCATTGTTAATCATGTCATATAGTTTTTTTGGGAATCCAACGATTCCACATAGAATAAGCAAGAGTCAAATCATTTTTCTGTCCGGCGTCTAATTAACCGTGTATTCATTTGCATCTGCACCGCCTAGATGACTAGAGTCTAAGCGGAAACAAAAAGCTGCATCAATCACCACGAGGGTGATCTGGGCCATAGTTTCTATTAAACCCCTCACCAGATGAGACGTGCGGATGTCCATTACATGGAATTTTAAATTTTGTGTATTCTTCTTAGTGGTTGTTATTAGGTACTATTTATTGTCCGATTTCGGATTAATCTCATTGATATGCTTATAATCCGATACGATACTTGTATGATGTCACCGTATCAATCAATTTTTCCAAACCATTCTCCTAAACTTATTGATTTTCCCCCCTATAATGAATCTCCCTCCAGCCCCCTTCAGGATCCAACTCTTCCAGTTTGCGAATGATATCCGCCTGGTAAGCTGTAGGAAATATTGGCCAGATGTGGTTATTGCAGGACTGATGCAAAAGGATCTTACGCAATTTAGACTGGTCTCTGCAAAATCCATTTTTGAGAGAAGTGGTTGGGTTAAGTTTCATTGTTTTCCTAATGGCACAACGCAAAATGTCGCCATCATAGATATGATATGAAGGGCTAAATTCCCTAAAAGGACAGAGTTCTTGACACAAATAGCTGTCTTCATGACTCATAACAGATGCTAATTCGGTACAATAGAGGTCCTGGAGAGTTATGCATCCTTGATACCTGCATACTCAACACTGAGTCAATTGACGCATTTCAACCAGAGTGCTGCAGCGCTGTTCATGCAAACTTTTGTTCTGAACAGAACGCTGACCTTGGAGCAGCAGCAGCAAAAATAGGCCACAAACACAATATTTATGGGCAATGTTTTGTTTCCACGTGTTAATAGTACGTATAATGTTAAACATTTGGTTGCTCAGTTTGCATGAATGCTTGTCCACCTATGTTTCTGTACCAATTTGTATATTATGATTCTACACTTGTGGTATTTGATCCAATTCTTGATACGGTCCTCTATTTAACGTCTCAGCATGGTTTCCCTTTAGGTGGCCATTGATGGTACTTCGTATCACAGACCTTGCTTCAAGTGCACCCATGGAGGCTGTGTGATCAGCCCATCTAACTACGTTGCGCATGAGGGTAAGGTCTACTGCAAGCACCACCACACTCAGCTCTTCAAGGCGAAGGGAGATTTCAGCCAACTCGGAGGCACGCATGAAGACATAAAAGCACCCTCCGAGAAACCCATTACCACCAACGGCATCTCTGTAGTCACCGACGAAGTCTCTGTCGCCACCAACGATGACTCTGTAGCTGCCAACGGCCAAGAAGAAAGCGGCTGACAAGTTACTTGATCCCCGGTTGCTTCTTATGGCTCCATATCATGTGATAACATGTGCAACAGTCTGCTTTCTAGATTTTAGATGCTTGGTTTGTTTGAGATGGGATGATGTTAGTTCGTTGTTTTCGAGTTTGCGAGAGTTGGGAGGCAATAAACAATAGGCCCGTGCTTCGGTTGCGAGAAGCTTTGTGATATATTATGTACAGAACAATGGTTGAATGGTGGTGTTGCTTTAATGTTTATGAACCTTTTCCAAGTATTACGCCTGATGAAGTCGAAAGTTTTGACTCTATCTTTCCTGCATCACCTCCTAAAGGCCCGTGGCTCGTCCCTCTCCCAACTCAAACTGATCCATGCCCAGCTCATCGTCCGCCATTTCCCCTCTCTCTCCCCCCTTCTCATCAACATCCTCATCCAATCCTACTCCAAATCATCGCACTCCTGTTGTTCCATCCATCTCTTCCGCCAAATTCATGGCTCTCTTCGAATTCCCGACGCATACACATTCACTTTTGTCGTCTCCTCCTGCTCTCGTGAGCCGGCGTCGGAGCCCGGCGAGTCCGTCCACGCGCTGTCGGTCAAATCCGGGTTCCGGTCGGACCCCAACGTGGGGAACTCCCTCATCAACCTCTATTCCGTCTTCGCCAAAATGGATCGTGCAAGCAAAGTGTTTGATGAAATGCTGCCCACGAGAGACGTCGTCTCGTGGACCAGCCTTATCAGAGGCTATGCAAATGCTCAGGAGCTGGACGTAGCGCGGAGACTGTTCGACGAGACGCCGTCTCGAAATGTTGTTACGTGGACCGTCATGATCGCGGGGTATGTGAACGGCGAAATGCATATGGAAGCGTTGCGCTTGTTCAATGTCATGTTGGGCGGACCAATGGAGACTCCAAACGAAGCAATCATTGTAAGTGTCTTGACTGCTTGCGCTCATCTAGGTTCATTGGACCAAGGGAAATGGATTCATGCGTACATCGACAAGATCAAGCTGCCAAAGAGCTCGAGCATAGCTACCGCACTCATCAACATGTACTCGAGATGTGGAAGAATAGAGTCCGCGAAGCAAGTCTTCCATGGTTCATCCAAGCGGGATGTGTGTACATGGACCAGCATGATATCTGGGCTGGCACTTCACGGCCTTGGCAGCGATGCATTGCGACTGTTCGACGAAATGGTGGCAAGAGGGATCAGGCCAGATAGCATCACGCTTCTTGGCGTTCTCAATGCCTGCAGCCACTCGGGCCTAGTAGAGGAGGGGCATGATATCTTCTACAACACGATGCAGCGATGGGGAGTTAAGCCCAAGGTCGAACACTATGGATGTCTGGTAGATCTTCTAGCTCGTGCCGGGCAGTTGGAGAAAGCATTCTCCATAGTCGTCAAGATGCCCGTTGAGCCTGACATGGTCATATGGAGGGCCCTGCTCAGCGCTTGCAGAACTCATGGCAACGTTCAGCTCAGCAAAACCATCGTAAGTCGTGTTGCAAGGCTGGACATCGCCAGTCAAGGCGGCGGCCATGTGCTGCTATCGAATCTATATGCATCGGTTGGCAGATGGGACGAAGTGGGCGCATTGAGACAGAGAATGGGGGAGGAGTGCAGAGGCTCGAGTCCGGGGTGCAGCTGGATCGAGGTCGACGGCGCGGTTCATGAATTCTTGGCTGCGGACCGGTTACACCCCCAAATTGACGCGATTCGCGGCAGGTTGGTGGAGGTGTTGAGAGAGGTGAGATTAAAGGGAGGATACGTTGTGGACGCTAGGAATGCGCTGTTCGACTTGAGCGACGAAGACAGAGAGCAAGCAGTGTGTTGGCACAGCGAGAAGCTGGCGGTCGCATTTGGGCTGATGAGCGTGGATGCAAGATGCAGCATTAGAATTGTGAAGAACTTGAGGATATGTGAGGATTGCCATGCTGCAATGAAAGCGATTTCTGGCGTTTTTGGTAGAGAGATTGTTGTAAGAGATCGGTCCAGATTTCATACTTTCAGAGAGGGTAATTGCTCTTGCAACGATTACTGGTAAGAATGGCCCGGATTTGGGCCAACTCAGCCTTTATGTTCACACAAATAAAATGTCGGCCCAAGCCAGAAAGACTACCGACCTGAATAGCATTTTCTTCAAAAGTAAGGAAAGCATGAAAATATCGGCCGAGTCGGCGCAGCACGTGAGCATGGATAAAATGGGCCCCCAATCCGATCCAGAAACCAATCACTCTATTATACGTCGCGTCAGCGGGCCAACCCCTGCTTCCCAGTGGAAGTGCAGCTTTCACAAGCTCCATAACTCCGTTGGGCTTGGAAATTTCTAGAAACTACCATGCCGATTCTAGCTAAAATGACCAACAGGCAACACCCCGTATCTTAGAACTTTCTGAAAAAAAATCTCCCCAAAAAAGCAGTTAAGCAAAGCCCAACCCAGCGGGCCCCGCCCAACGCCCCTTCCAGAACTCCCGCCTCTCCTATAAATAAGAATCTCAGTCACAGCAGCCAACCCAACAGCACCGTCACAAGGAGGAGTAAAACCAAGAGCTGCAACTTTGGAGCCGCATAAAATGGAGAAGCACAGGCCGTTGGTGGTGGTGGTGAAGGAGGAGGACGAGGTGGTGGAGGTGGAGGTTGTGAGCCCGAGGCCAATGGCGGGCCTGAATGAGATCGGGCCGCCTCCATTCTTGACCAAGACGTTTGAGATGGTGGAGGACCCCGAAACCGATCAGGTGGTCTCTTGGAACCAAGCCAAGAACAGCTTCGTCGTTTGGGACTATCACGCGTTTGCAAGCACTCTCCTCCCCAAGTACTTCAAGCACTCCAACTTCTCCAGCTTCATTCGCCAGCTCAATACCTATGTAAGTTCTCTTTCTCATTGATCCTTTCGTTTCCCATGCTTCTTGCTTGTCCTTATTTCCCTCCTTTTTTTTTTTTTGGGGGGGGGGGGGGGGGGGGGGGGGGGGGGGGGGGGTTTTCTCGAATTTCGAACTTGAAAACTTGGATTTTGGCTTAATTTACGTTTTGATCCCATCGCCAGGGTTTCCGAAAGGTCGATCCGGATCGATGGGAGTTCGCCAATGAGAGGTTTCTAGGCGGCCAGAAGCATCTCTTGAAGGACATCAAGCGCAGGCGAAACGTCGTCCAACCCCCACAGCACCATCATCAGCAAGTGGGTGCAGTGCGGATTAGCGAGGCCTGTATCGAATTAGGGCAGTTTGGTCTCGAAACCGAAGCAGAACAGCTGAAGAGGGACCGGAGCATCCTGGTCGCAGAGATCGCGAAGCTCAGGCAGCAGCAGCAGCACTCCCACGCCCAGGTCACCGAGATGGAGCAGCGGATACAAGGGACAGAGAAGAAGCAGAGGCAGATGATGTTGTTCCTGGTCAAGGCAGTCAAGAATCCGGCCCTTGTCGAGCGGCTCATGATCCGGAGCGAGCACGGGCAGCAGCTGCTGGACATTGCGGGCAAGAAGCGGCGATTGCCGATAAGCCCGAGCTTCGAGGACCTGCAGGCAAGCGAAGGAACTGGAGCCGAGCTGGAGATTGAGAACATGATTTCCGAGATGGTTGATGGTAGCGATAGCAGCTGGGGCGGAGAGCGGCAGACGGAGGAGAAAGCGATACTGGAATCGGGCGGCATTCACGACGTGGAAGGCTTCAGCGAGGCGATATGGGAGGAGCTGTGGGACAAAGGTTTGCTGCCACAGAGCGGAGTCGAACAACGGGAAGAGGAGGAGATCGGTGTTGCGGTGGGTGATTTGGTTGGAGATGCTAGCGGATGGGGCGACGACGATGTTGAAATTTTGGTGGACCAGATGGGATTTCTTGGTTCTTTGGAGCCTTAGTTTGATCGAAAGCTGGCGTGATCGAATGCTGTCTAATTATCTGCTCTCTAGTTTCGGGCGATGTTCACGTTTCTCCAGGCTTTTTCCGTCGATTTTAGTCACAAATGCCTGGAAAAATAAGTGCCTGTTGTTTCAGATTCGTTGAATGCTGGGTAATGTTGCTGGATTTTTCGATTCAAGTTGTCGGCCCTTGATCGAATGCTTTGGGGTTGTAATGAAGTGAAGATCGCATGGCGGGGCTGTTGATTACAAGTCAAGCACATGCATTAATCTACGGAAATTCTGGACGATTTGCTCCTTGTTTGTAGGGGCGTAGGTTTTCCCACCAGTCAGGTTCATGATAATATATGAATGAGGTGTCCCCTCCTATTACACTATGATGTTGTATAGTTCTCCTTTTTCTCTGCCTCTTATTTTATTCCTTCGTTTTTTAAAATTTTTTTTGACGATTCATATGTAACATTTCAAACGCTTCTTGTGGCTCAACATAATCGGAATCAATATCAGATTGGGTTGGAAGTAGAGCATACCTTTGTGGAGTTTAGAGCAGTAAAGTACATATGTGCCCTCTCTTTCATTTCTTCTTCATCCTCGTCTGATGAAGAAGAAGATTTATTGGAGCTTCCTTCATTGTTGCTCCATCGCATGCCACAAAAGCCTCTCTCTTTGGCTTCTTTATGTTTTCAATTTTGTGAACTTTCTTCTTCTTTTTGTCCTCGAACTTTTCCATGGGGGCAATCTGTCTTTGATGTGACTTGGCTTTCTACACCCAAAACAAATAATTTCATTAGTTGAACATGATTTGGGTTTATAATACATACGTCGGAGAAACTTCTTGAATGTCCTTAACATGAGCAAAATCTTGTCTTCTTCAAGCTCTAATTCTTGGATCTGGACTACATGCTTTTGACTTGAAAGCCAAATTCTTTTTCTTGGGTTGAATGTCTTTCTTCTCTTCTTCTAACTCAATCTCAAAGGACATGAGATTACCAATGAGCTTCTCCATGGTGAGTTTTGTGACGTTGTGTGCTTCCTTGATCACCGTAGTTTTTCGGTTTCCACTTTGGCCTTATTGATATTAGGATCTTCATCACTTGTTCATACATAGAAACTTTCTTTTCCAAGCGAGGAAGACCATTATTAATTTTTGAAAATCTAGTTTTTATGTCAGATATAGACTTACCTTCCTCTATTTTAAAACGTTCAAATTGTTGTGAACGGTTATTTAACCGTAGTTGGTTGAGATTTTGGGCTATCCTAGGGATAGTCACATATCATTGTAGCCCATATTTGTATTCTCCCCAATTGCATATAAATAAAGAGCTGGGGGCTTCTCTCCCAGTAGTTGATTCATAACACGTTATCAGCACGAGCCTCTAAATTTTTCCACAAAAATTTTTCGTTCGTTGCGAAGGCGAAGACGAGAGGAGACGGGAGATCCACGTACGCAGTGCAAGGCTTCCTCAATCGAGCGTTGTCATCCGTGTAGGGCTTCGTTCAACCGTCGCTATATCCGGAGGACGGATATAGAGGTAAAATCACTAAAAACGATGTTTTTAATCATACGTATGATTGCTCTATCCCTAGATCTCGCTAGATCGATAATGGGGATTGCGTATTGCCCATAAACGACGAATTATCTCGCCCAAAAATCAATTTTTCCCTCCCCCCAAAAACTATTGGGACTTACGGCATTGCGCTGCCGCGCGAAACCCCCCTGAGAGGGGGGGGGGGGGGGGGGGGGGGCTGCGGCCTCGCGCCGCCACACCGATCGCCCCCCCTGAAGGGGGGCCAGCGTCCTCTGTCCGCGAGAATCGCCCCCCCCCCCCCCCCCGAGGGGGGGGGGGGGGGGCGCCGCCGATCGCCCCCTCCTCGGAAGGGGGGCCGGCGTCTCCCCTGCGCAATAATCGCCCCCCGAAAGGGGGGCGCCGCCGATCGCCCCCCCCGAAGGGGGGGCCGGCGTCTCCCCTGCGCAATAATCGCCCCCCAGGGGGGCACCACCGATCACCCCCCCGAAGGGGTGCCGGCGTTTCCAGGCGCCGTCGATCGCCCCCCCGAAAGGGGCCCGGCGTTTCCTAGCGCCGTCGATCCCCCCCGCCCGTAGGGGGCCCGACGTTCCCTACGCCGTTGATTGCCCCCCGCCCCGTCGACCGACAGACACACGGGGGGGGGGGGGGGGGGGGGGGGGGGGGGGGGGGGCTGCGGCTAACCCTAGCCGCCGGCCCCCAAAGCCATAGTGGGCTTTTCAGCCCACATTGAAAAAAAGAATATCACTGCGGGCCTGAAGCCCGCAGTCGACCTGCGGGCTTCAGGCCCGCAGGCCAACTTCTTTTCAAAAAAATATATAATATATTTGGCTGCGGGCTTCAGGCCCGCAGCCAACCTGCGGGCTTTAGGCCCGCATGTCACTTTTTTTTCAAAAAAAACGGGAGGGGGCAAAGGCTAACAATAAGCCTTAAAAGATTTTTAAGGGGCCAAAAAATTAATTTAAAAGGACGTTTGAGGGCCTATAAATTCGTGAAAAATCACGGTAAATTATGGGGCAATTATCGGGTATATAAGGGTTTATTGTGGACTTTTGGGGGTTATTTGGGATGATTTAAAAAGGAAAACCACTTTTCTTTCTGTAACGAAAATGTCTATCTTGGGTTCTTATTCAATTTGATTGATTAAACCCACTTACTATACAACACGTGCATCGTAATTATTTTTTCTGTAAAAATCATATTTACATGCTTTACATCACTGGCAAATCCTGTGGATATTATATGCGTGGTTGTGCATTATATTTAAAACTTAATAATTAGGAAGATCCTGCGACCGCTGTGCTGTTAGTCACCTAACCTAACGGTATATGACGTTGCACAGTGGTCCAATAATTATTAAGTGATTAAATGTTTTATCCTCATGCGAATATAACTGCCTGTGATGTCTGTGGATGAAAATGTTGATGAGCACAATATTTCTGCATGAATAGCTAAATGTGGTTTTTGGATCGGCCGTTTAAGTCCCACAGTTTATTTCCCGCACTTTTCTTTTATTTTTGAGAGAAATTGTAGTGATGAACTTATGTAAATGTCAAAGAAAGAAGACCAACTTCCATGGAGACGGAGGCAACATTTGAAGCTGGAGTTATCATATGGGACCCACGGGGTTTCCAAAGTTGTATTTTCCTTTTTAAAGCTGCAAATTTGTATAATTTGGAGTGTCTGGACTTTGGTCTCTGTAACGACTGCTTTTCATGTATTTGGATTTATTATAATATAATATATGTTTTGGTGGATTCTCTCCTCATGTGTGGTTTTCGTCTCCGTAGCTTTCATTTTCGATCGATTCGTCGTATTTTCTCGTTTCTTCCTTAGGATTGTCGATTTCAAAGTATGTCATTCGTGACGGACTTCATAACGGTCGTATCTTACTATTAGATCAAGCCTAGGAGTCTTAGGAATCGATCCCGGGGCCCCGCGCTACGTATCGGAACATTTGGTGCTAATTAGCCGGTATAAGAAGGGGCACCGACCGACTAGATGACGATCCAGTCGGTCGGCAATCCTTCTTGGACCGACTAGTTGGCTTTCTAAATTTCTCAGGAGTTACTGTTTATCGTTAGTCGGTCTAAGAACGTTGGTTGACCGACTAAGTTGCAAACTAGTCGGTCGGAAATGCTTCTTTAACCGACTAACTCATCATCTAAATTTTAGTATCAATACTGTTCACTCTTAGTCGGTCTAAGAACGTTCATCGACCGACTAGATGCTAAACTAGTCAGTCAGTATTTGTTCATGGACCGACTAATTCTAAAATCCTATTTTCGTTCAGAAGTTACTGTTTGCACTTAGTCGGTCTGCGTTGGTCGACCGACCGACTAGTTGCCAAACTAGTGGGTCAGTGGTTGCTCTTTGACCGACTAACCTGTGTTGAAACCCTAATTTCTGGGCAGCCGCCAGCCCATCCTATTTAAACCCAACCCAAACGATTTCATCTTCCTCCCTCACGACCCGAAACCCTAAAATCTCCCCCATTGAGCCCCCATCTTCCTCCAAGCTTTAATCCTTCATTCCAAGCCCTAAATCCATCATCCAAACCATCCATCCACTCTATCTACCTCTCATCTTCCCCAAATTTCCATCAAATCCCCAAAATCCCCAAAATCCCCCAAAAACCCCAGTTCTCCAAACTTCTCCAATCTTTTCCAGATCTGATCCTAGGGTTCTCCGGAGTGTTTCTTCCGCCTCCTCTCGGTAAGAAATCGATCCCTTGGTGTTTTTATAACCTATTGGTATTTTTATGAAACCCTAATAAAATTTCATGTTGTTTGATGATTGTACCCCCATAACAGCGATTTCCCCGTAGATTGGCATCCGTGTGACGAAGTGGTCGTCATCCCCGGTGCTAGACAAGTGAAACTTGCCACTTAGGGTTTGGGCCATGCTTTAGGCCATTTTGCTTGTTGTAGGCGTAAAAGAGGCTAGGCGACGAAATGATACTCGCCTAGGCGCAAATTGGGGAACTAGCTTGACAACGAAGCTAGTTCCGACATTAAGCATGTTGCACAATTACCATGCCATGTTTACTTTCCATTAACGGTACGCGAATTAATTGTCATGTCATTGCATTCTTTAAGTGCTTTTGTGATTGCGTAGCTTTGCTACGAATGCTTGTGTTCCTGGCTCGTATTCTAGAAGCGGGCCATGTGTTGGTTGATAGCCAATGCCCGAATTGCTTGTTTCCGGCTAGGTGCACCCCTACGCCAAATGTTTAAGAATGCGAGCTCATGTGCGGGCAACCCCGGCTCACTTGCTGAGCTCATGTGCGGGGACCCTAGCTCCATTTCGTGTGGGTATTGGGGGTAAGAGTTAAGCGGCCAATCAACTGGGAGTTTGCCCGATCAGCAACTGCAGTGGTAAGGCGTAAACTCTGGGTTTTGGGGTAGTTGTTAAGCGGCCAATCAGCGAATGTGAAACCATTCAGCTGTAAGGCGTAAACATCTACAAACAACGTGAATAGTGAATTGATTGAGATTGATAGTAGCTTGGCTACTTTTGTCTTGTCCCGATGATTGTTCTCTTGTACAAATTGTCTTGCCATGTCTTGATTGTGCACTCATGTTATAACTGCCATGTCATGCATACTATAACTGCTAGGTTGCTAGTTGCCTTACTTTCAGTTTCCTTGCCCAAGTCTTTTAGACTTGCTGACATGTGCCCCTTTACTCTTTTGGGTGACACATGTTAGATCCTGAGCCTGAGTACCTTGTTGAGGACGAGGTGTTTGCTGACGCCGAGCCCGAGCTTGTGTTTGACGGGGAGTACGTGGACATTGGGGACCAGTCCTAGTGTTTTCGTTGTGTTTCCCTTTTGTTTAGACAGTTGTTTTGTTATCGGTGCGTAGCACCTATACTTTGTTATGTCATTGCTTTTGTTGGCCTTGTTCTGGGCCTTTAGACTCTTTCTTTTAGCCTGGTGGCTTTTCTGGATGTTGGACTTATTTTCAAGTTGGACAATTTATGAGATGTGAGATTTTATTTCAGTCTCTCCTTGTGTTATTATTGTTGTTCCGTTGTGGTTACAGGGACCTGCTTATGGTTTATTGACGCTTATCGGGTTTGGGGCTTCACAGCTCCACTCTCGTGCGGACCTTTTCACGTCTCGCCTCCATTTTAGGGAAGCGGGTCGTGACAGTCTCTTTCTTATGGGACTGGCCGATCCACACATTTAGCTTTTCATTAAATATTGCCTCCGCATGAAAATGTTTCTTTGATTAAAATATTAATTCATGCATGTTTGTGCTCTGCTAGATAAATGGCTAAAATTGCAAGCGTTGATTTCGAAGTACTGGATGCATCAGGTAGAAATTATTTAAGCTGACAGCTAGATGTAAAGTTTCACCTACGGGCCAAGTCCCTCATTGCTGCTGTGACAGAAAAAATGTTAGCGATATAGAGAAGGCGCAAGCCATCATCTATATCCGCCGCCATGTGGACAAGACCTTAAAGGCTGAATACCTTACGGTCGGAGATCCACTTGAGCTATGGACGGCCCTTGAGGACATGTATAACCATCAGAAAGATGTTATACTCCCAAGGGCACGATATGAGTGGGAGAACATGAGACAACAGGACTTTAAGTCCATTGCTGAGTACAACCCAACACTTTTAGCATCACCTCACGCCTGAAGTTGTGTGGTGAGAAAGTCTTAGAAGATCGCATGACGAAAAAGACGTATACGTCTTTCCATGAAAAACATGCGATACTCATGCAGCAATACCGTGAACGCAAGTTCACCAAGTATTCTGAGCTGCTGTCATGTTTACTCATGGCCGAGCAAAACCGAGAGCTTCTTCTCGCCACTCACAATATGCGACCTCCCAGCACTGCCCATCTACCAGAAGCTCACCATTCCTCTTCCTTCAAAAAGAAGAGAGATAATAAAAGAAAAGAAAGACCACAGTAAGGGAGACAACAGAGAAAAAGCCAAGGGCCATGCACAGTAGCAGCAAAAGAATGAAGTGAAGCGCAAGTTCACCTGGCGCAGAAATGACAACAAAAAAAATGATGAACCCCCACCCAAGAGGGATGGGAAGACCAGTGCCACAGCTGTGGCATGAAAGGCCACTGGTCCAGAGTGTGCATGACCCCTCTGCATCTTCAGGAGCTTTATAAACAAAGCAAGAAAAAGAATGCTGAATCAAACCTGGTGGCTGCGAACAATGCAGTCAAGTTCACATCAAAAGACTTCGAATCAGAAGACATGCTTGATTAGCCTACTTTATTTATCTTAGCATTTTATTCAGAACAATCTATTTTATGAGTGCTTTTATGTAATTTGATTTCTGTTGAATAAAATTTAGTTTTTCTGAATGCAAATGTTTACTCATCTTGTTAGATGGGATGCTCTCATGACTGCTTGGTAGACAGTGCTTCGACACATACGATCCTTCAGCATAAATGCTATTTCCATAGCATTATACCATATAAAAGCCCTGTAAATACAATTTCAGGGCCATCGGACATAATTGAAGGTTCTGGAAATGCAACCTTGTTGCTCCCCAAAGGAACAGAAATAAATATTAAAGATGCACTTTACTCTCCGAATTCCAAGCGAAACTTACTAAGTTTCAAAGATATCCGTCTTAATGGATTCCACTTGGAAACATCAAATGTAAAAGAAAATGAATTACTGTATGTAACGTCTCAAGAAAATGGAGTTAAAACCATACTTGAACGTTTTGAGAGCCTTTCATCAGGCCTCTGCCATACAAAAATTCGGAGAGAGAAAGCAAAACCTGACGGAGCACCTAAAGTGCCCGACATCAGCCAAATTCTTACTTTGGCACGATAGACTTGGACACCCCGGATCTGTGATGATGCATCGCATCTTATCACAATCCCACGGGCATAACCTAAAGAACCAGAAGATTCTTCAGAAGGGAGAATTCCCTTGTGTACCTTGCTTCAAGGGTAAATTAATAACATGCCATCACCACTTAAAGTGGATATCGAGTCTCCTAGCTTCCTCGAAAGAATACACGGAGACATATGTGGACCTATCCACCCCCAGCGGGCCTTTCCGGTATTTCATGGTACTAATTGATGTATCTTCGAAATACTCGTATGTGTGTCTACTTTCAACCCGCAACTTAGCTTTTCCAAAGCTCTTGGCACAAATAATAAAGTTGCGGGCGTATTTTTCAGACAACCAAATAACGAAAATACGTCTGGATAATGAGGGGGAATTTACCTCTCAGTCATTTCAAGAATATTACCAGGCAACGAGAATAGAAATTGAACATCCGATGCCGCATGTTCACACCCAGAACGGGTTAGCTGAGTCGCTAATTAAAAGACTCCAATGGATTGCACGTCCATTGCTAATAAAATCCCAATTGCCGGTGGATGCATGGGGACATGCAATTTTGCATGCTGCATCACTAATAAGAATAAGACCCTCGGGGGGTCAGAGTCTATCTCCAATGCAACTTGCATATGGAACGCCACCGAACATCTCTCACTTGAGAATCTTCGGCCGCGCAGTTTATATCCCCATTGCACCACCTCAGAGGACCAAGATTGGCCCTCAACGTCGACTAGGTATTTATGTAGGGTTTGACTCACCCTCCATTATAAGATACCTAGAACCCCAAACGGGTGACGCTTTTAAGGCACGTCTTGAAGACTTTGACTTTGATGAGACTTATTTCCCCCAAAATGGGCATAGACATTGAAAAGTCTAGCACAAAGCAAATGTTAACGTGGGATACAAAAAGTCTGACACACTACGATCCGGTAACAAAACAATGTGATGATGAGATCATCCAGAACACAGTTCATAAATTACCGGATTCGTTCACTGACAACCAGAAGATTGTCAGATCACACATCCCTGCTGTAAATACTCCAGCTAGGATTGACATCCCAAAGAATGGATGTAATCCACCAGCAGCAGAAGCGGCTGCACCTCAACAAAAAAGAGGCAGACCACCATGCTCCAAGGATAAAAATCCAAGAAAAAGAAAAATATCCAGAGACCTTGGGACGATACCCCCACAGAGAAACGAGCTCGTGTCCATACCCTCTCCCCTTCCGGAATCCACTGTAGAGGAACTGTCGGGAGAAACTGAAATATCATTAAATTATGTACGTACATGGGATGTATTGGACAGAAAGAGTACAGTCGTCGACGATGACTTCACATTTCACATTACTATTCACGTCGCCGGAAGTGACGATGATTATGATCCGCATTCCGTTGCTGAATGCAAACATAGAAATGAATGGCCAAAGTGGAATCAGGCAATAGAAGCCGAGCTGGACTCGCTTCAGAAACACAAAGTCTTTGGGCAAATAGTCTAGACACCTACCGGTGTCAAACCTGTGGGATACAAATGTGTATTCGTAAGAAAAAGAAATGAAAATAATGAGATCGCACGCTACAAAGCTAGACTTGTAGCACAAGGATTTTCCCAAAGACCGGGTATTGACTATGACGAAACATACTCCCCGGTCATGGATGCGATCACTTTCAGATTCCTGATAAGCTTAACAGCAAAGGAAGGCCTAGATATGCAGCTAATGGATGTTGTGACTGCATATCTATACGGTAATCTCGACAAGGAGATATACATGAAACTTCCTGATGGCTTTTCTATGCCTGCTGAACTAAAAGATAGACCTCGGGACGTCTACTCTGTTAAGCTACAAAGATCATTGTATGGTCTCAAACAATTAGGAAGAATGTGATATAACAGACTCAGTGAATTCCTTGTTCAACAAGGATTCACAAACAATGAAGTCTGCCCTTGTATCTTCATAAGAACAAAGGGATAAAGATTCATAATAATTGTTGTCTACGTAGACGATCTAAATCTCATTGGATCTTCTGAAGAGATCACCGAGATATCTGTAAGCCTAACAAAAGAATTTGAAATGAAAGACCTAGGCAAAACGAAATTCTGCCTTGGCTTACAGATTTAACATCTAAAAGATGGAATCCTATTACATCAAACCACATACACGAAGAAAATATTGCAAAGATTCCATATGGACCAATGTCATCCACTAAGTACACCTATGGTGGTACGATCTCTGGATGCACATAAAGACCCCTTCCGGCCGCTGGAAGAGGGGGAGGATATACTTGGTCTAGATGTCCCTTATCTGAGTGCCATCGGAGCACTACTATATCTGGTAAACTGCACGCGTCCCGACATAGCATTTGCAGTAAATTTGCTAGCCAGATACAGTGCAGCGCCCACACAGCGCCACTGGACCGTGATTAAGCACCTTCTGCGCTACCTCCAAGGGTTTACAGATTTGGGACTCTTCTACAAAAATGGAATATCCTCTACACTTGCTGGTTATGCTGATGCATGTTACTTGTCTGATCCCCACAAAGCGAAGTCACAGACTGGGTACATGTTTACCTACGGAGGGACAGTCATTTCCTGGAGATCTATCAAGCAAACCTTGACGGCAACCTAATCCAATCACTCAGAGATCATTGCCATCCATGAAGCGAGCAGAGAATGCGTATGGCTATGCTCAGTTGTCTACCACATCCTGTCTACGACCGGACTGAAGACTGGAGATCTCGAACCTACTACCATGTTCGAGGACAATGCTGCTTGCATAGCTCAGTTACGCGGTGGCTTCATCAAAGGCGACAGAATAAAGCACATTTCACCAAAGTTCTTCTGGACGCACGAGCTACAGAGAGATGGCAAGATCGACATCAGACAAGTGCAATCATGTGACAATCTCGCAGACTTGTTCACTAAAGCCCTTCATACTGCCACTTTTAGGAAGCTTGTACATAGGATTGGAATGAGACGCCTAAGAGATCTGAAAGCTTGAGAGCTTGTACAGATCAGGGAGAGTTAGGTAGAGTTTGTACTCTTTTCCCTTAACTATGGTTTTTTCCACTGGGTTTTCCATAGCTAAAGTTTTTAACGAGGCAAATCTCACCAACTCAGGATCCTGAAGTATCCACCCCATGTGTGACTCGCCTACGCTCAGAATCCTGAAGTATTCACGAGCAGAGTCCACTCCTATGGCTGGATAAGGGGGAGTGTTGTGAACGGTTATTTAACCGTAGTTGGTTGAGATTCTGGGCTATCCTAGGGATATGCCCATATCATTGTAGCCCATATTTGTATTCTCCCCAATTGCCTATAAATAAAGAGCTGTGGGCTCCTCCCCCAGTAACTGATTCATAACACAAATTTACTATTTAAAACATTAATTTTTTATTTCTTTACCGGGTTAGTATCTCCATGTGTGTTTGTGTCCCGCATTCTTCTGTGCAATTAAAACGACGATGTATCAAAAAATTAGAGAACAAGTTTAATCATGTATCGTTTAAAATAATATATATATATACGGTTAAATATGTTAGGATTCTCGACTTAAACATGTATATTACATTTGACAACTGTTTTTGAATCTTAGGACTGACTAGAACAAGATAAAGAGTGGCTGAAATTTGATCTTGGGGAATGGAAGGATGATATGCGTTTTTAGAAAGATTTGAGGAGGAATCCATTTGGTTGGAAAACCGGAAACTCTCTCCCCTATGCTCTCTTTCCAAAAAAGATGCATGGAATCAGCACAATTTGCTGGGGAGTTGAAGAGGCCAGGCTCATAATTCACAGATTTAATGAGCAATTTGCTGTCAATTGCACACAATTTGCTTGCACACAATTTGCTTGATGTAACCGTGTACTCTGCGGGTTGCTCACAAATTGCGTGAGAGATCAGAATCATTGGGCCCACTTGATCTCAACTTGCTCAATAAATCGTGGGTGCCGTTTGAATAAACATGTTCACAAATTTGATCTGGATTTCAATAAACCTGTATTTAAACGTACCCGAATTTTTTAATAAACAAATTTGGGATGCAAAATGCATTATCTAAATATAATTTAGATTTGGGATGTCGAATTTTTTAATAAAAAATTTTGATTTCGATAATAATTTTAGATCAGTTAAATATGTTGCTACAGACTCCGACGAAGGCGCCTGCAAAATTTTTTTACGCTAATTTGTTGTTTCGTGTCGAAGGCGTCCGCGTCGAAATTATTGTTCTACGCCGAATTTGTTGTTCCGAGGCGAATTTGTTGTTCTGTGTCGAATGCGCCTGCGCCGAATTTGTTGTTCCGCACTGAAGGCTCCTACATAGACGGCTCCCGTGTTGCTAAATATTTTTACGCTAATTTATTGTTCTTTTAAATTTTGACTGTATAAATATTTTTTTGAGAAAAAAATATTTTACGAAGGAAAATTTTAAATGAACTGTGACCGTAGACATATGTTAATACCGGTAAGTAATTAACATACAAGTATGAAGCATATCCGACCGATATATCCATCATAAATTAACGGGTCCGGGTCGGGCTGATACGTGTAACCAGTCTTGCACAAAACACCATGCATGGAAAGCTGATGCCGGGGGAGCAAGGAAAATATCTCCTAGGTGGTCTTCCAATAAGGTGTGGACACGTGACGCTCCATTCACCGACCCCCTAAAAAAACTCTAGAAACTACGCTTTCCATTTTTGGAAAGTGACGACTGCGTAACGCAACCACGGTCCTATACACAGCTCTTTCATTGGCACCCCCTTTCCACTGTATGAACTCCAAACCCAGCTGGCAGCTCTAACCAAAGCACAGGTACTGAGCACCCAAAAGTACTTCAAGCATAAAATATGAGGGGGGAGAGAGCAAGGGCAGCAGATGAGATAGGCTCATTCTTTCCTTTTTTGCTGGCCCTAAAAGAAACTTGGAGGCCCAAATGGAACCCTTGGAGGTGGGGGTGAAGGAGGAGGAGGGGGAGGGGGAGGGGAGCCCAAGGCCAATGGAAGGCCTGAGTGAGGCAGGGCCGCCTCCGTTCTTGAGCAAGACGTTTGAGATGGTGGAGGACCCAGAGAGTGATCCAGTGGTCTCCTGGAGCCAGGCCAAGGACAGCTTCGTTGTCTGGGATCCTCACAAGTTTGCAACCACTCTCCTCCCCAAGTTCTTCAAGCACGGCAACTTCTCTAGCTTCCTCCGCCAGCTCAACACATATGCAAGTTCTCTATATCTCTCCCCCCCTCTATCTACAGTCTTAATTTCGTACCTGCCACATGGTTTTAGAATTTTGGCCATATATATATATATATATTTATTTGTATTAATTGTTTTACTGTTGGGAGTGGTTCTTGTTGGTGTGTAGGGTTCCGTCCAAATCCACATCTTTGGAGTGTTTCTTATTTTTCTTTCCTTCTTCCCGAAAAAAGGATTAATTGTTTTACCCCTTCTCCGAGGTTATGCTTGGTTTTTGAACTTTGAAATCTGAGACTTTGGATCACGTGAGGGTGCTGGGTTGTCGGGGACTGGCTGATGATCGATCCTCTACCAACATCCATGTGAGCAATAAAATTATGGAATAAAATTGTATTAGGTGCTCAATGGCTGGGACAATTGGATGATATCATGATGAACTTCAAGAAGTACTTACAAATGAAGTTTCAATTTTAGGTAAGGAGCGAGTGTACTTGGCAAGGAATAACAAGCTGGTAAGATTTCCAAGTGATAGGAGAAAGGCAGATTTGCAAAGATATCAAGCAACAGGGAGAATGATATTTGATACAATTGAAGGCCATGACTATTCAAGCCATGGAGATCATGCACCCAGTTAAGATAAGATCATCAACAAGAGCAAACTCTCGATCCACTCATACAAGAACTCTATATCAATATCAAGACCTCTTCAAGAACCTAAAGAATTTCCGCCTACAAGACAATATGTGTTGAGATATTGAGTCTCACCACGTATAGTTTTGATGATGAGCTCACCTAGCTATCATCTAATATCTATGAGTGCAAGTACACGAGCGTAATTAAGGCAAATTAAAAAAAGCACTAAATGGACTCGTGATGAGCTCAACAATGTTATGGACCAAATTGGAGCTAGATAAGGAGTTTGGAGTATCCACGATTGCATCAAAGGTTTTCTTTGTATTATTTATTTGATGTATTCTCTTTTTCCATGTCTTAGAATGTTAAATCATTGTTAGAAGCTCACAAAACATAAAAATGTTTTAAATGGTTTAAAATTATTTTGATAGTGTATCCTACTCTTTTCTAATACAACTCTGCGTATCAGAAAAGTAGTTGACTCGCAGAAGTATATGCGTCGACTAATGAGCAAACAGGGGCTCGGGAGGCTTACTGGAAGTTACCAATAGTCGACTATTGAGAAAACTTGTGGGGTATTACCAAAAGTTTATCAAGGGCTTTGGAAGCATTACCTCTTCTTTAACAGAGCTATTGCAGAAGGGATCTTTTCAATGGAACAAGTATATATACACAAGAAGCTTTTGAAAAGTTAAAGCTGTTACTCCTCCTTTACTATTTCCTCCAAACTTCAACCAATAATTTGTCTTAGAATGTGATGCTTTGAGAAAAGCCTTGGGGCGATATAAATGCAACACATGATAATGTTGAATACCTTAAAACTTCAAGACTGATTCCGGGTCATGAAGTGGAGATAATTGCAAATTAGTCGACTAACGTTAAAGGGGTTAGTCGACTAATCGACGGATGTTGGACATGTATCGGAGTATTGGTTGATCATTAGTCGACTTACTTCATAATATTAATCGGCAAACTGATATTAGTTGACTAACATCCAGGCGTTGGTCGGCTAACGGCTTGCTGACAGAACAGTAATCTGCTCTCCGTTTCGAATTAGTTGACAAATGCGTTCATGTTAGTCGACTAACTACTTTATGATAAGACACTAATCAGTCTCGGTTTCAAATTAGTCGACTAACACCATAACTTTAGTCGGCCAACTCATTAGGACAAAGTAGTTATGGGTAAACATATCAGTTGGAAATTTTTCGGATACTAACTTTCACTTCCTTATCCTTCTACATAGAGATCCACCTACCCAAGAGAGGGCTCTTTCCCTTAACAACCTTTAATAATAATTCCAACCGCATTCTCAACTATCTATATCTATATACAAATGAGGGGCATTGCCACATCTTTGTCCTATGTGGCAACGTCCCCTCACCCGTGTGGGAAACCCCCACTCATAATAAAAAATAATAAATAATAAGACCCCCGCCCCACTTTCCGGTTAATGCAGGAAAAAAAACCCCACCAACTCATTTTGCGTTTTACTCCTGTTGGCCTCCTTATTTGCGTGCTTGCTCCTCTTTTACCACCCGACGATGCCGACACACACACAGTTATCGCTTTTTATCGGTTGCGCGCGTGCACCATGTCGTATTCGTGGGAGGTTGTTTTTGCTCCGTGCACCAAGTACACGAGCAATTTCTAGTATTCTTCTAAAAGAGGATGGTTTAAAGAGGATGGTTGGAGCTGTTACAATTGGTTATTCGGTTTGACGGTTGAAAGGGTGTTTGGAGAACAAACTTTGAAAGAAATCAACTGTTTTCTCATCTTAATCAATTGTATAAAAGCCGAAAGTGGGCCATGTAAGAAGTTTGGTGAAGAAAATTCCATAAGATTACCCATTTTACATTTTCTCATTTTTCTAGATTTTCTCTTGTTTTCCTTCATAGATTTGCAAGTGATAGGAGAAAGGTAGATTTGCAAAGATATCAAGCAACATGGAGAATGATATTTGATACAATTGAAGACCATGACTATTCAATCCACGGAGACCTAATTAAGATAAGATCAGCAACAAGAGCAAACTCTCGATCCACTCATATAAGAACTCTATATCAATGTCAATTAGGGCTGTTGACGAACAGAACGTTCGACGAACTACTCGTGAACAAGCTCGGTACATGTTCGTTTACGTTCGTTCGGGAAGCTTAATGAACAAGCTTGAACAGGTTTTTAGAGCTCGGTTAGTAAACGAACAGAGCTTGAACATAACTATGTTCGTTCATTTATGTTCATGAACAAGCTCGTTACGTGTTCGTGAACAAGCTCGTGAACAAGCTCGCTAAGTGTTCGTGAACAAGCTTGTTAAGTGATGTTTGTGAACAAGCTCGTTAAGTGTTCGTGAACAATCTCGTTAAGTGATGTTCGTGAATAAGCTCGTTAAGTGTTTGTGAACAAGGGCTTGAGTGAATTAAAATTAAAATTAAACACTCACCTCCTCAAATTGAATTAAACACATCCACCTCTTCAACTTCCCAGCTTCCCACTCCTAAACTCCCAGGCTCCCAGCTCTCTTTTGGTCCATTTCCATTGTTCGTTTGTTTGTTTGCAAATCTGTTCATGAACAAGATTGATTGTGTGTTCGTTAACACGTTCCCAAACATGTTCACGAACAAGCCCGATAAGTCTTGTTAATGAACAGAACGTTCGTTCGGTAAGCTCGGTTAACGTTCGTTTATGTTCATTTACGTTCGTTCGGTAAGCTTAACAAACAAGCTTGAACATGTTTTTAGAGCTTGGTTAGTAAACGAACAGAGCTTGAACATGGATTTTGTTCATGAACAAAACCAAGTACACTGTTCAAGCTCGTTCAAGCTCGTTCGTCAACAGCCCTAATGTCAATGCCTCTTCTAAGAACCTAAAGAATTTCCGCCTACAAGACAATAGGTGTTGAGATATTGAGTCTCACTCAGTGTAGTTTTGATGATGAGCAAACCTAGCTATCATCTAATATCTATGAGTGCATGTACAAGAGCGTAATTAAGGCAAATAAAAAAAGCACTAAATGGACTCGTGATGAGCTCAACAAGGTTATGGACCAAATTGGAGCTAGATAAGGAGTTTGGAGTATCCACAATTGCATCAAAGGTTTTCATTGTATTATTTATTTGATGTATTCTCTTTTTCCATGTCTTAGAATGTTAACTCATTGTTAGAAGTTCACACACATAAAAATGTTTAAAATGGTTTAAAATTATTTAGATAGTGTATCCTACTCTTTTCTAATACAACCCTTCAGAAAAGTAGTCGACTCTCAGAAGTATAGGAGTCGACTAATGAGCAAACAGAGCCTCAGGAGGCTTACTGGAAGTTACCAATAGTCGACTTCTGAGAAAACTTGTGGGGTATTACCAAAAGTTTATCAAAGGCTTTGGAAGCATTACCTCTTCTTTAACAGAGCTATTGCAGAAGGGATCTTTTCAATGGAACAAATATATATACAAAAGAAGCTTTTGAAAAGTTAAAGCTGTTACTCCTTTACTATTTCCTCCAAACTTCAACCAATAATTTGTCTTAGAATGTGATGCATCGAGAAAAGCCTTGGGGCGGTATAAATGCAACACATGATAATGTTGAATACCTTCAAAATTCAAGACTGATTCCAGGCCATGAAGCGGTAGATAATCGCAAATTAGTCGACTAACGTTAAAGGGGTTAGTCGACTAATCGACAGATGTTGGACATGCATCAGAGTATCGGTTGATCATTAGTCAACTGACTTAATAATATTAATCGGCAAACTGATATTAGTTGACTAACATCCAGGCGTTGGTCAGCTAACGACTTCCTGACAGGACAATAATCTGCTCTTTGTTTCGAATTAGTTGACAAATGTGTTCATGTTAGTCGACTAACTACTTTATGTAAGACAATAATCAGTCTCGGTTTCAAATTAGTCGACTAACACCATAACTTTAGTCGGCTAACTCATCAGGACAAAGTAGTTATGGGGAAACATATCAGTTGGGAATTTTTCGGATATTAACTTCCACTTCCTTATCCTTCCGCATGGAGATCCACCTACCCAAGAGAGGGCTCTTTCCCTCAACAACATTTAATAATAATTCGAACCGCATTCTCAACTATCTATATCTATATACAAATGAGGGGGCGTTGCCACGGCTTTGTCCTACGTGGCAACGTCACCTCACCCGTGGGTGAAGCCCCCACTCACAATAAAAAATAAAAAAATTAGACCCCCCCTTCCGCTTAATTGCATGAAAAACCCCACCTACCCATTTTGCGTTTTACTCCTTTTGGCCAAAACCTCCGTATTTGCGTGCTTGCTCCCCTCTTACCATTCGACGATGCTAACACACACACACCCACATGTATCGCTCCTCCTCAGTTGCGCGCGTGCACCGTGCCGTATTCGTGGGAGGTTGTTTTTGCTCCGTGCACTTGGTGCACGAGCAATTTCTAGTGTTCTTCTAAAAGAGGATGGTTGGAGCGGTTACAATTGGATATTCGGTTTGACGGTTGAAAGGGTGTTTGGAGAACAAACTTTGTCAGATAACAACTGTTTTGTCATCTTAATCAATTGTATAAGAGCCCAAAATGGCCATGTAAAAAGTTTAGTGAAGAAAATTCCATAAATTTACCCATTTTACATTTTCCTTTGCTTCACTCATTTTTCTTGATTTACTCATTTTTCTAGATTTTCTCTTGTTTTCCTTTGTGATTTCCAGAGTTGTCTTTGAGTTGATTTCCAGAGTTTTCGTTTGCGATTTTTCTAGAATACCCATCTTAATTAATTCTCTTTGAGTTGTCATTTTGTCTTCTCACTAGTTGTGTTAGTCCAATAGCTCCATGATTGAGGAATCACTCCGAGGGTCCTCAACAACATCCAACTCTGAGAGCTCATAGATCCATCGACTCCAACTTCATCAGATGAACTCTTGGAAGTCGAACTCTTGAATCAGCTAGCAGGACTTCTTGAAGGATGTCAATAAGTTTCTTTTTCTTGGGGTATGATCTGATTATTTTTCTGCTGAATTTGGTTACTATATGCCGATTGAAAGCAAGTCAAAATCACACATTTTCTTTTATTATTTAAATCTGTGATGATTTTCATACCGCCCTCCTGCAGTTGTGGATTGCACTTGCTAGGGTTTAAGAATTAATTTTATTCCAATTTAAGGTCATACCATTGTAAGTCCTATCAATTAATTTTGATCCAACCCTACTTATCTTAGTGGTTAATGTATAAACATGGTGTCAAAAGATGGAATGATTGAAGATGTTTACGTTAATATGGTCATTTTCTGGTTTTAGTTAACACGAAGTCTGATTTCTTTCACTTTGAATTTTCGATTTCTTAGGGTTTCACTGTCGTTGGAGCTGTTCTGCTTAATTAGAAAAAAGAAAATAATAAAGAAAATAATTTTATGGTTAAGAATTAGAACATGGTGCAATGAAACATGGTGCACTACAAAGAGAGAGAAACAATTTGAGGGAGTTATGGTTAAGAATTAGAACTAAACTTGGTTTACTAACTTTCAGATTTTAAACAAAAAAAATAAATAATTTTATTATTATTATTATTGTATTGCTATCATTACTCATCCATTATTCCTAATGTTTATGACTTTTATCTGCAACTAAGATGTCTTATTTATTTCAGGATTTATTAATTTAATTTGCATGGACGAGAACCTACGTGCGCAACCAACAAAACCGGTCACGACCTGCTTCCCAATATACCTGGAAATGTGAGACGTGAAGACCGTAACATATTTAAAATAAAGGAAGTAATGTAGTATATATTTTTTCAACTCTTCATTTGATTTAAATATGCTAAGCATGGAAAACGACAACCGGCTGATTTTCCCTGCAAATTATAATTTAACAAGTCACAACAATAATCAAAACAACCAAACTGCATAGTTAAAAAGTTTCTCCAACATACTAGAGTGCATTATTACAACTTAAAAATCAAATGAAATGACAATAGCAGATTACAAGAAAAATCTAGAGATTGCCAACAACATTTAAGAAACTAGCATCTAAACTAGAGGCAACTCTTGCTCTGTCTCAATTATGGTTCCAAGAGATTCTTCCTCAACGATGTTACTATACTATATATCTGACCTATATCCACAAACCACACGAATGCGGTCATCGACTAAATTCGGTAGGATTCCCATTAAAACAACGGAAAACATAGGGACGAAAAAGGAAGGCATATGAAAAAACTGAACCGTAGAAATAACAAGAACCAAGCTAAATAACATGGTTGTGGAGGAGTTGGCCCGATTCGGCGCAAGAGAAGCAATCGTATGGCAGACGAGTTATCTTGTGCAGAGGTAACTCGACTGCGCATGGATTCGACCTATCTGACTCTGCACAAGTCAGATACGAGGATGGCAAGTGGCTTCGTCAGTGCAGTTGGGTCGTTCGGTCGTCAGTTAGAGTCTGAAGGTTGAACACTCGACATTAGGTCGATCGGTCGTAACGCGGTTAGAGTCCGTGTTCGGTCGATCGGTCGTTTGAAGGCTCGAAGGATGAAGGCTCGTACGCTTGTATGCATGACTCGGCACTTAGGTCATTCGACACATAAAGAAGGTCGATCGGTCAAAGGTAGCCCATTGGGATGCGGCCCACTAGGAAGCGACGATTGGCCGACTAGGTTGCGACGGCATTAATTGCGTAAAGCGGCAATTGAATCGTATTCCGTAATTGTTGGGATCCGTATCCGTCTGGAGACCTTAGCCAACGATAACACCTATTGTAACATAGTGTTATAAATAGGGGGTTTTAGGTTAGGGTTTCGTGTGGAACACATTTGTATCCTTGAGAGAGCTGCCATCTGTCAGAGCCAACTTCGAGAAATTGTATTGTGAGCTTTTGGATAGATGTGTGCTTCTTCTTCGTTGGATGAATGGAAGATTTGTATTGTTCTCTCCTTTCGTAATAAAGCTCACCAGTGTTCCCTCTTGGCAGGTCAACGTCCTAAAAGCAATCTTGTTTGTGCTCTATTTGTTCGTCGTTGATCTTTCGTCATCGGTCCTCACGATCCTGATTTATTCCACCGTGCTTGTGTCAGTGATTGTTGGGCGTTCGCCGCACAACAAATTGGTATCAGAGCCGTACGGTGTTGGAGATCAACGTAGAAGACGAAGATGAGTAGCGATGGCGATGACGGTTCTCCAAAGGCGTCACTTCTAGGTATGTTTCTTCCTCTCGAACTATTGTGTCTAACACAAAGTTCGAAATCGAGAAGTTTGATGGCAAAATCAACTTCAGTATGTGGAGATACAAAATCATGGATATCTTGAACCAACTTGGTCAAGATATCGCATTGGACGAGAAGCCGACGTGCATGTCCAATTAGGAGTGGAGAACTCTGATTCGGAGTGCATGTGGTATCATCCGCTCGTATTTGTAAAATGAGAAGAAATACCCATATATGGAGGAGACAAGTGCAAGTAATTTATGAAAGGAGCTCGGCGACAAGTACATGAAGAAGAATATCCAGAACCGGTTACACTTGAAGAAGAAGCTTTTCGGTTTGAAGTTAGCCGAGGGGTTTCTATGGAGGAACACCTCGACTACTACAAGCTTCTTACCGACCTGAGGAGCATCGACGTGAAAGTCGATAATGAAGACAAGGCGATGATTCTTTTCAACTCTCTACCCATCGAGTATGAGTACTTGGTGTCGGTTCTTACATATGGTAATGAATCGATCTCATTTGAAGATGTGTCCAATGCTCTGACGAGCAATGAGTTCAGGAAGAACGATGGGGACACTTGCAGCCGAGCTTTGAGTGACGCTCTTACAGTCGTAAGCGGTCGTAGCGGTGAGAAGGATGGAGATAGAAGTGGGTATTTTAGATCCAAGTTCAGAGACAAGACAAGAGGCCCCCAGCGCAAAGTGGCAATGGACCAATGTGCCTTTTGTAAAAAAAGAGGACATTTGGTCAGAGATTGCCCAAAGGCGAAGAAGAAGCACGACGCAAATGCCAACGTCACAAAGGGCGTTGAGGTCAAGGAGTATGTATTGGTCGGTGCTTCAAAGGGCGTGACGCTAGATGGTTGGGTACTCGACTCAGGGTGCTCGTTTCATATGACGCCACATCGAGAGTACTTTACGACCTTCAGGGAAGGTGGTAAGTGTACAGTTTTGTTGGGCGATGACCAAACCTGTGGCACGGCAGGCGTCGGGACAGTGCGGATGAGGATGGACGACGGTATTACACGAGACATCGAGGAGGTGCGCTTTGTTCCCGACCAGTCGGTGGTGGGTTGTTCTGTTTCCTTGTCTTCTCAAGCCCCATCCGATCTGCCTCAGTAGTGATTCCTGCTACACCTGCTCCAATCGAGGTGCCCCGCTGTATCTACCCACTGTAGCTGCTCCCGCCTCTCCTATCCTCGGTCCGGGAGTCTTCTACCATCTGTGCCATCTCGATGACCTCTGAAAGCCCCCGAGGCTTGTAGGGCCTCACTGCAGCTCGAAGGCTGAGTCTCAGCCCCTTCAGGAAGGTGCCCTCCAATGACTCGTCTGATACGCCCTGTACTCGTCCTGCCAGTGTCTCAAATCTCTCGATATACTCCCGCACCAGTCTCTTCTGCCTGAGGGCATATAACTGCTCGTGCAGGTTCCCCAAACGGGGATCTCTGAACTTCTCCAGCACGAGGTCCTTCCGCTCCTCCCAGCTCGGATCTGCTGCCTTCTCTCCTTCCACCGGAACCACCCCAAGGCTCTCCCCTCCATGCAAATAGCTGTCGCCTCCAGCTTCTGTGCCTCGATCATGTGGTGCACCGCGAAGTATCTCTCTGCTGTGAACAACCAGGCATATGGATCCTCCCCAGAAAATAGCGGCATCATCAGCTTCTGCACCCTGCACTCTCCCCCAAAGTTTCCCTGCTCGGGCCTCCCCTCTACCCGGTGATGCGGACGGTAGTGCTGTCTCCTCTCGTCCTGGGTCTCGTACCGTCTAGGTGGCACTCCTCCGCGACCCCCATAGTCTCCTCGGTAATCTCCACGCCGGCCATCGAAGTCGTCCCAACCTGCATCATTACCGAAATCCGCCTCGTAGCCACCCCCTCCGTCATAATAATGGTCTCTCCCGTGTCTGTCTCCGTAAAACGGGTCCTCCGCTGCGGCCCGCCGTCCCGAAGGGTCGAAAAACCCTCCCAAAAGCTGTCTGCGAGTGTCCTCTCCTGCGGTCCGCTGCTCGCGGGGCTCGAAATACCCCCCAGGGCCTGGCCGTGCATCTCCCCCCGGCGGCTGCCAGGGGGTTCCCGCCCCTGGCGGGTCTCTGTCGGGGACCTCCGGCCATGCCGGAGGTCCGGCAGGTTCGTTGGACCTCTGCGGGCCCCGACAGAGCTGTCGGGGCTCGTGGCAGGGGGGTCCCTGCCTCTCTCCAGCGGCGGTCGCCCCCCAGATTGTGTTGAGGGGCCGGCCGCCCCTCCTCGTTGGCGTGCGGCTCCCAAAAGGGCGGCTAGGGCCGCTGCCCCCCCCTTTGGCTCTCCAACGCCTTTCGATGCACCTCCTCGCGGTAGTCGACCTTCCATGGCTCTTCGTCATCTCACTCGTTCAATTCTTCCACGTAATAGCGTTGATTTTGGATAAAAATCTCCTCTTTCTCCTTCTCTTTCTTCAAAGGTGTCGCCTTTGGTGTCGGATTAGGGTTTCCTTTGTCGTGGGATCTAGTCGTCAAAAGGGAGAGGATCGTCGTAAATTGCTCGTCGTTCTTCGCTTGACACGCCTTCATGTGCTCGACGGATTCCACCACCGATTCCACCGATTTTTTACCCCTTCAATTTCCCCCATGAGCTTTTCCTCCAACGCCTCGAATTTATCCTTGGATCTTGTCGCGGGCACCATGGATCGTCATGCTCTGATACCAAATTATTAGGACCTAACAAAAAGGCGCAATTTTTATAGAGAAATAATAGCAATAACAAGATAATTGAATACAAAAAGGTGTATTCTCCTCCCAAGATGCCAATAGAGGACGTCCGCATTCCTTTAACCTAGATCTACCCAAGGATGCTCAAGAGAAATATCAATCATCAAGCATAAGTAAACAAGCGACGGCTAGCCCCTATAAATAATATAAAATAGGGTTCCTTGGCTGAGGAGGCACGCACGCACGAGCTAGGGCCGGCGGCTATGTGCTTGGGCCCATGGGTGCGGCTGGTGTAGACCTGAAAGGGTCTATCGATACTCCCCCCAAAACCACCTTGTCCTCAAGGTAGTTCATGAAAGTACCGACGGTGCTACTCCGAGTGGGAGTCGTCCTCCCCTCCGATCCCTTCGTCCTCCACATCATCATCCTCGTCTGCCTCCGCTATCAACACTTGCAGCTTACGATCCGCACAACGGTGTCTGGGAGTGAAGCACTCGTCGCATCTGAAACAGAGCCCCTTTTGCCTCTTCTCTCTCATCTCCGCATCGGTCATCCTTCGGAATTGGCCCCCGGTCGGTTGTGGGTTGTTCTGTTCCCTCGTCTTCTCAAGCCCCATCTGATCTGCCTCAGTAGTGATCCCCGCTCCACCTGCTCCAGTCGAGGTGCCTCGCTGTATCTGCCCACTGTAGCTGCTCCCGTCTCTCCTATCCTCGGTCTGGGAGTCCTCTACTATCTGCGCCATCTCGATGACCTCTGAAAGCCCCCGAGGCTTGTAGGGCCTCACTACAGCTCGAAGGCTGGGTCTCAGCCCCTTCAGGAAGGTGCCCTCCAGTGATTCGTCTGATACGCCCTGTACTCGTCCTGCCAGTATCTCAAATCTATCGATATACTCCCGCACCGGTCCCTCCTGCCTGAGGGCATATAACTGCTCGTGCAGGTTCCCCAAACGGGGATCTCTGAACTTCTCCAGCACGAGGTCCTTCAGCTCCTCCCAGTCTCGGATCTGCTGCCTCCTCTCGGCCGCCATGGATCGTCACGCTCTGATACCAAATTGTTAGGAACTAACAAAAGGTATGATTTTTATAGATAATAAAGTAACAAGAACCAGATAATCGAACACAATAGAGGTGGGTTCTCCTACCAAGACACCGAAGAGGACGTCCGCACTCGTCTACCTATGAAATCACACAAATAACTATAATCAAAGCATGCCTAAACAAGCGACGGATAACCCCTATAAATAAAAGAAACTAGGGTTACTTGGCTAATGGGGCGCGTGCGCATGGGCTAGGGCCGGCAGCATGGGCCCAAGGGTGCTGGGGGATATGTCAAAGCCTTTCAACGAGGGCTTCGATTTCCCATGCATCACTTCATGTGGCACTTCTTGTGCATCCTGAATATTTCCCTCTGCTAGTTGATGTCGAATGCCTTTGGCATGCTGATCTGAGGCTGTTTAATTAACCCCGTGCTGGTACACCGGGTTTGCCAGAGAACATGAGAAAGACAAAGTGTCTGTGGTCCGACGACGTGTTGTATCGGACTGTATGGATGAAAGGTTGGTTCGATCGTGCCTGCCATCTGTTCGACCCTAGTCCTTTGACTTAACTCATTTGTTGCTTCTACAGGTATGGCCGGTGTAGTGTTGAGGGAGGTAGTTGAGGCTTCCATCAGAGAGGCGGAGATGAGCATGTTGTCTCCTCGGGTGTCGACTGTGGGGGAAAGGATGGCCCAATCGTTGTAGGATCGACCCGTTGTTGAGAGGGCTGCTCAGGTGGCCCGTCTTCAGCGGAAGAAGGAAAAGCCCGCCTCTGAATTTGAAGTTGTTGGCGGAGTAAGAGGAGGACTTTTTCTCAGTGACTCGGAGCCGTCTGGGTCGAATGAAGCTGCAGAGCAGGTCTTCCAGCAAGAGGGGGGTATTCATCTAGAGGGAGTCAGGGAAGACCCATGTTCTCCTGTACAATTGTCTGAAGACATCCCCGATGAGTTCAGGCCGATTTTGATGTAGAGTCGATCTCCACAGACTCCATTTGACTGCTCCACGATGGAGCTCGTGCAAGCGGAGTTTCCGATGAGGTAAGAAGATTCTGCTCTTTTCGATTGCGGGATTGCTTCCCGCATTGCTGAAAATGCGACCCTTCCACGGGACACGACTGTCGTGGAGAGGGTCGATTACGAGCGGCTTGCGTCGATGGCCGTCCATGCCAGCGTTCAGGTAATTATCGCACCATCCTCCACTGTAGGTGAGGCGAGCACAGATGTTGACTATCGTGTGTTGTTTCCAGGCTCTCGTGGCTACTGCTGCGTTGCGTCGACCCGCCCCGATGGTGGAAATCACGAGGTCACCCTGCAGTCCTTCAAGTTGGCTGTGGAGAAGTCTCGGGCTGAGCCGACTAATATTGGGTTTCTGTGCAAATTGAGACTGAATCACATTCAGCATCTCAAGCATGACTTACGAGTCTCATAAGAGAGAAGCCGAGCAATCTGCCTTGAGGGAGCGGGCGGAGAAGGCTCTGCTGGAGGAGAAAGCCAGCGCCGACGCCGCAACGGAGAGGGCAAGTCAAGAATTCAAGGATTCGTTTCCCGATTTCGACGAGCTATGCACGAAAGGCTACGAGCGATGTCGATCGAAAATGAAGAACCGATTTCCTGACCTCTCTGCTGAGATCGACCGTATCCCGGTGATGTTTTCGGATCTTGGTGACGACGAATGGAGCCAATGCATGGAGGAGGCTGCTCCCATCGGTGAAGTTGTCACCATGACTGGTGACAATACGGGAGCGGATGCTTCCGGGGACCCAGAGTCCACGGCCGTGCTAGAGGGAAACCAAGGGCCTAGTCAGCCGTTGTAGAATCTCGGCGCTTTGTTTACTCCTGCTTAGTAGGGGGGTAATTTAGATGTAAATAAAAACAATTTTTACAATAGAAGTGCTAGAAGAGTTGGCTTGTATACCTTTGTTTGTCATTGCATCTCTTTATTTGTTTCCGCTTTATCGCTTATGCCATGTGGTGGTCGTAATGCCTGATGGCCCCTTTCGATGGGTTAGATCCTGCTTCAAGATGACCGAGGGTAAGGCATCGAAACATGTTAGAGGTAGACAAATACGTTCCATGGTGACAGTGCAATTTTCTCGACTCATGGCTGACGGCATGTGAGGCGTTCAGTGGTAGGGGGTGCCCCTCCGACTTACGGCTGACGACGGGAGGGGTTCGTTCAGTGGCGAAGGAGGTGGCCCTTTCGGTTTATGGCTGACGGTTCATCAGGAGAGTCGTTCATTGACGAAGGGGTGGTCCCTTCGACTTACGGATGACGACACATCGGGAGAGTCGTTCAGTGGCGAAGGGGTGGCCCCTTCGAATTACGGCTGACGACACATTAGTGAGTCGTCCAGTGGCGAATGGATGGTCCCTTCGACTTATGGCTGACGATGCATCGGTGGGTCGTTTAGTGGCGAAGAGGTGGCCCCTTTGACTTACAGGTGGCCCATTCGACTTATGGTTGACATCGGGAGAGTCGTTCAGTGGCGAAGGGGTAGCCCCTTCGACCTACGACTGACGAAGGGATGGCCCTTTCGACTTATGGCTGACGACACGGCGAGAGAGTCGTTCAGTGGCGAAGGGGTGGCCCCTTCGACCTACGGCCGACGACGCGTCGGGAAAGTCGTTCAGTGGCGAAGGGGTGGCCCCTTCGACTTACGGCCGACGACGCATCGGGTGAGTCGTTCAGTGGTGAAGGGGTGGCCCCTTCGACTTACGGCTGACGACACGTCGGGAGAGTCGTTCGACTTACGGCTGACGACACGTCGGGAGAGTCGTTCGACTTACGGCTGACGACACGTCAGGAGAGTCGTTCGACTTACGGCTGACGACACGTCAAGAGAGTCGTTCAGTAGCGAGGGAATGGCCCATTCGACTTACGGCTGACGACACGTTGGGAGAGTCGTTCAGTGGCGAAGGGGTGTCCACTTCGACTTACGGCTGACGACACGTCAGTGGGTCATTCAGTGGCAAAGGGGTGGCCCCTTCGACTGATGACTGACGACACTTCGGTGGGTCATTCAATGGTAAAGGGGTGTCCTCTTCGACTTACGGCTGACGACGTATCAGGAGAATTGTTCAGTGACGAAGGGGTGGCCCCTTCGACTTACAGCTGACGACATGTCAGGAGAGTCGTTTAGTGGCAAATGAGTGGCCCCTTCGACTTACGGCTGAAGATACGTCGGAAGAGTCGTTCAGTGGTAAAGAGGCGGCCCATTCGACTTACGGCTGACGACACGTCAGTGAGTCGTTCAGTGGCGAGGGGGTGGCCCCTGCGACTTACGACTAACGACGTGTCAGGAGAGTCGTTCAATAGTGAGGGGGTGTCCCCTTCGACTTACGACTGACGACGCGCCAGTGAGTCGTTCAGTGGCGAAGGGGTGGCCCCTTCGACTTACGGCTGACGACATACCGGTGGGTCGTTCTGTGGCGAGGGGGTGGCCCCTTCGACTTACGGCTGACGACATGTCGATGGGTCGTTCAGTGGCGAAGGGGTGTCCCCTTCGACTTACGGCTGACGACACGTTAGTGTAACTCGCACGGGTTTCATATGAATTCAGCTTATCCAGGCTTCCCAAGGATCGGGCCCTTTTAGTGGGGAGTTTGATGGGATAGCTTTTTTAATTCATGAAGGCTTAATTACGAAAAGGAAATGAAACTTCATTTGATGAAAAGACATGCTTTATTGAAAGGAATGACAGAAATAAAAGGCGTACATGTGTTTCCAAACTTCGTCGGAGGATGCTTTTGCCTAACGCCTCTTTATTTGACCCTGAACTCAGATGGCTTGCTTGTCGACCACCTTGGTGACATCCAGCGTCTGCTCTACGTCGGGCCTCTCGTCGTTGAATCTTTGGACGAAGGCTCGGATCGACTCATTCTCGTTTTGCTTGAGCGAGAAGAGGTGTGAGGACTTCTTCTTAGGACGACGACCCGCAGCAAACTGTTTGCAGAACATATCAACGAGTTCGTCGAATGACCCAATGCTACCGTCGTGTAATCCTTCGTACCAGCCTTTCGCCCTCTTAAATAAGGTGGCGTGGAAGGCTCGGCACATGTATGGCTTGTCGGCCTTATGAAGCAGCATCATGTTCAAGTATTTACGGATGTGCGACCATGGGTCGCCTCTCTCATCGTACGCTGGTAAAGCGGGTAGCTTGAACTTCGGAAGAGAAGGCGAGAAGATGATGTTTTCCTTCAATGGGGTCTACCGAAGTGTGGATTGGATGAGCAAGGATTTCCCCTCTCTGCCTTGTACGTATGTTGCCCCCGAAGATCGGTTCAGGATCTCATCTCTCCTCCCTTAACCACCTGCAAGATTAAGAGGGTTATTACCCCGGGGAGCCCCGTATATTACCTGGTGTAGGATATGGCGGGTCGCTTCCTTGTAGTTGGAGGGACCGGGCTCTCCCTGGATGCCGAAAGAACGATAATCAATCACCCCTTCACCATTCAGGTGAGTCGGGGGGTCGCAAAGTGTGGGCTGATCTCTTGCCGATCCGCTCTCGGATCTCCTTGATCCCTCGGCGTGGATACGCCCCTAGTTGGCGTCAGGGTTGGAGGCGGTATCTGCCCGTTCGCAGGTGGCGGATCTTCCATGCTTTTGGTGTATCAGGGTCGCCAAAACACCGAGACTCTTGTAGACCCGTTCCGAAAACTGGTCGAACTGCTTCTGAGTCACCTTAGGCTCTTTAGGGGCCTTCCCAGGTCGCTTTAATGGTGAGGTGGAATCCGTGGCGTCCTCCACCTGGACGCTATTCGCCTTTTGCTTCTCCTTCGGACCTTCGATCGGTCCGGTATTGGCAGGTCCATCTGACAGAGCTTTTCATTGGCTTCCGGATGTCAAGCTGGTTAACCTTTTCCCACAGACGATGCCAAACTGTGAAGTCCAAAAATGTCCAGCTGAATCGGAGCCTCGTCAACGAGTGAAGTGGAACCCTAGGTTAGAAGAACAAGGGTCAATTGATGAATGTAGCCGATGATACGGAGCTCGATCGACCCTCGAACAGCTTGTATGTCGATCGCTCGAGGTTGGAAAGCTCGAAAGTGACCCTCGCGGAAGATGGCATCTTGTCGATCTACCCCCACAAAGACACGTTAGAGGGGACGGATCTGAGTCCCGACCCAAATCTCCTCTGATACTTAAGTTAGTATGGGAACTTAAAAATGAGAGGGAGCTTGGAGCAGCTGAGATCGACTCACGAAGGTTCGTCTCAAATCTGACGTCGCAAGCTCTATAATGTAAGAAATATCAGTTGAAGGAGTAAAGTCCGTGTCTTAGACACCGTCCCTTGAGAATTGGAACCCTACGGTATTTATAGACCTCTTGGGTCTCTTCCGTGACGTTGGAGAGATAACTGTCACCCTTTATGGTGCCACGATCCTTCTCCTTTAATAGGAGTGAATGTTGCCCACGTTCCTGCTGATCACGGGCTCATCCTTTAATCCCGCGTTCGAGTGAGGGAAACACAACGATCGACTGGCCAGTGGGCTTTGACCGAGTCGATCTTGGGCTTCTCTCGTGGACCCCGTGGGCCTTAGTCATCCGTCGGTCGAGTCATCCGAGTGCCGGCCCAATGATTCAACATGACCTATATTAGGAGGGCTCTAATCGGTGCCCGACTCTCGTCGGTCACACCGATAATATGGATCCTCGTAAGGATCGAAACCCCAGATTGGTCCTGACTCTCACCCGCGGTCAATTCGATCACCCCGAAGGACGGGGCCGTACCTACGACGATAATTGGCATCTCAATATATCCTAACTTTTCAATTTGCCCAGCAATCAATCAAAAGTTCGTCCAACCCATGACCCCAATCCAACGGGGTTCAACACATTCCGCTAGAAGAAAACTACTCACTACCCATTGCACTAAACATGATTTCTAGCATCGGGTAAGCAACAAAAGCCATGGATTCACAGAAATGAATACAAGAGGTAGCACACAACACAATAGGCAAAATAATGAAAACTTCTATTAAGCAAATCTAAACTAATACAAGAGTAACAAGCTAATATAATAGAGAGAACTGGAATTAAAGACAATAAAAATCCTTTCAACCCTTGAGAACCCAGAAAAACAGCTGAAGAAGAGACGTGTTCGCTCAAGGAGGAAGAAGTGTGTATATACAATTGGACAAATGACCACAAAGCCCCCCAACTGCTCCCAAATCGGCGCCCAGGCGCTGCAGAGATCCAGATCGACGCGGTCACATCGTTCGCTTGCGTGAAATGGGGGTTGCGGGGTTACAACGAAGCGGTCGTGTCGAATGAAGCTTTGCACCCGCGTCAGGATCTAAACGGTTGCGTCGAGTGATCGTTTCGTCTTTTGCTTTTTTTAATTACGCGTCCGCATCGTCTGTCGTCACGCAGGCGGGTTGCGTCGATGGCAAATCTTTGAATTACTCCTCAGCGATGCAGCCATTTGGAAATCCTTCATACGGTCGCGTGGAATCGGGTTCTGGGGCTTGATAACACGGCTGTTTAGAGCTAGCCTGTGCGACCGCGTAGATATGTGTTCTGCTTCATATGCTGTGACACACGCGGCCGCGTCGAATTGACGTGATCGTGTGGATCACAGTTCTTTTCAGTCTTCCCCCTTTTGCATCATTTGATCTCCCGGATTTGCTTCTCTTGCCCCGTTGCGCAATAATCACGCCATATGGTCCCTAATCAACATGTAATTCCTGCAAAGCATTTAAGAGACCATAAAAGCGAAAGAGAGAACAAAAATGGTGGAAACAGGGAAAAACAGCGAAAGAAATAATGGAAAACGTGCATGAAATAGAGGAAAAAACTATATACAATAAACACCCATCAAAATCCCATAAGCTAAACTCTTCCTTCTCCTCAAGGAAAAGAAGAGAGAGCATGTAGATTGGAGGAATGCAATCAACATGCGCATGATGACATGAAACTTCGAGAATTTTCAAAAGTCAAGTTTATATACGTAGGCGAGCTGAAAATTCGAATTCGAGAAACTCAACTGCTTCAAAATGTTTCAGTCGACAAGAATATGATTCTAGGGCATCATCTCCACTCAAATCGCCAAGTAATACACTAGACGATTGCTATACTCACATCCTAAGATATTTCCTCTAACCCATCCTTAGATCGAAGGAATATGAATCTAAGCTATACAATGGTCGAAGAGTGGATAAGTTTGGGATAACGAGATATGGATCGATTGAAGAAATGGCGCTCACGACACATCAAAATTCATTGATTCTTGAAATTGCTAAGTTTTATTCATGTTTTCATATATGTATATATACATACGTATATGTATATATATATATATATACGTATATGTATATATACATATGTATATTTTTCTATACATTTTTCATTTCTATTTTTTGGGATCTACGATTGGTCGTGTAATGAGGGTTGGGTCAGTGACTCTCATGTCAGACGATCTTAGGGCATCGGGTTAATAAGGGCCCCTCGGACCTATTAACACAAACCAAATAAGATCCTTATTCGTAAGCTCTCCACAAGGTAGACCTTTTTACGCGAGGCCCCGACAATTTCTATCGTGGAGATCCGGTTACGCAGCTTCGCTGGAGGAACGGTACATAAATTTTTCTATTCACGAATTTTTTTGTTTCTTTTTTTGGGGAAAGCATGGCCATACTAAGGCAAAATTGATCATCAGTATACAAAATTATCCAAGTTTCGTGGGATTAATAGCCATTATACAAAATTATCTTCTCTACGGTCCATCCATAGAGTGGATTCATAGGTGTCAATCTAGGTCGGTTTCGAGTACTCAATCTTAGAGATTATGATGACGGCCAAAGCTAGGGTATTACTAGGGATTTAAGCTAGGGTTTCGTCTTATTCATATATTCAAGTCGACATCATGGAAATCAAGCATAAAAGTTCGGAAAACGAATTTCAACTCGAGATTCCGCGTGAATAAAAGCTCGATTTCGAAAATTTCTCAAAGCGAATGCGAATATATACAAATGGATGCATGATGGTGCAAGATGCATGATGCAAATGTAGATATTTTTGGAGTTTTTGATTTTTTTTTCATTTTTTGACTTTTTGAATGCATTTACGAAATATAAACATAAACGTGATGGATATGAAAAGGGAATGAAAAAAGAAAAATATAAGAAAGAAAAATAAAATGGAAATGAAAAATAACGATATAAACGAGAAAATAAAAGAGAACAAAAAGAAAATAGAAAATCAACGTAAAAGTGCTCCTCCCCCAAGCTAAATCAAGTGTTGTTCTCAACGCAAAGAAAACACATGGAAAACATCGTAAGGACAAAGAAACAAAGAGGGGAAGGAGACCCCGGTGCATTTCCCCCAAGCTAAGTAAAAACATGCCCAGAAAATATGAATGTGTGGTGTACATGGACCATGTGATAGGGGAATGAAAATAAAGTGTCATCCAATCAAGCAGGGCCACTGTGAGGTGGTGGCTGGCTGGGTGAGGTGGGTGAAGTGGGTGAAGCTGATGGGATGGATGGGTCAGCTGAGGGCTCAGCTGCCATGTCAATGTGGGGGTGAGGATGTGGTGGAATGTATGAGCTTGGACGTTAGTTGTGGAGGTGGAGATGGAGATGGAGATGTAGATGGAGATGAATCCTCAGTGGACGAGGAGACGATGACAATGGTGTCCTCAGGTGATGCGAATGTGCGAGGAGATGTGGAGACACGTGTAGGTGATGGAATATGTGTGGTTGGAGCAGGAGAAGGTAGTGCTCCAGTGGTAGGTATGTCAGTGGCCTCCGTGGCATGTGACGATGAAGTGGATGAAGCCACGTGGTCGGGATGAGGTGGGGATGGTGGAGTGGTCACAGTCTCAGGCTGTAGGGATGGATGTGGGGAAGGAATGTGAATGATGCAAGGTGTGACGATGGACGTGTCCACGAGCTCCTAAGATGTCTAGGATGGGATGGAAATGTGTAGTGCGGTGGTGTCAATATGAGAGGTGAAAGTGGAAGGGATGTCCATATGAGGGGTGGATGTGGAAGGACCTGTGGGAGTCTGAGATGTGTGGGATGGCCAAGGCTAGATGAGTTGGCAGGAGGTGTGGTGCAACAACAGAGTAGTAGCCATGACTATATTGATACTGATAGACCTGATCAAAACGTGACCAAAGAGTCAAGACAGCTATAGTGAGGCCCTCAAATGAAGTCCTAAACTCGGAGGAGTCTCTGAGCTCAGTCAAGATGGAGACAGTAGTGGATCTAAACTGCCTAAACTCATCCTCTAAACGAGCCATACGCTCGAGATGTGAGAGTGGTGGAGGAGTGTTGCTGCTACCCTCGCTTTTATGGAACTGACGAAGGGGGGGGGGGCAGGACAACGAGGCCTGGAGATGTGGAAGCAAGAGAATCAACTGGGTCATGGGTATCCTAGGGCTGGGCATGGGGCTATGTAGGGTCAGTCTGGGGTGCCAGTACTCCCTGAGCTAGATCGGGATCGGCGGAAAAAATCCACCGCATGGTAGTGCTAGGTCCAAAAAGTGTGGGATTGGGGAGTCTCATGTTGGGGTGGAAGCAGGCCTGTAAAGCCAAAAATATCTATCTCGCTCGAAGGTTCTGATCATGTGCATGTTTGTCAGCACCGCGAGATCGAGAGAAGTGGGGCCTAGGATGGGGGTCATGTAGTCCGGGATCTTGAAGCTAATAGGAGGAGGCTGTGCGATGATAGTAATGAAGCATCCGCAGCAGATACGAGAGCTAGGGCTGGCGAGGGTGTGGAGGAATATGTAGTGGAGCCAAGATCCAACGTGAAGGATGTAATGTGGAACAGTGGTGGTACCCTCACGAAGGATGCGAGGCTGTGTGGCACACCATAAGAAAAAGAGCTCGTCTTGAGAGGTCTGGCTAGTCTCGTATCGACAGAAAAGTGTGTTCGCAATGATGCGGTGTACGATACGGAGGCCATGGTGGATGATACTGGAGGCCTTTGTCCGTGTCTTGGGGAAGGGTGCGAGTCAAGTAATCTTCATCCAGAAGGTGTCAGTCACGTACTCAGGAGGGTGTGGATAGTTGTGTTGGCGTGTCTCAGGCTCAAGTGCTCTAGGCCACTTAAAGACGGGGTTGATGGAATCTTTGGTCATGCAGTATTCTTTGTTCATGATACGGGAATAGAACCACTGCAGATAAGTCTTGAAAGTGGATAATAACTCGAGTGTGAGCCTCATATATGTCATATCTTCACATTCTAGGAACTCCTCACATCCGATGTTCTGGAGGATGGTGCTGACAATGTCTAAGAGACCTAGTCTAGAAAGAACGGTGACGCTCAGGAATTTGGTAGGCACAATAGGTTTAGAGTTAAAATATAGGAATGCGGTTCGTTGATGCTCGTTGACAAACTCAATTCGTAGTGTGTCAACCTGAGGAGGAGGGAGAGGTGCATTTCCCCTCTCTAGTGCAGCTTGGGCTTGGGCACTGTCCTTTTGAAAACCCTTGGTTTTACGACGCTTGCCCTTGCCCTGGGTGGGGCCAGTAGTGGTGAACCTCTTCTTGTGCTCTCTGGGAGGCATCATGTGAAGAAGTGACTGATGCAAATGATGTGGAGTGAAGTGTGTGCAGACTCACGCAAAGAATTGGGCGATTTAAGCGAAAATGCATATTAAAATGAGCTATGAAAAGGGTTACCAAGCGCTGCAGCTCCGTGCTGAAATCAATCTTCCCAGTGCATAGAGAGAAGTCCCCCAAGCCGTTCTTGAGCAATCAACTGCAGTTGCACCGCCCACGTCGTCTGTGAGCAGCAAAACCCTCGAATCGGGCCGCTAGGGCTTCGTCTTCCAGTCGGTTCGGTCGGAGAAGGGGATGGATGAGGGGGTTGATGATGGGGAGGACTTGGAGAGTGGATTGTGAGAGTGGGGATGAGTTTTAAAAGAGGATGGAGTGGGCTCGAGTCAAGGAGAGTCGAGAGGAATTCGAACTGTTCAAAGAAAATCGCATGAATTGGCCGTTTTGATGGGTTGGGGTATATATAGACGGACGACACAGTCGCATCGATTTCGATCAAACGGCCACGTCGTATCTGCAGAACGTGGAAAGTTGGCTCGGAAAGACAGCGAGGGACGCAGACACGTCAAGCATTTTAAACGGCCGCATCGAATTAATGGAAAATTAGGCTTAAGAATTTGGGTTTGACGCGATCGCGTGCGTCGTTTTAGTTTACTCGGATGCGTAAGTCAGCCTTAAAATGGGGATCTACGCGGTTGTGTCGAATGATTCGAAACGGCCTCGTAGACTTTGAAAAAGAATGAGTTTTGGCCCGAAAAACAAAGATATACACGGCCCAATTTGAAATGGTTTAAACGGCCGCGTAGTTTGGCTTAAAAATGAGGATCGACGCGGTCGTGTCGAATGATTCAACACGGCTGCGTGGATCCTGCAGAAGTTGAAATTTGGACTGGATTATCAGAAAGATACGCGACCGCATCGATTTGGCGATGCGGCCGTGTGGAATTGAAGGTTCAAGGCTAAAAAGGTTACCCCAACGACACGTCTGTGTGTTTTTTCTCTACGCGGTTGTTCCTCATTTCTACACCCCCCTCTCTTCTGCTGCTGTCCTCTACACGGCCGCGTGGGTTTGCACCACACAGCCGTTTAGATCGGTTTTCCAGCTTTCCTCCTTACTCTTACATCAAAACACTTAGTCAGTTCTTGGGGTTTTAGGGCTTATTCAGAAATGGAAATCTAAACTAACTTAGACTAAAACTAAGATCTAAATCAAAACGTATAAACAAAGTTAGCAACCCTTGGGTTACCTCCCAAGAAGCGCTCGTTTTAAGTTGTGAGCTCGACTCCATATAGGTATCTTCACGTGGGCTTAAGGGCAGAGAAGTTCGGGATGTCTACGTCCTCGCGCTTCTTCTCCATGAACAGCTTGAGCTTGTTTTCCTCGGCATTCCTTAGCTCCTCAAGGTCTCGTTGGCGCGATCGTGGTGGCTTCTCATTGAATTTTCCCCTAGAAGCTTCCTTTGAGTCCTCTTTTAGTTTCTCCTCGAATTTCTCATCCTTGCTCAGCTCATCATCCGAGGGCTCCTCTTGAGGTGACACCATTAAGGCTAGTGCTTTGTCGATGGGGTCTACGTGAAATAGTGCTTCAGTTTCTGTCCGTTGACTTTAAATGAATCCCCTTTTCCGATCACTTCAACGGAGCTGTAAGGAAAAGCTCGAACGACCTTGAACGGTCCCGGCCACATCGATCGTAACTTTTCTGGAAAAGCCGTAGCCTTGAGTTGAAGAGGAGGACCATGTCACCTTCCTTGAGCTCCCTCCTCATGATGCGCTTGTCGTGTCACCGTTTTTTCTTCTCTTTGTAAATGCGAGAATTCTCATAGGCATAAAGTCTAAACTTAGCTAACTCATTTAGTTGTATAAGTCGGCGCTCTTGCGCATTCTTGCTATCAAAGTTTAGGTGTTTGATTGCCCAATAAGCCTTGTGCTCCAGCTCTACCGGGAGGTGACACGCTTTTCCATATATTAGTCGGTAAGGTGAAGTTCCAATCGTGGTCTTATATGCAGTTCGATAAGGCCATATGGCATTATCTAATTTCAGCGCCCAATCCTTCCTTGAGCTTGCCACGGTCTTCTCCATGCTACTCTTTATCTCTCTGTTGAAGATCTTCACTTGACAGCTGGTCTGAGGATGGTAGGCGAGCCCGATACGATGGCGTATCCCGTATTTCTTCAAAAGGTCTTCAAATTTGTTCTCGACAAAATGCTTCCCTCCATCACTAATGAGAGCTCGCGGGACCCCGAATCTGGAAAATATATTCTTCTTGAAAAACTTATAGACTATCCTAGCATCATTAGTGTGTAGGCAAATATGTGATGGGCAAGGCGTTGGCATGTGTGAATGATGGACGAGGCCTTCGCCTTGGTATGGGAAATGCTCAATCCTAGTGATCAGATTCCAAAATTTGGATGCGTTGAATGCATCGGAAGAAAGAGTTGATATGGCAAATGGAATTATGCATGATCGCGGCGGGTCGACCAAAGAGATGGTTAAGGATATCAAAATTGATGGTACGCTCAATGTTCATGAGCCAGAATTCCAAGACTGATCGGATATTATGAAAACAGCTAAGAAACTCAAGTGTGAGTCACATGTAGGTATTGGCTCTGCAAGCTAGGAAGACATTCTACCCTAAGTTCGAGAAAAGTGTTTGGATGCCTTCGTCTGCCCCCAGTGATTGCAAAGCAGGGATGTTTGAAAATTTGGTTGCAATTATGTGGCGACAATATAGAGATTTGAATTTAGATCGTTGGAGGTCGTCCTTGAACACCATTTCCATGGTGTATACTTGGGATGGTGGTTGTGTTGAAGAGGAGGGCGTTGATAGACGAGTTTTAATATTTATAAACCGCAAGCGCACAGCTGTCGTCGTAGCGCGTTACAGGTCGTCCGCAGAGAGGCTAGGATGATCGAGTACTAGCTCGATTTCAGGTTTAATAGTTAGCTACGCAATCGATTACGAATGGACGTATGGATTACAGGGTTTAACACTAGGATAGCATGGGAATATGAAGATATAATTGTGGAAACAAAGGGGGAGTGGGATAAATAACAAAACAACATCAACACAACATAACAACAGGAACAACAACAACAATAGCAGCAGCAACAACAATAACAACACAACAACAAAAGCAGCAACAACAACAACAAAAGCACAACAACAACAACAACAAAATAACAACAAAATAACAACAAAATAGCATTAGTAATACAAAGAAAAGCAGAAGGGAGAACTCAAGGGAGAACTCATCTGATTGATATATGGAAGGAGTTGTCAATTCCTTTTACAAACCCAAGAGATTCGTTCCCAAAAGGCAAACTAAATCCTATCTAACACTAGCCATACTCCTAAAAATTGATAGAACAATAAACTAGGGTAAAAACAAGCCTAAGACTCGGCTCTCCTCGATGACGGCGCCCCGAAGTATTTATACAACCCTAGGAGGTCGGGTTGCAGCACTCAAACCTGACTTCACATGGCCGCGTGGCTAGAAACACACGGCCGCATCAACATCAGTTGGGTGAGAAAATGACGCGGCCGTGTGAACTTGGTTCACACGACCGCGTAGAAGGTTAACTCCAGCTTGGTCGATGACACGGCCGTGTGTAGCTAGTCCACACGGCAGTGTGGAGCTTGACGCTTCTCTTTAGTGCAGCCCGTAGGCGACACGGACGTATGGAATCAAATTATACGGCCGTGTGGGGATCTTGCTTCAGTCCTCAACCTTCAAGCTCTTGCTCCTCAAGCCTCCAAGCTACATCCATTGCTCCAATCTCTCATCTGTACTCTGAGGCTTCAAACTCCAGCTCCAAGTGCTCGAGCTCACTCAATCCTCTAAACTTCATGTGCTTATCCCAGCTCCAACACTCCATCACAATAAGCTTAGCAGGCTCCAAGTACTCCATCTTCAAATCTCCAAGCTCACATTTCCAATGTCACATCTCCAAGTATGATCTTTCCAAACTCTAGCAAAGCTCCAGTAAAGCCCTAGGTGTAGATCCCAAGCAATCAAAAGTACTCCTCCATGCTCACAACATCAACTCTACTATTAGGTTCAACATTCTGCAACTGAGCTCCAAGTCCAATCTAACATACATTCATCACTCAAAATGCTTTAAAGCTCCAACTTGACCGTGTGGAGTGTGGGGTGGTTGAGGCCTTAAATATGGGGATGAGAGAAAAAATGATGCTGCCGTACGAATTACTGCCGAATTAAATTCGTACGGTCGCGTGAAGGGAGTGGAAGGATTGCTACGGCCGTATGAAAAATTTCATACAGCCGTGGTGATTTCGTGGGAAACCTTGGCAGTTTCGATTTCATGGCGATTTGGAGGATTAGATCGACGCGGCCGCGCCGAGAAATCGACGCGGCCGCGCCGAGAAATCGACGCGGCCGTGGAAATTAGTCTGCAGAGGCTCGAATTTTTTTTTAAATTGGCCAAGGGAATCGCGGCCGTGTGAGGATTGTTTACACGGCCACGTGGATTAAGCTTAAGTTTAAGTTTAACACGGCCGTGTGGTTTAAAACCACACGGCTGAGTGGTCAGCTGCTTAATGGCATCTTGCCCCTTCCTCTCCTAGTTGCCAGCTTCCTTCAGCCTCATGCTTTCTTCTTCTTTCTCCTTGAGTTTTGCTTCCCTTCATTGCTCCTCTTAAGCTGCTTACCCCCTTGCTCTCCTTCAAGCCCATTACCTCCATTCTCATTCTCCTCTTCCTTCTTAATTTGTAGTACAAAGAGACAACCACATAACCAAATGTTAAGCTCAAGGTGGAATAAGAGTTTTGAATGAAGGATTGAGCTTAAGGCCATTAAAGTTCGGGCTTAGGAGCCAATCGAATTGGGACTTGGGGTGTCAAAAATTATTGGGGGACATCAATCGAGGGAGAGAGTGAATTATTAATATGGGGCAAAAATCCATAAAATTAAGAAAAATCTAAGGTGTGATACGCTTCTCTCGCTATCGAGAGGAGGCCAGTTTATTGGAATCCTAGAAAAACATAAAAATTCCTACACTACTGGGTTGAGTACACATGTTTTCAAACGGTGGATCCAACACGTTATTTGGAGCAGGCATCTGCTCGATTAGTTCTTTCCGTGGCTCCGCCAACGTCTAGGTGTCCCACCTACGAACCCTAGCAATGCTCCCCTAGCTTCTCTTGAGGACGTCCACCTTTATCCTGCAAAAGAAAGGGAGCATCAATCTGTGGAGATGAAAATTTTCCTAATATAAATGCATTCCAGAGACGATCGTCAAAATGTAATAAGATGCATGGAGTGTGATGACGAAAACTCCCTGGAAGTGGTTTGTAATCTCTTAACGACGACGCGTTTTGACGCCTCGCTAATCCCGTATACGTACTCCTCAGGTGCAGCCATGGACCAACACACCTCCATTGAATGCGAATCTGTAGCCTGCGAGGGGTGTGTTGGGTTAATGGAATCTGAATCAAAAAAGTTATGGAGTGGAGTGTATGACCCAGAAGTGGAGTCTAAAATACTTCCCTGAACGGGAGCGTTGAGCTCTGGTGGGTGCGATGTCTCTGGTGGAGTGGGGGTGTCATGTGGAGGTGATGATGGAGTGCTCTCGCTCTCGTCCTCCTTGACGATGTGGACCTCTTCCATTGCCTCCTCGATGCTCTTACGTGGCACAAAGTGGGGGGGGGGTGCTATCATATGGGAGAAGCGACTTTGGTTCCTTGATGTCTGACATGTTACTCTCGCCCAAGTACACCTCACTCCCGTCTTCCGTGGTGGAGTAATAATGGATGGCGTTCCCCTCAATGCGTACAAAGGTCCCATCATCGGTATTGTCATCTTCTGTGTGGTTGATGGGGCCGCATCGCGGCCGTTGCTGATCACTAACCTCTCCAAGAGAAATAGTATCCATCCATGTGCCAATGCATGGCTCATCATCCATCTGAGATATAACGTCTGGGGTGTGGTGGTGGGCGCGGGTTTTGATAGTAGCATCTGCATGAGAAAGTAAACTCATGTTAAAAATTCATATTTAAATCATATGAGTTACCTCTTTGCAACACGTGAGATGTGTGAGATGCGATTGTGATCTCCATGTACCCCCATGTATCCTCAGGCGGCATGTCGAAGAGTCGCCCTCCGTTCATCTTCACCATGGATTCCTGCAGGTCAAATTGCAATCCTTCATTGAAGAGGCAGAGGAGCTCATATGTGCTTATCTCATGCTTCGGCAATCCGTCCACCAACCTGATAAATCTCCTCCAAGATTCCCAAAGGGTCTCTTCGGCGAGTTGGGTGAAATTGTAGATCCGATCATCTGGTGTATGGTGTTGCCTCGCCTAAATCTCGATGGTGGAGGTGGCTCCTCCATCAAGATTATCCCATCCGGCCGGTGTTTGTGCGATCGAATCCCCACCAAGAAAATGCGACTCGCCCTGCTATATGACCAATCGATTCAGACTTTGGATGAGTTCATAGAGTTGGGCTTGGGCGTTGGTTCGGGTTTCGAGCCATTGAGCTTTGTCTCGGAGTTGTTCTTCCAAAAACAACTCGAAATGGGATTTTTGTGGTGGTGGTTGTGGGTTGTGATAGGAGGGTTCATTGGTTAGGTTGTGGGTATATGATTGTGGGTCGTAGGGGTACGTAAAATTTTGGCATTGAGTAAAGATATGCCCCTGCATCCCACATTTTATACAAAACACCAAAACTTGTGGAACGTGATTGTAACCTCTAAATTGAGCATCGCGCGGGAACAAATCGCTGAAATTCGCCACGCGGGATCCATCGGACATCCTCTCCAAGTAGCACCTGAAATGGCAAAGATAAAGCTATGGCAAATGCATCAGTGGTACAAGAGATTTGCAAACAAATGAATACCAGTTGTGGGAAAAATTCGTGTTATTGAAATTTTTATAATTTTTGAATGAGACGTAGTCTAACTGACCCTAATCTCACTAATATCAATCAAACCGTGACTCCCCGGCAACGGCGTCAAAAACTTGATAGGCGAGTTTTAATATTTATAAACCGTAAGCGCACGGCTGTCGTCTGCAGGGAGGTTAGGGGTCGTCTGCAGGGAGGTTAGGATGATCGAGTACTAGCTCGATTTCAGGTTTATTAGCTAGCTACGCCATCGATTACGAATGGATGTATGGATTACGGGGTTTAACACTAGGATAGCATGGGGATATGAAGATATAATTGTTGAAACGAAGGGGAGTGGGATAAATAACAAAACAACAGCAGCAACACAACCCAACAACATGAACAACAACAATAATAGCAACAACAACACAACACCAACAAAAGCCACAACAACAACAAAAGCACAACAACATCAACAACAAGATAACAACAAAATAGCATTAGTAATACAAAGAAAAGAAGAAGGGAGAACTCATCTGATTGATATATGGAAGGAGTTGTCAATTCCTTTTACAAATCCAAGAGATTTGTTCCCCAAAGGTAATCTAAATCCTATCTAACACTAGCCCTACTCCTAAAAATTGATACAACAGTAAACTAGGGTAAAAACGAGCCCAAGACTTGGCTCTCCTCGATGACGGCGCCCCGAAGTATTTATACAACCCTAAGAGATCGGGTCGCAATACGCAAACCCGACTTCACACGGCCGCATGGCTAGAACCACACGACCGCGTTAACATCGGTTGGGTGAGAAAATGACACGTCCGCGTAGAAGGTTAACTCCAGATTGGTCGATGACACGGCCGTGTGGAGCTAGTCCACACGGCCGTGTGGAGCATGCCGCTTCTCTTTAGCGCATCCCGTAGGTGACACGACCGTATGGAATCAACCCATGCAGCCGTGTGGGGCTCTTGCTTCAGTCCTCGGCCTTCAAGCTCTTTCTCCTCAAGCCTCCAAGCTACATCCATTGCTCCAATCTATCATATGTACTCTGAGGCTTCAAACTCCAGCTCTAAGTTCTCGAGCTCACTCTATCCTCCAAACTTCATGTGCTTATCCCAGCTCCATTACTCCATCACAATAAGCTTCAGTAGGCTCCAAGTACTCCATCTTCAGATCTGCAAGCTCATATTTTCAAGGTCACATCTCTAAGTGTGACCTTTCCAAACTCTAGCAGAGCTCCAGCAAAGCCCTAGGTGCAGATCCCAAGCAATCAAAGGTACTCCTCCATGCTAACATCATCAACTCTAGCACTAGCTTCAACAATTTGCAACTGAGCTCCAAGTCCAATCTAACATACATTCATCACTAACATACACTCATCACTCAAAATACTTTAAAGCTCCAATTGCCCATCTAGCTCCACAACTTCACTTTCAAAGCCAAGTAATCATGAGAGCAAGTCCAATGTGCCAAAATGCTACAATTTCACCTGAAATGCACCGGGGAGACCAAAAGCGTAAAAGGGAACTAAAATGGTAAAAATGGCACGGAAAATGAGGCGGAGTGGAATAAAAATGTGAAAGAGATGAATGCGAAAACTATATATATAAACAACCTATCAGGCGCATATGTTGTACATGGACGTGTGGCCCTAGGAAGTGGTACGGGGGTTGGTTTGTGCTTTTTTCTTTTGCGTACAGGCATATTGAAGTGTTTGTGACAATGAAATGCAATTTGATACACAAAGCAACCAAATCAAGTAATGCTATATCCCAACCAATTAATTCGTTAACAATAATATATCAAAGCAAGTGATCCAACAGTGAAATCAGTTCCAAACAAGGAAACCAAAAATGTTGAGCACACAATAAGAAATTAGAAATTTCACGGCAATTAATAAAGATGAGGATGGAATGATATTGCCCAATTGTCGTGATGAATTGCGCTTCAATGCAGTGCTCAAGATCCAGATCAAGCTGAAGCGCAATTCATCACGCCAATTGGGCAATATCATTCCATCACTGAAGCTCACCCAAAAGTGTCGATTTCTCCCAAGCAGTACGAGCTAGTGTTAGGGTTTCGGTGGGGGAAAATTGGGGGTTGATGTGGGTGATGGAAGATGAGGATGATGGAGGGGAAATTAGGGTGATGGAAGTGGAAGGGAGGAGAAATTGAAGGAATTGGGGTATTGATTAGGGTTTTAGAGTGATGGAGAAGAGATGATTTGAGAGGAGGAAGACAAAAGAGCCGAATGAAATGAAGGGGAAACGGTCGTGGGTTTTGGGGATTTTATTTATGGTTGGGTGACATGACATGTGAGAGGGTCGACACGGTCATGTCGACCTGGGTAGCATGGGCTTTATGGGGCAATGGGGTCACACGATTGTGTGAGTGGTCACACGACCGTGTGACGGGTGCTTCAGCAATTGACAGAATCCCTGTTTTTGGGGGTTGGCCTCACATGTGTCGAAAAACTTGGCGTGTTTTATATTTATATACTGCAAGCATACAGGTGCTGCTGTAGTACTTAGGGGCTGAACCCAGTAAGGCATTTTATGATTACTGGTCGATTCAAGATATATGATTTTCTACGCTGATCGTGTCAGTGTGAGAAAATGGTTGTGAATGAGAAATATCAATGGGAAAAAGCTCTAGGGCTGAGTATCCCCACTACTGTGAACCAAATGCAGAATTGAACTCGTTTATCTAGTCATTGAATTATGTCCTAGGATGAAGTTGCTGCACCTGAGGTTAATACATATCTGATACTGTCGTATCGAATGATAAGACTATTTACCGTGTGGCAAAACCAACTTTCGTTGTGAATAGACACACGATAGATGCAATACACATAACAATATATCCCCAACCTTCCTTCACACCACTATCGTGGATAGAAGTTAGGTCATTGCCTGGAGGCTCTAATATAAGCCCAACTTCATTGCGACATTGATAGTAGTGACCAATAAAGTGATTGATTATATTGTATCAAACCCCAATAGTCGTTGGTTGTTAGATCTAATTATCCATATATCGATAATAATTCATCTAAGGCAAAACCCTAATTTGACAAATGCAATAAATATATAAAATAGATCAATTCATAATTTAAACACAATAGAGTCCAACCCTTACCCTAGATAGGGAATTTCTCACGAGACATTGAGATAAACATTATGATATTCATACGTGAAAACATGAAAATTGAAAGTAATCAGATAGTAATACTTAACGAGCAAAGTTCACGTAGGAAACAATAGTAAAAATCCAAACTTGCATCAAAGAAGAGTATCAAAGATTAAGTCTTTCACCACAAAAGTAGATGACAGCTACAATGAATAAAAACTTAGAAAACTCTCTCTAAAACTCGAGATCTAGATCTCTTTCAAGAATTAAACAATACTCTTTTAAAGTTCTCGCCCAAACGGGTCAAAACAAACCTTAAAGCATAGCTGAGCAAGTCAGAAAAACTGACCCGACGCGACCGTGTAGCAACCATACACGACAGTGTGCTGAGGGTTACAGAATAGCCTTCTGTAGTCTTCAGTGACACGGTCGTGTAAGGTCATACACGACTGTGTCCAATCTTCAGCCAACATAGCGCAAATGACTGTGTGCTGGCTATGTGGGATCGTCAGCTTATGATTTCTGACACGGCCGTGTGACATTCTATACGACCGGGTGCTGCTTTTCTTTTATTCTACTGGGTTGACACGGTCATGTGAGGTGTCACACACGACCGTGTGCTGCCTTCTTCTCACTCCTTAGTAATTGATTCCATTTACTTCCTCGATCATCTTTTATGCTACCGTTATCGCTTCATAGTCCTAATTTGCATCGTTTTCACTTGAAAGGCATAAAAGAAGTCCAAAAGTAAAAAGAAACAAAAAGTGGATGAAAAGATATGATATTATGAAATGAAATGCATGGATAAACTATACCAAAATGAGTAAAATAAACACTCATCAAAGGCCATTCCACAAAACTAACTAGATCGTTTGGGGGATAAAATCGGTATGAAATACTATAACAATTGCCTAGAAGTATACATGTGAAATGTTGGGATTAATATGCCCTTAAGACAATTATGGTAATTCAATTATCTTGTTCGAAATAATAGTAAGCGATTTGGTACTTCTTTATCTATATGATTGTTGGTTATTTTATTTAAAAAATAAATTTCATGCAACTTTTATTAATTAATTTATTAATTTATTTAATGATTTGACCAAGTTTGCAATAAGTTGATCAAACTAGCCGTTAGAAGTTTCTTGATTAGTTCATAGTATGGCTTATGGTAATAGTTATAATCTTATATATTTAAAAGAGGAAACGGGAAATAGGGTGTCACAGGAGAGAATCTCTCATGGGTCGGTCAAAAAAACTCTATTCTCCACATGTTTTTTGGAAGATCTGAGCCATTCATCTCGATCTCCACCCTCTAAAACACCTACCCACCAATTTTCAGCCCGATCCGAGGTGTTTTGCCCGTTCATCCACCCGACCCAAATTTAACGGTTTCACATGAACATAACTTTTGCAAAAGGTGGATGAACGGGCAAAACACCTCGGATCGGGCTGAAAATTGGTGGGTAGGTGTTTTAGAGGGTGGAGATCGAGATGAACGGCTCGGATCTTCCAAAAAACATGTGGAGATTGGAGTTTTTTTGACCGACCCAGGAGAGATTCTCTCCTGTGACACCCTATTTCCCGTTTCCTCTATTTAAAATTAGAGAAAAATGAATATCAGGTGGCCAAGGAGGGGATTTCCTCCTTGCCACAACCTAGGCCGCCCACATCCCCATGTGGGTGTGTGTGGCCCATACCCACATGCCCCACACACCCACATGGGCGTGTGGGCGGCCTAGATTGTGGCCAAGGAGGAAATCCCCTCCTTGGCAATCAACCCCCATTATCCTCTTAAAATTATTATTTGTCGTAAATTAGTAATCTTATATAAATTCCCATGTAAGAATGTGAAGAAGAATAATCCATCTCACACACTTATTCTTCTCTTCTACAATGTAGGGAATATCTTTTCTTTTGTTCCATCTATATCTTATGTTATTGTTATATTGGGTACCTGAACGGCTCGAAACCTGTCACCCTTGAGGTCAGGCTCTTGATAGTTTACTGTTGATGGGAGATCGTACCGCTAGAGAGACATGTCTATATTGATTGTGCGAGGGTAGGCCGTCATCTGTTTATGATACTACATTACCACACGTTTTTTTCCCGAAGAGTAGTATATTCTTTTTAGATCATCTTTATAATCATTTCAATTGATCATTTGATTAGTATTTAATTACTAATAATTTTTAAAAAAATCTCCACCAAATTTCTCATTATACTTAACTGGAGTTTATATTGTTTGGAGTATCAGTTTTTTCCGATTCATATCTTTTGGTTCAAATGTAGACCTAATGCGTGAGTGGTTGTTCGGCCCATGAGGGTAGACCTATGGCTACACCATGAGGACTGGTTTTATAGCTATGATGATTATGATGATCGCTGTTCTGAGCAAACAGAACATCCAAATCACATATTGTACCATTGGATATGAGTCACGTCCTAATATCATATTTTTATGCATTGTTGACACCATTAATTTTAGAGACATCAATACACACTTTACATCACTTTGTCATTAATAGATTAATTTTATATTGATGTTCTCTTGTGATTTATTATTTGGATATTCAGTGGTCACCTGAGATTTCTTGTTTATTTATGCAAATTGTAATTGCTATATGCTTTTCTCTCTATGCTTATATTACTGTTGGTTTATCTATGGGAACCTACCAAGATTTTCTCGTTGATCACATTAATATTTGGTCTGGATGTGGGTCAAATTCGGATGACATGTATTTAGAGAGCGAGCCCTGCGACAGGCAGAGCTAGAGAGAAGCAAGTTTATCCTTATGGTTAGGTTTTCTTTTCAATTTTGATTGTAGTTTTTGTGGACCTATCATTGTATCCGACTGTAGCCTTTTTCATTAAAATTCATATTGTAATACTTCAGAATTTAGAGAAACTTTTATATGCTGATTTGGCATGTTTTAGATATTATTTTTTGTTGCTTTTGTTAAATAATTTGCATGAAAACCTGTTATATTATTTTTACGCTAGGCATATTTAAATCAAAGGAAAGTGAAAAGGAGAGGAAAAAAACGTTCCATTATTTCCTTTGATTTAAACACGTCATGGGTCTTCACGTTTTGCTCTCTAGGTAATTATGTGAAAGTTCTGAAATGCCAATTTTTTAATGTTTGAATATGTTTCACACACAGTACTAGCTCTTTTAAAAAAGGATATATTGGATAAAGAAAAATATGTGAATGCTCCCTAAGCAAATGATGGTTAAAAATTAGATACTACAACAGGATTCACATAATGACACAAGCTTGGATGCTTTAAATGCAACAAGGACCTGTTAATTTATAATAGAAACATTCCCCTCCTTAGCCATGTAAACTGGGTTTGGGCACTTGTAATTTCTCCCCTCCTTAGCCATGCATGGATCTAACAGGACCCTATGTATAGCTATTTTCATTGGCATATATGCAATATGTTTAATCTTTTAGCACCACCATTAACTTGAAGAAGGTAAACAAAAGGAAATAGAAAAATTATAGTTTTTTGGATATTTGGATATTTGATTTTATAGCAAACATTGAATACTTATGTTAATTTGTTTTTGGCTTCTAAGTATGTTATAAGCATCACACTAGTCTTGTGTCTTGGTATATAAATCTAACATTTTTTAAATTTATGAATCATACATATATGCATAAATACTTAGTTTTTACAAGCATGCGTGCCAATATTAAAAATCTTTATGTCATTTGATGTCTTATTTGAGTTTTCTTTTATATTTTCATAACACCAAGTGCAACAGATTAATATATTAATATGTCTAATTATGTTATTTAGTGAGGTATTTGAATTATCTCTCAAATTATCATGCTATGCTATTTACAAAATTATAAAATTATGATGTGCATACATCCATTTCAACTAGAAAGTTGTTAAATTCAAATACTTACTAACAATGTATTTAAGCTTATAGAACCAGCATTTGGAGATATAGAAGTATAAACTCACGAAGAAGTGGTAATACCATTATATATATTTGATCTATAAAGATCAATATTTGCATACCAAGAGTCTAACAGTCAAATATGATGGGAATTTGTGAATTCACTAATATTTTTTTCTACATAAGGAGGAATATATAGAGATACAATGATACAATGTATTTACTCCTCATTACTCCTCATTATATACTTTACCATATTCTCACCTATAGAATAGGTAACTAATAATCCACATAATTTCACAATATATGATTACAATATATTATGCCATTAACTCATGCTAACATTCCCCCCTCAAGTTGGCGCATACACATCAATCATGCCCAACTTGTTCAGTGAGTCATAAAACGCCTTCTTGGAGACTCCCTTGAAAAGTATGTTTGCAAGTTGTTCTTTAGTTGGAACAAAAGGAAAGCTAATACTATTGGCATCTAGCTTTTCCTTTATAAAGTGACGATCAACCTCCACATGCTTTGTTCGATCATGTTGCACTGGATTCCGTGATATATCAATGACCGCCTTATTGTCACAATACAACTCTATAGAACTTGTGAGTCTAAAACCAAGATCATGTAACAACCTTTTCAGCCATAGTAATTCGCACTCCTTGAGCCATACTGCTATATTTTGCCTCCGCACTAGATCGTGACACAACTTTCTGCTTCTTACTCTTTCATGTAACCAGATTACCTCCCACAAAAGTAAAGTAGCCTGAAGTGGATCTTCTATCAGTAATATTTCCTGCCCAATCTGCATCTGTGAAGCCACAAACCTTCGTAACATTGTTGTGTTTTGAAAACAACACACCTCTTCCTGAGGCTGACTTCAAATACTTTAAAATACGCATAACAGCCTCTATGTGACTCACTTGGATTATGCATGAACTGACTTACCACGCTTACTGCGTAGGCAACATCTGGTCTTGTGTGAGCCAAATAAATCAAGCGCCCAACCAACCTCTGATAACAAGCTCGATCAGTAGGAATCTGATCTGGGTATTCAACCAAACAATGGTTTTATTCAATAGGAATATCCATATGTCTGCAATCTAACAATCCTGTCTCTGTCAGCAAGTCAAGGACGTATTTTCTCTGGCACAGATAGATATCTTCTCTCCCCATGGCCACCTCAATTCCTAAGAAATACTTGAGTTCACCCAGCTCCTTCATTTCAAATTCAGATGCTAGTTGTTTTTGTAATCTATCCATCTCAACTGTGTCATCACCAGTGATCACCCTATCATCCACATAAATAATTAGAGCAGTTACCTTTCCCCTGTTGATGCTTGAGAAACAAAGAATAGTCTGAAGTGCTCTGCTTGTAGCCAACCTTCTGCATGAAGTTTTAGAACTTTCCAAACCAGGCACGAGGTGACTGTTTGAGGCCATACAAAGACTTTCTCAATTTGCATACAAAATCACCAGAAGAAGAAACATCATATCCAGGTGGAAGATTCATGTACACTTCCTCAACTAACTCTCCATGAAGAAAAGCATTCTTGACATCGAACTGCCGGAGTGGCCAGTTCAAGTTAGCAGCAAACGAGAGTAGACGAATGGTATTTATCTTGGCAACAGGAGCAAACGTCTCATCGTAGTCTATCCCATACGTTTGAGTAAACCCCTTTACCACAAGGCGTGCTTTGTACCTATTCACCGGCCCATCTGCATTGTGCTTAACAGTAAACTCCCAGCGACAACCTACAGCCTTCTTGCCTTGTGGTGGAGGCACCAGTTGCCAAGTATCATTCTTCTGCAATGCCTCCATCTCTTTCTCCATTGCCTTCCTCCACTTTGGATCCCCCAATGCATCCTGCACTTTGTTAGGTATTAATACAACAGATATTTGATTCACAAATGATTCATATGACTTAGATAACCTCCTAGTGGACATATAATTGGCTAAGGATATTTTGCTTTGGCAGTGAGTAGGTTCATACCTTTTGACTGATTGACCCCGAGTGGACCTATTGGATAACACATATTACTCAACCCTAGATTCACTAGTATCTGTGGATGGACGTACCTCAGATAAGTGATCTTCTGCACTAGGAAGTTGAGAGTCGGGGGTAGAAGTGCTGATAGGAGAGGCGGTTGTATCTTCCTCATTCTCAGTGATAGAAACTGGTGTATCTTTTTTCAAAATATGAATCCTCCCCCCTGAAGGGTTGTATCTTCCTCATTTTCAGTGATAGAAGCTGGTGTCTGACTGTTTGGAAGTGACATGCTAGAGGCAACTGGACTATCCAAAAAAAACTCCCTTCTTGTGTGACTTCCTCCTCCTCTCCATAATACAACTCTTGAAAATATGAATTCTTCCCCTGAAGAGTTGTATCTGAAGGCGAAAAATAACTCATGTCCTCAAAGAAAGTAACATCCATATTGACATAGTACTTTCTGGTAGGTGGATGATAACACTTGTACCCTTTCTGAGAGCCTCCATATCCCACAAATACACACTTTATTGCCCAGGCATCCAACTTTGAACGAAGAGATTTTGAAATATGAACAAAGACAACACAACCAAATACACGAGCCGGACGATTATGAAATGAAGGTAAAGAGACATGGGATGCAATAACCTCAAAAGGAATTTTCCCCCCAAGAACACTAGATGGAAGACGATTGATAAGATGGGAGGAGGTACTTACATCATCGCTCCAAAGATACTTAGGCATATGAGCGCTAAAGAGAAGGGCACGCGCCATCTCTAGTAAATGTCGTTTTTTTTCTTTCGGACACTCCATTTTGCTCCGGTGTTCGTTGACATGTGGTTTGGTGAACAATCCCATGAGTTCTAAAAAACTCTTGAAAAGCATGATTAACATATTCTCATCCATTATCAGAACGGAGAACTTTAATGGTACTTTGGTATTGTGTTTGAACAAGAGTACGAAATCCTTGGAAGGCTGGAAAGACTTCATCTTTACTTTTAAGAAGAGCAACCCATGACAATCTGGTACAATCATCGATGAACAACACAAAGTACCTCTCACCCGATACGGTGGGGTCTCTAGATGGTCCCCAAACATTAGAATGAATTAACTCGAAAGGAGTAGCACTTTTATTAGAAGTACTAGGAGAATAAGTAAACACGATGACTCTTGGCTAAAACACAAGTTTCACAATGAAAAGGAGACGCATCCATGCCAACAAAAAGAGTAGGCATGGTTTTTCTCATAAGTCTAAAAGATGGATGCCCCAAACGGCGGTGCCACACCCAAATTTCACTTAGCCGATCAGAACTCGAGGTCAAAGCGACTCGGGATTGTGCTCCTGGTTTCTCCCCTACATATGTCTGATCCAGATGGAACAACATGCCCCTCAAATACCTCCGACCGATTACATCCCTGTTGAAAAGATATTGAAAAATCACATACATAGGATAAAAGGTCACAGAGCATTTAGACTCAGTATTCAACTGGAGAACAGATATCAAATGATGAGACAAGTCAGGACATATAACACATTATGGAGTTCTAAGATAGGAGTAATACGAACTGGCCCTAACCCTAACACGGAAAATGCCTCACCATTGGCATTGGTTACATAGGACACTAGTGGAGAGGACAATTCAGTAAAATATGATTTATCATAAGTCATATGATCAGAGACACCAGAATCAATAATCCATGTATCAGACCCGGCAAAGATAGAAACTTTTAAAGCCATACCAATTTTACCTCGACCAGCTATGGAAGCTGTAGGAGTAAACCCAAAATCAGTACCGAGTGGTGAGTTGAACGGATTCGATGAAGCAGATCCGAGTTTCTGGGTGACGATGGAAGGTGGCTAAGCAACAGCTGAACTGCGTCTGAGCGAGAAGGAGATCGACGAGAAGGGCAGTCTGGCCGGTGGTCTGGGAGACGAAGCCGGTGGTGACGAGCCGATGAGAGGAACCGGCTGGGAAGCACGGCAAGGAACTGGTTGGGAAGGAGATCGGCGAAGGTGGAGTCATATCTACGATCAGGTGAGCAGAAGACGACTAGACAAGGCCGATCTGGTGAGCGACGGTCACGTCCAAGAAGAAGATCTCATGATCGTTCTTGATCGGAAAATACCAGTGAGCAAGAGACAAAGCCCTTTCGGATCTTTGCTTTGATACCAAGTCATATATGATGGGAATTTGTGAATTCACTAATACTTTTTCTTCTTCATAAGGAGGAATATATAGAGAAACAATGGTACAATGTATTTACTCTTCATTACTCCTCATTACTCCTAATTATATACTTTACCATATTCTTATCTATAAAATAGGTAACTAATAATCCACATAATTTCACAATATATGATTACCATATATTGTGCCATTGACTCACGCTAACACTAACTAGACAAACCATGAATCTAATCAGTATGAACTTATGTCTTATATGTGTTAATGGTGGTACGACTAAGCCTAAATTATAATGACACAGACGGTAAAGATCTTACTTCTGTGATAGACGATTAACTTAAAAATTCAAGGTGTAGCCATAAAACAAAACTCATATATACACGTGGAGCATGAGTTTATATTGAAGTAATGCACTCATTAATCTCGCTCCTAAGGCAGAGTTGCTTTATAGAGAGGTCAGTGTTAGGATGGGTATAAAACTCTTAATGGATCCAAGATCATGAGCAGCATACTTCAGATCAAGGTTTGAGGTTTCGGCCGATACCCATGCGTATCGCCCGTATCGTATCGGTATCGCTAGGTAACGATACCGAAACTGACCGAAACCGAGACCTTCAATTACGTAAGGCACATAGTGGTGGCTGCACCAAAGGTGATAGGCTAACTTGATAGTTTTCTCAATAGATTCAATACCAAGCGTATGTCCCTATTAACGCGTCAACCCATTGATTCTATGGCGTGAAGCTTCTATGCGTGGTTTTGTTAATTTACGGTAAAAGGTGCCTAGTTCAAGGTTTAAATTTCATTATGGCCTACTCGATCGAGCTGCAACTAATGTCACTAAGTGTATGTTCAAGTCTGAAAATTACCTACACCTGTTACATAAGAGTATGCACACAGATCATATTATTTTATATATTATCTATCATCTTGAAATTTCATTTTTTAGGGAGATTGTTGGTTGTTTTATTTTTATAAAAAATTCTTGCAACATCTTTTTTTGAAAGGTACTAATTATGCTTCATTAACTCAAGAATAAAATACAGAATACACTTCGGAGAAAACATATTGTTCTAGACTATTCTTGGAAATAGACAGGAGAGTGGACACAAGTGCAGTCATCCACAACTAACCAATCATAGACTGGAACAAATATAAAATCTGAAACATGATGAATTCACTACACAAATTAGGACTAGTAAACTAAAGGGATGCGATAGTTCTGCAGCCTTTCCTTCCATCTGATAGAAACACTTAGTACACGAATCCGGGCATCCCAAACAAGGGTAGACATATTGTTGCTGCTGGGTACTCTTAACCCAGCGTGTACTCCTCCGAGGACGAGACAGATGGGAAGCCCTCTTAGTACGAGTGCCTTGATTGGATCTGGCATTTGAAGTTCTCTTATTCAAAATGTTAGTAATCATCACCTTCCACTACATTGTGTCTACACCAATCAGATCTTTTTTTTTTTTGGGGGGTATCAAAATCAGTAGTGGCAGGGGGAACAGTATCACAATTAAACATTCTGTAAACTAGACAGATCAGCTGAAGAGCACCTATTCTGTAACGCTGATGCGTCAATAACACTTACTAATCTGTCACGAGCAGATGAATCCACTGATGGAGAGGTGGGAATATCAGGGTCAATTAATGGAGGGCACATCCACAGTAATTGAGTTGTCAGCAACATTACAACTTTTATTAATATATTTATTCATTTATATAATGATTTGACTAAGTTTACGATATGTTGATCACACTAGCTGTGTGCTGTTAGAAGTTTCATGATTATTTTTTAGAATGGCTTATAGATTTAAAATTATTATGTATCATAAATAAGTAACCTTGTATAAATTCTCACGTAAGAAGGAGAATAAGAACAATCCATACCCCCTTCATCTGTATCTTATGTTACTGTTATATTGGGTATCTATTGGGCATCTGAACAGCTCGAAACCCGTCACCGTTGAGTTCGTGCACTCGATATTTCTATATTGACCGTGCAGGATTGGCCGTCATCTCTTTCGGGTACGCTTTCTGCAAAGACTGGAATATTCATTTTTCATTATCTTTTTAGATCATCTTTATAATCATTTCGATTGATCAGCAGAGTTGTATTAAGTTAATAGTTAATAATAATTTTAGAAAAAATCTTCCAACAAATTTCTGGTTGTACATTGCCAATGTTTATACTGTTGAGAGTATCAGTTTTTTTTTCCTATTCCTATCGTTTGGTTCAGATGTAGGACTGTACCTGCATCAATATGTCAGTCTTTAAACTCACATTGATTCTTGTCAGGGCTTCCGAAAGGTCGATCCAGATCGATGGGAGTTTGCCAACGAGAGATTTATAGGCGGCCAGAAGCATCTGTTGAAGGACATCAAGAGACGTCGTCACCAGCAACCAGGAGGCCAGTTCCAACAAGGGCAGGCAATCGAGCTAGGACATGATCAGTTTGGTCTCGAAAACGAGGCGAACCAGCTGAAGAGGGACCGACGCGTTCTGATTGCGGAGATCGCAAAGCTCAGGCAGCAGCAGCAGACTTCTGATGCCCAGGTGACTGCGATGCAGCAAAGGATTCAATGGTCGGAGAGGAAACAGAAGCAGATGATGGTGTTCTTGGCCAAGGCTGTGAAGAACCCGGCCCTTGTCAATGAGCTGCTGCTCCATAGCGAGCATAAGCAGCAGATGCTGGAGTCGATGGGCCTCAAGAAGAGGAGATCGGGAGTAAGGCCGAGGGTTGAGGATCTGCAAGCAAGCGAATTAGTTGAAGCCGAGCTGGATTTTGAAAATATGATGTCCGAGGTGGTTGGCACTGGTGGCAGCGGATGGAGCAGAGAGCAGCTGGTGATGCTGGAATCGAGCAGTCGGGATGCTGGAGGCAGCAGTGAAGCGATATGGGAGGAGCTACTGAACGAGGGTCTGCTGCTATCACAAGCCGGAACTGAAGTGGATGCGGAGGAATTGGCTGCAGATGCAGTCGAGGAATTGGCTGCAGATGCAGTCGGATGGGATGATGAGGATGTCTGAACTCTGGCCCTTGGGGGGGACGATATGTTACTTCTGGATTCTTCTGACCCTTGGGTCAAAAGAAAGACTGAAATATGAGGCACGAACATGTGCTTCTAATTGGTTTGTGGTTTCTAGGTGTATACTGGAAAAACTTGGCGTGTTCTTGGTCTCTCGTCCGGCTTTTGCTGTAAATTATTTAGCTAGCAACTGCTGCTGATGGTAATTATGATAAAAATGTACATGTGCGGGCAAAATGAGTTCCAGTTGGAAATGCACACGCGGATGCATGGCTTTTAAATTTTGACTGTATAAATATTTTTTTGAGAAAAAAATATTTTACGAAGGAAAATTTTAAATGAACTGTGACCGTAGACATATGTTAATACCGGTAAGTAATTAACATACAAGTATGAAGCATATCCGACCGATATATCCATCATAAATTAACGGGTCCGGGTCGGGCTGATACGTGTAACCAGTCTTGCACAAAACACCATGCATGGAAAGCTGATGCCGGGGGAGCAAGGAAAATATCTCCTAGGTGGTCTTCCAATAAGGTGTGGACACGTGACGCTCCATTCACCGACCCCCTAAAAAAACTCTAGAAACTACGCTTTCCATTTTTGGAAAGTGACGACTGCGTAACGCAACCACGGTCCTATACACAGCTCTTTCATTGGCACCCCCTTTCCACTGTATGAACTCCAAACCCAGCTGGCAGCTCTAACCAAAGCACAGGTACTGAGCACCCAAAAGTACTTCAAGCATAAAATATGAGGGGGGAGAGAGCAAGGGCAGCAGATGAGATAGGCTCATTCTTTCCTTTTTTGCTGGCCCTAAAAGAAACTTGGAGGCCCAAATGGAACCCTTGGAGGTGGGGGTGAAGGAGGAGGAGGGGGAGGGGGAGGGGAGCCCAAGGCCAATGGAAGGCCTGAGTGAGGCAGGGCCGCCTCCGTTCTTGAGCAAGACGTTTGAGATGGTGGAGGACCCAGAGAGTGATCCAGTGGTCTCCTGGAGCCAGGCCAAGGACAGCTTCGTTGTCTGGGATCCTCACAAGTTTGCAACCACTCTCCTCCCCAAGTTCTTCAAGCACGGCAACTTCTCTAGCTTCCTCCGCCAGCTCAACACATATGCAAGTTCTCTATATCTCTCCCCCCCTCCCCCCCCCCCCCCCCCCCCCCCCCCCCTATCTACAGTCTTAATTTCGTACCTGCCACATGGTTTTAGAATTTTGGCCATATATATATATATATATTTATTTGTATTAATTGTTTTACTGTTGGGAGTGGTTCTTGTTGGTGTGTAGGGTTCCGTCCAAATCCACATCTTTGGAGTACTGTTTCTTCTTCTTCTTTCCTTCTTCCTGAAAAAAGAGATTGTTATGCTTGATTTACATGCACTTTACCCCTCTTCCGAGGTTATGCTTGATTTTTGAACTTTGACATCTGAGGCTTTGGATTACGTGAGGGTGCTGGGTTTGTTGGGGACCGACTGATGATCGATGCTCTACCAACATCCATGTGAGCAATAAAATCATGGAATAAAATTGTATTAGGTGCTCAATGGCCAGGACAATTGGATGATATTATGATGAACTTCACGAAGCTACAAATGAAGTTTCAATTCTTAGGTAAGGAGTGTACTTGGCAAAGAATAGCAAGGTAAGATTTCCAAGTGATAGGAGAAAGGTAGATTTGCAAAGATATAAAGCAACAGGGAGAATGATATTTGATACAATTGAAGGCCATGGCCCATGACTATTCAAGCCACGGAGACCTAGTTAAGATAAGATCATCAACAAGAGCAAACTCTCGATCCACTCATAAAAGAACTCTATATCAATATCAAGACCTCTTCTAAGAACCAAAGGGATTTCCGCCTACAAGACAATATGTGTTGAAATATTGAGTCTCACCCAGTGTAGTTTTGATGATGAGCAAACCTATCATCTCATATCTATGAGAGCGTAAGGCAAATTAAAGAAGCACTAAATGCACTTGATGAGCTCAACAAGGTTATGGACCAAATTGGAGCTAGATAAGGAGTTTGGATTATCCAAGATTGCATCAAATGATTTTATTGTATTATTTATTTGATGTATTCTCTTTTTCCTTGTCTTAAAATGTTAAATCATTGTAGAAGCTCACACACATAAAAATGGTTAAAAATGATTTAAAATTATTTAGATAGTGTATCCTAGTCTTTTCTGATACAATTTTGCGTATCAGAAAAGTAATCGACTCTCAGAAATACATGAGTTGACTAATGAGAAAACAGAGGCTCAGGAGACTTACTGGAAGTTACGAGTAGTCGACAATTGAGAAAAATCGTGGGATATTACCGAAAGTTTATCAAAGGCTTTGGAAGCATTACCTCTTCTCTAACAGAGCTATTGCAGAAGGGATCTTTTCAATGGAACAAGTATATATACACAAGAAGCTTTTAAAAAGTTAAAGCTGTTACTCATCCTTTACTATTTCCTCCAAACTTCAACCAATAATTTGTCTTAGAATGTGATGCTTCGAGAAAAGCCTTGGGGCGGTATAAATGCCACACATGATACTGTTGAATACCTTCAAACTTCAAGACTGATTCCGGGTCATGAAGCAGTAGATAATCGCAAATTAGTCGACTAACGTTAAAGGGGTTAGTCGACTAATCGATCGATGTTGGACATGTATCGGAGTATTGGTTGATCATTAGTCGACTTACTTAATAATATTAATCTAGGTGTTGGTCGGCTAACGGCTTCCTGACAGGACAATAATCCGCTCTCTGTTTCGAATTAGTTGACAAACGTGTCCACGTTAGTCGACTAACTACTTTATGATAAGACACTAATCAATATCGGTTTCAAATTAGTCGACTATCACCATAACTTTAGTCGGCTAACGCATCAGGACAAAGTAGTTATGGGGAAACATACCAGGTGGGAATTTTTCGGATATTAACTTCCACCTCCTTATCCTTCTACATGGAGATCCACCTACCCAAGAGAGGGCTCTTTCCCTCAACAACCTTTAATAATAATTCCAACCGCATTCTCAACTATCTATATCTATTATACAATTGAGGACTTTTTTTGAATCTTTGTCCTACGTAGCAGTTTTGTCCTAGTCATATTTTGGGTTGCTGACTGGGACACTGACTAGGATAATGAAAGTGTTTTTATTTTAGAGGGAAGACTTTGAATTGTATTTAGGGGGAACTTTACATTTTGAGACAACCTCTCATTTATAAAATTTAAAATTTGAAATTTTGTTCCAGTCACAAGTAGACTGTGACAAACGATTGGCCATGATCGCGCCACGTCATCCCGGTGGGGGCCCCGTGTGGGTTGGGTGGGGTTCTGGGCATGGGTTTGGGGTGGGTTTTTGGTGATTTTTTCTGCGTTTTAGTCCATGTTTTCCCTCCTTTTGCCCCCCGAACCTCCTCACACACACGCACAAGCTTTTTTCGATTTGGTGACCTCTTCACTCCGCATTTGCGCCCGGGCAACGACTGCCTCCGTGTCCTTCGGACACGGACAATTTTTAGTCTATATACAAATAAGGGGCGTTGCCACGACTTTGTCCTACGTGGCAACGTCCCCTCGCCCGTGGGGGAAGCCCCCACGCACAATTAAAAATAAAAAAAATAGACCCCCCACTTTTCGGTTAATTGTAGGAAAACCCCCCCAACTACCCATTTTGCGTTTTACTCCTTTTGGCCAAGGCCTCCGTATTTGCGTGCTTGCTCCACTCTTACCTCCCGACGAGGCCGACACACACACCCACAGTTATCGCTCCTTCTCGGTTGCGCGCGTGCACCGTGCCGTATTCGTGGGAGGTTGTTTTTGCTCCGTGCACTTGGTGCACGAGCAATTTCTAGTGTTCTTCTAAAAGAGGATGGTTGGAGCGGTAACAATTGGATATTCGGTTTGACGGTTGAAAGGGTGTTTGGAGAACAAACTTTGTCAGATAACAACTGTTTTGTCATCTTAATCAATTGTATAAGAGCCCAAAATGGCCATGTAAGAAGTTTAGTGAAGAAAATTCCATAAATTTACCCATTTTACATTTTCCTTTGCTTCACTCATTTTTCTTGATTTACTCATTTTTCTAGATTTTCTCTTGTTTTCCTTTGTGACTTCCAGAGTTGTCTTTGAGTTGATTTCCAGAGTTTTCCTTTTGTGATTTTTCTAGACTACCCATCTTAATTAATTCTCTTTGAGTTGTCATTTTGTCTTCTCACTAGTCTTGTTAGTCCAATAGCTCCATTATTGAGGAATCACTCCGAGGGTCCTCAACGACATCCAACTCTGAGAGCTCATAGATCCATCGACTCCAACTTCATCAGATGAACTCATTCTCTTTGATCATAGGAAGTCGAACTCTTGAATCAGCTAGCAGGACTTCTTGAAGGATGTCAATAAGTATCTTTTTCTTGGGATATGATCTGATTATTTTTCTGCTGAATTTGATTACTATATGCCGATTGAAAGCAAGTCAAAATCACACATTTTCTTTTATTATTTAAATCTGTGATGATTTTCCTACCGCCCTCCTGCAGCTGTGGATTGCAACTTGCTAGGGTTTAAGAATTAATTTTATTCCAATTTATTTCCGTTCGTAAGGTCATACCCTTGTAAGTCCTATCAATTAATTTTGATCCAACCCTACTTATCTTAGTGGTTAATGTATAAACATGGTGTCAAAAGATGGAATGATTGAAGATGTTTACGATTAATTTGGTCATTTTCTGGTTTTAGTTAACACGAAGTCTGATTTCTTTCACTTTGAATTTTCGATTTCTTAGGGTTTCAATGTCGTTGGAGCTGTTCTGCTTAATTAGAAAAAAGAAAATAATAAAGAAAATAATAAAGAACAAGTCCTCTTGGTGCAATGAAACATGGTGCAATGAAAATAATTATTGTATTGCTATCATTACTCATCCATTATTCCTAATGTTTATGACTTTTATCTGCAACTAAGATGTCTTATTTATTTCAGGATTTATTAATTTAATTTGCATGGACGAGGACCTGCGTGCACAACCAACAATACCGGTCACGACCTGCTTCCCAATATACCTGAAAATGTGAGACGTGAAGACCGTAACGTACTTAAAATAAAGGAAGTAATGTAGTATATATTTTTTCAACTCTTCGTTTGATTTAAATATGCTAAGCATGGAAAACGACAACCAGCTGATTTTCCCTGCAAATTATAATTTAACAAGTCACAACAATAATCAAAACAACCAAACTGCATAGTTAAAAAGTTTCTCCAACATACTAGAGTGCATTATTACAACTTAAAAATCAAATGAAATGACAATAGCAGATTACATGAAAAATCTAGAGCTTGCCAACAACATTTAAGAAACAAGCATCTAAACTAGAGGCATCTCTTGCTCTGTCTCAACTATGGTTCCAAGAGATTCTTCCTCAACGATGTTACTATACTATATATCTGACCTATGTCCACAAAACATACGAATGCGGTCATCGACTAAATTCGGTAGGATTCCCATTAAAACAACGGAAAACATAGGGACGAAAAATGAAGGCACATGAAAAAACTGAACCGTAGAAATAACAAGAACCAAGCTAAATAACATGGTTGTGGAGGAGTTGGCCCGATTCGGCGCAAGAGAAGCAATCGTATGGCAGACGAGTTATCTTGTGCAGAGGTAACTCGACTGCGCATGGATTCGACATATCTGACTCTGCACAAGTCAGATACGAGGATGCATGGCAAGTGGCTTCGTCAGTGCAGTTGGGTCGTTCGGTCGTCAGTTAGAGTCTGAAGGTTGAACACTCGACATTAGGTCGATCGGTCGTAACGCGGTTAGAGTCCGTGTTCGGTCGATCGGTCGTTTGAAGGCTCGAAGGATGAAGGCTCGTACGCTTGTATGCATGACTCGGCACTTAGGTCATTGGACACATAAAGAAGGTCGATCGGTCAAAGGTAGCCCATTGGGATGCGGCCCACTAGGAAGCGACGATTGGCCGACTAGGTTGCGGCGGCATTAATTGCGTAGAGCGGCAATTGAATCGGATTCCGTAATTGTCGGGATCCGTATCCGTCTGGAGACCTTAGCCAATGATGACACCTATTGTAACATAGTGTTATAAATAGGGGGTTTTAGGTTAGGGTTTCGTGTGGAACACATTTGTATCCTTGAGAGAGCTGCCATCTGTCAGAGCCAACTTCGAGAGATTTTATTGTGAGCTTTTGGATAGATGTGTGCTTCTTCTTCGTTGGACGAAGGGAAGATTTGTATTGTTATCTCCTTTCGTAATAAAGCTCACCAGTGTTTCCTCTTGGCAGGTCAACGTCCTAAAAGCAATCTTGTTTGTGCTCTATTTGTTCGTCGCTGATCTTTCGTCATCGGTCCTCACGATCCTGATTTATTCCACCGTGCTTGTGTCAGTGATTGTTGGGCGTTCGCCGCACAACAAATTGGTATCAGAGCCGTACGGTGTTGGAGATCAACGTAGAAGACGAAGATGAGTAGCGGTGGCGATGACGGTTCTCCAAAGGCGTCACTTCTAGGTATTCTTCATCCTCTCAAACTATTGTGTCTAACACAAAGTTTGAAATCGAGAAGTTTGATGGCAAAATCAACTTCAGTATGTGGAGATACAAAATCATGGATATCTTGAACCAACTTGGTCAAGATATCGCATTGGACGAGAAGCCGACGGCATGTCCAATCAGGAGTAGAGAACTCTGAATCGTAGTGCATGTGGTATCATCCGCTCGTATTTGTAAAATGAGAAGAAATACCCATATATGGAGGAGACAAGTGCAAGTAAGTTCTGAAAGGAGCTCGGCAACAAGTACATGAAGAAGAATATCCAGAACCGGCTACACTTGAAGAAGAAGCTTTTCGGTTCGAAGTTAGCCGAGGGGGTTTCTATGGAGGAACACCTCGACTACTACAAGCTTCTTACCGACTTGAGGAACGTCGACGTGAAGGTCGATAATGAAGACAAGGCGATGATTCTCTTCAACTCTCTACCCATCGAGTATGAGTACTTGGTGTCGGTTCTTACCTATGGTAATGAATCAATCACATTTGAAGAGGTGTCCAACGCTCTGACGAGCAATGAGTTAAGGAAGAACGATGGGGACACCTGCAGCCGAGCTTCGAGCAGCGCTCTTACAGTCGTAAGGGATCGTAGTGGTGAGAAGGATTGAGATAGAAGGGGGTGTTACGAGGTGAAACTCGCGTACAATGAATTTGTATTTAGGGGAACCAAGGGCACGGTGGTTATAATGATGAGAGGGTTTTGGTGGGCTGTTTAACAAGTGATTAGTGGGGTGAAGAGGCTGAGCTTGCCGCCGGGGGAGACCATGGGGTCAAATCTCACCAGACACGGCGGAGAAAGATCAGGCGGTGAGACTCGAAGGCGGAGGCCGTCCAAGGGCGAGCTATCCTGCACCATGAGCAACTCGTCAGAAGGGCTGGGTTGGGATCCAACCCTTAGCCCCTCCGATGCCTAAGTTAGTTATAGGACTTAAAGCGGTGGCTAGGCACGCAGGTCGGACTGAGGGTGTGTCGACCGTACGTGGCGAGCTATATGTGGGAGAACAAATATATGGATGACCTTTGCTCTCGTGTGTGAATAATGGATTGAGAGAGAATTTGCCAACCCCCTCACCGTAAGAAGTGAGGTGGTATTTATACCTGATGGGGGATGATTAGGTGGGGCTGACCTGGCATGCTGACTCGACGTGCTGAGCTGGCTCGGCTGTCAGCGGAAGCTTCGGACGAGGATGTCAGGAACAGGAGTGTCTGCCCCGCTTTTGTCAGTCGGCGCAACGGCCAGGGTCACTTTTGTCAGGGTGTCAGGGCTGAAAGCATTAAGTGTCAGGGGGCTCAGCGGCCAGGGGGTGCTTTATCAGATGGTCAGGCGGCGTTAGTGTCAGTCGTGTCCTTACACTAGGTTGTTTGTCGTGCGTGATGGACTAAGGGCTCGGCAATACTGCCCCTGGCGGCAGGGTTCGTGGGGATCGGCCTGGTCGACCTGCTCGAGGGTTGTCCGGCCCGACCACGTACCTTTTCGGTCGCGGGTCGTGGACCGCTGGCAAGGAGGGATATGTACATGTCTCTGTCAGCATCCCAGACGGCACCGTCTGGACGCTCCCCAGGCGCACAGCCCCTGGCGGGCCGAGCGACTGCGGTTGTATGCCTCGGCCGGGGGGCGTCGTGAGGTGCGCCCATTCTCATGTAGCCTCGGACCTCCGGGGCGGCGGCCTTTTCGCAAAGAGGTGATTCAATGAGGTATGTCAGCGGATCTGGGCGGGAGTCGGACTCCCACGATCTTTAGGTCGTAACAGGGGGTATTTTAGATCCAAGTCCAGAGACAAGACAAGAGGCCCCCAGCGCAAAGTGGCAAAGGACCAATGTGCCTTTTGTAAAAAAGAGAGGACATTAGGTCAGAGATTGCCCAAAGGCGAAGAAGAAGCACGGTGCAAATGCCAACATCGCGAAGGCCATTGAGGTCGAGGAGTATGTATTGGTCGGTGCTTCGGAGGGCGTGATGCCAGATGGTTGGGTACTCGACTCAGGGTGCTCATTCTATATGACGCCACATCGAGAGTACTTTACGACCATCAGGGAAGGTGGTCAGTGTACAGTTTTGTTGGGCGATGACCGAGTCTGTAGCACGGCAGGCATCGGGACAGTGCGGATAAGGATGGGCGACGGTGTTACACACGACATCGAGGAGGTGCGCTTTGTTCCCGACCTAAGGCGTAATCTCATATCGCTCGGCTCACTCAAATCCAATGGATGTCGAGTGACCATGGAGAATAGAGCTCTGAGGGTGATCAGAGGAGCGATAATCGTGATGAAGGGAAGCGTCAAGGCAACCTCTACTATTTTGATGGTTCGGCCGTAGCTGGCACATCGGCTCTGACTCATGAGGCTGAGGAGGATGGCTCAATGTTATGGAACATGCTACTCGGTCATGTGTGCGAGAAAGCATTGCAGAAGCTTATTGATAGGGCCGTCTAAAGGGAGCCAAGACCGGAAAGATCAAGTTCTGCGAGCAATGTGTGTTTGGGAAACAGACACGTACTTCATTTGGGACGGCCATCCATAATACGAAGGCAGCACTCGACTATGTACACACCGACGTATGGGGCCCGTCTAGGACGGCCTCATGGGGAGGGAAACACTACTTTGTGTCGTTTATCGATGATTTCTCACGCATGGTGTGGGTGTTTTTGCTGAAGTCGAAGGACCAAGTTCTTATCACTTTTATCGAGTGGAAGAAGCTGGTTGTGACTCAGACTGGTCGGCGAATCAAACGTCTGCGAAGTGACAATGGTGGTGAGTATAGGTCAGGTCTCTTCGAGAAGTTCTGCAGATCGGAAGGGATTCAGAGACAGTACACCATTGCTGGTACGCCGCATCAGAATGGGGTAGCAGAGAGGATGAATCGAACTTTGCTGGAGAAAGTTCGATGCATGTTGTTAACTGCTGACATATCGAAGGAGTTTTGGGCAGAGGCCCTGGCGTACGCGACCTACTTGGTCGAACGGCTACCATCTGCTGCATTGGAAGGAAGACCTTTGGAGGTATGGTCGGGAAATCCAGTTTGCGACTATGGATCACTTCGAGTTTGGGGCTGTCCTAGTTACTATGCCGTGAAGGAAGACAAACTCGATGCTTGAGCCAAGAAAGCTATCTTCTTGGGCTTCAGCAGTGGTGTCAAGGGATACCGAATATTGTGTCCGACACATGGGAAGGTGATCCTGAGCAGAGATGTAACGTTTGATGAGTCTGTGTTACTAAAGAAGGAGAGTGAGCCAAAGGTGGTGGTCGAACAGACACTATTGAAGCAGGTGTACGACAACGTGTCTGACACTCTACAATGGTCGATCGACGACTCAAATCGACCCACACCAGATGTAGCAGAAGGCAGGCTCTAGGCCGTTGATGGTGTAGTTGGTGTCTCAAGCTTAGTTGGTGGAGATAGCTCGTCTCCAAGGGTTGTCCAGCCGAAGGATTCCATTGCAGTATCGAAGCCGAGGCGTGAGATAAGAAAACCTGCAACGTACTCGGAGTTGGTCTCATTTGCCTTTTCCGCAGTATGTATCAATGTTCCCAACTCATTCGGTGAGGTAGAGCAATCTGAAGACCCAAAGCGGTGGAGAAGTGCAATGGACGAAGAGATGGAATCATTGGCGAAGAACGACACATGGGATCTCGTGGAGCTTCAAAAGGAAAAGAAGGCAATTGAGTGTAAATGGGTCTGCACCAAGAAGCAAGGGGTCGAATCTGGAGATGTTCATTATAAAGCTCTCCTCATAGCGAAGTGTAGGGATCGTCTTACCCTTGCAATACTAACAACACACACTAGAGGGGGGTGAATAGTGTAATGGCAATAAAATTGTCCAATTAAAATTAAACTTGCAAATGCAGAATTATAAATGCAAGAGGAATTAAAAGGCACAATCAATCCAAACGCAAACACAAGGAATTACTCTGGTTCCCCAAACTTGGGTACATCCAGCCATACCAATATCCACTATAATCCCACACAGAGAAGTGAATACAAATCTCCCAAGGAGATACCCCACAAAGAGGATTTATGCCCTACACAAGGACCCAACCAACCCTACACAAGGGTCAAAACTCCCACACAGAGAATCGCTAACTCCCACTCAGAGAATTAGGGTTAGCCCTACATTAGGACACTAAACTCCCACAGAGAGAGTTATTCCCACAAAGAGAGTTATTCACACATAGGGAAAACCTAATCCCACAAAGAGATAATCTCCCACAAAGAGAGAGACTAATTCCCACAAAGAGAATTAGAGGCAACAAATACACCAAGTAAAGTAAATACTCTTACCCATGCCTTGAGATGCTTACTCATGAATGGATGTAAGGCATGGAAGAGGATCTCCAAGTGTTGAAATATGCTTGATAGCACTTGGATGAATTCCCTTGAGCTGGACTTTAATGCATGAAGATGAATGAGAGCTCTAGATAGGGAATTGAGGGAGGTTGATAGTGGCTTAAGGATCTCTTGAGATATTCAATAGCATCAAGAAGTATAAGAGATATCAGCCCACTCATATATATAGGAACCCTATATCAAAACCCAAGAAAACAGCCAAAGAATCAATTCTGCAACGGCTAAAAACTGGGCGAAAACGACAGGAACAGTCGACTGATGATCAAAAGACAGTCGACTGATCAACGGCTAGAAATTATCCAACGGCTATAATTTGAGCCAGGACAGTCGACTGATGAAGACAGTACAGTCGACTGAGAACATGACAAGCGCCTGTAAAATCTTCAGCAGGCGACTGCTGCAAGGGATGGAATAAAACAGAGAGCTGCACTCTTTCTCCAGTTAATCGCACAGGCGACTGATGTCAATAATACAGTCGACTGTCTATTAGTCAGGCGACTGTAAAACCTTAAACAGTCGTCTGCTGAATAAGATTGAGAAAAGTCAGAGAGATGCAGAGATTGCACTTACGCTACTCAGGCGACTGATAACCAATCTACATGCGACTGTAAATATACAGGCGACTGTAAACTGACCAATAGTCGACTGTGCGTAAAGCTCAAGTTTGAGTCAATTGAAGTATAATAGTGCAAATAGAAATAGAAAACCCACGAACAACAATATAATCATGAAAAACGGAATAATCTTATAATTAACATCGTCTGAATCATTTAAAACGGTATACAAATCACAGACACACACTTTTCAACTGAATGCTTTCTATCAGGAGTATAAGAGTATCACACAATAGAATAGAGAGAATAGAAAAGTATGGATTTCATGAAATGAGTGCTAGGCTTAGATTTCTGGACTTCGTAAAGCTAGAAACAATCTCACCGAGTATAGAATATTACTTAGCCTAGGTTGTCGTGCAACGTCAAGTAGTCACTCTCTCACACATCAATGGATCCCCTCCCCCAAGCTTATCTATAAGCGTGGTGGCATAAAAAATATTTACATCCCCATTTCTATAAAGCTCCAAAAGTAATAAAAATGAAAACGAAAAGAGAGAAGAAAGAAAGAAAGTGAGATGAGATCTTTTATTGAGGATTTTTCCTCTCTTTTTTTTCTTTTGTTTTTTTTTCAATATAGCATATATACACAACGATCCCAACTCAATGAGAGACAATGATATACAAGAATATTTTCTCTCTTTTTTTTGAATAAGAAATTTTGAGCTAGGAATTAATAGCTGGGGAAATGCCATATAATAGAATCGCTAAGGGGAGATTCACCAATGATTTTAAAAGTAGAGAAATGATGTTCAAGATTTGTGGAGAAAGAAGTAAATATATCTCTCGGTTCACTCTATAAGACATGCACGACAACTTCAGCAGGGTAATCTAATCTACTCAGTTTCGATCACAAAAAAGCTAACTAATCTAGATTTATCATAGCTAACATTATTCAATCATCCTGAAGTGAAATGTACAATTCATGCATATAGAAGTGATATAGGGAAAAGAAATCGGTACTCCAGATATAGGCATTCAATGCGTGAATCTTGGTGTGTTTTCTGTGATAGCATACATATGAATATTCAGACTCAGCTAATAATAAAATTTCATCCATTTTCATGTGGAAAAAGTGTGGGTTATTATCTCTAGATGCAAGGCAAGTCATAGCATATGATATCAGAAATAAAGTCTAAGACATGACAAATATAGCATGCAAATAGAGTAAGCTAACTCCACGTCATCATCATCACAGAAAAGTCATCTCTAGCATGAGATGAAAAAGAAAGAAATAAAGATAAAGGGAAAATAGAACTATTTACAATGCGGCACACAGAAAAATAAGAAAAACGTGATGCATGGTAAAATAAAAAGAAAAATGATGAAAATAAGCGCAAAAGCGGAAAATGGTGTGAAAAACTAAAAATAAACGTGGCGAATCGAAAAAGAACGTGAGAACTCACACCCCCAAGCTAAATGGCACAGTGTCCTCAATGTGCAAAGTGGGGCACACCGAGAGACAAGTAATGGGAGGGGAAAGTGAGGGTGCATGCATGAAGGAAAAAAGAAAATAAAAATAAAGAAATGATAAATATGATGCGGACATGATGCATGCAAATATAGGAGTGATACAGATAGATAGATGTGGCACCAAAAACTCTCCCTCTCTCCCAAAAAAAATATATAAAGATACGATCAGAGTGAGAATCCCAAAATAAGTGAGGGGATGGGTGGTGGACAAAAATGCAACAGGACCCAGCAGAAACGGGCAGCACAACAGCAAAAATAATCGACGGCATCAAGGGTGCCTAAGAAGGTGGTGCTGCACCGTCTCCGTCCTGAGGCGGAAGTGGTGGTGGTGGCTGGACAGGCTGCTGAGCGGGTGTGGGTGTGGAAGTGGTAGCAGGCTGAGTGCGTGTGGAAGTGTGGGTGGGAACCTGCTGGGTGGGCGGGGGTACGCGTGGGAGACGCTCCAGGACCTGGGTAAGACAGTAGTGAATCTGCGGGAGCAGGTCGAAGCGGCGAGCCATATCGGTGACGGTGGCGGATATGGTCCGAAGGTCGCCTCTGAGGCCACTCACTGCCCCCTCAAGAGCACGAATGCTCTGAAGTACAGTGTCGGGGGAGGTGGTGCAGAGGGACGCACCGGTCTGGGCTGTGCAGGGCGGGGCTGGCGTACTCTGGTGGCGTAGGTGACGGGCTCAGCAGGGAAGGGAACGAAAGGTGCTGCGCTCGCAAAGGTGGGCCTGGCCTCAGTGTGAGGCCGGGGCACCGGCTGGTGAGAAGTGGAGGCATCAGCAGCGAAAGAAGAGTGCAAAAGTGGCAGCGAGGCGGCCAGAGAGGTCAGTGGCACAGAAGTGTGGACAGACGCCACGACGGTCTCGGAAAATACAGCAGCAGTGGAGACAGAGGGCTCTCCGCACTCAACTATGGTCGGCGGGCGCTCGGGTGGGGCAGAAGAAACGGGCTCGGCAGACAGAGGGCCAGTGGTGGTGGTGACAGGCGTGGAAGTAGTGGAAGTGGGCTCAACTAAGGTACTCCCGACACTGACAGAGGTGTGGACAGAGGTGTCAGGAGCATCGGAAACATCGGGGATAGGCTGAGGGGCCACGGGGTCAACAGGGGCAGCAGGCTCGGCAGGTGCAACAGGGTCTGCGGGGGCAGCGTGGGCAACGTGGGCTCTCGGCCTCCTCGGCCTCGAGCACGTAAGCGGCGGGGATGAGAACATCCATCGCAGGGAGCCAGTCCACGTGGGCGGGTGCAATCTGAGTCCGAGCTGGGCTCGGAAGAATCATGTAATCGGCACCGTAAGGGCCGTGCAACCAGACCCAGTGTCGCTCACCGTGCGGACGAAGCATCTTCGTCCGGGCCATAACATCAATCGACAGAGAAGTGGGGCCCGGTGCTCGTCGCAGGTCGTCAGGGAAGTCCTCGCCGGTCATAAGGGCAAGCAAGGTGATCAGGCCGCCGCAGCATATCGGTGAGCGTGCGCCCACCGATACAATGATGCGGTCCAAAAACCAAGCCGCGACATCAATCACGACGGCGGGGACCAGCTCATCGCCATCCCTAGATAGAGCTCTGGGCCGTGTCATCGCGTAGAGCATGTAGAGCTCTGGCGTGGACATCGTGCCCGGCTCATATCTGGCCAAAAAGGTCGTCGCCATAAGGCGCTGAGCTATACGGAGGCATGGATGGACAATGGCCGAGGCCTTGGCCCTACTGGGATGTGGTGGGGAAGGCGGAGGAGAGTCCTCCAACTCGTGGGAGGGGTCGGTCCAGGCGATCGAACTAAGTACCTCAAGTGTCGGACGGATAAACGTGTCCGCCGACACCTGCAAGAAATCTCGCCAGCCCACGTTGTCGTACAACGTGAGCATCCCCTCTAGTACCCCAAGGCGTCCCTAGGTCGGCAAGGTGTGCAAACCTGGAGGGTACGATCGAGCGCTGGGAGATACGCTCGAAGACGGCGCGGTGTGCGTCGTCTCGGAACGTAATCCCGAGCGGCCCGACAAGTGGAGCCGGAGGTGGTGGCTGTGGAGCGGCAGGGGGCGGATGTGCGGGGTGAATGGGCTGTGCGGGCTCTGCAGGCTGTGCGGGGTGTGCGGGGGCCTGCAAGCTGTGCGGGGTGTGTGGGATGTGGTGGGGAAGGCGGAGGAGAGTCCTCCAACTCGTGGGAGGGGGCCGGCATTAGGGGTGGGCAAAACCCTCGGTTCCGATTCCGAACCCGGTTCCGCACCCGAATCCGATTCCGAATATTCGGTCAATATGAATTCGGATTCGGAATCGGTAAAAAGTTTGCAACCCGATACAAATCGGAATCGGAATTCGGGTTACACATGCCAAATTGATGTCCGACCCGAATCCGAATCTGTTGCTTACACAGCGAAGCTCAAATATCATATTTATACATTACGAGTCTATTTAGTCTCACCGATGTGGGACTAAACACATAGTAGAACATAGGTCAGCGGTAAAAGAAGAGCAAGCCATGCGTGAGGATTGAATTGTCCCACGTCGGACAAATATGGGAGACTGGTATCAAATAAATTTGAGGGGGGGGGGACAGTGAATATGAATTTTGATTAGACGTCGGGGCTTGTTGGCCAAGTGAGTGCATCATGGATACTGTTGGGTTCCTGTTGTCTCCTAGCCCAAGCAACCTATTTAAAGATTATCATTGTTGCTAATCCCAACGATGTGGGATAATCTTTAAATCCAAGTATGTGGGGCTTAAAACACTGGAGAACAGAGTCTTAAAAGACTGCCAGCTGTGCGGACAATTTAGTCCCCACATCGGGCAAAATACGATGATACATGTTCTATAAGTTAGAGGCTGTAACAACAGCCACTGCAATTGTGCTTTGACCCATGTGAGCTTGCGGCTCGGCGTTCTGGGATGATTCGGAATCGGGTTTCGGGTTGTATTTGTTTGTCCGATTAAAAAATCGGACCAATTCGGTTTGGGGCCCGATTAGTCGGAATCGGGATTCGGAATGCTTTTTGCTGACCGAATTAATTCGGATTCGGTTTCGGATCCGTTTTAAAAAATCGGATAAATCCGATGCCCACCCCCTAGCCGGCATCATCCGACCGCTTCCGCTTGGCGGAAGCTCTCTTCGACCGCGGCCGTGTCCGGGGCGGCATATCGGCCCCGAGCGCGCCGAAAAGTGTGAAAAGTGCGGCGTGTGCAAAATAAAGGAAAGAGTATACCCCGACACGCCGTGAGTGCTAAGCAATGGAAGCGTGCGAAGACAGCGCCTCCGCGAAGCCCAAATCAGTCCCGAGAAGCTCCCCTGGGCTCCCCTAAGCTCCCAAAAACAACCTGCGCATGAAATGGAGATATCAGCGAGTAATATTCAAAACGTATGGAGCATTAGGGGTATAATAGATAGATATAAAAATCAATTTGGGTTTGGGGTTCGTTTAACGCGTGGATCCTCGAAAAATACACAAAAAGAGGAGAAAAAGGCGAAATAGGCGATACCGGAGGTGGCCGGAGTAGGGGCCGCCGCCGGCGACTCGGGCGAGGCGCGGCGGGTGCTCGGCCGGCGGTGGCTGGCCGAGCGGCGGCGCGAGGTGGGCGGTCGGGCGAGTGGGGGTGCTGAGCGAGGCGAGCGGGCGAGGGGAATACGGAGGGTCGGGCGTTTGTGTCGTTTCGAAAAATGTGCCCTCCCGACCCTTTATATTACAAAAGTTACGACTCGGCCAAGTGACAATGTCGCTCGGCCGAGTGAACTCAGCAAAAGAGGTTGGGAAATTTTCCCCCGCTAATGACTCGGCCGAGTGGCCTTGACAGCCTCGGCCGAGTGGAGTAAGTCCATTCGGCCGAGTGGCTCAAGCTACTCGGTAAGACTCGCCCTAGGAGCGTATCCGTTTTACTCGGCTGAGTGAATATATATACTCGGCCGAGTAGCAGTTATACTGAAATCAGGAAAATAAACAGAGAGTTGGGTACAGCAGACTTCCTTCGTTCGTGAGCGGCTCGGCCGGACGAACTTGTGTACTCGGCCGAGTGACTAGTATACTCGGCCGAGTGAGCCTTGTCTTCTGCTGTTTGTCTTCGTTTGGGCTCTAAACTCCGTCTTTCTTCCTCCAGTCGATTTCATCTTCCTCCTAAGCATCGAGCGCCTTCGTGGGGTGCTCCTTATCACCTCGGTCATCCTCCTCATGATGGATTTACCTATCTCCTCTCCTGTCAAGAAAAATAGGACCCGTTATCACAAAATTTTTGAACGAACGACTCAAAACACTAAAAATTTCTAAAACGAAAATAAAGAAAAAGTAAAAATAAAGCAATAACCGTCGGGTTGCCTCCCGACAAGCGCTCGTTTAAGGTCGTGAGCTCGACCCCCTATGATTTTCAATTAATGCGGGATGTTTGGTGCATATGAGATGCACCCATCAAACTTTCCGGGGAGAACGCTTGGGTTCGGAAGTTGTGGCGGCGTGTTCTCCCTCGGTGGTCTCCCGTCTCGAATAGTGTTGGGGGGAGGCTCCCCCAAGCTAGCGTTTGCTCCGGTCAACGGCTTCACCGGTGACGCCGATTTCCGTATCGGCGGAGCTTTCTTCGGAGACTTCAATTTCGAGAGCTTGCAGAGCTCTCGAATCCTTGCGACATCAGCGTCGCCTTCATCATTTTCAGCGGAGAGGTCGGGGGAATCATCTATCTTCTCATCTTGGCCTAAATCCGGGCCTTCCTCAAAATCCTCATCGAATATAGCGCCAATCGAGTGGGGGATCGCCTCAATCACCTCATCAAGGAGGTCCATGTAGTCAAGCTCCTCGTGGTAAGGCATGTGTTTCCATAGCCTTAGGAATGTGAAGCTCCACCTCGATGTTGCCGACGTTCAAAGTTAGGATATCTTCTCGCACGTCGACAATCACACCGGCGGTGGCGAGGAACGGGCGTCCAAGTATCAATGACGTATCTCCCTCCTCCTTAACGTCCATGATCACGAAGTCACATGGCAAGCATATTCCCCCCGGGACTTGTAGCGGGATGTCTTCGGCGATCCCTACCGGCCTTGTTATTCGCCCATCGGCCAATTGTATCCGCATGTCGGTAGGTTTCAACTTCGTCCCGGTGTTTAGCCTTAAGAACATGGAGAGAGGCATGAGGCTTACACTAGCCCCTAAATCCACCAACGCCTTTTGAAGAGGGACGCCGCCCAAGGTGCAAGGAATTCGAAAACTCCCCGGATCTTTAAATTTGGCCGGCTCCTTCTCTCTCTTGGTGAACCAAGAGCCCTCCTCGGCTAGCATGATCTTCCCCTTCCTCTTTCTCCCCGAAATCAAATCCTTTAAGAATTTAGCATATGTGGGGATTTCCACAATGGCGTCGAGGAAGGGAATGTTGAGGCTAACCCCTCTCAGATACTCGAGAAACTTTGCTAGCCTTTTCTCCATTTTCGCTCTAGCGAGCCTTTGGTTGAATGGGACCGGTGGCATGAAGCGCCTTTCCTCAATCAATTGCTCCGCTCTAGATTTCTCCTTTTCTTGTGGCTCTTTTTCCTTCTCAACTTCAACTACCGGCTCCATTGGCTCCAAGCTTTCCTCCACGGGCTCCTCGGTAGGAATCATGGCGGGGGTGGTATCCTTCCCGCCTCTAGTAGTAACGGCAACTACGGCATTGATGTGGCCGGTGTTGCCCCGTGGGTTTGGCTCGGGTTGCGCCGGCAATTGTTGAGTATTCCGATTGAGCAATGCCAATTGCTCCGAGACTTGAGCCACAACGGTTGCAAGGGAGTCTTGCCCCGCCTTCAAGGTAGCGTTGACCTTCTTTTGCTCGACCATAAACGCCTCCACTCTAGCTTCGAAATCGGATTGTTGTTGAGCTTGTGGAGGGTTTTGATTTTGATTCATCCACCCTTGATTGTATCCGGGCGGCCTATAAGGTGGAACTTGTTGCTTCGGTTGGAAATTTTGTTGTGGAGGCCCCCTCGGCGGATAGTGTTGTTGTTGGGGTGGTGGAGGTCGAGCTTGTTGAGGTGGTTGTTGTGGCGGGTTCAAAGCTCCTTCATTGTTGGCGTAAGAGAATCCGGGATGATTTCTTGTGGCCGGATTGGCCCAATATCCTTGGTTCCCCGCGACATATTGTACTTGCTCCAAGGATCCTTCTCCTTGCTCTCCTCCCACATACATGGCTTGAGATTGGTCTTGCCAATCACACATTTGGTTCGTTGGTGCGGAGGTGGAAGGGGTTCCTTGGGGCTCCGTGATAAACTTCTCCAGTCTCTCCACTACCTTGTGGAGAGAATCAAACTTGCTTGTAAGCTCCGCTACGGCCTTCGCCTCATAGATACTAGTTGGCTTTAAGGAGGACGTAGAGTGTCCTCGCTCATCGCCACATTGTTGATTGTTTGAGGCCATCTCCTCAATTAGGGCCGTAGCTTCTTCGGGAGTTTTAGATAAGATAGCACCATTCACCGCGGCATCAATAATTTGTTTGGTCCCCGGTTGGAGACCATTGTAGAAGCTATGAACTAGCTCCCAATCTTCAATGCTATGGTGCGGGCATTGATGCTGCAGATCTTTAAAACGCTCCCAAGCCTCATAGAGCGTCTCTTGGGGTCCTTGCTTGAAGGACATGAGAGCGCTCCGGATCTTCACCGTCTTGGAGGGCGGATAGAACTTATCAATGAATGCACTCGCCAACTCGTCCCAAGTGGTGAAGACTCCCTCAGCCTGCGTCCTCAGCCAATAAAGTGCCTTGTCTTTTAGCGTGAAGGGGAAGAGACGCAGTCTGATGGCATCGATGGAGTCCCCCGGCATCTGAAATGTGGCGCACTTCGACAAGAATAATTGGATGTGGTAGTGGGGATTTTCATGGGCATTCCCATGAAATGGATCCTGCTGCATCAGAACCACTAGTCCAGTCTTCAGCTCAAAGTTCTTGTCAGCCGCCAACTCCGGCATGGCAATGGATGAGGTCGTAGAAGAGGTCTTGGGCCGAAGCCTATCTCGAATAGAAATTATCCTCGCCATCCTTGCCGCTAATTGGTCCGCAGTTTCCGGGTTGGTCATAAACCTCCCTTCCGGATTTTGTCTCCTTTCCGCTCTAAGTCTCCGCGCGGTACGTTCGATCTCGGGATCAAATAATATAGCTTCAGGGTCCGCCGTAGATCTCGTGTACATGCACAGGGAAAACAGAGTTTCAAAGAAATGATTAGTACCGTGGAATGGTTAGGTAAAAATAAAGAAATAAAATAATAATAAAAAAAGGAAATAGCTAGGGTGGTAAGATCAAACGCAATCGCCTCCCCGGCAACGGCACCAAAAACTTGATCGCACCCCGGATACACGTCCCGGAGCGACGGTTGTAGTTTTACCGCAAGCGCACGGTATAGCAGCGAGCGGGTTATCGAACACAGGGAGGACGAATGATCGTGCTTGTTCCAATCAACCTGGCTATTTAAGAAGAGAGAAATTTGCCTTTGGCGATCCTGTCACAATCGTCAGACAAAGTACGGAAATATCAAATCAAATAAAGAACGTCTAGGGAATGGGGAATCCCCGCTACTCACCGTATTTCGTAAATGTGGTTCGTCGGTATCAAAATTGCTAGAATAAGATTTTGGATGAACTAGTCGCAACTGAATGTAGAACCAAGCTCACGCTCTCGCGCTGTTGCCGGTCTATAGCTATCCTAGGTTCGGGTCCAATCTCTTGCAAACCCTAGCCTAGGGAAGCTAGCATTAGGATCAACATCATCGTTCAATCGCGCACCGAGCCTAATCTCTTGCAAACTCGGCCCACGACCTAGATTGGGATAGTTCCTACCCGTCCAATCTCTTGCAAACGGGTATCGGCACGGAATTGCAACCGGAAACCCTAGTATCGGTCCAATCTCTTGCAAACCGATACTTCGGAAATTCGATTCCAACCCAATTCGGATTTCTAGGGTTTCCTATCGAATTGGGATCCAATCTCTTGCAAATCCCAATCGGTATGAACTCCTAGCTATCCATAGTAAATCGATCCCAAACTAATCCCTAATAGCAATTCTAGCAAAATTTCTACCAATTCATCACAAATATGAAATTGGGCTTGTAGGGTTCATCCCCACGCCCTAAGACGTGGAGACTACTCATAATTCATAGCACAAAAATAAGAATAATCAATGAAATAAGCAATAGAATTCATCCCAATATTGAGATAAGCAATAAAAATAGAATTTTTGGGGAAGAGAGAGGCAAACCAATGGAGTTCTTCAATTAATCCAACAAAAATCCACTTTTTGTCTCCTCTCCAATCACAAGAATAAAGCTAAAAAGTAAATCTAAAAAGCTGCAAAAATCTAAGAGAAAAGCTCCCAAAACTAGGGTAAAAACAGGGGTTAAATACCCCCCAAAATCGTCCAAAAACTGTGACCAAAATACCCCTGCGCAGCCTGTTTTCCGCAATTTTCGCTACAGGCAGCGCGTCGCACTCGGCCGAGTGACAAAAGTCGCTCGGCCGAGTGAGAAACCCTGTAATTTTCCAGTAAGTCTTGATCTTCAGGGGTCTCAACTTCGGGGGCGGCTCGGCCGAGTGAGTTGTCGTCACTCGGCCGATGGCTTCTTGGTACTCGGGCGGTAGGGATAATCCACTCGGCCAAGTGGGTCTTCTGAAGCTCAGGCAGCCGAAAAACAGTAACTTGGCGATTTTTGAACAGCTTCGTCTGGGCGCCACTCGGGCGGACGGGGTCTCGTCACTCGGCCGATGTGGTCTCCGTCGCTCGGCCGAGTGCACATATGAATCGTGTCTGATCTGGTCGGCCGAGCGGTGTCTCGCTGGTCGGCCGAGTGACTCCTTCACTCGGCCGAGTGGGGCACTAAAAATGCCAAGATTGCTTGTTTTGGCCTCCTCGTCGCTCCTGCGACGTCCGTTCTTCTTCCGCTCCTCTCCAACAGCAAAATACCCCTCGGGGAGATCGTCGGTGACCCTCTGGAGTAAGCACATCTCGAGATCACTCCAAATCGCGCCAAATCACCTGAAATGCGACAAAAACAACAAATCGTGAAAAGCATCGCAATATCGTCGATATATCGTGAAAAACATGATTCGGGCGATCTAAATGGCATGCAAACATGCGGTAAAAAAGTGTAAAATAAGGAGTGATCAACATGTTAGTGGGTCGTTCAATAGCGAGGGTGTGACCCCTTCAACTTACGGCTGACGACACGCCAGTGAGTCGTTCAGTGGCGAAGGGGTGTCCCCTTCGACTTACGGCTGACGACACGTTAGTGTAACTCGCCCGGGTTTTATATGAATTAAGCTTATCCAGGCTTCCCAAGGATCGTGTCCTTTTAGTGGAGAGTTTGATGGGATAGCTTTTGTTAATTCATGAAGGCTTAATTTCGAAAAGGAAGTGAAACTTCATTTGATGAAAAGACATGCCTTATTAAAAGGAATGACAGAAATAAAAGGCGTACAGGTGTTTCCAAACTTCGTCGGAGGATGCTTTTGCCTAACACCTCTTTATTTGACCCTGAGCTTAGATGGCTTGCTTGTCGACCACCTTGGTGACAGATGATCCTGTCGTCTTGCCATTCTGCTTCGAGGATTCCTCCTTGCTAGGTGGATTGTTAGTCGGGTTTCTAGGGCGCCCTCGCTTGACCAGTGTATTGATCTCTTTTTTAAGAGTCCAACAATCGGTATCGTGCCCATAGTCATTGTGGTACTTGCAGAATTTGAGGTCGTCCCTCTTCTCGTATTTGCATTTCTTGGCAGATTCTTGTACCAGCTCTTCCTGTGGGGCATAAGTGAGGACCTCCGTCTTGGGGGCGCTTGGCTTTGCATAGGTAGGGCGCTTCTTGTTCCGAGGGCTCATCTCTCTAGGTCTTTTGTCCCGAGACTCTTGGCGAGGGGTCACCTGAGTCGGTTTCTCCCGCCTGGTGTCTCCACAGCGGGTGGGGGTGGTCTATTAACGCCCAGATTTCCATCTTATAACTTCTTCAGACCCCCCCAAAACATGTCGAACTATTCTATACCCTTCTTAGATAAGCACGAATCCTGCGGGAGACACCCGCAACTGCAGTCTATCTTTTCCCAGATCATTGCACCTTACCTTTCACTACAGTTCCGATCGGTTCTTCCGCTTCATCGGAGATGGTGAACCGATCTGTTATATTGAACATCTCTGCGAGGTTATTAGGGGAAAATGATGGAGTGCCCTCCGCAGATGTTTGTTCCGCACCGCTTGAGTGAGCCCCGCTATGACAATCACATCCGGCGTCTGCTCTACATCGAGCTTCTCGTCGTTGAATTTTTGGACGAAGGCTCGAATCGACTCATTGTCGTTTTGCTTGAGCGAGAAGAGGTGGGAGGACTTCTTCTTAGGACGACGACCCGCGACAAACTGTTTGCAGAACATATCAGCGAGTTCGTCGAATGACCCAATGCTGTCGTCGGGTAATCCTTCGTACCGGCCTTCCGCCCTCTTAAATAAGGTGGCGTGGAAGGCTCGACACAGGTATGGCTCCTCGGCCTCATGAAGCAGCATCACGTTCAAGTATTTGCGGATGTGCGACCATGGGTCGCCTCTCCCATCGTGTGCTGGCAAAGCGGGGAGCTTGAACTTCGGAAGAGAGGGTGAGAAGATGATATTTTCCTTCAATGGGGTCTACCAAAGTGCGGATTGGATTGGCAAGGATTCCCCCTCTCCGCCTTGTCCGTATGTTGCCCCCGAAGATCGGTTCGGGATCTCATCTCTCCTCCCTTAACCACCTGCAAGATTGAGAGGGTTATTACCCAGGGGAGCCCCGTATATTACCTGGTCTAGGATATGGCAGGTTGTTTCCTTGTAGTTGGAGGGACCGGGCTCTCCCTGGATGCCGAAAGATTAATGATAATCAATCCCCCCTTCACCATTCAGGTGAGTCGGGGGGTCGCAAAGTGAGGGCTGATATCTTGCCGATCCGCTCTCGGATCTCCTTGATCCCTCAGTGTGGATACACCCCTAGTTGGCGTCGGGGTTGGAGGCGGTATCTGCCCGCTCGTAGGTGGTGGATCTCCAATGCTTTGGCGTATCAGGGTCGCCAAAACACCGAGACTCTTGTCGACCCGTTCCGAAAACTGGTTGAACTGCTTCTGAGTCACCTTAGGCTCTTTGGGGGCCTTCCCAGGTCGCTTTAATGGTGTAAGGTGGAATCCGTGGCGTCCTCCACCTGGACGCTATTCGCCTTTTGCTTCTCCTTCGGACCTTCGATCGGTCCGGTATTGACATGTCCAGCTGACATAGCTTTTCGTTGGCTTCGGGATGTCAAACTGGCTAACCTTTTCTCACAGACGGTGCCAAACTGTTAAAGCCAAAAATGACCGAGACAGTTGTCAAACTGACGTGGACACTACATGCTGAATCGGAGCCTCGTCAACGAGTGAAGTGGGACCCTAGGTTAGAAGAATCAGGGTCAGGTGATGAATGTAGCCGATGATACGGAGCTCGATCGACCCTCGAACAGCTTGTATGTCGATCGCTTGAGGTTGGGAAGCTCAGAAGCGACCCTCACGGAAGATGGCGCCTAGTCGATCTAACCTACGAAGACACGTTAGGGGGGTCGGATCTGAGTCCCGACCCAAATCTTATCTGATGCTTAAGTTAGTATGAGAACTTAAGGATGAGAGGGAGCTTGGAGCAGCTGAGATCAACCCACGGAGGTTCGTCTCAGATCTGACGTCGCAAGCTCTATAATGTAAGAAATATCAGTTGAAGCAGTAGATTCTATGTCTTAGATCCCGTCCCTTGAGAATTGGAACCCTACGGTATTTATAGACCTCTTGGATCTTTTCCGTGACGTTGGGGAGATAACGGTCATCCTTTATGGTACCACGATCCTCCCCCTTTAATAGAAGTGAATGTTGCCCACGTTCCCGCTGATCACGGGCTCATCCTTTAATCCCACGTTTGAATGAGGGAAACGCAACGGTCGACTGGCCAGTGAGCTTTGACCGAGTTGATCTTGGGCTTCTCTTGTGGGCCCCGTGGACATTAGTCATCCGTCAGTCGAGTCATCTCGAGTGCCAGTCCAATGATTCAACTTGACCTATATTAGGAGGGTTCTAATTGGTGCCCGACTCTCGCCAGCCACACCGATAGTATGGATCCTCGTAAGGATCGAAACCTCGGATTGGTCCTGACTCTCACCCGCGGCCAATCCGATCACCCTGAAGGGAGGGGCCGAACCTACGATGATAATTGGCATCTCAATATACACTAACTTTTTAATTAGCCCAGCAATCAATCAAAAGTTCATCCAACCCATGGCCCCAATCCAATGGGGTTCAACCCATTGCCCTAGAAGAAAACTACTCATTATCCATTGCACTAAACATGATTTCTAGCATCGGGTAAGCAACAAAAGCCATGGATTCACAGAAATGAATACAAGAGATAGCACACAACACGATATGCAAAATAAGGAAAACTAATACATTGCACAATAGGAAAACTAATACATTGCACAATAGCACACAACTACTCATTATCCATTGCACAATAGGCAAAATAAGGAAAACTTCTATTAAGCAAATCTAAACTAATACAAGAGTAACAAGCTAATACAATAGGGAGAACTGTAATTAAAGACAATAAAAATCCTTACAACCCCTTGAGAACCCAGAAAAACAGCTGAAGAAGAGACGTGTTCGCTAGAGGAGGAAGACGTGTGTATATACAATCGGACAAATGACCACAAAGCCCCCCAACTGCTCCCAAATCGGCGCCCAGGCGCTTCAGAGATCCAGATCGACGCGGTCCCGTCGTTCGCTTGTATGAAATGGGGGTTGCGGGGTTACAGCAAAGCGGTCGCGTCAAATGAAGATTTGCACCCGCGTCAGGATCTAAACGGTTGCATCGAGTGACTGTTTTGTCTTTGGCTCTTTTGAATTACGCGGCCGCATCGTCTATCGTCACGCGGGTTGCGTCGATTGCAAATCTTTGAATTACTCCTCAGCGACGCAGCCGTTTGGAAATCCTTCATGCGACCGCGTGGAATTGGGTTCTGGGGCTTGATGACACGGCCGTTTAGAGCTAGTTTGTGCAGCCACGTAGATATGTGTTCTGCTTCATATGCTGTAACACATGCGGCCGCGTCGAATTAACGCGGTCGTGTGGATCACAGTTCTTTTCAATCTTCCCCTTTTGCATCGTTTGATCACCCGGATTTGCTTCTCTTGCCCCGTTGCACAATAATCACGCCATATGGTCCCTAATTAGCTTATAATTCATGCAAAGCATTTAAGAGACCATAAAAGCGAAAGAGAACAAAAATAGGGGAAACGGGGGAAAACAGCGAAATAAATAATGGAAAACGTGCATGAAAAAGAAGGAAAAACTATATACAATAAACATTTATCAAAATCCCATAAGCTAAACTCTTCCTTGTCCTCAAGGAAAACAAGAGAGAGCGTGTAGATTGGAGGAATGCAATCAACATGCGTATGATGACATGAAACTTCGAGAATTTTCAAAAGTCGAGTTTATATACGTGGGCGAGCTGAAAATTCGAATTCGAGAAACTCAAATGCTTCAAAATCTTTCCGTCAACAAGAATATGATTCTAGGGCGCCATCCCCACTCAAATCGCCAAGCAATACACTAGACGATTGCTATACTCACATCCTAAGACATTTCCTCTATTCCATCCTTAGGTCGAAGGAATAGGAATCTAAGCTATACATTGGTCAAAGAGTGGATAAGTTTGGGATAATGAGATATGGATCGATCGAAGAAATGGCGCTCACGACACATCAAAATTCCTTGATTCTTGAAATTGCTAAGTTTTATTCATGTTTTCATATATGTATATATATATAAACTAATGGGTATCATACGCCATATGATGCACCCCCTCATATGCACTCTCACATAAAGGGGGCAAGTACAAGCCCACATGGGCTTGTACTTGCCCCCTTTATGTGAGAGGGCATATGAGGGGGTGTCTCATATGGCGTATGATACCCATTATTCTTATACACACACACACACATACACACACACACATATACATACATACATATATATACACGTATATGTATATATACATACATATATTGTTTTCTATACATTTTTCATTTCTATTTTTTTGGGATCTACGATTGGTCGTGTAATGAGTGTTGGATCGGTGACTCTCAAGTCAGACGATCTTAGGGCACCAGACTAATAAGGGCCCCTTGGACCTACTAACACAAACCAAATAAGATCCTTATTCGTAAGCTCTCCCCTAAGATAGACCTTTTTAGGCGAGGCCTCGACGGTTCCTATCGTGGAGATCCGGTTACGCAGCTTCGCTGGGGGAACGGTGCATAAATTTTTCTATTCACGATTTTTTTTCTTTTTGTTTCTTTTTGGGGGAAAGCATGGGTATACTTCGGCAAAATTGATCCTCAGTACTAAGTAATGTGTGGTTATCCAAGTTTCGAGAGATTATAAGCCATTATACACAATTATCGACTCTACGGTCCATGCATAGAGTGGATTCCTAGGTGTCAATCTAGGTCGGTTTCGAGTACTCCTATTTTAGGGATTATGATGACGTCCAAAGCTAGGGTATTACTAGGGATTTAAGCTTGGGTTACGTCTTATTCATATATTCAAGTCGACATCATGGAAATCAAGCATAAAAGTTCGGAAAACGAATTTCAACTCGAGATTCCGCATGAATAAAAGCTCGATTTCGAAAAATTCTCAAAGCAAATGCGAATATATACAAATGGATGCATGATGGTGCATGATGCGACTGTAGATATTTTTGGAGTTTTTGATTTTTTTTCATTTTTTGACTTTTTGAATGCATTTACGAAACATAAACATGATGCATATGAAAAGGGAACGAAAAAGGAAAAAATATAAGAAAGAAAAATGAAATGAAAACGAAAAATAACGTTATAAACGAGAAAATAGGAGAGAACAAAAAGAAAATAGAAAATCAGCGCAAAAGTGCTCCTCCCCCAAGCTAAAGCGTTGTCCTCAATGCAAAGAAAACACATGGAAAAAATCGTGAGGACAAAGAAACAACGAGGGGAAGGAGACCTAGGTGCATTTCCCCCAAGCTAAATAAAAACTTGCCAAGAAAATATGAATGTGTGTGTTCATGGACCATGTGATATGGAATGCAAAATAAAGTGTCATCCAATCAAGCAGGGCCACTGTGAGGTGGTGGCTGGGTGGGTGAGGTGGGTGAAGTGGGTGAAGTTGTTGGGATGGATGGGTCAGCTGAGGGCTCAGCTGCCATGTCAATGTGGAGTGGGGATGGGTGGAATGTATGAGCTTAGACTTTAGTGGTGGAGGTGGAGGTGGATGTGGAGATGGAGATGTGGATGAATCCTCAGTGGATGAGGAGACGATGACAATGGTGTCCTCAGGTGATGCGAATGTGCGAGGAGATGTGGAGACACGTATATGTGATGTAATATGTGCGGCTGGAGCAGGAGAAGGTAGTGCTCCGGTGGTAGGTATGTCAGTGGCCTCTGTGGCATGTGGCGATGAAGTGGATGAAGCCACATGGTCGAGATGAGGTTGGGGGTGGTGGAGTGGTCTCAGTCTCAGGCTGTGGGAATGGAGGTGGGAAGGAATGTGAATGATGCGAGGTGTGACGACGGACGTGTCCACGGGCTCCTGAGATGGCTGGGATGGGATGGAAATGTGTAGTGCAGTGGTGTCAATATGAGAGGTGGAAGTGGAAGGAATGTCCACATGAGTGGTGGATGTGAAAGGACCTGTGGGAGTCTGAGATGTGTGGGATGGCCAAGGCTGGATACGAGTTGGCAGGAGGTGTGGTGCAGCAGCAGAGTAGTGGCCCTGACTGTAGTGATACTGATATACCTGATCAAATTGTGACCGAAGAGTCACGACAGCTATAGTGAGGCCCTCAAATGAAGTCCTGAACTCGGAGAAGGAGTCTCTGAGCTCAGTCAGGATGGATACAGTGGTGGATCTGAATTGCCTAAACTCGTCCTCTAAACGAGCCATACGCTTGAGATGTGAGAGTGGTGGAGGAGTGCTGCTGCTACCCTCGCCCCTATGGAACTGACAAAGGAGGGGCATGACAGCGAGGCATGGAGATGTGGAAGCAATAGAATCAACTGGGTCATGGGTATCCTAGGGCTAGGCCTGGGGCTATGCAGGGTCAGTCTGGGGTGCCAGTACTCCCTGAGCTAGATCGGGATCGGCAGGAAAAATCCACCGCATGGTAGTACCAGGTCCAAAAAGTGTGGGATTGGGGAGTCTCGTGTAGGGGTGGAAGCCAGCATGTAAAACCAAAAAAAATCTATCTCGCTCGAAGGTTTTGATCATGTGCATGTTTGTGAGCACTGCGAGATCGAGAGAAGTGGGGCCTAGGACGGGGGTCATGTAGTCCGAGATTTCGAAGCTAATAGGAGGAAGCTGGGCGATGATAGTAATGAACCATCCGCAGCAGATACGAGAGCTAGGGCTGGCGAGTGTGTGGAGGAATCTGTAGTGGAGCCAAGATCTGGCGTGAAGGATGTAATGTGGGATAGTGGTGGTACCCTCATGGAGGATGTGAGGCTATGTGTCACACCACAAGAAAAAGAGCTCGTCCTAAGAGACTTGGCCAATCTCGTATCGACAGAAAAGTGTGTTCGCAATGATGCGGTGTACGATACGGAGACCAGTGTGGATGATGCTGGAGACCTTCGTCCGTGTCTTGGGGAAGGGTGCGAGTCCAGTAATCTTCATCCAAAAGGTGTCAGCCACGTACTCAGGAGGGTGGTGATAGTTGTGGTGGCGTGTCTCAGGCTCAAGTGCTCTAGGCCACCTAAAGAGGGGGTTGACGGAATCTTTGGTCATGCCGCATTCTTTGTTCATGATACGGAAAGAGAACCACTGCAGATAAGCCTTGAAAGTGGATACGAACTCTAGTGTGAGCGTCATATATGTCATATCTTCACATTCTAGGAACTCCTCACATCCGATGTTCTGGAGGAGGGTGCTGACAATGTCTAAGAGGCCTAGTGCAGAAAGAGCGGTGACGCTCGGGAATTTGGTAGGCACAATAGGTTTAGAGTTAAGAGATAGGAATGCGGTTCATTGACGCTCATTGACGAACTCAATTCCTAGTGTGTCAACCTGAGGGGGAGGGAGAGGTGCATTTCCCCTCTAGTGCAGCTTGGGCTTGGGCACTGTCCTTTTGAAAACTCTTGGTTTTACGACGCTTGCCCTTGTCCTGGGTGGGGCCAGTAGTGGTGGACTTCTTCTTGTGCTCTCTGGGAGGCATCGTGTGAAGAAGGGAGTGATGCAAATGATGTGGAGTGAAGTGTGTGCAGACTCACGCAAAGAATTGGGCGATTTCAGCAAAAATGCATATTAAAATGAGCTATGGAAAGAGGTTACCAGGCGCTGAAGCTCCGTGCTGTAATCAATCTTCCCAGTGCCTAGAGACAAGTCCACCAAGCTGTTCTTGAGCAATCAACTACAGTTGCATCGCCCACATCATCTGTGAGCAGTGAACCCCTCGAATCGGGCCGCTAGGGCTTCGTCTTCCAGTCGTTTCGGTCAGAGAAGGGGGTGGATGAGGGGGTTGATGGTGGGGAGGAGTTGGAGAGTGGATTGTGAGAGTGGGGATGAGTTTTAAAAGAGGATGGAGTAGGCTCGAGTTGAGGAGAGTCGAGAGGAATTCGAACCGTTCGAAGAAAATCGCATGAATCGGCCGTTTCGATGGGTTGGGGTATATATAAGCGGACGACGCAGTCGCGTCGATTTCGATCAAACGACCACATCGTATCTGCAGAACGTAGAAAGTTGGCTCGGGAAGACAGTGAGGCACGCGGATGCGTCAAGAATTTTAAATGGCCGCGTCGAATTGATGGAAAATAAGGCTTAACAATTTGGGTTCGACGCGGTCGCGTGCATCGTTTTAGTTTACTCGGATGTGTAAGTCGGCTTTAAAATGGGGATCTATGCGGTCGTGTCGAATGATTCGAAACGGCCACGTAGACTCTGAAAAAAGAATGAGTTTGGACCGAAAAATAGAGACATAAGCAGCCCATTTTGAAATGGTTTAAACGGCCGCGTAGTTTGGCTTAAAAATGAGGATCGATGCGGTCGTGTCGAATGATTCAACACGGCCGCGTGGATCCTGCAGAAGTTGAAATTTGGACTGAATTATCAGAAAGATACGCGGCCGCATCGATTTGACGATGCGGCCGTGTGGAATTGAAGGTTCAAGGATAAAAAGGTTACCCCAACAACGCGTCCGTGTGTTCTTTCTCTACGCGGTCGCGTTGTTCCTCATTCCTACACCCCCTCTCTTCTGCTACTGTCCACCACGCGGCCGCGTGGGTTGGCACCACGCGGCCGTTTAGATCAGTTTTCCAGCTTTCCTCCTTCTTACTCTTACATCAAAACACTTAGTCAGTTCTTTAGGGGTTTTAGGGCTTATTCAGAAATGGAAATCTAAACTAACTTAGACTAAAACTAAGATCTAAATCAAAACGTAGAAACAAAGTTAGAAACTCTTGGGTTGCCTCTCAAGAAGCGCTCGTTTTAAGTTATGAGCTCGACTCCTTATAGGTGTCTTCACGCAGGCTTAAGAGCGGAGAAGTCCGGGATGTCTACGTCCTCGCGCTTCTTCTCCATGATCAGCTTGAGCTTGCTTTCCTCAGCATTCCTTAGCTCCTCAAGGTCTCGTTGGCGCGATCGTGGTGGCTTCTCCTTGAATTTTCCCCTAGAAGCTTCCTTGGAGTCCTCCTTGAGTTTCTCCTCTAATTTCTCATCCTTGCTCAGCTCGTCATCCAATGGCTCCTCTTGAGGTGACAACATTAAGGCTAGTGCTTCGCCGATAGGGTCTCCCGTAAAATAGTGCTTCAGTTTCTGTCCGTTGACTTTAAATGAATCCCCTTTTCCGATCATTTCAACAGAGCTGTAAGGAAAAACTCGAGCGACCTTGAACTGTCCATGCCACATCGATCGTAGCTTTCCTGGAAAAGCCGTAGCCTCGAGTTGAAGAGGAGGACCATGTCACCCTCCTTGAACTCCCTCCTCATGATGCGCTTGTCGTGCCACCGTTTTGTCTTCTCTTTGTAAATATGGGAATTCTCATAGGCATCAAGTCTAAACTTAGCTAACTCATTTAGTTGTATAAGTCGGTGCTCTTGCGCATTCTTGCTATAAAAGTTTAGGTGTTTGATTGCCCAATAAGCCTTGTGCTCCAGCTCTACCGGGAGGTGACACGCTTTCCCATAGATTAGTCGGTAAGGTGCAGTTCCAATCGTGGTCTTATATGCAGTTCGATAAGCCCATATTGCATTATCTAATTTCAACGCCCAATCCTTCCTCGAGCTTGCCACGGTCTTCTCCAGGATACTCTTTGTCTCTCTGTTGGAGATCTTCACTTGACCGCTGGTTTGAGGATGGTAGGCGAGCCCGACACGATGGCGTATCCTGTTTTTCTTCAGAAGGGCTTCAAATTTGTTCTCGATGAAATGCTTCCCTCCATCACTAATGAGAGCTCGCGGGATCCTGAATCTGGGAAATATATTCTTCTTAAAAAACTTAGAGACTATCCTAGCATCATTGGTCGGCGACGCTACAGTTTTAACCCACATAGAGACGTAGTCTACTGCAGAGCCGTCACCACCCTGGACGGGCTCCGTGACAAAAGGTGGGGGTAGTGGAGGAGGTGGTGGTGGAGGCTCATCGATGTGCTCTAGTGTAATAGTGGGCTCGATAGGATACAAAGAGGGAATGGGTTCAGGCTGGGCAGCTGGTAGGAAAGTTGGATCAGGATCAAATGACCACTGCATAGCGTCGATGATGCTAGTACGCTTGGGATTGGGCAAGATGTTATATGGAGTGTGCGATGGCCCATGCAACTAAAGGTACTGTCCGGGCCCATTGTTTGATCATATGCATATGATTGAGAACATGAAGTTCAAGAGAAGTAGGGCCGACAGCTTTGGCCATGTTGGCGGGTATCTGGATTGAGAAAGGAGGATACCTGTTATCAAAGTGATGATGCCGCCGTAATAGATCTTGCCAGTAGTGGAGGCACTGATCGCTAAAAGCCTGTGGGCTGGCCAATGATATGCATGAAAGAGTATGCGAGGTGATGTGGTGCCATCATACCGTTTAATGTGTGGCTGAGTCATGATCCATTGGAAAAGAAGCACATGCCGTGAAATAGTGCATGTCTCATCCCTACCGAAAAGTGTGTTGGCAAATATGTGATGGGCAAGGCGTTGGCATGTGTGAATGATGGACGAGGCCTTCGCATTGGTATGGGAAATGTTCAATCCTAGTGATCAGATTCCAAAATGTGGATGCGTTGAACGCATCGGACGAAAGAGTTGATAGGGCAAATGGAATTATGTATGATCGCAGCGGGTCAAAAAAAGAGATGGTTAAGGATATCAAAAGTGATGGTACACTCAATGTTCATGAGCCAGAATTCCAAGACTGATCGGATATTATGAACACATCTAAGAAACTCAAGTGTGAATCTCATGTAGGTATTGGCTCTGCAAGCTAGGAAGACATTCTACCATAAGTTCGAGAAAGGTGTTTGGATGCCTTCATCTGCCCCCAGTGATTACAAAGCAGGGATGTTTGCAAATTTGGTCGCAATTATGGTGCGACAATATAGAGATTTGAGTTTAGATCGTTGGAGGTCGTCCTTGAACACAATTCTCATGGTGTCTGCTTGGGATGGTGGTTGTGTTGGAGGTGAGGGCGTTGATAGACGAGTTTTAATATTTATAAACCGCAAGCGCACGACTGTCATCGTAGTGCGTTACAGGTCGTCCGCAGGGAGGCTAGGATGATCGAGTACTAGCTCGATTTCGGTTTTAATAGTTAGCTACGCAATCGATTACGAATGGACGTATGGATTACGGGGTTTAACACTAGGATAGCATGGGGATATGAAGATATAATTGTGGAAACGAATGGGGAGTGGGGTAAATAACAAAACAACAACATCAACACAACATAACAACAGGAACAACACCAACAATAGCAGCAGCAACAACATCAATAACAACACAACAATAACAAAAGCAAGAACAACAGCAACAAAAGCACAACAACAGCAACAACAAGATAACAACAAAATAGCATTAGTAATACAAAGAAAAGAAGAAGGGAGAACTCATCTGATTGATATACGGAAGGAGTTGTCAATTCCTTTTACAAACCCAAGAGATTCGTTCCCAAATGGCAATCTAAATCATATCTAATACTAGCCCTACTCCTAAAAATTGATAGAACAATAAACTAGGGTAAAAACGAGCCCAAGACTTGGCTCTCCTCGATGACGGTGTCCCGAAGTATTTATACAACCCTAGGAGGTCGGGTCGCAGCACTCAAACCCGACTTCACATGGCCGCGTGGCTAGAAACACACGGCTGCGTCAACATCAGTTGGGTGAGAAAATGACACGGCCGTGTGAACTTGGTTCATACGGCCGCGTAGAAGGTTAACTCCAGCTTGATCGATGACACGGCCGTGTGTAGTTAGTCCACACGGCCGTGTGGAGCTTTCCGCTTCTCTTCAGCGCAGCCCATAGGCGACACGGCCGTATGGAATCAAACCATACGGCCGTGTGGGGATCTTGCTTCAGTCCTCAGCCTTCAAGCTCTTGCTCCTCAAGCCTCCAAGCTACATCCATTGCTCCAATCTCTCATCTGTACTCTGAGGCTTCAAACTCCAGCTCCAAGTGCTCGAGCTCACTCAATCCTCCAAACTTCATGTGCTTATCCCAGCTCCAACACTCCATCACAATAAGCTTCAGCAGGCTCCAAGTACTCCATCTTCAGATCTCCAAGCTCACATTTCCAATGCCACATCTCCAAGTGTGATCTTTCCAAACTCTAGCAAAGCCCTAGCAAAGTCCTAGGTGCAGATCCCAAGCAATCAAACGTACTCCTCCATGCTCACATCATCAACTCTAGCACTAGGTTCAATATTCTGCAACTGAGCTCCAAGTCCAATCTAACATACATTCATCACTCAAAATGCTTTAAAGCTCCAAATTGCCCAGCTAGCTCCACAACTTCACTTTCAAAGCCAAGTAACCATGAGAGCAAGTCCAATGTGTCAAAATGCTCCAAAATGCTCCAATTTCATCTGAAATGCACCGGGGAGACCAAATGCGTAAAAGGGAATAAAAATGGTAAAAAAATGGCACAAAAAACGAGGCGGAGTGGAATAAAAATGTGAATGAGATGAGTGCGAAAACTATATATATAAACAACATATCAAAATCCCCCAAGCTAAACTCTTCCTCGTCCTCGAGGAAGACGAAGAGAGAGAGCAAAGAATGTGGTATGCAGATGATGATATGAATTTTGAGAGATTTTATGAAATCGAGAGCACATATACGTGGAGAAGTAGGAAATTCAAAATCACGTAAATCTAAAGCGTCGACTCTTTTCTATCGATAAGAATATAAATCTAGGGCATGATTTTTAGCTTAAATTGTCAAATAATATACCATGTCGTGATCAACCTAGAATATTTCCTCTAACCCGTCCTTAAGCCAAAAACAAAGGGATCGAAGCTATGCAAGGATCGAAGAAGTGATGAATATGAGATAACGGGTCATTAGTCCATCAAAGAAGTGGCACTCACAACAACTCAACTTTCCATGATTCATGAAACCAACAAATATTTATGCTTCCAAATCTTTTTCTTTTCCATTTTTTTATTTATTTGGATTCTAATTGGTTCGTGTAAGGAACGTTGGGTCGATGACTCCCAGGTCAGATGACCTTAAGGGCATCAGGCCAAGAAGGACCCCTCAGACATACTAGCTCGAACCAGCTAAAATCCTTATTCTCACATGCACTCCCCCCAAGCTAGACCTTTTGACGCGAGGCCCGACGATTCTTGGGTCGTGGGGATTCGGTTACTCAGCTTTGCTAGGGGAACGGTGCATGTTTTATTCTTTTCCCATATATACATTTTTCCCTCTTTTTTGGGAATGGAGGACGTGAATAAGCAAGGTGATAACACTCCTCAGTACTCGCTAATATGATGTGATCCAAGTCTCGATAGGGTATGAAGCATTATACTCAACTAGCAATCCTACGGCTCAAGCACAAAGTGGATCTCTAGGAGGCCTAGGTCGGTTTCGAGCACTTCTATCCTAGAGAATATGAGAATGATCATAACGGGCATATTAGATGGGATCTGAGGCAAAAATCTGTCCTAGTCTTATAATCAGACCGATATCTAGGAAATCTGGCACAAAAGATAGGAATTGAAATCGTGTTTGAAACTACACATATGTAGCTCAATTTTTGAAAATCCTAGAAACAAGTATATACAAATGATGCATGGATGATGCAAGATGCATGACGCGATGCAAATATTTTTGGATTTTTGAGTTTTTCATTTTTTTTGTATGCATATAACATGGAAATATGATGCATGAACATGCAATAAGAAAGAAAATAAAAGAAAATGAAACATGATGCATGATGCATGGAAATGAAAGCAAAAATAAATAAAAACACGACATATACACGTGAATATAAACATGGAAAAGTAGGGGAGAAAGTGGAAAATAAAAACAGAAACAAAAGTGTAAACGCTACTCCCCAAAGCTAAAATATGCAATGTCCTCAATGCAAGATAAACAATGAGGTGTGAGGACAAAAATGTGAGGGAGTGACAAAAAGGTGAGGGTCTCCCCCAAGCTAGCGCGGGGCTAGGGTGCAGGCTCAGTGGGTGTATAGGAATGTGGATGAGAACTCAAACCACCTACCTCAGGTGGGTGTAAGGGTGGTGGAAAGAGGTGACGATGGATGTCGGAGGTATAAGATAGGATCTGGGCCTGTGTCTTCTGAAAAGTGTCCATACGGCCCTGGAATCCCCGAATCATCTCCTCTAAAATAAGAAGGCGTGCGTGATCATCAAGAGGAGAAGGGGGACCAGATGGTCCAGAGCCATCAGTGGTAAGAGGAATCTGTGGTGACGGGCTCCGTGGTGGTGTGGGAGGGGGTGTTGGTGGATGGCTGAGGCTGTGGCTGTGGGCCAGGTTCAGGCTCAGGCTGCTGGGGCTGTGCAGGGACTTGGAAGATAGGATCAGATGGAAATGTCCACTGCATAAGCCCGATGACATCCGTGCGCAATGGGTTTGGCAAGACAATAAATGGTGCCACTCTGGTCCAGAGAGCGAAACAATCTGATTTCTCAAGTTCACCTTAATCTTATGCATATGAGCTAAAATTGAGAGATCCAAAGAGTTAGGGCCAGGGATGGGGTTAGTGCACTCATCAAGGTCAATGGAGAGGGAAGGCCGGGAGGCTAAAAGTGTGATGCAACCGCCACAACAAATCTTGCCTGTGGAGGCCTTGGCGACCTTCTTCAGCCTATGTGCTAACCATGAGCCCGTATGGAAAAGTCTCCTCAGGGCCCTAATCACTGCTCCAGTACCTGTGGGACGGATGAAAATCGGCTGTGTCATGGCCCATAAGAATAGGAGCTCAGGTCGCGTAACTGTGCCAGTATCCTCTCTACCAAATAGGGTGCTCGCTAGGATATAGTGGGCAAGGCGTAGAGATGGGTGAATGATGCATGACACATGTCCTGCAGTGCGAGGGAAGGGATCCAACCCAGTAATATAATCCCAAAACTGGGAGGCTCTGAAGGAAGATGGGTGGGTGCTGCTGCGGTGGGTGATGACATCTGCTGTGGCAGCAGGCCAGTGGAAGATAGAGTTCAGGTCATCAAATGAAAGTGTATACTCGATATCGAATAACCTGAACTCTATACTAGAGCTCTCGACCCTCAGGGAGCTAAGGAATTCAAGTGTGAGTCTATGATAGGTCGGGGCTCTAAACTCGTGGAAATCCTGCCACCCTAGATTAGTATATAGACGTCTAACACCCTCGGTGGCCCCTAAAGTGACAAGAGCAGGAATGCTCACGAATTTCGTGGTGAGCAGGGTCCGTCAAGAGAGGGTGGCCAAGCGATCCCAATGGGCCTCAGAAGCAAATGTGATCCCCAGTGTGTCTATCTGTGGAGGGGTCACATGCGGTGGTGATGGAGGCTGTGCAGATGCGGATGGTCGGTCGGAAGCGTGCTGCCGTGAAGATCTCCCCAATTGGGAGTCGTGAGGTGGAGGACGTGAGTTTTTGGTGCGTGGTGGCATGATACGTGAAGTGGTGTGTGAAAGTGAATGTGAAATAGGAAATGTTGATGTGTAGTGAAGGTGAAGTAGTGTGTGGGTGTGGGGTGTGTAATAATGGTGGGGTGTGTGCTAGGGTGAAGGTGAAGTGTAAGTGAATGGTGAAGATGGTGATGCTGTGTGAGGGGTGATGTGAATGTCAACCCAAATGTGAAACATGCACAACCACAAAACCCTAGAGTGTGCACTACGAAAGACAAGGAAAATTGTAAAATTAATTGCAAAGGGAACGAGTTTAACCAAGAATCCTTGCTACGGTCGATGCGACTCCACACAATTGAGCTTAGCAAGCCTCTCTCAGCAGCACAATCGAAAGATTTTGAGCTCAAGCTGTCGAATCCTTGCCCTAGCTCACGGTCGTGGCAATCGAACTCCTTTGCAGTAGTCGACAGGGGTTTTAGGGTTTTGTGGGGGAGGATTTTGCAGATGGTGGGTTTTGTCGAGGAGGGAGGAGGAGGAGAGAGCGCACGGTTCGAAATATATATATTATTTTTTTCGTTTGTTCGACCGTGTGGATTGTGGGGGTGGTTGAGGCCTTATATAGGGGGGGAGAGGAAAAATGACTCTGCCGTACGAATTACGACCGAATTAAATTCGTACGGTCGCGTGAAGGGGGGTGGAAGGATTGCTACAGTCGTATGAAAAATTTCATACAACCGTGGCGATTTCGTGGGAAATCTTGGCAGTTTCGATTTCGTGGCGATTTGGAGGATTAGATTGACGTGGCCGCGTCAAGAAATCGTTTCTCGATGCAGCCGTGGAAATTAGTCTGCAAAGGCTCGAATTTTTTTTGAAATTGGCCAAGGGAATCGCGGCCGTGTGAGGATTGTTTACACGGTCACGTGGATTAAGTTTAAGTTTAAGTGTAAAACGGCTGTGTGGTTTAAAACCACACGGCCGCGTGGTCAGCTGCTTAATGGCATCTTGCCCCGTCCTCTCCTAGCTGCTAGCTTCCTTCAGCCTCATGCTTTCTTCTTCTTTCTCCTTTAGTTTTGCTTCCCTTCATTGCTCCTCTTAAGCTGCTTATCCCCCTTACTATCCTTCGAGCCTCTTGCCTCCATTCTCATTCTCCTCTTCATTCGTAATTTGTAGTACAATGAGACAACCACATAACCAAATGTTAAGCTCAAGGTGGAATAAGAGTTTCGAATGAAAGATTGAGCTTAAGGCCATTAAACTTCGGGCTTAGGAGCCAATCAGATTAGGACTTAGGATTTCAAAAATTATTGGGGGACGTCAATCGAGGGAGAGAGTGAATTATTAATATGGGGGTGAAAATCTATAAAATTAAGAAAAATCTAAGCTGTGATACGCTTCTCTCGCTATCAAGAGGAGGCGAGTTTATTGGAATCCTAAAAACGTAAAAATTCCTACACTACTGGGTTGAGTACACATGTTTTCAAACAGTGGATCCAACACGTTATTTGGAGCAGGTAGCTGCTCGATTAGTTCTTTCCGTGGCTCTGCCAACGTCGAGGTGCCATGACCACCTATGAGCCCTAGCAATGCTCCCATTAGCTTCTCTTGAGGACGTCCACCTTTATCTTGCAAAAGAAAGGGAGCATCAGTCCGTGGATGAAATTTTTCCCAATATAAATGCATTCCATAGACGATCGTCAAAATGTAATAAGATGCATGGAGTGTGATGATGATAATTCTCTAGAAGTGGTTTGTAATCTCTTGACGGCGACGCTTTCGACGCCTCGCTAATCCCGTGTATGTACTCCTCAGGTACAGCCATGGACCAACACACCTCCATTGAATGCGAATCTGTAGCCTGCGAGGGGTGTGTTAGGTTAATGGTATCTGAATCAAAAGAGTTATGGAGTGGAGTGTATGACCCATAAGTGGAGTCTAAAATACTTCCCTGAACGGGAGCGTTGAGCTCTGGTGGGTGCGATGTCTCTGGTGGAGTGGGGGTGTCATGTGTGGGCGATGATGGAGTGCTCTCGCTCTCATCCTCCTCGACGATGTGGACCTTTTCCACTGCCTCCTCGATGCTCTTACGTGGCACGAAGTGGGGGGTGCTATCATATGGGAGAAGTGAATTGGGTTCCTTGATGTCTGACATCTTACTCTCACCCAAGTACACCTCACTCCCGTCTTCCGTGGTGGAGTAATAATGGATGGCATTCCCCTCAACTCGTACAAAGGTCCCATCATCTGTATCATCATCTTCTGTGTGGTTGATGGGGCCACATCGCGGTCGTTACTCATCACTAACCTCTCCAAGAGAAATAGCATCCACCTACGGGCCAATGCATGGCTCATCATCCATCTAACATATAACGTCTGGGGTATGGTGGTGGGCGTGGGTTTTGATAGTAGCATCTGCATGGGAAAGTAAACTCATGTTAAAAAATTTCAGATTTGAATCGTATGAGTTACCTCTTTGCAACACGTGAGATGTGTGAGATACGGTTGTGATCTCCATGTACCCCCATGCATCCTCAGGCGAGCTCATGTGCGCGTATCCCATGCTTTGGCAATCCGTCCACCAACCTGATAAATCTCCCCCAAGCTTTCCAAATGGTATCTTCGACGATTTGGGTGAAATTGTAGATCTGATCCTGTGGTGTATGGTGTTGCCTCGCCTGAATCTCGATGGTGGAGGTGGCTCCTCCATCAAGATTATCCCATCCGGACGGTGTTTGTGCGATTGAATTCCAACCAAGAAAATGTGACTCGCACTGCTATATGAACAATCAGTTCACACCTTGGGTGAGTTCATAGAGTTGAGCTTGGGCATTGGTTCGGGTTTCGAGCCATTGAGCTTTGTCTCGGAGTTGTTCTTCCAAAAACAACTCGAGATGGGATTTTTGTGGTGGTGGTTGTGGGTTGTGATAGGAGGGTTCATTGGTTAGGTTGTGGGTATATGATTATGGGTCGTAGTGGTACGTAAAATTTTGGTATTGAGTAAAGATATGCACCTGCATCCCACATTTTATACAAGACACCGCAACTTGTGGAACGTGATTGTAACCTCTAAATTGAGCATCACGCGGGAACAAATCGCTGAAATTCTCCACGCGGGATCCATCGGGCATCCACATATTCTCCAAGTAGCACTTGAAATGTCAAAGATAAAGCTAGGGCAAACGCGTCAGTAGTACAAAAGAATTACAAACAAATGAATACCGGTGGTGGGAAAATTCGTGTTATTGAAATTTTTATAAATTTTGAATGAGACGTAGTCTAATTGACTCTAATCTCACTAATATCAATCAAACCACGCCTCCCCAGCAACGGTGTCAAAAACTTGATAGACGAGTTTTAATATTTATAAACCGCAAGCGCACGGCTGTCGTCGTAGCGCGTTAAGGGTCGTCCGCAGGGATGCTAGGATGATCGAGTACTAGCTCGATTTCGGGTTTAATAGCTAGCTACGCAATCGATTACGAATGGACGTATGGATTACGGGGTTTAACACTAGGATAGCATGTGGATATGAAGATATAATTGTGGAAACGAAGGAGAGTGGGATAAATAACAAAACAACAACAGCAACACAAACCAACAACATGAACAACAATAATATCAACAATAACAACACAACAACAAAAACAACAACAAAAGCAGCAGCAACAACAACAAAAGCACAACAACAGCAACAACAAGATAACAACAAAATAGCGTTATACAAAGAAAAGAAGAAGGGAGAACTCATCTGATTGATATATGGAAGGAGTTGTCAATTCCTTTTACAAATCCAAGAGATTTGTTCCCCACAAGCAATCTAAATCCTATAACACTAGCCCTACTCCTAAAAATTGATAGAACAGTAAACTAGGGTAAAAACGAGCCCAAGACTTGGCTCTCCTCGATGACGGTGCCCCGAAGTATTTATACAACCATAAGAGGTCGGGTCGCAGCACTTAAACCCGACTTCACATGGTCACGTGGCTAGAACCACACGACCGCGTTAACATCGGTTGTGTGAGAAAATGACACGGCAGTGTAGAAGGTTAACTCCAGCTTGGTCGATGCCATGGCCATGTGGAGCTAGTCCACACGGCGGTGTGGAGCTTGCTGCTTCTCTTCAGCGCATCCCGTAGGTGACACAGCCGTATGGAATCAAACCATACGGCTGTGTGGGGATCTTGCTTCAGTTCTCAGCCTTTAAGCTCTTGCTCCTCAAGCCTCCAAGCTACATCCATTGCTCCAATCTATCATCTGTACTCTAAGGCTTCAAACTCCAGCTCTAAGTGCTCGAGCTCACTCAATCCTCCAAACTTCATGTGCTTATCCGAGCTCTAACACTCCATCACAATAAGCTTCAGCAGGCTCCAAGTACTCCATCTTCAGATCTCCAAGCTCACATTTCCAAGGTCACATCTCTAAGTGTGATCTTTCCAAACTCTAGCAGAGCTCCAGCAAAGCCCTAGGTGTAGATCCCAAGCAATCAAAGGTACTCCTCCATGTTCACATCATCAACTCTAGCACTAGGTTCAACAATCTGCAACTGAGCTCCAAGTCCAATCTAACATACATTCATCACTCAAAATGCTTTAAAGCTCCAAATTGTCCATCTAGCTCCACAACTTCGCTTTCAAAGCCTAGTAATCATGAGAGCAAGTCCAATGTGCCAAAATGCTCCAAAATGCTCCAAAATGCTTCAATTTCACCTGAAATGCACCAGGGAGACCAAAAGCATAAAGAGGAACAAAAATGGTAAAAATGGCACGGAAAACGAGGTGGAGTGGAATAAAAATGTGAATGAGATGAATGCAAAAACTATATATATAAACAACCTATCAGGCGTATATGTTGTACGTGGACGTGTGGCCCTAGGAAGTGGTATGGGGGTTGGTTTGTGCTTTTTTCTTTTGCGTAGAGGTATATTGAAGTGTTTCTGACAATGAAATGCAATTTGATACACAAAGCAACCACATCAAGTAATGCTATATCCCAACCAATTAATTTCCAAACGATAATTAATCAAAACAAGTGATCCAAAAGTGAAATCAGTTCCAAACAAGGAATCCAAAAATGTTGAGCACACAATAAGAAATTAGAAATTTCAGGGCAATTAATAAATATGAGGATGGAATGATATTACCCAATTGTCGTGATGAATTGCGCTTCAATGCAGTGCTCAAGATCCAGATCAAGCTGAAGCGCAATTCATCACGCCAATTGGGCAATATCATTCCATCACTGAGGCTCACCCAAAAGTGTCGATTTCTCCCAAGCAGTACGAGCTAGTGTTAGGGTTTCGGTGGGGGAAAATTGGGGGTTGATGTGGGTGATGGAAGATGAGGATGATGGAGGGGAAATTAGGGTGATGGAAGTGGAAGGAGTAGAAATTGAAGGAATTGGGGTATTGATTAGGGTTTTAGAGTGATGGAGGAGAGATGATTTGAGAGGAGGAATAAGAAAGAGTCGAATGAAATGAAGGGGAAACGGTCATGGGTTTTGGGGATTTTATATAGGGTTGGGTCGACATGACATGTGAGAGGGTCGACACGGTCATGTTGACTTGGGTGGCATGGCCTTTATGGGGCAATGGGGTCACACAATCGTGTGAGTGGTCACACGACCGTGTGACTGGTGTTTCAGCAATTGACAGAATCCCTGTTTTCGAGGGTTGGCCTCACATGTGACCAAAAACTTGATGTGTGTTTTATATTTATATACTGCAAGCATACGGGTGCTGTAGTACTTAGGGGCTGAACCCAGGAAGGCATTTTATGATTACTGGTCGATTCAAGATATGATTATCTATGCTGATCGTCTTAGTGTGAGAAGATGGTTGTGAATGAGAAAAATATCAATGGGAAAAAGCTCTAGGGCCGAGTATCCCCACTACTGTGAACCAAATGCAGAATTAAACTCGTTTATCTAGTCATTGAATTATGTCCTTGGATGAAGTTGTTGCATATGATGTTAATACATATCTGATACTATCGTAGCGAATGATAAGACTATCTACAGTGTGGCAAAACCAACTGTCGTTGTGAATAGACACACGATAGATGCAATACGCATAACAATATATTCCCAAACTTCCTTCACACCACTGTCGTGGATAGAAGTTAGGTCATTGCCTGGAGGCTCTAATATAAGCCCAACTGTCATTGCGACATTGATAGTAGTGATCAATAAAGTGATTGATTATCTTATATCAAACCCCAATCGTCGTTGGTTATTAGATCTAATTATCCATGTAGGAGGAAACCAATATTTATCGATAATAATTCATCTAAGGCAAACCCCTATATGACAAATGCAATAAATATATAAAATAGATCAATTCATAATTCAAACATAATAGAGTCCAACCCTTACCCTAGATAGGGAATTTCTCACGAGAAATTCTGATAAACATTATGAAATTCATATGTGAAAACATGAAAATTGAAAGTAAAGAGATAGTAATATTTAATGAACAAAGTTCACGTAGGAAACAATAGTAAAAATCCAAACTTGCATCAAAGAAGTGTATCAAAGATTAAGTCTTTCACCACAAAAGTAGATGACGACAATGAATAAAAACCTAGAAAACTCTCTCTAAAACTCTAGATCTAGATCTCTATCAAGAATTAAAACAATACTCTTTTAAAGTTCTCCCCCAAACAGGTCAAAACAAACCTCAAAGCATAGCCGAGCAAGTCAGAAAAATTGACCCGACGCGACCGTGTAGCATCCATACACGACGTGTGCTGAGGGTTATAGAATAGCCGTCTGTAGTCTTCAGTGACACGGTCGTGTAGGGTCATACACGACTGTGTCCAATCTTCAGCCAGCATAGCGCAAGCGACCGTGTGCTGGCTATGTGGGATCGTCAGCTTATGATTTTTGACACGGTCGTGTGACATTCTATACGATCAGGTGCTGCTTTTCTTTTATTCCACTGGGCTGACACGGTCATGTGAGGTGTCACACATGACCGTGTGCTGCCTTCTTCTCACTCCTTAGTAATTGATTCCATTTACTTCCTCGATCATCTTTTATGCTCCCGTTTTCGTTTCATAGTCCTAATTTGCATCGTTTTCACCTGAAAGGCATAGAAGAAGTCCAAAAGTAAAAAGAAACAAAAAGTGGATGAAAAGATATGATATTATGAAATGAAATGCATGTATAAACTATACCAAAATGAGTAAAATAAACACTCATCAAAGGCCATTCCACAAAACTAACTGGATCGTTTGGGGGATAAAATCAGTATGAAATACTCTAATAATTGACTGGAAGTATACATGTGAGATGTTGGGATTAGTATGCCCTTAAGACAATTATTGTAATCGAATTATCTTGTTCGAAATAATAGTAAGCTCTTTGGTGCTTCTTTATCTATATGATTGTTGGTTATTTATGCATGCAACTTTTATTAATTAATTTATTAATTTATTTAATGATTTGACCAAGTTTGCAATAAGTTGATCAAACTAGCCGTTAGAAGTTTCATGATTATTTCATAGTATGGCTTATGGTAATGGTTATAATCTTATATATTTAACTTTAGAGAAAAATTTAGGGATTTCCTCCTTGCCACAACCTAGGCCGCCCACATCCCCATGTGGGTGTGTGTGGCCCATACCCACATGGGGGTGTAGGTGGCTTAGATTGTGGCCAAGGAGGAAATCCCCTCCTTGGCCATCGACCCCCATTATCCTCTTAAAATTATTATTTATCGTAAATTAGTAATCTCAAATAAATTCACATGTAAGAATGTGAAGAAGCATAATCCATCTCACCCACTTATTCTTCTCTTCTACAATGTATGGAATATCTTTACTTTGTTCCATCTATATCTTATGTTATTGTTATATTGGGTATCTGAACGGCTCGAAACCTGTCACCCTTGAGGTCATGCACTTGATAGTTTGCAGTTGATGGGAGATCGTACCGCTAGAGAGACATGTCTATATTGATTATGCGAGGGTAGGCCGTCATCTGTTTATGATACTACATTACCACACGTTTTTTCCGAAGACTAGTATATTCTTTTTACATCATCTTTATAATCATTTCAATTGATCATTTGATTAGTATTTAATTACTAATAGTTTTAAAAAAAATCTCCACAAATTTCTCATTATACTTCACTGGGGTTTATATTGTTGGGAGTATCAGTTTTTTCCGATTCATATCTTTTGGTTCAAATGTAGCCTTAAAGCGTGAGTGGTTGTTCGGCCCATGAGGGTAGACCTATGGCTACACCATGAGGACTGGTTTTATAGCTATGATGATTATGATGATCGCTGTTTTGAACAAACGGAACATCCAAATCACATATTGTACCTTGGGGTATGAGTCACGTGCTAATATCATATTTTTATGCATTGTTAATACCATTAATTTTAGAGACATCAATACACACTTTACATTGATGTTCTCTTGTGATTTATTATTTGGATATTCAGTGGTCACCTGAGATTTCTTGTTTATTTATGCAAATTGTAATTGCTATATGCTTTTCTCTCTATGCTTATATTATTGTTGGTTTATCTATGGGAACCTACCAATATTTTCTCGTTGATCACATTAATATTTGGTCTGGATGTGGGTCAAATTCGGATGACATGTATTTAGAGAGCGAGCCCTACGACAGGTACAACTAGAGAGAAGCAAGTTTATCATTATGGTTAGGTTTTGTTTTCAATTTTGATTGTAGTTGTTGTGGACCTATCCTTGTATCAGACTGTAGCCTTTTTCATTAAAATTGATATTGTAATACTTCTGTTTTTAGAGAGACTTTTATATGCTGATTTGGCATGTTTTAGATATTATTTTTTGTTGCTTTTGTTAAATAATTTGCATGAAAACCTGTTATATTATTTTTACGCTAGGCATATTTAAATCAAAGGAAAGTGAAAAAAAGAAAAATAAAAGAAAAAAAAACATTCCATTATTTCCTTTGATTTAAACACGTCATGGGCCTTCACGTTTAGCTCTCTAGGTAATTATGTGAAAGTTCTGAAATGCCAATTTTTTTTATGTTTGAGTTTCACACACAGCACTAGCTCTTTTAAAAAAGAATTTATTGGATAAAGAAACATATGTGAATGCTCCCTAAGCAAATGATGGTTAAAAATTAGATACTACAACAGGATTCACATAATGACACAAGCTTGGATGCTTTAAAATGCCATATGGAACCACTTGTAGCTATTTATATTGGCATATATGCAATATGTTTAATCTTTTAGCACCCCCATTAACTTGAAGAAGGCAAACAAAAGGAAATAGAAAAATTATAGTTTTTTTGGATGTTTGGATATTTGATTTTAGCAAATATTGAATACTTAGGTTTATTTGTTTTTGGCTTCCAAGTATATTATAAGCATCACACTAGTCATGTGTCTTGGTATATAAATATAATATTTTTTAAATTTATGAATCATACATATATGCATAAATACTTAGTTTTTACAAGCATGCGTGCCAATATTAAAAATCTTTATGTTATTTGATGTCTTATTTGAGTTTTCTTTTATATTTTCATAACACCAAGTGCAACAAATTAATATATTAATATGTCTAATTATGTTATTTAGTGAGGTATTTGAAATATCTCTCAAATTATCATGCTATGCTATTTACAAAATTATAAAATTATGATGTGCATACATCCATTTCAACTAGAAAGTTGTTAAATTCAAATACTTACTAACAATGTATTTAAGCTTAAAGAACCAGCATTTGGAGATATAGAAGTATAAACTCACGAATAAGTGGTAATACCATTATATATATTTGATCTATAAAGATCAATATTTGCATACCAAAAGTCTAACAGTCAAATATGATGGGAATTTGTGAATTCACTAATATTTTTTTCTACATGAGGAATATATAGAGATACAATGGTACAATGTATTTACTCCTCATTACTCCTCATTACTCCTAATTATATACTTTACCATATTCTCACCTATAGAATAGGTAACTAATAATCCACATAATTTCACAATATATGATTACCATATATTGTGTCATTGACTCATGCTAACACTCCCCCTCAAGTTGGCGCTACACATCAATCATGCCTAACTTGTTCAGTGAGTCATAAAACGCCTTCTTGGAGACTCCCTTGATAAGTATGTCTGCAAGTTGTTCTTTAGTTGGAACAAAAGGAAAGATAATACTATTGGCATCTAGATTTTCCTTTATAAAGTGACGATCAACCTCCACACGTTTTGTTCGATCATGTTGCACTGGATTTCGTGATATATCAATGACCGCCTTATTGTCACAATACAACTCTATAGAACTTGTGAGTCTAAAACCAAGATCATGTAACAACCTTTTCAGCCATAGTAATTCGCACACTCCTTGAGCCATACTTCTATATTCTACCTCGCATTAGATCATGCCACAACTTTCTGCTTCTTACTCTTCTATGTAACCAGATTACCTCCTACAAAAGTAAAGTAGCCTGAAGTGGATCTTCTTTCTGTAATATTTCTGCACAATCTTTATCCGTGAAGCCACAAACCTTCGTCACATTGTTGTGTTTTGAAAACAACACACCTCTTCCTGAGGCTGACTTCAAATACTTTAAAATACGCATAACAACCTCCATGTGACTCACTTGGATTATGCATGAACTGACTTACCACGCTTACTGCGTAGGCAACATCTGGTCTTGTGTGAGCCAAATAAATCAAGCGCCTAACCAACCTCTGATAACAAGCTCGATCAGTAGGAATCTGATCTGGGTATTCAGCCAAACAATGGTTTTGTTCAATAGGAGTATCCATAGGTCTGCAATCTAACAATCCTGTCTCTGTCAGCAAGTCAAGGATGTATTTTCTCTGGCACAGATATATATCTTCTTTCCCTATGGCCACCTCAATTCCTTAGAAATACTTGAGTTCACCCAGCTCCTTCATTTTAAATTCAGATGCTAGTTGTTTCTGTAATCTATCCATCTCAACCGTGTCATCACCAGTGATCACCCTATCATCCACATAAATAATTAGAGCAGTTACCTTTCCCTGTTGATGCTTGAGGAACAGAGTATGGTCTGAAGTGCTCTGCTTGTAGCCAACCTTCTGCATGAAGTTTGAGAACTTTCCAAACCAGGCACGAGGTGATTGTTTGAGGCCATACAATGACTTTCAATTTGCATACAAAATCACCAGAAGAAGAAACAACATATCCAGGTGGAAGATTCATGTACACTTCCTCAACTAACTCTCCATGAAGAAAAGCATTCTTGACATCGAACTGTCGGAGTGGCCAGTTCAAGTTAGCAGCAAACGAGAGTAGACGAATGGTATTTATCTTGGCAACAGGAGCAAACGTCTCATCGTAGTCTATCCCATACGTTTGAGCAAACCCCTTTGCCACAAGGCGTGCTTTGTACCTGTTCACCGGCCCATCTGCATTGTGCTTAACAGTAAACACCCAGCGACAATCTACATCCTTCTTGCCTTGTGGTGGAGGCACCAGTTGCCAAGTATCATTCTTCTACAATGCATCCATCTCTTTCTCCATTGCTTTCCTCCACTTTGGATCTCCCAATGCATCCTGCACTTTGTTAGGTACTAATACAGCAGATATTTGATTCACAAATGATTCATATGACTTAGATAACCTCCTAGTGGACATATAGTTGGCTAAGGATATTTTGCTTTGGCAGTGAGGGTAGGTTCATACCTTTTGACTGATTGACCCCGAGTGGACCTATTGGGTAACACATATTGCTCAACCCTAGATTCACTAGTATCTGTGGATGGACGTACCTTAGATAAGTGATATTCTGCACTAGGAAGTTGAGAGTCGGGGGGTAGACGTGCTGATAGGAGAGGCGGTTGTATCTTCCTCATTCTCAGTGATATAAGCTGGTGTATCTTTTTCAAAATATGAATCCTCCCCCTGAAGGGTTCTATCTTCCTCATTTTCAGTGATAGAAGCTGGTGTCTGATTGTTTGAAAGTGACATACTAGAGGCAACTGGACTATCCAAAAAACTCCCTTCTTGTGTGACTCCTCCTCTCTATAATACAACTCAAAATATGAATTCTCCCCCGGAAGAGTTGTATCTGAAGGCGAAAAATAACTCATGTCCTCAAAGAAAGTAACATCCATAGTGACATAGTACTTTCTGGTAGGTGGATGATAACACTTGTACCCTTTCTGAGAGCCTCCCTATCCCACAAATACACACTTTATTGCCCGGGCATCCAACTTTGAACGATGAGCATTTGAAATATGAACAAAGACAACACAACCAAATACACGAGCCGGAAGATTATGAAATGAAGGTAAAGAGACATGGGATGCAAGAACCTCAAAAGGAATTCCCCCCCAAGAACACTAGATGGAAGACGATTGATAAGATGGGAGAAGGTACTTACATCATCGCTCCAAAGATACTTAGCATATGAGCGCTAAAGAGAAGAGCACGAGCCATATCTAGTAAATGTCGATTTTTTTCTTTCGGACACTCCATTTTGCTCCGGTGTTCGTGGACATGTGGTTTGGTGAACAATCCCATGGGTTCTAAAAAACTCTTGAAAAGCATAATTAACATATTCTCCTCCATTATCAGAACGGAGAATTTTAATGGTACTTTGGTATTGTGTTTGAATAAGAGTACAAAATCCTTGGAAGGTTGGAAAGACTTTATCTTTACTTTTAAGAAGAGCAACCCATGACAATCTGGTACAATTACCGATGAACAACACAAAGTACCTCTCACCCAACATTAGAATGAATTAACTCGAAAAGAGTAGCACTTTTACTAGAAGTACTAGGAGAACAAGTAACACGATGACTCTTGGCTAAAACACAAGTTTCACAATGAAAAGGAGACGCATCCATGCCAACAAAAAGAGTAGGCATGGTTTTTCTCATAAGACTAAAAGATGGATGCCCCAAACGGCGGTGCCACACCCAAATTTTACTTAGCCGATCAGAACTCGAGGTCAAAGCGACTCGGGATTGTGCTCCTGGTTTCTCCCCTGCATATGTCTGATCCAGATGGAACAACATGCCCCTCAAATACCCCCGACCGATTACATCCTTGTTGAGAAGATCATGAAAAATCACATACATATGATAAAAGGTCACGGAGCATTTAGACTCAGTATTCAACTGGGGAACGGATATCAAATGATGAGACAAGTCAGGCACATATAACACATTATGGAGTTCTAAGATAGGAGTAATACGAATTGACCCTAACCCTAACACGGGAAACGCCTCACCATTGGCATTGGTTACATAGGACACTAATGGAGAGGACAATTCAGTAAAGTATGATTTGTCACAAGTCATTTGATCAGAGGCACCGGAAGCAATAATCCATGTATCAGACCCGACAAAGGTAGAAACTTTTAAAGCCATACCAATTTTACCTCGACCAGCTATAGAAGCTGTATGAGTAAATCCAAAATCAGTACCGAGTGGTGAGTTGAACAGGATTCCATGAAGCAGATCCGAGTTTCTGGGTGACTACGGACGGTGGCTAAGCAACGGCTGAACTGCGTCTGAGCGAGAAGGAGATCGACGAGAAGGACAGTCTGGCCAACGGTCTGGGAGACGAAGCCGGTGGTGACGAGCCGAGGAGAGGAACAGGCTGGGAAGCAAGGCAAGGAACCGGTTGGGAAGGAGATCGGCGAAGGTGGAGTCACATCGACGATTTGGTGAGCGGAAGACGACTAGACGGGGCCGATCTGGTGAGCGACGGTCACGTCCAAGAAGAAGATCTCGTGATCGTTCTTGATCGGAAAATACCAGAGAGCAAGAGACAAAGCCCTTTCGGATCTTTGTTTTGATACCAAGTCAAATATGATGGGAATTTGTGAATTCACTAATACTTTTTCTTCTCCATAAGGAGGAATATATAGAGAAACAATGGTACAATGTATTTACTCCTCATTACTCCTCATTACTCCTAATTATATACTTTACCATATTCTCATCTATAAAATAGGTAACTAATAATCCACATAATTTCATAATATATGATTACCATATATTGTGCCATTGACTCACGCTAACACTAACTAGGCAAACCATGAATCTAATCAGCATGAACTTATGTCTTATATGTGTCAATGGTGGTACGACTAAGCCTAAATTATAATGACACGGACGGTAAAGATCTTACTTCTGTGATAGACGATCAACTTAAAAAGTCAAGGTGTAGCCATAAAACAAAACTCATATATACACGTGGAGCATGAGTCTATATTGAAGTAATGCACTTATTAATCTCGCTCCTAAGGCAGAGTTGCTTTATAGAGAGGTCAGTGTTAGGATTGGTATAAAACTCTTAATGGATCCAAGATCATGAGCAGCATACTTCAGAGGATTCACTTACGTAAGGCACATCGTGGTGGCTGCACCAAAGGTGATAGGCTAACTTGATAGTTTTCTCAATAGATTCGATACCAAGCGTATGTCCCTATTAACGCGTCAACCCATTGATTCTATGGCGTGAAGCTTCTATGTGTGGTTTTGTTAATTTACGATAAAAGGTGCCTAGTTCAAGGTTTAAATTTCATTATGGCCTACTCGATCGAGCTGCAACTAATGTCACTAAGTGTATGTTCAAGTCTGAAAATTACCTACACCTGTTGCATAAGAGTATGCACACAGATCATATTATTTTATATATTATCTATCGTCTTGAAATTTCATTTTTTAGGGAGATTATTGGTTGTTTTATTTTTATAAAAAATTCCTGCAACATCTTTTTTTTGAAAGGTACTAATTATGCTTCATTAACTCAAGAATAAAATGTAGAATACACTTCGGAGAAAACATATTGTTCTAGACTATTCTTGAAAATAGACAGGAGAGTGGACACAAGTGCAGTCATCCACAACTAACCAATCATAGACTGGAACAAATATAAAATCTGAAACATGATGAATTCACTACACAAATTAGGACCAGTAAACTAAAGGGATGTGTTAAAGTGTGTGACCCGAATTCGGTTTAGTGACCCGACCCGAAGAGCTCGCGGTGCGACATGTATTGGGAAATTTTCAGGGCTCTGTGGTGGTAGCGGTATGGACCTTTTCTGTTTTCCCCATATAAATATGATGTAATCTAGGGTTTCGGCTTTAACCTATTTTTAGCCGCCGCACTTCTCCCCCTTTTGTACCAGATCTTCGATATAGTGAATTTCTCTCCTCTGCCCGTGGTTTTTCCCCGTCTTGGGGTTTCCACGTAAATCTGTGTGTTTTTGCTTGGGTTTTTCATTGTCTGTTCTTGATCAAACTCGTAACAAGTGGTATCAGGGCAAGGTTCGATTTTTCCGCTAATAGCAACAATGAAATACGACATTCCGCTTTTGGATCGCAACACCAGATTTTCGCTATGGCAGGTCAAGATGCGGGCTGTTCTTGCACAGATGGATTTGGATGATGCGCTGCTAGGGTTTGATAAGATGCCCTCGTCTTGGACGCTGGAGGAAAAACATCGTAAGGATCGAAAGGCCCTATCTCAGATTCACCTTCATCTGTCGAATCAGATTTTACAGGATGTTTTGAAGGAGAAAACCGCCGCTGCTTTGTGGTTGAAGTTGGAGCAGTTGTGCATGACGAAAAGTCTAACCAGCAAACTGCATCTGAAGCAGCGATTATATTCTCACCGTATGTCTGAAGGTACGTCTTTGGATGAACACTTAACTATCTTTAAAGAGATTGTTTCTGATCTTGAGACATTGGAGGTTAAGTATGATGAAGAAGATTTAGGGTTGATTCTATTATGTTCGCTGCCTTCTTCATATATGACTTTCAGAGATACTATTTTATATAGTCGTGATACTCTAACAATAGATGAAGTTTATGATGCTCTATTCTCCAAGGAGAAGATGAAGCAGCTTGTGACAGGATCTGAAGGTCAGGGAGAGGGCCTTATTATTCGAGGGAGGCCACAAGAGAGAAATTCAGGAGGTGATGTGAGAGGCAGACCGAAATCTAGCAACAGAGACAAGATCTGCAGGTACTGTAAGAAAAAGGGGCACATAAAGTCTGAATGTTATAAGTTGCAGAATAAAAATAAAAGAGCTGCTGGCAATCAGAAAGGAAAACAACAGGAAAATTCTGGTGAAGCTGGTGTTGCTGAAGATAATCACAGTGATGGAGAGCTCCTAGTTGCTTCTGATGGTGACTCCAAACCTTGCGAGGATTGGATTCTTGATTCAGGTTGTACATTTCATATGTGTCCTAACCGGGACTGGTTTTCAACATATGAAACTGTCTCTAAAGGTGCAGTGTTGATGGGAAATAATGCATCTTGCAAGGTAATTGGCATTGGGACTGTCAGAATTAAGATGTTTGATGGAATTGTCAGAACACTTGGTGAAGTGAGACACGTTCCAGATCTGAAGAGAAATCTTATATCCTTGAGTACTCTTGATTCTAAAGGGTACAAGTACACTGGTGAAGGTGGAGTTCTGAAGGTTAGCAAAGGTGCCCTTGTTGCAATGAAAGGACAGAGAAGATCTGCAAACTTATATGTCTTGCAGGGTTCTACAGTTACAGGTGATGCAGCAGTAACTACGTCTTGCTTGTCCGATGGTGAGGTTACTAGACTTTGGCATATGCGTCTTGGACATATGAGTGAGAATGGAATGGCTGAATTAAGCAGAAGAGGACTGCTTGATGGTCAGAGCATCAGTAAATTGAAGTTCTGCGAGCATTGCATTTTTGGGAAGCAGAAGAGAGTCAGATTCATGAAAGGCATCCACAATACAAAGGGTGTACTTGATTATATACATTCTGATCTTTGGGGACCGTCTAGGGTGCCTTCTAAGGGAGGCGCTAATTATATGCTCACCATCATTGATGACTTTTCCAAAAAAGTTTGGGCGTTCTTCTTGAAGCAAAAAAGTGATGTGTTAGCTACATTTAAAGAGTGGAAGATTATGACTGAGAAGCAAACAGGGAAGCAGATAAAATATCTCCGCACTGATAATGGCTTGGAGTTTTGTTCTGATGAGTTTAATGTTTTATGCAAATCAGAAGGAATCATGAGACATCGTACAGTTCGTCATACTCCGCAGCAAAATGGTGTGGCAGAGCGCATAAATAAGACATTGATGGAGAAAGTACGTTGTATGCTCTCTAATGCAGGTTTAGCTAAGTCTTTCTGGGCAGAAGCCGCTTCTTTAGCTTGCTTCCTTGTTAATCGCTCTCCTTCTACTGCTATCGAAAAGAAGACTCCACAAGAGGTATGGTCCGGTACTCCTGCTAGTTATTCTGATTTGAAGGTTTTTGGTTGTCCTGCATATGCTCATGTTAATAATGGGAAACTGGAACCTAGATCTATAAAGTGTGTCTTTATTGGCTATAAACCTGGTGTTAAGGGATATAAATTATGGTGTCCAGAAACTGGAAAAGTCTTAATCAGTAGGGATGTTATCTTTGATGAAACTGCTATGCTTTCTGACTCGTCTTCTAGAGATACTTGTGATAAAACCCCACAGAAATCAAGCACGCAGGTTGAGTTTGAGATTCAGTCAGGACTTATGCCAAACTCTACGTCTCAGTCCAGTTCAGAGATGCAGGATGGTGCTGCTCCCTCACCACCACGAGTCACACCACAATATTCTATTGCTAAAGACAGGCCTAGGAGAGATATAAGGCCTCCGCAGAGGTTTGGTGAGGCTGATTTGGTTGCTTATGCCTTAAATGTGGCCGAAGGTATTGATTCTAGTGAAGAACCTTCTACCTACTCAGATGCAATTAATTGTAATGATTCTGGCAGATGGATGATTGCCATGCAAGAGGAGATGGAATCACTTCATAAAAATGGCACATGGGACTTAGTACGATTACCTAAGGGTAAGAAAGCTGTTCGTTGTAAATGGGTGTTTAAAAGGAAGGAAGGAATACCAGAAGTTGAAGAAGCCAGATATAAAGCAAGACTAGTTGCAAAAGGCTATAGCCAGGTTCCAGGTGTAGACTTCACAGATGTGTTTTCTCCCGTTGTAAAGCATAGTTCGATTCGAGCTTTGCTTGGTATCGTTGCCATGCACGATTTTGAGCTTGAGCAGTTGGATGTGAAGACAGCTTTCTTGCATGGAGAACTTGAGGAGGACATATACATGCAACAACCAGAGGGCTTTATAGCCTCAGGAAAGGAAGACTTTGTTTGCATGTTGAAAAAGTCTCTTTATGGCCTTAAGCAATCGCCTAGGCAATGGTATAAGAGGTTTGATTCATTTATGACTACTCATGGGTTCAATAGAAGCAGTTTTGACAGTTGTGTCTATTTTAAGAAGAGTGTTGATGGGTCGTTTGTTTACCTACTCTTATACGTTGATGATATGTTAATAGCAGCCAAGGATAAAGAAGAGATAAGAAAGGTCAAAGTGCAGCTTAGTAAGGAGTTCGAGATGAAAGATTTGGGAGCGGCAAAGAAGATACTTGGGATGGAGATTCTGAGAGATAGAAAAGCAGGAAAAGTGTACCTTAGTCAGAAAGGTTATATTGAGAAAGTTCTCTGCAGATTTAATATGCAGAAATCTAAACCTGTTACTACTCCATTAGCAGCTCATTTCAGACTTTCATCTACTTTATCTCCACAATCAGATGATGAGATTGATTATATGTCACGAGTTCCATATTCTAGTGCAGTGGGATCTCTCATGTATGCTATGGTCTGTTCACGTCCAGATTTATCATATGCTGTCAGTGCAGTTAGCAGGTACATGGCAAATCCTGGTAAAGAACATTGGAAAGCGGTCCAATGGATTTTCAGATACTTACGTGGCACTACTGACATTTGTTTGCATTTCGGGAGAAATAGAGATGGAGTCATCGGTTATGTAGATTCTGATTTTGCTGGAGACCTTGATAAAAGGAGATCACTTACAGGGTATGTTTTTACTGTTGGTGGTTGCGCTATCAGTTGGAAAGCTACTTTGCAGACTACAGTTGCACTGTCAACTACAGAGGCTGAGTACATGGCTATTACAGAGGCTTGTAAGGAAGCTATTTGGTTGAAAGGACTGTTTGGTGAACTTAGTGAAGATTTACAGATTACAACAGTCTTTTGTGACAGTCAGAGTGCTATTTTCCTTACAAAGGATCAGATGTTTCATGAGAGAACAAAGCACATCGATGTGCGGTATCATTTTGTGCGTGAGATTATTGCTCGTGGTGATATTGTAGTGAGCAAAGTTAGTACACACGACAATCCTGCTGATATGATGACCAAGTCACTCCCTATAGCCAAGTTTGAGCATTGCTTGGACTTGGTAGGTGTTCGTTGCTGAGTTAAGCCCTTTGGGGCTTTTGTGGAAGAGGTGGAGATCAGTTTCATCGAAGATTGTGCGTATTATTCCTTGCATTGGAATTCGTGTCAAGGTGGAGATTGTTAAAGTGTGTGACCCGAATCCGGTTTAGTGACCCGACCCGAAGAGCTCGCGGTGCGACATGTATTGGGAAATTTTCAGGGCTCTGTGGTGGTAGCGGAGGGATCGGGCCGATAGCGTATGGACCTTTTCTGTTTTCCCCATATAAATATGATGTAATCTAGGGTTTCGGCTTTAACCTATTTTTAGCCGCCGCACTTCTCTCCCTTTTGTACCAGATCTTCGATATAGTGAATTTCTCTCCTCTGCCCGTGGTTTTTCCCCGTCTTGGGGTTTCCACGTAAATCTGTGTGTTTTTGCTTGGGTTTTTCATTGTCTGTTCTTGATCAAACTCGTAACAGGATGCGATAGTTCTGCAGCTTTCCCATCCATCTGATAGAAACACTTAGTACACGAATCCGGGCATCCCAAACCAAGGGTAGACATATTGTTGCTGCTGGGTACTCTTAACCCGGCGTGTACTCCTCCGAGGACGAGACAGATGGGAAGCCCTCTTAGTACGAGTGCCTTGATTGGATCTGGCATTTGAAGTTCTCTTATTCAAAATGTTAGTAATCATCACCTTCCACTCCACTGTGTCTACAACAATCGGATCTGGGGGTATCAAAATCAGTAGTTGCAGTATCACAATCATTCTGTACACTAGACAGATCAGCTGAAGAGCACCTATTCTGAAACGCTGATGCGTCAATAGTATTTACTAATCTGTCACGACCAGGTGTATCCACTGATGGAGTGGTATGAATTTCAGGGTCAATTAATGGAGGGTACATCCACAGTCATTGAGTCATTAGCAACCTTACAACTTTTATTAATATATTTATTCATTTATATAATGATTTGACCAAGTTTACGATATGTTGATCAAACAAGCTGTGTGCTGTTAGAAGTTTCATGATTATTTATTAGAATGACTTATATATTTAAAATTATTATGTATCATAAATAAGTAACCTTATATAAATTCTCATGTATGAAGGAGAATAAGAACAATATCCATCTCCCCTTCATCTGTACCTTATGTTACTGTTATATTGGGTATCTGAACTGCTCGAAACCCATCACCGTTGAGTTCGTGCACTCGATAGTTTAGTGCCAGGGGGATATGTCTATAGAGAATAATGGGTATCATACGGCATATGAGAGGGTCTCTCATATGCCCTCTCACATAAAGGGGGCAAGTACAACAAGTACAAGCCCATGTGAGCTTGTACTTGCCCCCTTTATGTGAGATGGCATATGAGAGACCCCTCTCATATGGCGTATGATACCCATTATTCTAATGTCTATATTGATCGTGCAGGATTGGCCGTCATCTCTTTAGGGTAGTGAGCATCACACGCTTTCTGCAAAGACTGGAATATTCATTTTTCATTATCTTTTTAGATCATCTTTATAATCATTTCGATTGATCAGCAGATTTGTATTAAGTTAATAGTTAATTATAATTTTAGAAAAAATCTTCCAACAAATTTCTGGTTGTACATTGCCAATGTTTATACTGTTGAGAGTATCAGTTTTTTTTCCTATTCCTATCGTTTGGTTCAGATGTAGGACTGTACCTGCATCAATATGTCAGTCTTTAAACTCACATTGATTCTCGTCAGGGCTTCCGAAAGGTCGATCCAGACCGATGGGAGTTTGCCAACGAGAGATTTCTAGGCGGGCAGAAGCATCTGTTGAAGGACATCAAGAGACGTCGTCACCATCAACCAGGAGGCCAGTTCCAACAAGGGCAGGCAATCGAGCTAGGACATGATCAGTTTGGTCTCGAAGACGAAGCGAACCAGCTGAAGAGGGACCGACGCGTTCTGATTGCGGAGATCGCAAAGCTCAGGCAGCAGCAGCAGACTTCTGATGCCCAGGTGACTGCGATGCAGCAAAGGATTCAATGGTCGGAGAGGAAACAGAAGCAGATGATGGTGTTCTTGGCCAAGGCTGTCAAGAACCCGGCCCTTGTCAATGAGCTGCTGCTCCATAGCGAGCATAAGCAGCAGATGCTGGAGTCGATGGGCCTCAAGAAGAGGAGATCGGGAGTAAGGCCGAGGGTTGAGGATCTGCAAGCAAGCGAATTAGTTGAAGCCGAGCTGGATTTTGAAAATATGATGTCCGAGGTGGTTGGCACTGGTGGCAGCGGATGGAGCAGAGAGCAGCTGGTGATGCTGGAATCGAGCAGTCGGGATGCTGGAGGCAGCAGTGAAGCGATATGGGAGGAGCTACTGGACGAGGGTCTGCTGCTATCACAAGCCGGAACTGAAGTGGATGCGGAGGAGCTGGTTGCAGATGCAGTCGGGGAATTGGTTGCAGATGCAGTCGGATGGGATGATGAGGATCATGTCTGAGCTCTGGCCCTTGGGGGGGACGAGATGTCACTTCTGGATTCTTCTGACCCTTGGGTCAAAAGAAAGACTGAGATATGAGGCACATGTGCTTCTAATTCTCTGGTTTCTAGTTTCGTGTATACTGGAAAAACTTGGCGTGTTCTTGGTCTCTCGTCCGGCTTTTGCTGTAAATTATTTAGCTAGCAACTGCTGATGATGGTAATTATGATAAAAATGTACATGTGAGGGCAAAATGAGTTCCAGTTGGAAATGCACACGCGGATGCATGGCTTTTCAACTTCTGGGAAATCTTTGCCCTGCCTTTGTCTTCATGTTTGAGTCGGAGGAAATCCAAACCTATGTATCATGAACTAGAATTCCCTTGATGCATGCACCCTAAAGTTTGATGATGGTTTGTGCTTGAGGATAGAATCTTGCTTCTACTCTTTGCTGATTCCATTGTTCTAGATTGGGTATTCAAATTTAGAGTGGCCCATGCTCTTTCTGTTGCAAGTTAAGCTTAGCTTGTTAGAGCTAAATTTTCTATTATACTCAATGTTCCAGTACTCAGTTTTGGATATGTCTATCATTCTTTTAGTACTATGACTACTAGCTAGCAAGGGGCCTCCATTCTGTTGAAAGATAAGATAAACATGTGAAAAAATTGTGGGTGAAGAAAATGACACAGCCATAGCAAGAACAACACAATGGACAACGGAATAGACAAGTCAGTTGGGCCTTCGCATCTCCTGTGATCACATATATTTCCATGGTAACTCTTCATGATATTTCCATATCCTTGTATTAAAACAAGGCCCTAGAAATGAAGTGAAAAGCACTTAGATGATGCCAAGAGGCAGGAATGAGAGCACAGGAGGAGTCCCCATCTCTCCCCTCTAACGAACTCAAGACCACGGTTGGTGCCTTGTCTTCCCCTTATTGGGCTTTGTTGGGCCCCCGGCAGCGCTTGCTTCTCACGCCAACCCCGTGAAGCCTCCGTCTCCCTTGAGCCGTACCTTCTCTCATTAAATGCTTTCCCACGGGGACGTATTTGAATGGCCCATGCTGCCATGCATGGGAAACAAAAGCTTCAAACGTTTCCGTTCATATTACCGTTCTTGCACATATGTGAATGCCTTAACGATCTTAAGAATATCTCTGATTACTATGATTATGCTTAAACTTAGTTTGAATTATAAAATAACTATAATAACAACCTCGAACGTCAACAAGACAACGACCACACACTCTGTTGCACAGCCAGAGAATTTTCCAATAAAATCAGCATTGTTGGTATACTACAACAGCACACTTTCTCTGCATGGCAAGCACTAGAACTGATAATAAAAACAACTCCATTCACAAGTCACAAGAAAGACAGAAAATCAAACGTGAGATACATAAAAAGGAACAACCAAAAGTCTCTGTACTAAAAGGATCTCTAAAGCTTTTACCCCCCTCAAGATTTCTCTTACAGTTTAGCCTATTACAAGATACAGCAGTGGACCACCTCCCACATTAAATTCGGCTCCTCAGAGCTCAACAGATGCACTGTCATCTTTCATCCTTCTTCCCCCCCTCTCACCTCTTCTGTTAGAATTCTCTTTGTCCTTCTCTCTCTCATATCATTTGCCAACTAGCTAGCTTCCTTTTAGTACAGTACTAGTTTAACTGCTCTTTCTTGAACTCTCTCTATCTGATTCAAAATCATGGTGTAAAAATATTAAAATAATAATAATGGGCCATCACTCTTGCTGCAACAAGCAGAAGGTTAGGAGGGGGCTGTGGTCTCCTGAGGAGGATGAGAAGCTCATCAAGTACATCACCGCCCACGGCCATGGCTGCTGGAGTTCTGTCCCTAGACTTGCAGGTGCGCATGCACGCATATGCACGCAGCTCTTAATTTATTTTCTATCCTTAAATTTGTTCATCAAATATTGTGAAGGGTTGCAAAGATGTGGCAAGAGCTGCAGGTTGAGATGGATCAATTATCTAAGGCCGGACTTGAAGAGAGGGAGCTTCTCTCCCCAAGAGGAATCTCTCATCATTGAGCTCCATAGTATTCTGGGAAACAGGTATCTAATGAAATTAGCCTAGTTTAGATTTATGGCAAATAGTTAATCATTTTGTGTCTGATTTATGCAAAGATGGGCTCAAATAGCAAAGCACTTGCCTGGGAGAACAGACAATGAGGTGAAGAATTTTTGGAACTCAACCATCAAGAAGAAGCTCATCATCTCTCATCATCCTATGGATCATCATGCACCTGGACTTAACGCTACTACTAGTACTAGTACTCTTCCTCAACATTATCAAATCCCAAACCATTCTCTTTCAATGAATTCCCCTCAAATGCTCCCAATTATCCTAAACAGTACTCCCTACACAAATAATCACATGATGTACGGCACCCAAGAGGACCATCATCTTCATCTCCCCAAAGTCCACACTGTGCATGAAGACATCAATATAGTGCAAGGCCTGTTGGATAGCTACACTGTGGATGATCATCGGCCCAGTGAGTATGCATACTCAACATCACCATGGCCTTTGGATCTTCATCAGCAACATCATCATGCCAATGGAATTCTACTACTTCCCTCAACATACAATGATCAAGTGGCCGCGACCAATGCCCAAGAATGCGGTACTAATATTGATCTTCCAACCATGTCGACGTTGGATGAGAAAGGCCCAATCAATTCTTCAGGACTTTCTCCTAGCGCAATGGATCACTACGTCAACATGGAAGCACTACTCATGAGATCAGCATCGTCTGCAGGATTGTTGACAGCCGATAATCTTCCCATTGATCCTAGCCTTCTTCATCCACAATGGTTTGCCTGATGTTGAATTTTTACCTGTCAGCAGTATATATAAATCTTTTATATATAGTTCTTTGGTTTAACCATTCGGATGAATGTGCATGTATATGCATAGATGGATATGTGAGCCAATTGAAAACTGAATACATGCTATGCATCATGCATGTTGTACAGAGTTGATTCCCATATATGAGTAAGATTGAGATATCTTTAAGTGCTATGATCAATTGATTCCTCCTCCAAATACACATGCTGACATGCATGAGAATACAATGAGTAAGTCAAGCCAATAGGGAAGATGAATTACTACAAGTCAAGAGCTTGGAAAACAGAAAGAAACTCTAGCATCCCCGGCCAAGTACTTTCCCCATGGAATTAAATGCCAAGATTGGTCTTCTCTCACTCTCTCCCTGCATGGTATGTACGTGAGGTAAGGACAAATGAAATAAATAGGCAAGATTTTTGAACGTGAGCCATTTGCATGTGGTTGTTGCTTGCAACAGCCACAATGGTGTTGGCAAGATTTCTGAACGTCAAAAAAGCTGTGGATTTCCTGGTCTTTATTGGGAAACAATATTTACAATTTGTGAATACATAAAACCAACAAGGAATAACATGTGGAGCAAGCAAGCAATGCATATCATATATAGTTGAATCAAGTTAAAGCATTTAAAAATAAAATGCAAATGCAAATACCAATAAAAATTTAAAAATATTAACTATCATAGTTGGTAGAGCTTTGCATACTTGCGGAATTTCTGTTTGATTTGTAATGATCTGCGTTTAGTACTGTCCGACCATGTTGATATCCTGTCACTTTTTTTCATACACCAACCTGATTACTTGCCATATGTAACCTGCATAAGAAAATTAAGAACATGGAGGTGGATCCTGATTTCTTAATGGGTTTAGATCTACTAGGATTCGGCCCGCATTCAACCCCGTATTGCGGCGCCGACAAACTCCGGCATAATCCGCATATTATGTCTTAATAATAGTTTTGTTTCATGTTATTACTTTAAAAGTTACTTTGCTACACTCTTATGAATCACTTTAAATGTTTTGAAAACGTTTTAAAATTATGCTCAAGAGCTTTTCCAAGTGTTTATAGGACATAATATTGATTTCAGGAAAATTATCTTGTACGTCAGTCGACTACTAGTTGCTGAAATAGAACTAAGCTAGGGCAATGTTAAGAAACTAGTCGCCCAACGTTATGTGACTAGTCAGCTATAGTGGTTACACTATAGTCGACTAGTTCTTGTAATAGGATTGAGTCGATCGACCAAATGCTCTCAGAATTTTGACGGTGCAAGACTAGTCAACCACTGTTGATCGACTAGTCGACTAGCTAGCTGTATGCTAGCCAACTAGTAGTGGATGTGTTGGGATCCTAAGACGACAATTAAACAGTATTATAGGGTGATGAATAATATTTATAAAATAAAAGCACTAAATGAAAATTTTCACCTATGTGTTTAGCTAAGTGTTTATATAACTTAATCAATAATTCTCAATACTAGTGATTAAATTAGGATGTTTTGGTTTATGAGTATCTTTGATGTCTTTGGTTGTGCACAGAGCAAAAACTTAATTAATGCAATGTAAGAAAAATGTGGACGGAGTAAAAATTTAAGCGTCACCGGAATAGAGCAAAACGGCTAGTGCGCAAAATAACTCCCCGAAAAAAATTACAACAAAAAAAAGTCTCCAAAATTTTGTAGGGTTTTTTAGAATTCGGTCTCCCAAAAAATGGGTTATTCGAAAAGAGTCTTCCAAATCAGAGCATTTGCGATTTAGTCCCTTAAATCATTTAACTCACTCGAAAAGAGTCCCTTTTGAGACTTAATTGCAATATTATTTTTTAGAATCGGTCTTCTAAAAGAACTCTTTTCGAGTGATTTATACGATTTGGGGGCTAAATCGTAAATGCTATGATTTGAGGGACCTTTTCCGAATAACCCATTTTGTGGAGAACAGAATTCTAAAATCCCATTTTTTTAAAGAAAAATGGAAGTAGAAGGGAGAGGAAAGTAGAAGTTACCGCAAAATCTCTGCGAGAAGACGATGCCTGAAACACACGTAGAAATCGCAGTTCGAATATGAAATTCAACAGAACAAATCGCCACCAAAAATTCTCAAAATCAGCAGAAAGTGACGAAGGCAACCCGAAACCAGCGTCAATCTCAGCAAGAAGGTGTGGCAAGAAACAAACTCCCTCTCCTAATTAAAGCGAGAACATTATGGATGCGGAAACCCTAGATCCTTCAATAGGACTGTGCCCCCGTCCCAAAGTAACTCCCTATTACTTTTCGATGGAGATGCTTCATTTATCTTCGAGCTTCTCCACGCGGCGATCGCATCTCAGCAGCGCCACCTTTCGAACTCTTGTCCGCATCTTCTCCCTTTGCCTCGACAACGGCGAATCCCTAAAACCCTCTCAGCATCAAAACCCGAACCCTAGCCCTAGCTTGGACTCCGACGCCACTGGAAATTCTAAGTCGAAACGCACTGCCTTTCCCGATGATTCTCTCCGACTACCAGCCGGTGATACAAACCTTGAATCGGGGACTCGAAAGTGGAACGAGCAGGAGAGGCCATGTGCTTATGGGGCAATAAAGAAAGGTGAGGCCTTTACTAATTTCGATATAGAGAAGGAATTAGAGTTTGATGATGAATGCAACGATGAGGAGTTGCTTCAATGCATTATTACATATTGTGCGAAGCTCATAGAGGGCTCATCGGATGGTTCAAATTTGCTTTCAAAGGATCAGAATGGGAGTTTTCGGCTCGAGAAAGCAGGAGAAAGAACAGGGCAAGATATAGACATCATTGCTAAGTTGAATTCTACTGATGAATTGAAGTGTGAGAAGTCTACAAGAGTTGAGGATGTAAGAGAATTAGGAGAAGGAACCCAACAAGAATCATGTGCATATTCTGATTCTTTTGTGAGTGATGATTTTAGGGATAGAAACTTAGAAGATGGCGAGGTTGACGGTAAAGATTTTGAAGAAGGAGAAATTCCAAATGAGTTCGACAATTCAAATCAATCGTTGGACTTGGTGCATGAAAAGTTAGACGAAAGCTCAGCATCTTTGGGGTTTGATAAGAATGTGAGTTCAATTCTTGCTTATGGTCCCTGCTGGAATAATGAACTTTATTCCAGGAATAGATTGTCCGGTAATAGCCACAGGATTAAAACATTTGCCCATGGCGGCGATGGAGCCATTGCAGATATTGAGCAGAAAGCTACTGATCCCACAACAATCAAGGAAAACAGAAAGTCGTATGTGACTGAGGTATTGCTGCAATAATCCCCCTTCTTTAATTTTTATGATTTTTCACTTATTCAGATGTTAGCTAAAAAGATTAGTTGCTTTGTCTGATACATACTTGGATATTCTGTTACACTTTCCTTGTGGGGAAGTTATTGGTTTGGGACAGTTTGGTGTGACTGGGAAATATGTCTCACTAAGACAAGTTTTGGGATAAGTGGCATGTCCAAGGGAATGTTGGGACACTTCTGGGATTGAGTTGAGACATTGTGAAAAGGGAGCTTGATGGTGTCGCTTTTATGTAGCGCGGTATCTTTTTAATCTACTAGAAATTCCAAACTTAATTTATTATATCATATATTGGATATCGTAATGCAAATACCATAGGTAACCACACAAAAAATAATTTAGGAACAAACATTCACACATGCATTGTATATGGCAATGAAAATAGAATTGATTAACAAATTTTTAACTAAGAATATGTCTAACATCGATTGACACATTTTCTAACATGAGTTGTTCAACAATTTTAAGCATAAAAAATTAGGAAAATTTGGTTCAGAGTTATTTACTAAATAGTGTTCATTTATTAACAATTTCCCTAAAATTTAACATTCATCAACTAATGAAACTTAACAAAAATTTAATAGTTATCAACGAATTTGATTATCAAATAACACACTTTTAACCCATATGAAACCATAATTCATCCAAGTAAGAGCACATAACATTATGAAAAAAACAGTAATTAAAAAACAATTAACATGCTGCCAAAAAATTTCAATATATAGCCAGAGGTCTAGAACCGCCAAAGCACCCAATTCATAACCCAAATAACCAAAATGCACATTATGCATCTCCCCAACTTTCATGATAATTCGGTGTAGTTACTTTTCTCACTCTTCCACCTACAAATTCCCACATCAAATTCACATCAATAGCAACAATTGACCTTGGGTTGGCCATCGTTCTCTTCGGAGGCTAGCCAAAGTCAGCCAACAAGGGCATTGAGGCCTTGCCTAGTAGGCGTAGACCTTAGTATGTGTTGTATGGTAAGTATGGAATACACAATTTGTAAAAGGTAAAGGATGTGGACACATCTATTATAATATACCATAACATATTATATATATGTATGCATATGTATATTTATGTACTCAACAAACAAAATACGAAAGGTGTCATCTAACAATATAATTTTTAAGCATATGATTTAAACAAGTTCTTCATTACATCTTGTATGGCAATGACTATTATAATCTTATATATTATATTATATATATTTTTGTGTACAACAAACAAAATATAAAAGATAGCATCAAACAATATAATTTTAAACACATAATCTAGAAAAATTCTTCACTATATCTTGTATTTACATTTTTAGTTTTCTTAAGCATACACAATATCACAAGTATAACTAACCAAATTACATATAAGTTTCAAAAACTACAAATATACACCGCACAAAATAAAAGTATATAGGTAATTGTTTCATGCATATGGCTGATAAGTATTGAATGATACGTGTTTGAAAAGTGTCTTAGAAGTATATGTGTTGGTATATGTGTCAACATGGCTGATAGAAGTGACTATGCTAAATAGGGCCTTGCGAAAGGGGCAAGGGGAGGGTGCTAGGAAGAAGGTCAGGCCTTCGTGTGACCTATTGTTGGAAGCAGGGTATGGCAGCGTCGGGTGGCGGTTAGCTTGCTGGAGGTGGGGTAGGGTGGCCATCGAAGGGGTCAGGAGAAGAAGGGGTTAATATCATCATGGTCTTGAGTGTAGGTGGGTGGGTGGAGAATGAGAATCCCATTTTTTCTCTTGTCCCAAAAAACGTGAGAAATATTTGCCTTGGGGCGCCTATTCATATATCTACGAGGACAATAGAGTGGGATATTTTGGCTCTTGTCCCAACTTTTGTTCTAGGAATCAATAACATCCCTTTTCCCAATAGAAATATTCCATACCAACAGCACAAGTAAATGTACTAGAAGATGCCCCATAATCCTCATTGGATTCAAATGGAAGATGACTGTTTACACGCATTCATCTAATTGTAGACCTAACAAGGTGATCATTTTCATCGATAACATACAGTATGGGTCCCCTATCATGCATTCATTAGTATTTTGAATTGTATACCTAACACGGTACTATTTTCTCATTGCTAATTTGCTACTCGTCCAATGTGAGCTGCATGTTAGCCTGACTAGTTAAGATCGTAGAATGACACATTAAGCTGTAATACCTTCAGGTGTTGACATAACGGAAATCATTAAGCTTCCTTCTATGACATTTTGATTAAGTAGTAGATGCCTACTTCATTTCTTTGCATGGATATACATTATTTGTAAGTTTAGCATGCTTGAAGGGTATTCATTATTTATTGTAAACATATCTATTGTCTATTTTAGTAAGTTACAAATCTAGATATTCGAAATTTACTTATAGATAAATGGAAGAAATATGTGCACGTTCACTTTACCACATGTAATGGATGCTCAATTTCGTTTGGTGTAGAAAGTGAGGATTTAGAATAATGAGATGGGGAGTTGGTGCATTAACTCGTATTATATCGGACATACAAGAGTGAGTCGAATTCAGTTTCCCTTCATTGGGTTGGTTCAGGTAGATATGTATTATATTCCAAACATATGAATTTTTTGTCCTACCACCATGTAGATACAATAGAAGGAAAAAATATGTGCATTTACATTCCGACATTGTGTATTTTGTACCAGATGCATGTGTTAAAGTAAAGTACACTTTTTTGAAAGTGGAATTTGCTGTCATATAATTTGACTTATGTTGCACAGATGTCTTTTTCACTTGTGAAAGCCCTAATGACCTTGATGGAAATGCTATATATTTTGAATTAAGAAAATCTGGACAACCTCTCATTGTAAATTTTTTAAGAGGAGCTGCCTCATGACTCTTTTATCGTTAAGTTGTTTAGGATTATTATACAATACGGTAAAGTGTTGGGACTCTTAATTATCCAGTGTTCGTATCTTCTAGTTTCCATTTCTTATTAAACCTGTTATAAGGTTGTACATTGTTAGTGTTGGGTAGGACATCTAATAGGTTTGTTATTTTCTTCAAACATTTTGTATGTTCATTCAGATATTGTTTATTCTGTTCTCCCTTTGTAACTGTCACTGTTTTGCCTTGACCATCCTTTGCAGGTTGTTCAAGTTCATGTCAAGACAAAACGTGCTCCCCTATCTGAGGAAAGAAAAGCTAAAAAGAAGGTATGAATGATTGTAATGGCTACACGTGCTGTTATTTTTTTCCGAGTTGACTATTCTAACTTGGCTTGAAAAGAACACTTAAACTGATCCATTACTTTCTGGCCGTTGACTATTCTAACTTGGCTTGAAAAGAACACTTAAACTGATCCATTACTTTCTGGCCATTATCCTTTACTTTTTTGTGATGATCTTATTAGAAATTTTTTGATCTTGTTTCCTTTACTTGCACTTGACTTTGCAGATATCCAAGAAAAGGAAAAGAGCACAGAAAGAACGAGAACAAGGTGTCAAGAGATTGAAACTTCAGCCAGTAGTAAAACCGAAGGAAGTAAAATATTGCAACTTCTATATGGTGGGGAAGTGTCAGCAGGTAGCCTTACCTTCGCCACTTTTTTATTTTTATTTTATTAGTGCCAGTGGATTTTAACATTTGGATTTGTTTTACATTTGTTTTTCATGTTGGTTGAATTTTGTTATCTAGCAAATCCCATTCTCTTCCTCACCGCCTGAGACATTTTCCATAATATGTGGCAGGTTAAAACCCTTCTTGGTTGCATGAGCTAATTTTTTTTTTGTTTTGAAAAATAGATCTAAAATACAAAGAGTATATTCATTGTTTCCATGGCATGGCTCTCACTTTCCATGTTGTCTTCGAAGAAACTGGCACCATATAATATGGGTGAGTTCGCCTGAAAATTTACTCCACAAGGAGCTTCTAAACTTTGAGTCATGCTCCAAAGACAATCCCATTTTGATGGAAAAATGATTTGATGACGAGGAGGAGGAGAACGCAAACTAGGATAAGCTTGTCAGAAGTGATTGGTGTGGAGGTATACTAGATGATACAAGTCCAATGTCGGGTTTGTTTGAGCATCAAAATTGTTGGATATCTGAATTTCTACAAGTTTTAGGAAGTGTATTTGCTGTACTTTTTAACGACTTTGTAAATACTAGCATGAAGGCAAATGTGATGCGCGTGAGTGCACAAAATTGTAGCAAACATGTTCAAATTTCACAGAAAAAAGCAAGCATTTCGTTTCATTTCATTTCATTTTTTGGGCAAAATGATGGTTATCAGCAGCAACAGAACATTTGTTTTCAAAATTATATATTGCCAATAATATTATTAATTTATTACTATTACTACAATTTTATTTTTTTTGCAAGAGAAAGGGTATTCAGCATGTATAAATCAGTTGCATTTTGGAATGTAAATGGATAGATTATAGTTGTATCACAGTTGTATTCGGAAGATTATAGTTGCATCACATTTGTGTTTTCAAAAAAAAAGTTTACCTTAAAATAAAAGGCTTAATGAAAATATTTTTTGACACTTAATGTCATCCATATATAGGTAGAAAAGAGTTAGATTTTGTTTTGAGGTTCGTCTTGGTATGGATATCAGTTATTCTATCATATTCATGAAACTACTTTTATCTTGTGGTTCTTATTGGTCTCCTTGAGATTGTGGGGTTACTGGGGTATTGTTACTCTCATTTTACATTTCTTATGAAGATTGGTATAAATTATATTCAATCAAGATTTGCATGAAAAATGTAACAATATGTAGATATATCTTAAGTTTATGATCAAAACATTTCATGAGTAATTTGTTTAACAATTTTAATCTGAATTTGTGAATTCTCAAGCCGTTGGCATAGTTAGCCCACTAACTAGGTCACACTTTTAATTTTGATGATGACAAACAAGTTACATGTTACTGATATGTTTGTTGATTGACTTTCACATCAAAACATGATTACATTGATCAAAGAGCAATTTCGTAATTTTTACATCATTCAACTTGTCCCAAAGATGCTCAACGATCATTATACATGGCCAAAGCACATTATGATAATTCTCCATGAATTATAGCTTCATAATGATGGCCAAAAATCAAGTAGGAGATGAAGGTGCAATTTGGTAATTTTACATTGGTCAAACATCTTCTAGAAAGTCAAATGAGGAAGGATAAGATAATTGATGTAGAACACGAACGATTTAGGGATTTGGGGAAGAAAATAATTTGGTTTCACACCAAGGGATCTAAGGCTTCACACCAAGGAGAGAACCTTTCACATGTTTTGAGGGAAAATTGTTCTTAAGCTTTCATTGATTAAAAATATCCCAATACATGGCTTTAAATAGGATTACAATCCATCAATTCTCATATTCTACCCAATGTGGGACTAAACCGAAAGATAAAAAAGATACAAAATTCAGATTTCAAATGGGATTGGGCCCATCCATAATGAACTAGGTTGATTACGATGTCACCTACGCGTGTAAATCCTGATGTCCCCATCAACTCTCTCCGGATGGGAAGAACTCGGCTCTGACGAGTGTAGGGCCTGCTGGCTGTCATAGTACTCAAGCAAATTTTGGTCTAGCCTTTGGAGTTTTGTTCTGGTAATCCAAATACAGTCTGATTCTGGTCGGTCTTGCCAACTCACAAAGTAACGCTGATAACCACCCTGCCTTGTTGATATAACATGTTCATCTAATATGCGATCAATCTGCTCTCTATGTGGATGTATGTGTGGTAAAGGAGTAGGAAGAGGAATAACATGGACACTCAAGTCATCTTGGGAGGGCTCGAAGAATGGGTTTGTGGGTATAGCTGCTGGACCTTTATAAGCCACTAGATCTTCAATATTAAAAGTTGAGCTAATCCCATAATCTGCAGGGAGATCTATCCCATATGCATTAGAACCAATTTTCTTTAAGATTTTGAATGGGCCAGCATTATGAGCCTGCAGTTTCTTCAAGGTTCCAGGAGGAAACCTCTCAGATCTGATTCGCACCATAACATAATCATCTTTATTAAACTCTTTGAAGTGCTTGTGAGTATCTATAATAGCCTTATATTTTTCATTGCCAGAATGAATTCTCCTGCTGATCTCTTTATGCAAGTCATGAATATGTTGTGCAAATAACTTAGCTGACTCAGACACTCTATGATGATGCGACATGGGAATGAGGTCTATATGCTTTCTTGGTTTGTAACCATGGACTACCTCAAATGGACTCATCATGCCAATGGACCTATTTATTGACCCATTATATGCAAACTCAGCAGTGGACAATATCAGATCCCAATTCTTAGGATTTTCACCCACTAAGCATCTGAGAAGATTCCCTAAACTACGGTTCACTACCTCAGTTTGGCCATCAGTATGAGGGTGGTAAACAGTGGAGAACTTGAGCTTAGTGCCCATCATATGCCATAGGGTTTTCTAGAAGTAGCTCATGAACTTTACATCCATATCACACCATACGCTTGGGTAGGCCATGGAGACGAACAATCCATCAAAATAAAAATCTTTGCAATGTGTGAGGCATCTAAAGTTTTGGAGCAAGGGATGAAGTGTGCCATCTTGGAGAATCGATCCACAATGACAAACATTGAATCGTGCTTTTTAGGTGTGCGTGGAAGTCCTAGCACGAAATCCATACTAACGTCTTGCCAGGGACAATCTGGCACAGGTAAAGGTGTGTTGTAAAGGCCCGACTCACTCTTGCCCCAGTTTTCTTTTTCATTTCATTTCTTTATTTTTTGGGCCCACTCCAAGGCTCAAGCCCACACGGGCCTCCCTCTTTATTTCCCCTTTCCCTCTCTCTTCCCCCGCAGCGGCCCCGAGCCATAGGGCTTTTCGATCGCCCCTTCTCTCTTCCTCTCGATTCTGCAGCGAGACGCTCTCGTGGGCTTCGGCGAAGCCCCATGGCCCCTCTCTCTTTGACGGCCCCTCAAGTTTCTTAGGGCATCGATTGTGTCTCCCTTCCTTCGAACGCACGCAGCGGATGCCACGAGCCTCGAGGGCTTCGACCGAGGGCCCCCTCCCTCTCTTCTCTTTCCTGCGTCGTCGTGGGACCCCCGACAAGCTCTCGCCGCCCTTGTCGCTTCCCCCGTCCCCTCGATCGTCATCTGGGACCCACCTGAGGCGGTTTGCCTCTCTACTTAACCCCCACTCTCATCCTCTTTGCTGGAAGCACTGTGAGTATTTCCCCTCTTCTTTCGAAGATGTTTTCGGCTGATTTCTCGGTTTCTCGATGATGGCTTGGTGTTCTTAAATTTCTAATTCTGCGTCTTCAATTCAGGTAGACTTTATCCCCTCTCTCGCTGTTTTGATTTTGATTCCTTGGGAGAGGATGATTTGGGGGTATGACTAGGGGTTTATTGTCCTTATTGCTATTTCGTGGGGTCGGACGCCCTCGCCTACTTGAGTGGGGTCCTGTGGTTGTCGATGGGGTTGTTTAGGGAGTTCGGTGGCTCCTCCCTCACTGTTTTGGTTCCGTTGGAGCTTTGCTTGCTGGTCGGGGCTCCTCTACTTGCTGTTTGGGCTTCTCCTTGCTTGCGGCTTGGTTCTTGCTTACTGACTTGGCTTCGTGGGTTGCTGTTGTACTTAGCTGGTTTCTTCTACTTGCTGGTTGGGTTCAGTTGGGTCCCTTGCTCGCTGGTTGGGTTTCTGTGTGGTATTACTTGGGTTGTGAGCCCCGTTCCCCAACGGATTTGGTCGTTAGATCCTTACTAAGAACCCCGTGGACTTTACCGTAGTACCCCCACTGTGTGATGAGAAGACCCCCGTTCTGATCCCAAATGGCCTAGAACCTCTACGGCCATGATGTGCTAGACTTTCGGGCTTTTATTATTATTTTCAGATGTTGCTTCCTTTGTTTAGTTGGGTTGGCTCATAAATACTTGCTGCTTTATTTACAGTCCAGTTTTGACCTGTCATGTCATGAGAAACATCCATGCTATTTATTACCTGCCAGTATCATTATTGTGTTATCTCTTGAGCTACTAGAACTCTGAGGGTTGTTATTGCGATTGATTGTGTTGGTCTCTGGGTTGTTGCACCCGACAGTGGAATATCTTGAGCAGAATTCTTGACAGGACAGGTTGTCTCATGACCGGATGACGCAGTCGGCCCATATTGCACCTTGTGACACCATACGCCACTAATAACTAATAAAGTGGTTTTTCTACTTGACTCACCGGATTTGGGGAACCTTATGATTGGGGAGTACGGGAGCGACTGGGACCTGATTAGCCCCTTGTTAGGGGGGAACTTCCATCATTCCGATGGGTCCTGAGTCCTGGGGGCAAACAGGGACGGCCATCTTGATGGGTCCTGGAGCCCCACCACAGGCCACAACGCCACAGTTCTTACAGGTTTTGCAGCTTACAGTACAATACTTTACACTTTTGGACTTTACCCGGGGTCGCACCCTCGCGGTCAAGGTAGCTCCCAGATACTTACTGTACTCCCCCTCATAAGTCACGGTTTAGGATTGGTTCACTTTAGTTAGTACACTCTTTACAGTAGTTTGTGCTCATTTTAACCGTCAGGACATCTCTCTTTTCTGTACCCTTTCTGTTGCTGTCACATCGCCTTTTGTACGTCCTTACTCTTCAGTGGCGCGTGCTTGTAGATTACCAGGTCAGGTTATTTCTTTGGGTAGTGCTATCATATCTGTGGCTGTCTTGCTTCCTTTTGTGCACCCTTACTTTCTTGTTTTTTGTCTAGATATCGTCTACTCTATTGAGCGCGGTGCGCCCTTTGTTGCCCACTAGGTACGAAGCACAGATCATCCAGATGAGTCTGAGCACGAGTAGTTGGAGCTTCAGTACAAGACTTGAGAGGAGTCAGAACTTCCAGAGCATGACAGTTTGAGCCTTGACGTAGCGGCAGGTACAGGTTCCCTTTACGTTTCAGCAGTGGTACCGCTTTTTTACTTGTCTCTTTCCTTTTCAGTGTTGCGTTACTTATTTTACTGTATTTTCCTTATTTAGAACTGTGTAGCGGGTCATGTCTAGATTGTCCACTTACTTTCTGCACTGCTCCATATTGACTTCATTGGCACCCGCGGGACTTGCACACTCGTGTTTCAATTGTAGCGGCACCGCCGGGAGGCGGGTCGTTACAAAGTGGTGGCACATGCAGGTTCGCGCAATCGCCTTGTGAACAGTGTAGAGCAGACAGGAAGTGTGATGCTCGATTGACTCAATCTTGCTTTGTGGATGCAGGTGTGTATATACTTGAGAGACATAGACCGTCCAGGGAAGCTCTCATGGCTTCGGGATCAGGATCTGGTTTCGGTAGTGTCGGATCCAACACAGTGTATCAGATTTCAGACCAGGCCATGCGAGAGTTGATCCAGGCTATACAAGAAGGGCCCAGGCCGGATGGAGGAGTGCAACAGTTTCGATCTTTTTGGCTACCGGTTTTCGATGGACACGGAGATGCTTTGGCTGCAGAAGGGTGGATGCGCTCGATCACCGTCATGCTGAAGGCAGCAAAGGTACCTCTAGCGTTGTGGATTTGCATGTCGAAGTTACAGTTGACTAGAGATGTCAGAGACTGGTCGGTTGCTGCAGAGGACCGATTACCTTAGCCGATCTCTTGGGCTACGTTTGAGGAGGAGTTCAACAGCCAGTACTTCTCGCCGGAAGCACAAATGGATTTGGAGGCACAGTTCATGGACCTGGAGCAAGGCTCCATAACTGTAGAGAAGTACGACGCTAAGTTTTCTAATCTCAGCATGTATGTAACTTGTTGCAAGATCGCTAACCGTACTTTGTGTTTGTGTTGGCTAACAATTGGTGTTTCAGGTTCGCCAAGGACATGGTGTCCACCCATCAGGTTCGGGCCAAGAGATTTCGACAGGGCCTGGACATCGACATCCGTGACAAGCTGGTAGGACTCGGGCTGATGACGCACGCTGAGATGCTCTCAACTGCTCGAGAGTACGAGTACTTGCAGCGGGAGAGAGTACGACGAGAGCAAGCAGGGGTCCCTTCCAGACGGCCACCATCACCTTAGAGATGCCAGACTTCCACCATGGAGGCAATGGAGACGGACGCTTCCGACTTTTAGCTTGTACTATCAGTTGTTGAACTGATCTTTATTTTGTTGTAGCTGTTGGTGTTGGATCTGTTTTGTGTTTTATATATGTTATCATGTTCTAGAATTCCGAGGACGGAATTTTTCTAAGGTGGGTATAATGTAAAGGCCCGACTCCCGCTCCCCCCGTTTTCTTTTTCTTTTCTTTTTTTATTTTTTCGGCCCACTCCAAGGCCCACGCCCACACGGGCCTCCCCCTTTATTTCCCCTTTCCCTCTCTCTTCCCCCGCAACGGCCCCGAGCCCTAGGACTTTTCGATCGCCCCCTTCTCTCTTCCTCTCAATTCCGCAGCGAGATGCTCTCGTGGGCTTCGACGAATCCCCATGGCCCCCTCTCTCTTCGACGGCCCCTCAAGTTTCTTAGGGCATCGATCGTGTCTCCCCTCCTTCAAACGCACGCAGCGGACGCCACGAGCCTCGAGGGCTTCAACCGAGGGCCCCCTCCCTCTCTTCTCTTTCCTGCGTCGTCGTGGGACCCTCGACAAGCTCTCGCTGCCCATGTCGCTTCCCCCGTCCCCTCGCTCGTCATCTGGGACCCACCTGAGGCGATTTGCCTCTCTACTTAACCCACACTCTAATCCTCTTTGCTGGAAGCACTGTGAGTATTTCCCTTCTTTTTTCGAAGATGTTTTCGGCTGATTTCTCGGTTTCTCGATGATGGCTTGGTGTTCTTAAATTTCTGATTCTGCGTCTTCAATTCAGGTAGACTTTATCGCCTCTCTCTGTTTTGATTTTGATTCCATGGGAGAGGATGATTTGGGGGTAGGATTAGGGTTTTATTGTCCTTATTGCTATTTCGTGGGGTCGGACGCCCTCGCCTACTACAGTGGGGTCCCGGGGTTGTCGTTGGGGCTGTTTAGGGAGTTCGGTGGCTCCTCCCTCGCTGTTTTGGTTCCGTTGGGGCTTTGCTTACTGGTCGGGGCTCCTCTACTTGTTGTTTGGGCTTCTCCTTGCTTGCGGCTTGGTTCTTGCTTGTTGACTTGGCTTCGTGGGTTGCTGTTGTACTCGGCTGGTTTCTTCTACTTGCTGGTTGGGTTCAGTTGGGTCCCTTAATCGCTAGTTGGGTTTCTGTGTGGTATTACTTGGGTTGTGAGCCCCGTTCCCCAACGGATTTGGCCGTTTAGCCCCTAGTTCCTTACTAAGTACCCCGTGGACTTTGCCGTAGGTACGGGTACCCCCCATTGTGTGATGAGAAGACTCCCGTTCTGGTCCCAAATGGCCTAGAACCTCTACGGCCATGATGTGTTAGACTTTTGGGCTTTTATTATTATTTTTAGATGTTGCTTCCTTTGTTTAGTTAAGTTGGCTCATAAATACTTGCTGCTTTATTTACAATTCAGTTTTGACCTGTCATGCCATGAGAAACATCCATGCTATTTATTAACTGTCAGTATCATTATTGTGTTATCTCTTGAGCTACTAGTACTCTGAGGGTTGTTATTGCGATTGATTGTGTTGGTCTCTGGGTTGTTGCACCCGACAGTGGAATATCTTGAGCAGGATTCTTGACAGGACATGTTGTCTCATGACCAGACGATGCAGTCGTCCCATATTGCACCTTATGACACCACACGCCACTAATAACTAATAAGATGGTTACTTTCTGCTTGACTCACCGGGTTTGGGGAACCTTATGATTGGGGAGTACGGGAGCGACTGGGACCTGATTAGCCCCTTGTTAGGGGGAACGTCCATCATTCCGATGGGTCCTGAGTCCTGGGGCAAACAGGGACTACCATCTTGATGGGTCCTCGAGCCCCACCACATGGCACAACGCCACAGTTCTTACAGGTTTTGCAGCTTACAGTACAATACTTTACACTTTTGAACTCTGTCTGGGGTCGCACCCTCGTGGTCAAGGTAGCTCACAGATGTTTACTGTACTCTCCATCATAAGTCATGGCATATGATTGGTTCACTTTAGTTAGTACCCTCTTTACAGTAGTTTGTGCTCATTTTAACTGTAAGGACATCTCTCTTTTCTGTACCCGTTCTGTTGTTGTCACATCGTCTTTTGTACTTCCTTACTCTTCAGTGGCGCGTGCTTGTAGATTACCAGGTCAGGTTACTTCTTTGGGTGGTGCTATCATATCTGTGGCTGTCTTGCTTCCTTTTGTGCACCCTTACTTCCTTGTCTTTTGTCTAGATATCATCTACTCTATTGAGTGCGGTACGCCCTTTGTTGCCCACCAGGTACGAAGCACATGATCATCCAGAGGAGTCTGAGCACGAGGAGTTGGAGCTTCAGTACAGGACTTGAGAGGAGTCAGAACTTCTAGAGCAGAACAGTTTGAGCCTTGACGTAGCGGCAGGTACGGGTTCCCTTTACGTTTCAGCAGTAGTACAGCTTTTTACTTGTCTCTTTCCTTTTCAGTGTTGCGTTACTTATTTTACTGTCGTTTCCTTATTTAGAACTGTGTAGCGGGTCATGTCTAGAGTGTCCCTTACTTTCTGCACTGCTCCACATTGACTTTACTGGCACATACGGGACCTGCACACTCGTGTTTCAATTGTAGCGGCACCTGCCGGGAGGCGGGTCGTTACATGTGTAGAGGCCAGTATTCTGCTTTCTATATTTAGCAATCTGACAAACTCGACATTGACCCACCAGAGTGTCAACATCTCTCTTTAGGCTTGACCAATAAAACTGACTCTCTACCGACTCAATCGTCTTATCTCTTCCAAAGTGTCATGATAAACCTCTAGCATGTATCTCCTAGACAATAAAATATCTCACAGAAGTACATGGAATCATATTGTGTAGCCCTAAAAAGATACCCATCCTGCGGGAAATAACTATCTTGCTCTCGTACTAACTCATCCTGAAGGATAGCAAAAATCTCGCCAAAGTCTGGGCACGACATGTAATCTTCCTTAATCTTCTTGAATCATATTACCTGACACTCATAGCAAATAGTAGAGCAATCCTGCGACTGAGTGCGTCAGCGGCCCTATTCTTAACCCACTCCTTATGGTTGAGGACAAATGTATACTCCTCAAGAAAACCAACCCACCGAGCCTGTCTAGAGTTTAGTTTCTTCTGGGAATTGAGATATTTCAAGGCCTCATGATCCGAGTACAATACAAACTCTTGCGGTAGGAGATAGTGTCGCCAATATCGTAAGGCTTGCACCACCGCATAGAATTTCTTATCATAGGTGGAGTAGCGTAGTTTAGCATCACTAAGTTTCTCACTAAAGTATGTCACAAGATGTCATTCTTGACTTAAAACTCCACCTATGCCTATACCTGACACATCACATGCAACCTTAAATGCTTTCATGAAATTCGGGAGGCACATAACATGCGCATTAGTCATACTTCTTCTCTTTGTATCCTCAAACGCACTGGCAGCAGATTTAGTCCATATAAAGCCCCCCCTTTTCATACAGACAGTGATTGGGGACATGATGGTGCTGAATCCCGCTATGAATCGACGGTAGAATGTGGCTAACCCATGAAAACTCCTAAACTCGTGTAGGTTGCGGGGTTCCGGTCAATCTACTATCTCTTGGATCTTTTGGGGATCCGTCCGCACTCACTCTGAGAAAACAACAAAACCTAAGAAGATGACATTATCAGTCAAGGACCATTTCTTAAGGTTTGCATAAAGGCTCTCTTTACTCATGGTAATGCATACCTGTCGCATGTAGTCTATGTGTTGTTCCCTAGATCGGCTATAAATAAGGATGTCATCAAAGTACACGACTAGAAATTTCCACATGAATGGTCGTAGTATTTGAGTCATCACTTTCATGAATGTGCTAGAGGCATTGGATAGGCCAAAAGACATGACCATCCACTCATATAAACCATCCTTCGTTTTGAAGGCCGTTTTCCATTCGTCCCATGGGCGGACTCTAATCTGATGATAGCCACTCTTAAGATTAATCTTTGAAAATATTGTGGCGCCAGTCATCATATCAAGCATGTCATCAAGCCTAGGGATATGAAAACGATACTTGACCGTGATACATCCTTTTTGGGTGTGAGGTGAGCTGGCACTGCACATGGGCTTAAACTTTCACTGATAAAATCTTTGGCTAACAATTCGTCAACTTGCCTTTTCATCTCAGCATGCTCAGTGGGGTTCATTCGGTAACGAGGCAAGTTGGGAAGTGTAGCTTCCGGGACTAAGTCTATGGCGTGGTGAATATCACGCATGGGTGGAAGACAGTCTGGGAGGTTTTAAGGGAAAATGTCACGGAATTCCCTCATTATAGGCGTTATCTCTTCTGGGATCTCATCCTGACTAATCTCACAAATCTCCCTTGCAACTAAGGCATACATGACTGAGTCCTTTCTATCTTCTCTCTTCAGCTCCTTGGGACTAATAATATGTAAGCTCTTGCCCTTAGTTGCTTCCTTCTTTTCAGGAGCGGTTATCTTGGGTTGTATGGGATTCAGCTTGATTTTCTTGCCTTCATGTGTGAATGTACACGAGTTCGAGCGACCGAAAATCGTGACATCCATGTCAAAAAGCCAAGGCCTCCCCAAGATGATATGACCAACATCCATGGGCAGCACATCGCACCAAATCTTGTTCTTATATGATCCAAACCGAATAGGGACAAGCATCTTTCTTTGATGCCAATGGAGGAAGCATCCACCCATGATACCTTATAAGGACTAGGGTGGGGGATTGGCTGTAAACCTATGCAGGTAACGAGCTTAGATGACACATCATTTATGCAACTTCCGCTATCAATGATCACCTTACTATGCTTGTCACCATGCGTCATAAAGGTATGAAAAATCTTAGTCCTACGCCAGTCATTGCTCTATTTGGCCTGAGCCAGGGCACAACGTACAACACCAAGTCTAGGGTTTTTAGAGTATGTATCGATAATCTCTACTCACGTGGATATGCTCTGAATACAACCTAGTCTAGCCGATTCTTCATCGGTCTCATAGCATGCCTTAACTGGCTCATAAACTTCTTCTTCCTCATCTATTTGGTCATCTCCCTCAGGATCGTGTATTAACAGGGCCTTGGAAGGGCAGCTTCCTGTGAAGTGACTAAAACCTTGACACTTGTAGCATTGGGTACGTGGACCGGCTCTAGAAGACTCACCCATAATCCCTTTTCCTCTGGCATTCATGTAGGTGGGGGGTCTCGGGTCAGATCTAGGTTGGGTTTGACTCTGGGGTGGTTTGCTACCAGCTGGTGCTGGACGACGTGACAAATCTCGTGAATCATAACGCCTAGCAACTGGAGCTTGATGAAAGCTATCAATTTCGATCACGATCTGATAAGCATGTTCTAGTGTATGGACATCACGAAGGATGAGCTCTTTACGTAGGTCAAGTCTAAGGCCAGCTCTAAACCTAGACAATGTCACACTCACATCTTCCTTTACATCGCATCTCATCATATACTCGTTAAACTTATCAACGTATGTACGAACCGACCCACTATCCTGGGTGAGATTCTGCCACTGGTCTAGGAGTCGCTGGTGATATGATGTAGGCAAATATTTCTCCTTCAGCTTCTCTTTCATCTCATCACATATACCTATGGGCACTTGCCTACCCTGGGCTAACATGCGCTCAACATTCTGCCAATACAACTTGGCAGGGCCAATAAGCTTCATTCTCGCAAACCTCACTTTTCTCTCCTCAGACATGTCATACCATCCAAAGTAATAGTTATATCGGCCATCCAATCAATAAAAGTCTGGAGATTCAGACGACCATAAAAAATGTGTGCGTCTACCTTAATGCCCTTGATCACACTATCGTCGCTGTCACGTCGGTCGTGACGGGGTCTCTCTCTAGATTGCCTAAGTAGACTAGGCGTGTGTCTGTCATGACGGTGTCTCTCTTTAAATCGCCTGTGCGGATTAGGCACTCGTCTCTCATAATGGGGTCTCTCTCTAAATCGCCTGTGCGGATTAGGCACTCGTATCTCATAATGGGGTCTCTCTGTGGGCTAGGTGTACTATGTGCATGTGAACCCTCATCTGACGCCCTTTGCCTAGTGTTATCTAGGCGTAGCACTCGGTCTAGACACTCGCGAGACTCAGATCTACCTTTACGAACTTGGGGTTTCTAACATAGCTAACCGGTTAAGGACATCTCTTTCAGTGTAGGTGGGTCAGCATCCATAGTATTTGACATCTGATATATTCTGTCACTACGTATGGTCATGCAATGTGCTAATCCTAAATGATGAACACTTAACTAACGATTTTTGTGTGTGTTTTGTAAAATGAATATAGATGGGATGCTAAGAACTAATGCAATTCTCTAAATGATGCAGAGATTAACTAGCAGAAGTCAACAAGCAAGTCAATTTTAAGTCATGCAGTTCTCACAGCAATTTCAATATTTTAATTTGGAGATTGTAATGATGATTTGTGAGCTGTAATGTGACTATTCAATTATCTTAATGAAAATAAGTCTTGTTGCACCGTGGCAGTAAATTGAAGCTCTTCTTTTAATATCAAATTTTATGGCTTTAAGCAAAATGTCGTTTTGTTTGCAAAGAAGGTTAGCAATAATGTGACAAGTGGCTAGTGAAAACTCACAACAGATCTTCTCGTAAATAAGATGAATAGGTCCAAGTAGGATTGTAATGCATCCGTGGATGAGTTCTCTAAGCACTGGCGCGAACCGTTCTGAATTTGGACTCCGAACGAACCTGAAATCTCCAAAATACGAATGTTGCGCAGAAATTCACTGAAAATAGCAGAAAAATAGGCTGAAAATAGGAATGGCTCACTGTTGAGCCGTTGACCAGTCAACGTCTCACGGCTCGGCTCGGTTCAGTGGCTCGGCTCGGCGGATCGACGGCTTAGCTCAGGGGTTCGGCTCGGCTCCTTCTCGTAAACGGCTCGATCGAGCCAACTGTTTCACGGTGGCGCCGGTGGAGATTCCCGATGATTTCAGTGTCTGATCGCCGCAGGGATTGTTTCGTTGGTATTTCTTATCATAGGTGGAGTAGCGTAGTTTAGCATCACTAAGTTTCTCACTAAAGTATGTCACATGATGTCATTCTTGACTTAAAAATCCACCTATGCCTATACCAGACACATCACATGCAACCTTAAATGCTTTCATGAAATTCGGGAGGCACATAACATGCGCATTAGTCATACTTCTTCTCTTTGTATCCTCAAACGCACTGGCAGCAGATTTAGTCCATATAAAGCCCCCCTTTTCATACAGACAGTGATTGGGGACATGATGGTGCTGAATCCCGCTATGAATCGACGGTAGAATGTGGCTAACCCATGAAAACTCCTAAACTCGTGTAGGTTGCGGGGTTCCGGCCAATCTACTATCTCTTGGATCTTTTGGGGATCCGCACGCACTCACTCTGAGAAAACAACAAAACCTAAGAAGATGACATTATCAGTCAAGGACCATTTCTTAAGGTTTGCATAAAGGCTCTCTTTACTCAGGGTAATGCATACCTGTCGCAGGTAGTCTATGTGTTGTTCCCTAGATCGGCTATAAATAAGGATGTCATCAAAGTACACGACTAGAAATTTCCACATGAATGGTCGTAGTATTTGAGTCATCACTTTCATGAATGTGCTAGAGGCATTGGATAGGCCAAAAGACATGACCATCCACTCATATAAACCATCCTTCGTTTTGAAGGCCGTTTTCCATTCGTCCACTGGGCGAACTCTAATCTGATGATAGCCACTCTTAAGATTAATCTTTGAAAATATTGTGGCGCCAGTCATCATATCAAGCATGTCATCAAGCCTAGGGATATGAAAACGATACTTGACCGTGATACATCCTTTTTGGGTGTGAGGTGAGCTGGCACTGCACATGTGCTCAAACTTTCACTGATAAAATCTTTGGCTAACAATTCGTCAACTAGCCTTTTCATCTCAGCATGCTCAGTGGGGTTCATTCGGTAACGAGGCAAGTTGGGAAGTGTAGCTTCCGGGACTAAGTCTATGGCGTGGTGAATATCACGCATAGGTGGAAGACAGTCTGGGAGGTTTTAAGGGAAAATGTCACGGAATTCCCTCATTATAGGCGTTATCTCTTCTGGGATCTCATCCTGACTAATCTCACAAATCTCCCTTGCAACTAAGGCATACATGACTGAGTCCTTTCTATCTTCTCTCTTCAGCTCCTTGGGACTAATAATATGTAAGCTCTTGCCCTTAGTTGCTTCCTTCTTTTCAGGAGCGGTTATCTTGGGTTGTATGGGATTCAGCTTGATTTTCTTGCCTTCATGTGTGAATGTACACGAGTTCGAGCGACCGAAAATCGTGACATCCATGTCAAAAAGCCAAGGCCTCCCCAAGATGATATGACCAACATCCATGGGCAGCACATCGCACCAAATCTTGTTCTTATATGATCCAAACCGAATAGGGACAAGCATCTTTCTTTGATGCCAATGGAGGAAGCATCCACCCATGATACCTTATAAGGACTAGGGTGGGGGATTGGCTGTAAACCTATGCAGGTAACGAGCTTAGATGACACATCATTTATGCAACTTCCGCTATCAATGATCACCTTACTATGCTTGTCACCATGCGTCATAAAGGTATGAAAAATCTTAGTCCTACGCCAGTCATTGCTCTATTTGGCCTGAGCCAGGGCACAACGTACAACACCAAGTCTAGGGTTTTTAGAGTATGTATCGATAATCTCTACTCACGTGGATATGCTCTGAATACAACCTAGTCTAGCCGATTCTTCATCGGTCTCATAGCATGCCTTAACTGGCTCATAAACTTCTTCTTCCTCATCTATTTGGTCATCTCCCTCAGGATCGTGTATTAACAGGGCCTTGGAAGGGCAGCTTCCTGTGAAGTGACTAAAACCTTGACACTTGTAGCATTGGGTACGTGGACCGGCTCTAGAAGACTCACCCATAATCCCTTTTCCTCTGGCATTCATGTAGGTGGGGGGTCTCGGGTCAGATCTAGGTTGGGTTTGACTCTGGGGTGGTTTGCTACCAGCTGGTGCTGGACGACGTGACAAATCTCGTGAATCATAACGCCTAGCAACTGGAGCTTGATGAAAGCTATCAATTTCGATCACGATCTGATAAGCATGTTCTAGTGTATGGACATCACGAAGGATGAGCTCTTTACGTAGGTCAAGTCTAAGGCCAGCTCTAAACCTAGACAATGTCACACTCACATCTTCCTTTACATCGCATCTCATCATATACTCGTTAAACTTATCAACGTATGTACGAACCGACCCACTATCCTGGGTGAGATTCTGCCACTGGTCTAGGAGTCGCTGGTGATATGATGTAGGCAAATATTTCTCCTTCAGCTTCTCTTTCATCTCATCACATATACCTATGGGCACTTGCCTACCCTGGGCTAACATGCGCTCAACATTCTGCCAATACAACTTGGCAGGGCCAATAAGCTTCATTCTCGCAAACCTCACTTTTCTCTCCTCAGACATGTCATACCATCCAAAGTAATAGTTATATCGGCCATCCAATCAATAAAAGTCTGGAGATTCAGACGACCATAAAAAATGTGTGCGTCTACCTTAATGCCCTTGATCACACTATCGTCGCTGTCACGTCGGTCGTGACGGGGTCTCTCTCTAGATTGCCTAAGTAGACTAGGCGTGTGTCTGTCATGACGGTGTCTCTCTTTAAATCGCCTGTGCGGATTAGGCACTCGTCTCTCATAATGGGGTCTCTCTCTAAATCGCCTGTGCGGATTAGGCACTCGTATCTCATAATGGGGTCTCTCTGTGGGCTAGGTGTACTATGTGCATGTGAACCCTCATCTGACGCCCTTTGCCTAGTGTTATCTAGGCGTAGCACTCGGTCTAGACACTCGCGAGACTCAGATCTACCTTTACGAACTTGGGGTTTCTAACATAGCTAACCGGTTAAGGACATCTCTTTCAGTGTAGGTGGGTCAGCATCCATAGTATTTGACATCTGATATATTCTGTCACTACGTATGGTCATGCAATGTGCTAATCCTAAATGATGAACACTTAACTAACGATTTTTGTGTGTGTTTTGTAAAATGAATATAGATGGGATGCTAAGAACTAATGCAATTCTCTAAATGATGCAGAGATTAACTAGCAGAAGTCAACAAGCAAGTCAATTTTAAGTCATGCAGTTCTCACAGCAATTTCAATATTTTAATTTGGAGATTGTAATGATGATTTGTGAGCTGTAATGTGACTATTCAATTATCTTAATGAAAATAAGTCTTGTTGCACCGTGGCAGTAAATTGAAGCTCTTCTTTTAATATCAAATTTTATGGCTTTAAGCAAAATGTCGTTTTGTTTGCAAAGAAGGTTAGCAATAATGTGACAAGTGGCTAGTGAAAACTCACAACAGATCTTCTCGTAAATAAGATGAATAGGTCCAAGTAGGATTGTAATGCATCCGTGGATGAGTTCTCTAAGCACTGGCGCGAACCGTTCTGAATTTGGACTCTGAACGAACCTGAAATCTCCAAAATACGAATGTTGCGCAGAAATTCATTGAAAATAGCAGAAAAATAGGCTGAAAATAGGAATGGCTCACTGTTGAGCCGTTGACCAGTCAACGTCTCACGGCTCAGCTCGGTTCAGTGGCTCGGCTCGGCGGATCGACGGCTTAGCTCAGGGGTTCGGCTCGGCTCCTTCTCGTAAACGGCTCGATCGAGCCAACTGTTTCACGGTGGCGCCGGTGGAGATTCCCGATGATTTCAGTGTCCGATCGCCGCAAGGATTGTTTCGTTGGAGTCGTCCGAGGCGACTCTGTTAAAATCTGTGATTGGTTGCACTCTGCTATATTCTGCTGTGTGATATATTTTTAAATTGTGTCATACACCCTATTCACATCCCCTCTAGGGTGTTTTTCGCAAACATGTGTCAATTTCTTTACATGCCTTGTTAATTTCTTTACATCGGGAATCTCCACCGGCGCCGATCGCCGCAGGGATTGTTTCTGAACACCGGCACCACCACAAGACACCACAAAACATGTGTCAATTTCTTTACATAGTCGTTTTTATATAAAGATGGTGCATCCGAGCTACCAAATATAAATTATAAAAAAATGAAAGAGGTAGGAAAAATATCATTTAAAAGCAATGAACTTTTACAACAACATTTATTTTTGCTACTTTTCTCCTCTACTATCATGTCCTCGTCACAAAGAGGGAATGCGTAGAGAGATCCTTCTCCATACGCATGAACAATTATGAAAAGTTATTGGTTGATTTGAATTCAAAGTTGATAGTAATTAGGATTATCCGACCAAATTACCCATGTTTAAAATATATTTACATCCATGACCAAAATACTTATGCTTAAGAAATATATTTTTATAAAAAAGGTAAATTCCACTAAAACCACTGGAACCATAGGCAATGTGTCACTAACACCAATGGACTATGATATTAGCAAAAACTACCCATTATCAATCATGCGAGGGTTTGAGATGGTGATGTGAATCGTCGTAGATCGATTCACAATTTTAAAGAGGAAAATTAAAAGAGAGGAAAAAGTTTTTATTTTTTTGCTTGATTGAGACAAGAACCTAGATAATTGATCTTCTTAGAGACAAGATCGATCTCCCCGCTTTGGATGAACGGACCAAAGCTTAAGCACCGTCAAATGACGCTTGAGAGTTTTCTCACAATACAAGCATCCCAACACACAATGACGGCTAGACCTAATATAAAGAAAGAGGATGTATTTTGGTAAAATACCAAAATACCCTCCCACTAAGAAAATGGCCTAAACCGCGCTCCCGCGTCTCATGCGACGTGCGTAGGTGATGACGCCTCCACCGCCACGTGCTCCATCCTCAGAGGGCCCCGGTGCTCCCGCCGGTGCACCCGCATCAATACCCCCCCTCTAAAAGAGCCACCTTGTCCTCAAGGTGGAAATCTGGATACTGCGCCTGGACCACCTCGTAATCCTCCCAAGTAGCATCGCAATCTGGTAGCCCTGCCCAATAGATCAGCACCTCTCGCCGCCGTCCCGCTCCCTGGCGGACCGCCCGCACCTCCAAAGGCTCTAACAACACCTCCATGTCCTCCGTAAGTGTAGGGGGAAGAGTGGAGGAAACATCATGGTCCCCAATCGCCCGTCTCAGCTGTGACACGTGGAACACAGGGTGAATCGCCGACGTGGCTGGTAGCCTCAGACGGTATGCCACCTGTCCGACCGTGGCCTCCACCTGATATGGACCGAAGTAGCGAGCCGCCAGCTTCTCGTTCGGCCTCCTCGACATCGACCTCTGCCTGTAGGGGCGTAGCTTGAGATAAACCATATCTCCCACCTGGAAGCTAACGTCCCGTCCGCCTGAGCCTTCATCACCTGCTGAGCCCGCAATAGGTGCTTCCGCAGCTCCTCCAACAGCCCATCCCTCTCCTCCATGTACGTCTCAACTCGTGACACGGGAGTCTGACTGTTTCCAAAGCGTACCAATGGTGGAGGGTCCCGTCCGTACAACACCCTGAAAGGCGTCGTCCCTGCTCTCGAATGGTACGAGGTATTGTACCAATATTCCGCCCACGCCAACCACCTGTACCACTGCCTAGGCGTGTCTGAAGCAAAGCACCGTAAGTACGTCTCTAGGCTGCGGTTGACGACCTCCGTCTGACCGTCTGTCTGTGGGTGGTAAGCGGTACTCCTCTTCAGGACCGTACCCTGTACCCTAAACAGCTCCCTCCAAAAGACACTCATGAATACCTTGTCCCTGTCGGACACGATGGACGCCGGTATCCCATGTAGCCGTATCACCTCCTTCGTAAATGCCGCTGCTACTGATACGGCTGTGTAAGGATGCTTCAGGGGGATGAAGTGTGCATACTTACTCAGCCTATCCACCACCACCATGATCACCGTGTACCCCTCTGAACGTGGCAGCCCGTCGATGAAATCCATGGTAATATCCTCCCACACCCTCTCTGGTAGTGCCAACGGCTGAAGCAGTCCCGCTGGGGCCATCGCCATGTACTTGTGACGTTGACAGACGTCACAAGCGGCCACTAAGCGTGCAATCTCCCGCCGCATCCCTGGCCAGTACACCTCTCTGGCCATCCTCTGATAAGTCTGCTGAACCCCCGAGTGACCCCCTGTCACGGAGCTGTGGAACTCCTGGAACAACACGGGTATGAAGGCAGAGGTCCTCGGCAACACTAATCTCCCATGGTACAGTAGTCGGCGCCCCTCCAAAGCATATCCTGCCGGCTCGTCCGTCCCCCTCTGAATCCGCTCGCGGATCTGCTGCAACTCCGCATCGCCCTCCGCCTCCTGCAACATGGGCTCCCAGTCCAGCCACATGGGCCTTGATAATGCCCTCAAGTCCACACACTCCTCTCGTCGAGACAAGGCATCCGCAGCCTTGTTCTCCAACCCGGGCCGGTACTCTATCTCAAAGCGGTATCCTACCAGCTTGGATAACCAACGCTGGTGCTCCTCTGTGACTAACCGCTGCTCGAGGAGGTATTTGAGGCTCCTCTGGTCCGTCCTGACTACAAACTCTCGACCCAACAGATAGGGTCTCCACTTCAGCACTGCCAACACTATGGCCATCAACTCCCTCTCATAGACCGATTTCAGCCGTGCCCTAGCTGATAGCACCTGGCTGAAATAGGCTATGAGTCTTCCCTCCTGCATGAGTACCGCCCCTAGACCATACCCTGAGGCGTCCGTCTCCACCACAAAAGCCTTGCCAAAGTCTGGCAAAGCGAGCACTGGCGCCGTCGTCATCGCCACCTTCAAGGCCTCAAAGGCCTTGGTGGCCTCCTCCCCCCAATGGAACCCATCCTTCTTCAGCTGCTCCGTGAGAGGCCACGCTATAGTGCTGTACCCCTTGACGAACTTCCTGTAGTAGCCTGTCAGCCCCAAGAAGCCTCGCAGTGCTCGTAAAGTAGTGGGCACCGGCCAATCCAGCATGGCCGCTATCTTTGCTCTGTCGGCCGCCACCCCCTCAGCTGACACCACGTGCCCCAGGTACTCCACCCTTGCCTGACCGAAACTGCACTTCTTTCGGTTGGCATATAACTGATGTGCAATCAACTCCCTGAATACTACCTCTAAGTGGTCAATGTGCTCACCCATGCTCCTACTGTAGATGAGGATGTCGTCGAAGAAGACTAGGATGAACCGTCGCAAGTACGGCTGGAAGACCTTGTTCATCATGGCCTGGAATGTCGAAGGGGCGTTGGTCAAGCCGAAAGGCATGACCAGGAACTCGTAATGTCCCTCATGGGTGCGGAAAGCGGTCTTCGGCACGTCCTCTGGCCGCATCAAGATCTGGTGGTACCCCGCCTTCAGGTCGATCTTCGAGAAGATCGCCGCCCCATGCAGCTCGTCAAGCAGCTCGTCGATTACCGGAATAGGAAACTTGTCGGCGACAGTCTCCTTATTCAGCGCCCGGTAATCGACGCAGAATCTCCAACTACCGTCCTTCTTCTTCACCAGTAGTACGGGAGAAGAAAAATGACTCACACTTGGCTGGATCACGCCCGCCTGCAGCATCTCCCGCACCATCCTCTCTATCTCATCCTTCTGCACATGCGGGTACCTGTAGGGGCGCACGCTCACCGGTGCTACCCCGTCACGCAATACTATCGCGTGCTCATGCCCCCTCGTCGGAGGTAGCCCTTGCGGGCTCTGGAAGACCTCCTGGTACTGCTCCAGTACTGAATCTACCTCCATCGGGGTCTCCTCCTGCTGCTCCTCCTCCGCGGACAACCCCTGATACTCCACCAGAAACCCCTCTCCATCCTCCCGCAACGCTCGCGTAATGGCCTTGAAGGCCACTACCGAAAAGCAGAGGGTCGGGTCCCCTGTAAGTACCACCGTCTTGCTCCCCTCCTGGAACTCCATCCGAAGAAGCTTCCAGTTCACCTTCATCTCCCCGAGCTTCTTCAGCCACTGCACTCCTAATATGACATCCACGTTGCCCAGCTCCAACGGCAAGAAGTCCTCCACTATCTGAAGCCCCTGCAGTGTGAAAAACACCCCCTTGCAGAGCCCCTTACTCTCCTCCATCTTCCCTGTGCCCAGCAACACAGTGAACTTCTCCATCGTGCTCAACTCCAACCCGTGACGCTCTACCAGCCGCCTCGAGATGAAGTTGTGGGTCGCCCCACTGTCAATCAATACCGTCACCGTCTGATCTCCCAATGTCCCTGCCAACTTCATAGTATGGTTCGGAGTGAACCCTACCACGGAGTTCAGCGACACCTCCGCAAAGTCCATGTGCACATGCTCCTCCTCAGGCTCCTCCACTATCGCAGGCTCCTCCTCCTCCGGATACTCCTCGTCGGGCACAATCACGATCTGCAGCAACTTGCTCGCACATCGATGACCGGGGGTGAACCTCTCGTCACACCTGAAACCTAGGCCTGCCGCCCGCCGTGCCCGCATATCAACCTCCGTCATGCGCCTACCCGGTACGGTGGTGCGGACCTCCCCTGCAGCTGGTCTAGGTGGTACTGGGGCTGGTGGTCCGATAGCTGGCCTAGGTGGTGCTGGTGCTACTGGGTTGCGCTGCCCCTGCGCCCCCCAAGCCCCCCTAATGCGTCTCTCCTCCGATTGCTTCTCCTCCGCCTTGTGGGCTAGGCGGAGGACATCCTCCAAACACTGAGGGCTCTGCATCCTCAGCTCCGCTCGTATAGATGGCTTCAGTCCCCTCATGAAGTTCCCGATCATCACCTCATCGGTCACCCCCTTCACCCTACTGTTCAGCATCTCAAATTTCTCCACATAGTCACGCACTGTCCCCTCTTGCCTCAGGACCGACAGCTGCTCGTAAAAATCCCCTCCTGCTGTCTCCTGAAATCGGTCTACGATCAGCGCTGATAGCTCCTCCCAGGTGCGAAAAGGGGACCGTGCTATCTTCCACCGGTACCAGGCCAGAGCCTTCCCCTCAAAGTAAATCCCGATGGCCTTCAGGACCTCCTGCTCCGTCAGACCCATCACCTGGAAATATCTCTCCGCCCGGTATATCCACCCATCAGGGTCGGTGCCGTCAAAGGTCGGCATCTTCAGCTTCATCAACCGCCGATCTGCGTTGATGTCGCCTAGCTGTCCCCTATCTCCGCCTCGGTCAACCCCCCTGACCATCTCGCCACCCCGAGCCTCCCTCGGGCCTCCCCTGTCGACCCCGTACAGCTCCTCTGGCCATGCAGGTCTCTCCCACGCCTCGGGCTGGTAGTAGTGCCCCGGAAACTCTGGCGGTCGTGCAAAATTGGGCCCTTGCCCAGGCGGAATGGTCCCTGCTCTCCAAAACTGGCCCGCTGTGGCCCCAATAGCTGCTCCTGAGGCCCATCCGCCTCTCGGTGCCCCCAAAACCCCTCCAGATTGGGGTACAAACCCCGCAACACCACCAAACACCCCTCCTGTGCTCGCCGCGCCACCGGAACAATCGCCCGGGCCCACCGACCCATGCCCGGGGTCCAGCGGACCCGCCCGGCCCCAGATTGGGGCCGCGCCCCCAATTCCGCCCCCGCCTGGGGCTGCCGACCCCCAGGCGGGTGTCGCGCGGGCCGCCAGGCCCCCAAAGGGGGTCGGCGGCCCCTGGGCACCCCCGCCAGGGGGTGCCGGGCCTCCGGCGGCCCCAGGTTGGGCCGCCGAGGCCCTGGGGTGGCCGGCCTGACCCGCCCAGGCCATGGCTAGGCCGGGCGGGTCAGTCGGCCCCGGTTTTGGCCCGACAGGGCCCGTGGAGGTAGATCCGGGCCCTGTCGCGCCAAACCCTAGCCCGCCGGCTAGGGTTGTAGCCGCCGCCGCCGCATGTGACTCCCCGTGGCTCGGGGGTCCTTGATTTGTCGAGACGACGCCGGATTCGCCTTGGATCTCTTCCGTTATTCTCCCCTTGTCGCGATCCGCCGCTTTCTCCTTGGTCAATCCTTGCAACAACTCCATTATCGCCGGAATAGCCGCCGTGGCCTCCGCGGTTTCCTTTCTCATGATTCGAAGCTCCGATTGAATGTCCTCTTGGGTGTGTGCATGATCCTTGATCGACGCCTCCATCGCCTTCCTCAAACCCTCGATCTCGTGATTGAGATCGTCGCGTAGACCTTGGATCTTCTCATCCACGGAAGCCCTCGTTCCCGTTGCCATGGATTCGTAGAGCTCTGATACCAATTGATGTGAATCGTCGTAGATCGATTCACAATTTTAAAGAGGAAAATTAAAAGAGAGGAAAAAGTTTTTATTTTTTTGCTTGATTGAGACAAGAACCTAGATAATTGATCTTCTTAGAGACAAGATCGATCTCCCCGCTTTGGATGAACGGACCAAAGCTTAAGCACCGTCAAATGACGCTTGAGAGTTTTCTCACAATACAAGCATCCCAACACACAATGACGGCTAGACCTAATATAAAGAAAGAGGAGGTATTTTGGTAAAATACCAAAATACCCTCCCACTAAGAAAATGGCCTAAACCGCGCTCCCGCGTCTCCTGCGACGTGCGTAGGTGATGACGCCTCCACCGCCACGTGCTCCATCCTCAGAGGGCCCCGGTGCTCCCGCCGGTGCTCCCGCATCAGATGGTTACCTTTCAAATAAAATAAGAAAAACAATAAATATTAAAGACAATTTCCATTAATATTATCATTGTTCCAATTAAAAATGAAAAATAACAATAATAATAATCATTGAAAAGATTTAAATATCGTAGCCAAGATAGAATTTTAAAATAAGACAAAATGAGGATATAAAGAATGGTCAATATGTTATCTTCCTTTGAAATAGATAGTAGGGGAAAAAAATAGAAACAAAGATAGAAGTCACAGAAAAAACTTATTAATGTGGGTTACAATTGTGGATAAGATCTACATATGGAAAAGAGGGAAAACGTTAAATATATATAGAAAACAGAAGAAACCCAAAATCTCAAAAGAATTCGTATCTTACATAGTTTAATAGACAGTTTGAACGTGTTAACTGAGGAAAGAAAAGTGAAACTAAAATTATTTTGAATATGTTTATATTTGAGTCGTGTTGCTTAAATTTTGACATGGGCTGGATACGTAGCAATACATATATGGATTGCATAAATTTTAGTAGTATTTAAACATGTAAAGATTGTAAGCTTTTTTCGATAGAAGATTGAAAGCTTTTTTTTCTGTCGAAAATACCCTTGTTAGGGGGAAAAAGAGAGGGGACATTGCTAGCATTTTAGAGTACCATAGATTTTACTGTACTTGATCATTTTTTCTCATCATGAATTATATTGTCTTTGTTTAAGGTTGTCTTAGAACTTGCTTTTCATTTTAATCTTTTTTGGCATTATAAATCATTCACTAATGTCTTTTTGTGCCTGTTGCAGGGAGACTCCTGCAAATTTTCACATGATACTATCCCCTTGACAAAATCCCAGGTATACACATTTTCATCTATTATATATAGTGGGAGAGGGGCAGTCCAGCCATGAAGCCAGCCAGCCTCCTTTCTCCAAGTTTTCTTTTCCTTTTCTGGTTACCTTCTGTAGGTAGGTCCCACATACAATTGCAAAGCCAAAGAACAGCCCCGCAGGATGGACTACTACATTTAATGGGAGAGGGGGCAGTTTTTTTGTTGTTGATACATCACAAAGCAAGCGCACGCCGGCCGGGTCTCGATCCCGCGCCTCACAGGAGGGAGGGGGGAGAGAATGCCATCTAAGCAATTGCTCATTGGCAGAGAGGGGGAAATTCAGCACCCCCATCTTTCCCTTTATTCTTTTTTACTTCCTCATGTTGGTGGGGCCCACAAAAAAATTGATCACGTGCACCGCCCGTTCGGATGGATCAGTAGTTATAATATCAATGCTGCTTTATGATGCTGTTTTCATTACCATGCAAGTTTTTCACAAAATCATGAAACCTGAATGTCCCTTCACTGCATCCTTTTCTCTTTGCTTAGATATTCTGATTGTTGTGATGATTATATCTTCTTTCAGCTTGCGGTTAAATTCTTTCACATTGTGCGTTTGTAATTAACCATGGGATGCATATCTGTGCATGTATCATACCAATCTAATCAGGAAGTGCCTGTAAAAATTTTAATGCATGTGTTTTCATATATTCGTTATATTTGCTTACATTTGCCTCGTATCATTTTGCTTGAGACTAGAAGTTTCAAATGTCTGATTTTTCTGATTCGTGTGGCTTATGTAGCAAACATTATATTGTTTCTTTCATATTCAAGGGTTTAAGGGAGGCATGCATCAATAATAATTTCAAATCATTAAAAATGGTGCCAAGTTCCTATGTAATACGTTTATTTTGTATCCCTATAACACTAGTCCATATGATTTCCTTTTTTTGCTGCAATTTTTGTGGTCTTGTTGGTCATAATATCCATGTGTGTTTGACTGGAGGACTGGGATCTTGTTTGTTGTCTAATATGGTTAGCACCACTCTATTTTCTGTTTTTGTAAACATTTTTTTGTCAAAATTGCAGCCATGCAAGTACTTTGCCTGCGACTCTTGCTTGAAAGGGGATGATTGTCCGTTTGACCATCAGCTTTCCAAGTACCCTTGTCACAACTTCGCTGCCAAAGGCATGTGCATCAGAGGCAATAGGTGCAAGTTCTCACACAAGGTATGGTTCCACTCTTGCCTGAACTCCAAGTCTCACAATAATACCCAGAGAATCCATCCTTGTCTTTGAATTTCCATCGACTTGTTATGCTACATCGTTTGCTTTCAGCTGCCGGTACCTGAAGATTCAAACGCAGAATCAGCAGCGAGCAAACCAGATACCGTTCCTTCATCAGGGAAGTCGAATTTGGTTAGACAGCAGCTCATAAACAGAACTTTGCGAGACTCCATTGATCAACGTAAAAACATTGTGGCTTCAAACTCGTGTTCTACTATAATGCTCAATCCTGCGGCGGGGAAGAATCCTAACCAGATACCCAGTGGCATACGGTTTCTTTCATTTGGAAAGCAAAAGGCCGAGCAACGGAGGAAAGAGATGGCCCTAGCGCCTGCACACAAGAATGTTTTGAGCTTGACTCAGAGATCACTTCATGCAGTTGAATCTGAGAAGAAGAATGTGATGCCGAGTGAGCCTGTAGACAGCAGCGCTACTGCAAATGATGGTGGCCTTCACGATGAAGTGTCTGAGGCTTCAAAACTTCTGGAGGAGTTTTTATTCTGTGGTACCAAGTAGAAATAAAAAAAGTTTAGTGTTTATTTTTTCCACTCAAAGGGTAAATTCCAAATTGAAGGGTCGCATCTAAATTTTTTTTCCTCCTTTTAAAAAATTGCAGAAGAAACGTAATTGGTATCGAGTCAATGTAACATGCAAATTGCAAAATAAAAAGAGAGAAAAAAGAAGAACAAATTTGAACGGGCCGGGTCAGGCCGGTATTGGATACAGTGGCAGATCTGGGAATATTCTTAACTTCCTGAAGAAAATAAAGTGAACGGAGCCGTACCTTCTCTTATTCTATTACCGAATACAAACCCTAAACAATCTCTCTTTCTCGCTCGATATCTCCTCATCTGTTTCAAACCCTAAATCACGGCTTGCGCTCTGATCGAAAGCATTGGCAGATTCGCGTTTCCGCTCTCTTTGGAGGGCCCACCGCCTTCCCCATGACCGGCTCTTGCTGTTGCCTCGCTGCTCAGCCCTCGTCGACTCCTCTCCCTTCCGTCTCTTCTTTATCTTCGCGCAGGCCTAGGCTCAGCAAGTTGATAGTTTTCAGTCCTAATCTCGTCGCATCTTCGAGATTTCGCCTACTTCAGCCCTCTTCGACTTCTCGCAGTCGAGGATGTTACAAAAAGCTGGTAAGTTTGTGGTTTTAATTTTGTCATGTGATGTTTTAATTGTTTCGTTGGTAAAAGGTTTTGATTTTTTTTGTTGAAATTTATGTTTGCAGAGATGGGGATTGGATCACCGGGTATCGTGCTTTAAGGAAGAAGAGAAATTGCCATCTAGTAGCAATGGTAGCTCCTCCGAATTCGTTGAGCTGCCTGAGGAACTGGAAAATCCTAATTTAAATACGCCTAAGCCGGATAATAAAAATTGGATTTTGAACGTCCGAGAGGTGAGCTGCATTATTTTGCAAATCAAGTTATTTATTTCTGAGATTTGCGGCAAATTTAGGGGTTTTTTTTTGGTGCTATGCTTGCGGTGGCCACATTATTGACGAGATTTCTATCACTATAATTTTTGCAATGTACACCCATGAAATAAACTAGGCAGACATAGTCGCTAATATCACTGGGAACATGAAATTGAGATTTGCATCCATTTATTGATGGTATTGGTTGGCTGGTGCAAGTTAGTATTGCCCTATTATCATTTATGAATCTTATCTAAAATGCACATTCTTTCTATAGATCATCTCGAGTTAAAATCATTCATCAGAGCCTGTCATTTATGATTTATATGGTAATATTGGATGTTGATGGTGATGAATATGATGGTCATGGCGATAAGCTCTTTAGCACACTGTCCCTTACGCAGACTAATTAATTGACTACATTATACTCAACCTAAAAGAGGTTTGATGTAACTAGAGTTGGCTTGTTTTGTCATTTTGTTTATACATGATGCTTGCCACACAATAGAGTCTTTGACAATCGTAAAAGCATAAGGACACATTCGTATGGCCATGGAAGTGATATACTTCATATTTGTAAGCTACATTGCTTAGACATGGTCACTCCAAAATAAACACATGATGATGCTGGCACGCGTCATATATTAAAAAATACATATGATATGCATGTTCGGCATGTTTGTGACATACCATAGTTTCGCAACAGGAGTATTGACGGAGGACAGAAGATCTAAAGAGAGATATTGGGAAAACTAATAATTTCGTGCTCTAAGTTGGGAAAATTAGGGAAGAAAAAATTGGAAAAATTAGGGATTCTAAATAAATAGATTAATAAATAGATGATGTTGAGAGTTTCTCACCCATGCCATCATTCTCGCACTCCAACAAAGCAACATGTCAGAGATTTAAAGGTCTAAGTCTCTTGTCAAGTGTCTTATGCGCATACTCAAGCGCATCGCACAAGAAAGATTTAAAAGAAAACTCTATTTTTCAAAGCACTTGTTTTTCATTCATTCATTGGTTGTCCAATAAAATAAGTTTCGGAGCCTATTTATAGGCTTACAATTGTAAACAAATCTTTTCACATCCGATATGGGACTAAACCAAATAACTAAAATATCAATTAACATCAATTAAAATCCTACAGATAAAATCTCATTAAAACAAATAAAATTCTAACTAAAAATTCTAATTGATAAAACGAAATAAAAATTAATAGAATCTTAACTTAAAATCAAATAAAATCTCAACCAACTCCAATTAATTCGATCTTGATCAACTTGATCCTCATCATTCTCCTTGATTTTGAAAAATTCATCACTTGATGAATTGTGGTAAGGGAACATAAACCCAATCAGTAGGCATCAAACTCTTGAAGTTAGAAACTACTCGTTCTCGAACTTTGAAATGAATCAAACTATAAACAAGTATACACGGATATTAAGTAGGATGTACCAAGACCACTGAAGAAAGGACGCGTAAAGTTTGTTGATTGGTAGGTTTTGACTGATCGAAAAGAACAAAATTGATGTGCTTAATCAGATTCAGTGGTGCTCTTATCTACAACTCTGATGAAAGATCAACAAACAGACCAAGATAGGGCTTTAGCTCGGATTATGGTGCTTGATCAGGATCAAGATTTGACTTTAGCTTTGGCACTCTAGCTCTTGCTTTGACTCCCATGTTGGCTCGGCCTTCAATTTAGGTTCAAGCTCAAACTTCGTCGCCTTCTCATATTCTCTTATTCAAGCTCTGGTTTGAGCTCATGCTTAGCTTCACACTCTATCTCAAGTTCTAGCTTGAGCTCTATCGTGGGCTCTGATTTGGGTCGATCTCTTGCTTCCTTTTTAATTGTTCGAGCATTTAAAATTTGTTGTTGCACTCATGTAACTCTTTTAGTGGATTCTTTTTAACATTTGGACTTGAGAATTATTGGAATGATTGGTGGATTAATCGATGTTGGGAAAGATATCAACATCGTAGAGTGATTTCGAATACTGACCAACATTGAAAAGGAACTTGAAATAGCTTGTACCTAAATAGTGTTCCTCCACTTAACTTAAGATGATACGCATATGCAAATCTTTTCATTTGAAAATTCAAAACATGAGAAGAAATCTTCTAAGTGATACTCCCAATCATCATATCCATATCTATCATCGAATAAAAGAGTGGGACTCATTTGAACATCTCATGCTCATAATTTGTTGGAAAAGAATAACTTATGTAGTTGTCATTGTCGTACCCCATAAAGTTAGCATCAATACAGCCAAAAAGAATACTTATTGGGGAAGATGAAGAAGTGGAATGGTTTGATGGGGTTTGATTTGATATCGTGACGAGGATGAAGAACTGTGATTTGGTTTTGATGAAGGAAGTAGAAATGTTGAAAGGATGACGAAGAAAAGATGAATAATAGTCGTGAAAAAAATTCTGAATATTTATAACTAAATTTTGTTTTAAATCGCTTGAATTTTTTGACTCTATTTTGAATTTTGTTTCCTTTTTCTTAGATTTTTATATTCCCCCCTAAAACTTTTTTCCTCTTTTTTGATTTTGCTCTTTTTTTAAAAATTCTCTATTGTTTCTTTTTCCTTTTGATTTTTTTCCTTTCTTTTTTTTGATACTAAAACTCAAAAAGAAAAAGATGACCATGTGGTTAGGGCTAGGGTGGAAATTTTTAAAACCCTATTCTAAAAATGAATAATATAAAGAATAAAAAGATCAAGAATAAAAAATAAAAACAGGGTTTCGGCTCTGATATCAAATTTGATGCAGGACTAAAAATCTAAATAGGAAAAATAAAGAAGAAAAAAGCAAAACTAGAGTTCTAAATTGAGAATATATGTAAAATTAGGAAAGAACAAATAAAGAAAATTAGGTATTCTAAATAAATAAGGGATGTTGAGAGTTTCTCACTCAGGTCATCCTTCACATACTTTAACAAATCAACATGACAGAGATTTAGAAATTTAGGCATATTATCAAGGCTCTCGCACGCACGCTCACTCGCATCTCACAAGAAAGATTTATAAGTGTAATCATTTTTTCTCAAATCAAATTATTTTTAATTCATTCACTGATTGTTTCATAAAATAAGTTTTGAAGCCTATTTATAGGTTTAAGACTATATACAAATTTTATCACATCCGATGTGGGACTAAACCAAGTAACTAAAATATTAAATAAAGTCAACTAAAATCCTATCAGATAAAATCAATTAAAAACAAATAAAATCATGACTAAAATTCATACCAAAAATCCTAACAGTTGAAACCAAATAAAAACAAAGTGAATAGTTACTGAAGAACAAATAAAATCTCAACTAACTCCAACTAATTAGAACTCGATCAACTTGATCATCATCAAGTGTCCATGCGATATAATTAATGAATGGATATGGTATTCTTATCTTTGGGCACTCAATAAAAACCTCATGATTTTTACTAGAAAAAGATAATCATCCCGAGGTTTTGCTATATTCCTGTCTTCATATCATGCACGTTAGCTAGCAAGTAATGATAGGTTTTACTCATTTACTCCTTTGCTACATCGTCTCCGTTAGATGTATTTTGTATTTTGCTTTCTGTTATTTCTCAAAAAAGCTTTGTAAAAAGTAGTGCTACAAGGGAAGCACAAAAAATTAAGGTGCATCAGATCCTACTTGACTTCCACTCTTGCAGCACAAGCAACTTATATGTCACACGATCAACATTACACAAAAGATGTTAGATACAAACAGAATTTGTGTTCAAAACATAATAATATAGGGTGATAGGGCAAAATACGAAACTGTACTATATGTGTGCACAACAGGGCATGCATGCAATCACTGTACTATAGGTGTGCACAACAGGGCATGCATGCAATCATTGGGTGCCTAGTTTGATTTGATTCTATGTTGGTCGGATACTTTGACAAGTCATATTCGAGAAAAATCTTTATAGAAGAGGTATTGGGAGGTAAATGGGAAATAATAGGTTGTGGCTGGTGAGATGATAAGAGGGATACCAACCACCATTGCTTAATGCTGTTCATGTGCATTTCCTCATTGGAACCTCTTGTATAGTAAAATCAACCTTCTACCTTTTGCGCTTAGTGCCACCTTACCAGCCATAGCTATGTCCTTATAACTAGTGTTTATTGCCGTTTGTCACTTATGACCCCAAAAGTTGGTTATGCATCCTTTTTAGGCTTGTAAATTGATGTTCCAGGGAGTGGGTTCCGTTCATTTTCAGAAGCTTCCCTTCTTGAAAGAAATATGAAATATCGGTAATTGTACTGGCATTGAAATTGACTAAGGAGCGATTAAAACTCAACTGAACTTGTTTGGTCTTCGGAGCTGAGCTTCTATATGTATCGAGCTTACACATAGAGCCAAACTAATCTTAGGCAAGACATTGACTAGTCGAGCTTAGTTATGCTTAAGCTCTTTTTTCCATTGATCTCATACTTCTGTTCAGTCTTTAGCTCATTTACATTATTTAATGAGTGAGCATGAGCTTGTAGCAAGCTGGCATCGGTCCAAGCATCCAGTTATTTCCCATTGGGAACTTTTCTTTTCTTATGTCTGTTATGCATTGCTATCCTTACCAACTATCTTCCACCTGGCTATGCTAATGCAGAATTTTTTTTTGTTGCACACTCCAACTTGACCAAAATTCCGAAGTTGAAGTGAAGATCAAGGGTCATATTTATATATATATTCTCTAATACAACCCCATATATTGAGCACTCTTTTTCATGGATCGAAACATTGGATTATTTTGCACAAATGTATTTTTTGTTTTGTTTTTTGGTGCCCCCTGCCATCTGTGCAGGTGCAGGCCCAGGTCAGCGGAATTTGAACATGAGTTAGATCTTACCACCACACAAAAGCTCCAAAATTGTGATTGGGTTTTATCCTTAAATATTCTCCAACACACCCCTTTTACCAGGCTTATATTTTGTTGTTCCTAATGGGTTTCCCTTCTTGGTTTACATAATTATGTCTCGGGGTTTTGGGTGGTCGAATCTTTTTTGTTTGATTGATCCGAAGCATTTATTAACACATCAATTTCTTGTTCTAGGTAGGGAAAAGAATTTTCACGTTACAAGCTGAACCCTGGACGGTTCCATGGACAGCCGAGACTATTATTCAGGTAAGCGGTCTCCTGTGCCACCATTATATTATGAACCATGGACTTGAAATTTATGCTTGGGAGTGTCATGAAGATGGTATCAGTCATGCCACAGGTCATGCTTTTGTGGATTGCTTCGTTCTGGTTTGTTGGATCCTGGATAATCCCCTTCTTGGCCCATGCAGCTGGTTTCAGCAAGGCATCCCTAAACCATAGAGGCCAGGCCCTCTACAGTCTGCTAACCGACATAGCCGAAGGCCTTGCCGGGATTGCAATCCTTCATCGTTGCCTCTCCAGATTCCGACCCCTTTCTTCCGGGTGGTTTCACTTCAGCTTTAAAGGCACCTGGTACTTTGACGTGGGCATCGGGTGTCTCTTCTTCCCGGTGGTGAACCTTCTGTCACAGGTCAACATCAACATGGTTCCAGCCCTCCCTGCGCTCTCGAGCGTCGAGCAGTCAATCGTGGCTCGCGACCCTGTGGCGATGGCTCTGTATGCGGTGGTGGTCTCGGTGTGTGCCCCAGTCTGGGAGGAGATTGTGTTCCGAGGCTTTCTCCTCCCCTCATTGACAAGATACATGCCCGTGTCATGGTCCATCGTGGTCAGCGCCGTGGCGTTTGCACTTGCACATTTTAATGCACAACGTCTATTGCCGTTGGTGTTCCTTGGGATGGTGATGGGGGTTGTTTTTGCTCGATCGAGGAACCTGTTGGCCTCAATGCTCTTGCATAGCCTGTGGAATGGGTTTGTATTCTTGGATCTCATGAAGTGATACGCCACTGTATTTATTATCAGTATTTATTTGCATGTTGTATTCTAAGCCGATTGATTTATATGTAGCATTATCATTGGTAGTATCACGAAAACACATTGTAGAAACTGATGGGGTTTTATATACTTTACATGGTCCCGAACAATTATTTTTTTGTACCCAATGCAATGTTGGATGCATGACAGTCTCTTTAGAACGTGCATGCCTTTTTTTCAGAGGATGACAACCCCCCCCCCCCCCCTTGATGAGATTATGTTCATGATCCCCTCAACCTTTAGTTAATGCCTAGTATCTCCTTCGTCTTGGTGATCTGTCATCTTCTCTTTTTATCTTTTTATTCCTTTTTTAGAGACGGCGATTAATCTGTTTGTATTGAACGGTACATATTTCTTCATCAGAATCCTAGTTACTTGATTGAAATCACGATCTAGATGTACTTCTATTTGAAGCGAGCTGGGACCTCAACACTTGCTTGTTCGTTTAAGTAAGGAACGGACTAAATACACCGGTAGGAGGTGCATGTAAGAGTTTGTGCCAAATTTTTCCAAAAATATGAGAGAGTGAGAGAGAGAGAGAGCAAGAAAAGAATGTATGTGAAGTGAATTGGATTCTTAATGTTTCTGCCAAAAGAAGCCTATATACACAGAGTCAATCGATGTATATAGCACATTTATATACACTCGTGCACGACCAGATTATTTACAAGTATGTCATTAACTCATGTGTACGACCCACTTACTTACAAATTTGTCATTATTCCTTTTTTATCCTTGTCTGCCTAAGGAGAGAGCTGGGTTGTTGGAGTGGGGCAGCAAAAAGGATGTGGAGGTCCAGACGCAGCGGGGGAGGTCGGAGGAGGGGGCCGCGGGGCTAGGGAGGAGGCCTCAGGGCTGTGGAGGGGCGTGAAAGATAAATAGTGGAGATCGGAGGAGGGAGAGGCGAAAGGGGAGATCGGAGGAGGGGCCGGCGGAATGTGGAAGTCGGGGGAGGGGGTAGCGGGGCGGGGGAAGAGAGATATGGGAGATCGGAAGAGAAATAGGTGGAGGGGAAGATCAGAGGAGGGAGAGACAGGTGGAGGCGGGGGTGGCAGGCTGGGACTGGGGACTCTCCTATGATCAAGGCTGGGGATGGCGGGGCTGGGGCGGCCGCTAAGAATTGCTACCGCGCACAACCAGTGTAATTTCAGAATTTGTTCTGGTTGTTCACGACAAACAATTTTGAGTGACAATTAACAAACTTGTAAACATGTAGTTAGCGGTCGTGCGCAGAGAAAAATGGGATGGGCGCGTAGCAATTCCCCGATTTTATCCTTTTCGCCTCTCGCTTTCTCGCGTTGTGTGTCAGTCTTCCAGCTTCCTTCTGACCCGCAACTGAACCCGAATCCCTCTCTCCCTCTCCCTCGCATTCTTTCATTGCAATTTCAACTGCAAATCTTTCATTCTATACCATTTTCTCTTTCCCTTTTCTTCTTAATTTCTGAAAAATGACGACGAGTTCAACGAATCATTTGCCCCCCAATCTCATCGCCAACCTCCAGAACGCCCTCATCGGCCGTAAGGGCGGAGGCGAAGAGGAAGACACCGAAGACGACGACAACGGATCCAAGGGCAAGAAGCCGGCCGTCCTCGTCACGAACTCCGACGGGATTGGCTCTCCCGGCCTCGGATTCCTCGTCGACGCCCTCGTCCGCGATGGGACCTGCGATGTCTACGTCTGCGCTCCCGATTCGTGAGTTTTTTATCCCCAATAATTTCTATCTTTCTTCGGGGTTTTGACGGAACCTCTTGGATGGATGCTTTTGTTGTCGTTTTCATTATATATTTAAATTTACCAAGAATAATTGATAAATTTGGTTGGAAATGTATTGATTCATTTAGTCACCGACCTTTTATTCCTGTGACCGAGGTCATTCTGGTTTTGTGTGTGATGAATTTGGCTGTAGTATTATTTATGGCCTTGTTGAATTCTTTAGGTTATTTCTAATTTTTGGGGCTTGCGATGTTGTAGAGGATGTGAGGAAAATATTACCCCAAACGAATTACTAATTATTAACTGCATACGGGTTGGCTATGGTATGCAACAATGTGCGAAATTCTGATCATGTAGGCGTCTCGCCTTTAGTGATCGATTGATGAATTGACGAATTGAATAATTATGCACTTTAGAGATAATAGTTCATTAAACAAGTATAACAAAGATGTTTCTTACCAGCTCATTCTCAAGTTCCATGTGCATTGTGCTCTAAGTTTAAGCCAATGACTATGTTCTCTATAATGGAGAACTCACTTCAGAATCATCACCTCGTCCGTCGGTGTTTCATAGTTTCTTTTGGGCGTGGTTTGAAAATGGAGTGACAATGAATTTGTATGCGTTGTTGCTTTAGTGTGTCGAATTGAGAAGATAGATGCAAGTCCAACGTATCTGTCATATGGCCAAATAATGGAGCTGAGTTGTGTTGTGCTTGTGAACCTGTTCTCTCTTCTGAGCTCAATAACAAACATGAAATGCAGAGGCGGAAAAGTAAACACATATCATGGAAATGTTTCCTTTTTCTCTGTTTCTTTTCCACTGTGAAAATAAAATGAAAAATCTGTGCCAGATGAAGGAAGAGAGACAACTCTTTAGGTACCATCTGATGTATTTAGGAGAATGGAAAGATAAAGTGCTATCTGCCAGAACATTTAACATGTATAACATAAGGACTCTCAAATGCCTGCCAGGCCTGGGATAAAGGCATTTAAAGTAAGCATTCATCGTGTGATATTTCTAGATGTACGGAATTTATAGAATCACATGTTGCATATTTTGTGGCCGGTCTAAGTATTTGACTGATTTATTTTCATAGACAAAAAAAAGGAAAGAAGGGATAATTTGTACGCTTTTTGGGGTCAATGTGTTATGTGGATATAAATTGTCAGCTGACCCAGCTCTTGTATGTCAGGTGTCTCCAGCCTGTGCAAGGGCATTTTAAGCACTACGAATGCACTTCTATATACACTATCAGTGAATACAAATCTTAATCTTCACAAAAGCCTGGTGTTTCTTTAAGCATAATCTTCATGCCATCTACCTTTGTTTTTCTTCACATGATTTTTCTTAGTAGTTACATATGTGTTAAGGCACTCCAGAGAATCATGCAACAGGAGTTGTGCCTGACGTTGAACTAAAAGTATTCCCTTTAATTGACTGTCTAATTTAATTTTTTATTTTAAATTTATGACAGGGACAAGTCCACTTCTGCACATTCAGTTACACTTCATGATAGCCTTGCTGTGAGCTCTACAGAGATGCATGGTGTCACAGCTTTTGAAGTTTCTGGTAATTTTCTGTGCTCGCATATCCCTTTTGTTATTTCATGTTCATTCATTAAGTGATTTGAATTTTTCTAAGTTGAGCAAATCATCATATAATTACTTGTAAAGTATAGTTTTCTTATTATATGAGCTATGATGTTTGACAAGACATAGTTTTGGAATTCAAACTTTTACAAACATTGTCAAAAGTAATCTAACCATTAGCAGGTTTTGTGTTTCCTCACAGGTACTTCTGTTGATTGTGTTTCGTTAGCTTTGTCTGGGGCATTATTTTCCTGGTCAAAACCAGCACTGGTACGTGTATTTCCCTAAGAATGGTGTACCTATTAAATGCTCTTCACACAACTTGTTAAGTGAGTGGTTTTACAAATAGGTTGTGAGTGGGATTAACAAGGGATCAAGTTGTGGACAGCATATGTAAGTATTTTGTTTGTGTATGTTTTTTGTTCCTAGGCATATAAAAGGTTGTATATAGCTTTGGTTATACAATTGTATTTATCTTTGTGTTTGTCATTTTCTTAAAAAAAACCTGTGTTGTCCATCTCTCTAGTTCAATCTATACTTGTACGATTTCCTATCATATATGTTTCTTTAGTAATTGGCTGGAATTTCTTCACAATGCTATTAGTTATTTTTTCGCTGAAATCAATTAGGTTGCTGCCATACTTCTCGTGTTATTTATATCTTGTAATCGGACGTGCTTTTTCTTATTTGCTGTAAAAATCCATATAGCGTCTATTCGGGTGCAATTGCTGGAGCTAGAGAGGCCTTAATGTGTGGAGTGCCATCTTTATCAATCTCATTGAACTGGTAAAATTTTCATCTCTATCCTACTTTGCAAGTTCAACATTACTTGTGCATTTCTTAGTTCTTATAGAGATCTTTTTAAATTGTTGAAGGAGGAAGGATGAAAGCAAAGAAAGCGATTTCAAGGATGCAGTTGATGTTTGTTTGCCATTGATATGTGCTGCTATTAGTGACAGTGAGAAGGGAATTTTCCCCAAATGTTGTCTACTGAACATAGAAATTCCTTCTTCTCCAACTACCAACAAGGTGAGAATTGTTATTTAGCTTATTATGCCAATGGATGTTTACAATTTTTTACTGAAAATAGTATTCCACCATATGGACTAGTTCTTCACCATAAATAAATAGCGTGTATGAGTTTAATTTTCTAAGTTACAGATGTGTATGTATGTTAAACATCCATTCAATACGATGAGTTATTTCTGATAATATGTAATTATGATTATTTGTAACGACCCGCTTTCACAGTGTCATTTCAAATTACAAGAATCAGTCCTGCTGGTTACCAGTGAAAATAACATAGACGAAATAGAAATATACCATAAGACATACATAAGACATACTTGAATGAGTAGACTTAGAATCTCAGTGCATGGCTTAAAGAAGCGGAAGCTAGTTCTAGAACTCTGAATCTCCTTAGAAGACATGTTCAACCCCTGATGGATGTAATATTGGATTATAGTAGATTATCTCTAAATCCAAGTAAACGATTTATGTAAAAAAAGCAAGGTAATAAAGCATGTAAAAGCATACTACAGTGCAAAAGTGCAACCTGCTAAGTATGTGTCAGGTTATGAACACTTCAAGCATTTAAAAGACATGTATGTTAACATTGAATGATAAGGCAGCGACATATTAATAAACTATATATGGCCAGAAGTAAAGAAGTGTCTAACTAGCAAATATTTAGAAACATTAAACAGTAATATGATTATCCAAGTAAGACAACAAGAACTGTAGCAATAAACCAAGAAGAAGATAGACTATGCTACACGTACTATCTTTTACACTAAACTGTGAGGTTTTATGCTAGTGATGTAACTCATATTGGAGAGCACGATATGTAACCCGAAGACCACCTTGTACCACGTGTAGCTACCTCGGGCTTGAGTCTAAACGTAGAACTGTGAAAGAGACTCAATCGAAAAACTGTGATAAAATCTTCAATGAAACTGTGATCTAAATTGTAATTTGTGATAAATTTGGCTTCAATCACTCATGCACTCTCTCTAATATGAGTTATCACAATACGGTGCAATCTATATACTATGTATAGTGTTGGTAAGGTATGTCAAGTTCAGTATCATGTCAAGCAATATGGTATCTGTGAGTGTGATGATTCTCAATATAAACCGTGCAAGGGATTCTAGAGGTGACTCACATGGGTTCAAGAGATGTCGTCTAATAATGTGACATTTTGTCCAATGTAGCACTTAGTTTCCAATCATGAACATGTACAATATCTCGCCTGTGAACCGTGTATAATAACCAATAAACAGATACAATATCAGAAATATGCATCAATGTATAATATTCAAACAAGGGACTCATATTATACTATTCATTACAATCATGTCATGTATTTGGACCATGTCAATTATTATTAGGTAAAAGAAAATATTATATGTGAATGCTATAGCAAGTGCTTTCTAACATAATGTCTTTTTGTAATAAAAACTATGTAAAACAAACATTACTGTACTAACATGTGGCCATACAGTTGTGGTATCAAGTACATGGTTGTTCAACTCCTATTTCTGTATCAAGTGTCATGTCGTGAGTTAGTGTATTAGGTCAGGTATCATTCAATATCAAGATGTGGTGATTACTTAGCATGCATTAAATTATCAGATGATGATGTAGTTCTCAGAAAATGTCCAATGTTCACAGAACGAGTTTAGGGATCTTGTGCATCTCGGTTCACATGTTCAATAGATATAACAGTATTCAATATGTTCCAATATCGAGGTTACAATGAGATTGTTCTGATATTGTTGTATGCACAGTTTCTATCCTAACCACACAATTTAGTTGATATATTGAACAGTTCTAATTATAGCATGCATATTAAGTTATTTTATGTTTCAGTCAAGCAACAATGTCAAATCAAGTTTTGATTCATAAAGTAATTTTAAATAACCAATTACAGTCAAGCAACAGTTTCAAACAATTTCTTTTAAATTAAAAAAAACTGATTTTAAATAGTTACAAAGAAAATATATGGGATCAAATTCACGTTTCTCGTCATCCAATTTACCAGCATAGGGGGAGATCTACCTCAACATTACGTCTGATCATTAATTACTTATGATCTGTAACAAGCCTAATTTCCGAACAACAAAGCCCAAAACCCAAACACAGCCGCATGATTAAACCCCAGTTTGCAAGCGATAGACTTAAGCCCAAAGAACAATGAACGACAGAGACATCCGGGACCCGTGGCCAGGTAAAGATTCTAGAACCACACAAATAAAGTTGCCCAATTAAATCAACTTATTTAATAAGCCTAGCCCAACATTAATCAGCAAGTGCAAGCCTGAAAGAAGAAAATGTTCAGACCAAACAAATGCAAATGCAAAGTAATGGCGGGGAGGATTTTCTCCAGCAATTAATGGCAGATGTAACCCCAGCAAAGTTTAGCGGAACGAGACGTTTTCCTCAGCGGTCAACTTGCAAACAGAATGAAACCCAACTGAGAACTAAAAGAAGCGGGCGACGACATGATCGCCGCAAAGCCCTAGGGCTGCCGAGAGTAATATCACGACTGGAAAAATACCATAGTGTTCTTGTGAACCATCATTTTTCCATCACCCAAAATTACTATGTAACTAATACCATTGATCAAGCTCAAAATTTCAGAAAATCAAACAAGAAAATAAACTAAACTGAAAGCTTGAAGTAAAGATAATCTACCGATTAGAAGCTAAAAAATCCGAAATCCACAAAGATCAGCACAATATGAATCGGAAGAATTTTGAAGTGAGAAAATAATTTGGATGCAAAAAAAACCTTAGAAACAATAGCGTATACATAGGAGACTGGAAGACGCGTAGAGAGATAATAGAGGAGTTCGAATCATATAAGAATTCTTCGCCGAGATTGGGTCGGTTGCCAATTTCAAAGAGAGAAGCGGTGGTTGATGTTCATAGGCAAATGAGGGCAACACTAGGGTTTCGGGTAAGAGAATTGGATGGGTCTTTTAGTGGGAGAGAGTAAGGGGGTTAGGGGGCAATGGAAATAAAAATGTTTTGGGCTGAATAATTGAGAGGTGGGCTTGGTGGGTTGTGTTTGTAGGAGGGGACTTGGCGGTTGGGATTCCCTGGCCTTGGGGATTTTGGGAAATAAAAGAAAATTGACGGGCTTGGGCCGTGGGCCGCTCCAAAGAAAGCAGAGAAAATAAATCTAAAGAATAGAGAATAAGTGAATATTAGAGGCCGGCTGGGTTTTGTGTTGATGTTGGGCTTGCGGTCTTGGTTTTAAGTGGGAAGGAAGAAGAGAACTGAAATTGGACAGTGGGCTTCTAAATGAAGAAAGAAAGTGAAGAGCGGAAAAGAATTTGGTTGGGTTCAAGTCATGGACCTGGGCCAATCAGCTGGACCAAGAAAATTAAGGAAAAAGAAAAAGAAAAGAAGGGAAGGACGAAAGAGGGAAGAAAAAATAATTATATATTGTACGTACGTATGTATGAAAATTTCCAAAAATTTCATGTGAAATTTCGGTATTTGATTTGTGTTTCTCTAGAATATTGTGGATAAGAGTTATATTATTCTTAAAATTAGTTTTATTTAGATGGCGGATTAATACTAAGAGTTGTATATATCAGTAATGTCATCTTTGGGTTTTGAGCTACCCAAGATGATGTCCCTTCTAGATTATTGGGTCTGACTAATGTGGCTTCACTATCATCTGTGCCTGAGTTGACCAGTCTATCTTGGCCAATACATGTCAGTGCGAGGGTTGAATAGACCAATACCACTGATTTTTTTACGAAAACAAAAGGGAAGGAGGAAGAGTGAGGATTTCAATTGCCGTTATAGAGAAAAAAGTAGAGAAGCTTAAGAAAAATTGATTTTTAAGAAAACTGTTGAGTCTCTAACCTTCAATTAGCAGACATGATTGTCTTTGGAAGCTGTCAGAGTGGATTGGAGCTCTTGGAGTCCCTGACTCCAACAAATTCCATTGAAGGATGTGAATGAGGGCAAAGCCAGGTTGTGGCTGGGATGCGGAGGAGGTAGGCGAAGGCTTTTGATAGTGCCCAGTGTCATCAATTGGTTGCGTGTGGCGGAATGAAGCTCTGAGCTTTAGAGAGATGCAAATGAGTTGGGCAGTGGAGGGACCTGAAGCAGCTACTACTATACCAAAGTAGGAAATATAATAAGTGTATAAAACCTTTTCAACACACAATTGGGGATGTATTAAACCTTTTCTCGTGTACAATGACCGCAAAGTGAGCTTAGTGAGGACAATTAGAGGTGTGAGTGTTTGAGTGATGAGGAAATGAGGGTGCAATTAAGATATGGTGAAAGTGCCTGGTCCTTTCATACAAGATTTAATGATGGTGAGCTCCCATATCCCCTGCTGAATGCTGAGAATGTCATTTACACAAGACAATTGTGTGTTCTATTTATAATATTCGATCGATCTGCGCTACATTTTTAAACCACTGTTCTTCCAGTAATATAGGGCTTTGTTTTACCACTGTTCGTCCAGTGATATAGGAATGTGGAATGTAGTTACAATGTTAATTTTGTCTACGTGATTTTTTAAATGTCCTACCCACCTATTATGTGAATCTTTACACTCCATGAGGAAAAGGCATTTCCAATAACGGCAAGTTATTGCTGTCTAGTATCATCTAAATCATTTTCCACCATGGAGAACTCTTTAAGTTGATAAGCCAACAGGAAATAGGTATCTCCTTATAACTAGCTCTTAACCTAACATAAAATATGTCAATAAAGGTTAATTGTTAGAGGAGAAATCTACATTGTTAGTGCTGCGGTGGTTTTAGGTAGAGAGATGACTGGTTCTTTTTGGTACCTTATGCTTTTTTAAAATAATTTTAGGCGTTTTTTTTTCTTTTTCTTCTTTTCGGAGCCTTTTTCTTCTTTGCCCTTCTTATTCTTTTTTAAATTTCTCTTCTTTAGTTTTTCTTTTTCTTCTTCTTCTTTTTTCTTCTTCTTCTTCTTGTTTTTTTTTTTTTGGGTGGGGGGGGGGGGGGGGGTCTTGACTTTTAAAAGATTCAAGATTCTATGGAATTTTTTTAAAAAAAAACTGAATTGATCCAATTCAGGACTCTGCTCTGCACCTGAGTTGTTTCTTTTCAATTAACATGTGTATCATCTGTTCACCTTATACATGATTCAAGTAAAGGTATTTGGAACTTTTGCAATGTATTTAACCATGTACGGGATATTAAGAATGCAAACTCTGGGCTTTGTTCGGAGGGGAGCTGTTATAACTTAAAACAAAGACCCCACAATAGATCAAGGACTTCTTAAAACACGTTTTTGTGCTGTTCCTCCCTTTATTTATTTTTTTCCTAGCGTGCGAACATGTGTGTAGTGTTATTGGTGGTGGGGCAGGTGGGTAGGCGGTGGGGACTGCAGCTCGGTGCTTCTGTGCGTGTATTTTACACTGGTGTGTCTGTGCATTCTTGCATTCTTGTGTACTTGCATGTACATGTGACTATGTTGCAGATGCAGGATGGGAATGCGTAAGTGGAATGTTTTAGATGGCATTATTCACCGGAATACGAAGGAGACTAGATGCCTTGGGATAGAGAGTTTGTTGCAATGAACTATAATCAATTTTAAGCACAGTAAAGCCTAAGGTCGGAATTGTGATAAATTCCACCAGTTCACTTGGTAGTTGCTAGACTGAACAATTGGGAGGCACCATTGTCTTGTAGCAGTTGACAGTAGAAAAAATTGTCATGGATAAAGGAAATGATACTACTGATGCCAGAAACAATAAGCGTCAGTTTACAAAGCATGTGCTTATAACATTGCCCTCAAACCCCCACATGTATGGCAAAGTGCTCAAATTCTAAGCATTCAGAAGCGATTCTTCCTCTAAAGACAGTCTTTTTTCATGTTGAAAGCATAGCTTCGCAGATATAGTTGCAATGATGATAAAACGAATTTGTACTTTTTTGAATATCATGATGAGCTTTGTAACTTGCTGCGACACTTATTTTACTAGTACCGTGGTTTTGTTTTTAGTAGCTTAATCTGTGGAATTTTGTGTCTGTAATGAAGTTATGTACCCCCAAACATTTGACAGGGTTTCAAGGTTACCAGACAGAGCGAATGGAGGTCTTCGTTAAACTGGCAAGCTGTTTCAGCAAACCGGAATCCTGCTGCTGGGCAGTACATGTCAATGCAGCAAAGCCTTGGCATCCAGCTTGCGCAGCTCAGCCGAGATGCTTCTGCAGCTGTGAGTATCATTGTTTTTTCTATATATGGAATCCATACCTAGTTTAATAATCTTAATCAATCTTGGTTTTCTAAAATTTATGGCCACCACTTTGTCATAAATCCGTGGTTTACAGGGTGCAGCACGTCGCATTACTACACAAAAGAAAATTGTTGAAATAGAATCTGTTGCAGCTAAAGGAAAACCCGAGACACGGGAAGGGGTGAAGAAGCACTTCCGCCTTGAGGTAAACACCTGCTGCACTGTAAGTTTTCGATACAAATTATTTTAAACAATAATAAATGGAGAAGAATATATTCGCCTTCTTGCAGTTTGGGGAGAAGGAACATGAAGATTTGGATGAAGATCTTGACTTCCGGGCTGTGGAAAAAGGCTTTGTAAGTTTGAAAAACCCTTGCGTTCATCTTCTCCAGCAATATCAGAGGCGTTAGCTGATTTTTTTAGCTCTTCATAGGTTGCTGTGACTCCTCTGCATTTCCATGTAATTGTTCAGTCCGAGATTCAGGCTTCTGCAACGGATTGGCTTGCTTCGGTTCTCACAGGGCAAGAACAAGCATCCTGAGGCCACTAACATGTTCGTATATTGATCGTCAGTCCTAATTTCAAGGTTGCCGTGATACTTCATGTTCCATTAATCACGTTCAGTTCAGCTCAACTAATATGTCATCATCGGATGTGGCATGTGGTACAAATGTGATCGCCCTGCACCTGTTATCATGTGTTCTTGTTTTGAAGCTACTGGCCTTGATTTTTGTTAGCAAGAGATGAGAGTTGGGTTTGTTTTGATTTGATTTGTTTTATCAGTTGATGATAGTTTCAAATTTTTTATTGTATTCTATCATGTTGCCTGCTTTTTGTAGGATGTCATTCTTTGTTAATGATAAAAGATAAAAATGATGAAGGTTCAGTTCTCACTGATATGTACCATTGGGCTGCTTGTTTGCTGTAATTTTCTGAATCTTGAAATTATGTGGGTTGTAATGATTGAAATCTGAGAAATTTAAATTTGGCATGCTCAGTAATTGTATTGTACATGCCACAGCAATGAACTTTTCCATTGAGACGTGAAAACAACGGATTTTTCCCCCTTCCCCCCTTCGTTTTTGGTAAAATAAAGGCTCAAAGGCCCATGGCCTTCGTATCAGCGTGCTTATGTCTTATGCATGATGGCAGCAATAAAAGAGCAAGGATGCACAATAAACATAGCATATTACTTGTGATAATTCAGTAAATATCCATCACGTAGGAATTGTTGCCTGTAGCTAATCATTAAAAAAAGTTGAAATAACATAAAATGCTTCGAAAATCCTCATTAAAAATGTCCTTATAGCATTTAGATATCAACATAAGCTATCTCTTAGCAATTCAAAAAGAAATAATCAAAAGAAATAAAAGAAAAACATAAATCTTTTTTTAAATCTCTGTTATGGACATTCTAAAGCATGCCCCAACTCGTCTTTTATGGACAACTTTGTTTTGAAAAGTACATGCAAATTCAATTACCAAGCAAAATGACAAAATGTTTGCACTAATTTTCTAAAATAAGAAAAACCCGAAAAAAGAAAAGAAAAGAAGGAATTTTTTTTAAAAAGAGCTCTACAAAAATTTGTTGCTGATTTAATAAATTAAAAAAACATATGACAGATCCTGAGTTGGTGAGATTTGCCTCGTTAAAACCTTTGGCTATGGAAAACCCAGTGGGAAAAACCATAGTTAAGGAAAAAGAGTGCAAACGCTCTTTAACTCCCCCTGATTTGTACAAGTGACTCTGCTCATGAATACTTCTGGATTCTGAGCGTCACAGAGGGGTGGATACTTCGGGATCCAGAGTTGATTTGATTTGCCTCGTTAAAACCTTTGGCTATGGAAAACCCAGTGGGAAAAACCATAGCTAAGGGAAAAGAGTACAAATTCCCTCAACTCCCCCTGATCTGTAAAAGCTCTTAGGCTTTCAGATCTCTTAGGCTTATCTCATCACTCCTATTTACAATATTCCGAAAATGTACACAAATTACAAATTTTGTCACCATCAAGCAGCTGCTGAATCCAGGGACTCTGAGGAGGTTGCTAAGTTTTGTCGCCTCTGATGTGGTCTTCAGACTATATGGTTAGCTCCACCGAACCAGCCTCTATCCCAGTCGTCACTGGGATGTGATGTACCACCAGGCGCCCTCAAATACACCATTGGTGTGATTCTGGAATGGTGAGGATCTCGGAATGATAGGATGATGTTGCCTTCATAAGTTGCTCTGCAGATCTGCAGGGGATGGCCATCCCACTGTGGGTACCCGTTCTGTGATTTCTCAGCATAGGGACTGGACCTGAAACCTGCATTTGCATAAACATTGGAGGATGCTACTACATTTTGTAAGTCCGAATATTTCGACCCTTGGAGTAAGCGCAGAAGGCTTAACTCAGGTCTAATGGCCCTTTTTAGGTGCCAACTATCTCTGGCTAATGAGTTTACTGCAATTGTTATACCGGGACAGATGCAGTTAGCCAGGAGTGCATGATTGCACTAAGATAAGGGACTTTAGGACCAGTTATATCCTCCCCCTCTTCCAGCGATCGGAAGGGTTCTTTTTGTTCATCCAGTAAGTGTACCACCGTAGGTGTACTTTGGATGACAATGGTCCTGTTAATATCTCCAACGCACTTCTGGGCGTTTGTAACAGGATTCTATGAGCCATGACTTTATATTTGCCTAGGTCTTTTTTATTTCATGTTTAAAAGTCAGGCTAGTACATTTATTTCGGTTTTCTCTTCAGGAGATCCGATGAGATGTTAGTTGTCTACAACTAAGATCTCTAATCCTGTTCTTTGCATAGATGCAAAAACAACCTTCAGTAGGAATCATTGACTTCTCAAGTGATTCTCTTGGTTGTACATTTATTTGTTATACTTATATTTCTTCATTTGAATAGACGTCCCGAAGTCTATTCAGGCATTTTAAGGAAATGTGGAAATTATCTTTACAAGATATCCACGAAGGTATGCCGTCACAACATCCAATAACAGCATATCCAAAATTTTCCTTCGCCAAATCGTAAGGTATCCGCTTTTGATAACTTAGGGAGACTGATGCATCATTTATGAGACATGCTCATTTGAATTTGTTCGATCCCTAGTTTCAGCGAAATTTTCCTTGGGCTATAGGTTGTACCGTATAGCATACGATTTTGTATCTATTTTTCTTATGTTTGCAATACTTTGTTTTATCCACAGGTTTGACACCTTTTGGTGTCTGGACTTCAGGTCCGAACATTTCACGTTTCATAAGTGAGTCCAGCTCATCTTCTATTGCCACGTTCCACATTTTGGCCAATCTCTACGTTTTCCTTCTAGCAACGGAGTGCGGAACGATAATTTACAAACATCATCGCCATTGCGATGTATATGGCAATATAATACGTGAATATATTGTCGACAATTTATGTTCTATCTGTCCAACACCTCCCCAGTACGTACAACATTTACTTAATTTCACTTTTTCCCGGCAATTCCTCTGCAGTGGATTCCGGGAAGGGTGATGGTGTGGACAGGAGCTCATTGTCCTGTGGTAGTATTGTCTTAAGGTCTCTAGGAGTTTCTGTCCTTGGAGCCTGGTGGTCTGCCTCTTTTCTGTTGAGGATCAGCCACTTCTGCTGCTGGTGGATTGCATCCATTCTCGGGGATGTCAATCCTAGCTGGAGTTTTTGCAGCAGGGATGTGTGATCTGACAATCTTCTGGTTGTCAATAAATGATTCCGGTAATTGGTGAACAGTGTTCTGTGTGTGGAAGATCTTCTGGATCTCATCTACACATTGTATTGTTACCGGATCATAGTGGGTCAAGCTGTTTGTATCCCACGTTATAATTTTCTTCGCGCCAGATTTTCCAGTATCTGGGCCTATTTTTGGGAAAACTCGTCTCATCGAGATCACAGTCTTCAAGATGTGCCTTAAATGCGTCCCCCGTTTGGGGTTCTAGGTATCTTATAAGTGAGGGTGAGTCAAACCCTGCATGGATACCTAGGCGACGCTGAGTACCGATTTGGTCCTCTTTGGTGGTGCAATGGGGATTTAAGACTGCGCGACCGAAGATTCTCAGATGAGAAATGTTCGGTGGCATTCCATATGCAAGTTGCATTGGAGACTCTGACCTCCAGAGGGTCTTATTTTCATTTACGATGCAGCATGCAGAGTTTGCATGTCCCCATGCATCCATAGGCAATCGGGATTTAATGGACGTTCAGTCCATTGGAGTCTACTTTTCAGTGACTCTGCCGACCCATTTTGGGTATGAACATGCGGCACTTGTATGTTCATTTTCAATTCCCGTTGATTGGCAATACTCTTGAAAAGACTGGGAGGTATATTTCCCAACATTAACCAGACTTATTTACAACATTTTATTGTCTGGGAAATGTGCCCGCAACATTTTTATTCTTGTGCCAATAGCTTTGGAAAAGCTAAGTTGCGGGTCTTGTAGTAGACATACGTATGAATATTCTGAGGATGCATTTATTAGTACAATGAAGTACCAAAATAGCCCACTAGGGGTGGTGGATTTTATCCACATCTGTCTCCTTGTATTCTTTTTTGAGGAAGCGTGGAGATTCTTTTTCAACTTATTGTGGAGATGGCCTTGCAATTAGTCTTCCCTTATAGTAAGGGATGCGAGGGAATTTTCCCTTCTGAAGAATCTTCTGGTTCTTCAAGTCATACCCATAGGATAAGATGCTGTGCATCACAAATCCAGGGTGGCCAAGTCCAACATGCCAGAGTGAAAACTTGGCTGATGTAGGGCACTTCAGGTGCTCCGTTTAATTCTGCTTCCTTTCTCCGAATCTTCGTATGATAGAGGCCTATAAGGCTCTCAAAACGTTCAAGTGTGGATTTTACTCCTTTTTCTTGAGACGTTGCATACGGTAATTTTTCTTTTACATTTGCTGTTTCCAAATGGGATCCGTTGAAACGGATGTCCTTGAAACTTAGAAAGTTTCTTTTTGGAATTCGGAGGGATTAGTGCATCCATTATTTTTGTGTCGTTTGGGGGCAACTGTGTTGCATTCCCTGGATCTTCAATATAGCCCTGATATTGGGCTTTGTATTGATAGAAATCGTACGTGTTTATTGTCTACTAAGCATTTATGAGAGCAGTTTCAAAAGATGAAACGTATCGGCACATGCATATTTAGATAAACATTTTCATTTATTGTCTACTAAAATTTTTCAATCAAAACAGATTGCGTAATACAAAAAGCTCTCATAACAATTTGCTAAGATAAAAGTAAAAGGCTAGTTAAGCATGCCATTATTTTCGAAGTCGTCAGCTGAAAAACTTAACTGGAGCATCAGATGTCATCAGGTTTGTTTCAGCTTTATTTTTCTTGTTCTCTTTATACAAATCCTGGAGATGATGCGGAGTTCGGCACAGTCTGGACCAGTGGCCTTTCATGCCACAATTTTGGCACTGGTCTTCCCATTCCCTCTTGGGTGGGGGGATATCATTTCTATTTTTTGTTATTTCTGTGCCTCGTGAACTTCCGCTTACTTTCATTATTTCGCTGCTGCTGTACATGACCCTTGACATTTTTCTGTTGACCCCCCCCCCCCCTTTTGTGGTCTTTATTTTCTTTTATTATCTCACTTCTTTTTGAAGGAAGAGGAATAGTGAGCTTCTGGTGGGGGGCAGTGCCGGAGAGCGTATATTGTGAGTGGAGAGAAGAAGTTCTCTGTTTTGCTCGGCCATGAGTAAACATGACAGCAGCTCGGAATACTTGGTGAACTTGCGTTCACGGTATTGCTGCATGAGTATCGCATCTTTTTCATGGAAGGACGTATACGTCTTTTCCAGCATGCGATTTTCTGAGACTTTTTTCACCACACAACTTCAGGCGTGCGGTGGTGCTAAAAAGTGCTGAGTTGTACTCAGCAATGGACTTAAAGTCCTGTAGTCTCATGTTCTCCCACTCATATCGTGCCCTTGGTAGTATAACATCTTTCTGATGTTTATACCTGTCCTCAAGGGCAGTCCATAGCTCAAATGGATTTTCGACCGTAAGGTATTCAGCCTTTAAGGTCTTGTCCACATGGCGGCGAATATAGGTGATGGCTTGCGCCTTCTCTATATTGCTAACATTTTCTTTTTCAGTCACAGCAGCGATGAGGGACTTTGCCCGCAGGTGAAACTTTACATCTAGCTTCCAGCTTAGATAGTTTCTCTCTGATGCTTCCAGTACTTCGAAATTAACGCTTGCAATATTAGCCATTTATCTAGCAGAGCACAAACATGCATGAATTAATAATTAATTCAGAGAAAACATTTTCATGTGGAGGAAATATTTAACGAAAAGCTAAATGTGTGGATCGGCCAGTCCCACAAGAAAGAGTCCAAAAAAGTCCACAGTCCAAATTATACAAATTTGCAGCTTAAAGAAAATGAAAATACAACTTTGGAAACCCCCGTGGGTCCCATATGATATCTCCATCTTCAAGCGTGGCCTCCGTCTTCGTGGAAGTTGGTCTTCTTTCTTTGACATTTACATAAATTCCTCACTACAATTTCTCTCAAAAATAAAAGAAAAGTGCGGGAAATAAACTGTGGGACTAAACGGCCGATCCAAAAACCACATTTAGCAATTCATGCAGAAATATTGTGCTCATCAACATTTTCATCAGACATTTTCATCACAGGCATCACATGCATTTAATATTCGCAGAGATGGATAGATAATTTAAACACTTAATAATTATTGGACCACTGGGCAACGTCATACACCGTTAGGTTACTAACGGCAGAGCGGTCGCAGGATCTTTCTAATTATTAAGTTTTAAATACAATGCACAACCACGCATATAATATCCAACAGAATATACCAGAGATGCAAATCATGTAAATATGATTTTTGCAGAAAAAAAAATCATTACAATGCAAAGGTTGTAAATTGAATGGGTTTAATCAATTAAATTGATTAAGAGCCCAAAATAAACATTTTCTTTGTCAGAGGAAAAAGTTTTCCTCATCATCCCAAAAGCCCCCTCCAAGAATCCCCAAAAAGTCCTCGCCTGCCCGGTATTTGTCCCGTAATTTACCGTGATTTTTCACGAATATTTTGCCCTTAAATCCCCATTTTAAATTAATTTTTAGGCTAATAAATTGCCTTTTGAGGCAAATTTATAGCCCTTTGCCTCCCCCCCCCCCCTTTTTTTTTTCAGATAAAACAACATGCGGGTCTGAAGCCCGCAGTCGACCTGTGGGCTTCGGGCCCATAGGCTTTTTTTTTTTCCTCTTCTTTCCTTTTTTTTTTGAAATCTGTGGGCCTGAAGCCCACAGATCTGCTGTGGGCTTCAGGCCCACAGATCTGGAATTTTTTTTTTTCTTCTTCTTCTTCTTTCCGTTTCTAGGGTTTCTGGGGGGGCGGGCGCCGCCGCCGCCCCCTGCGGGTGGGGGCGCGGCCGGCGCCGCCGCCGCCCCCTGCGGGGGGGCGGCGGGGGCCGCCCCCCCCGCAGGGGGGCGCGGCCGCGGAGGCCGCCCCCCCTGCAGGGGGGGGAGCGGCCAAGGCCGCCCCCCTGCAGGGGGGCGCGGCCTCGGGGGCCGCCGCCCCCTGCAGGAGGGGGCGGCGGGGGGGCCGCCCCCCCTGTAGGGGGAGGCGGCCTCGGGGGCCGCCGCCCCCTGCAGGGGCGGCGGCGGGGGCCGCCCCCCTGCAGGGGGAGGCGGCCAAGGGGGCCGCCCCCCCTGCAGGGGGAGGCGGACATGGGGGCCGCCGCCCCCTGCAGGGGCGGCGGCGGGGGCCGCCCCCCCTGCAGGGGGAGGCGGCCATGGTGGTGGGGGGGGTTTTTTCCGGCGAGGGGAGGGTTTTGGGGGGGTCCGGTGACAGGTAGCCGCCGGAGGGTTCAAAATTAGGGTTTTAACCCTAAAAATTGAGTTTTTACCCTAAAAATTGGGTTTTTGGGATGAAAAATCCGTCGTTTTCAAGGCGACGATGAATCCCCATGACGATCTTGTGAGATCTAGGGGAGGGGTAATCATACGTATGATTAAAAATCTTGTTTTTAGAGTTTTTACCTCTATATCCGTCCTCCGGATATAGCGACTGTTGCTCGAAGCCCTACGCGGATGACGACCCTTGATGGAGGAAGCCTTGCACCGCGCTCGTGGATCTACCGTCTCGCCTTCGCCTTCGCCTTCGCAACGAACGGAAAAATTTGTGGAAAAAAATTTTTTAGAGACTCGTGCTGATAACGTGTTATGAATCAACTCCTGAGGGGAGAGCCCTCAAGTCTATATTTATAGCCAAAGGGGAGAATACAAGTGGGTATGGGCCCAACCACTTAGGTTGGCCCAATAACTCATCAACCCAGTAAATACCCATTCACAACATTGCTGATTTAATAAATTAAAAAAACATATGACAGATAAACCCGCCGAAGGTGCAGGCAAGAATCGTAAAATTAGAGAACATGCTATAAGAGACAAAATTGGGGGATTCCTTTTTTATTACCATCCTCCTTTAATTTATGATTTCAGGTAAATTTTTCTTCCCAATTAATTTTTTTTAATCAAATCTTTACGTCCTTCAGAACCATTTTCCACAAGTTTCTTTCTTTATGCGATGTAAATTTAGAAACAACGTGATTTAATTTCTGTTTGTGATCCACAGTTTGAAGAATTGCCACCTTTGGGATGAAATTAGCTCCACAATTTTAGCCTTGTGCAATTTTTTTTCATAATTGCATGGAAAATGTGGCCCCATCTCTTCGATTTGTTTGTGGTTTGGTGTGAATTAGAGCTGAGAAAAATGCCATCTTGAAATTTAGATTTTTAACGCATTTATTCACGTTCCAGATTGCCATTGGTCTTTTTTATTTGAATTGTTAGAAGCTAAAGGAATTAAACCCCAAGAAGTGAAGCATGGCTCGATTGAGGATTCGAGAGACATCAAAGCGGATTCGGGAGAAGATCAATTGGAGCAAGATATACACGTTTCATCATCAGCATCATGATCAATCGCCGGAGGCTGACGCACTACAACAAGACCTCAAAGGCCCCGAATTTTCTAGGGTTGTGCATTGCAACAAGCCCGAAATCCATCACAAGCCACCCCTCAATTACCTCACCAACTACATTTCCACAACCAAGTACAACTTCATCACGTTCCTCCCCAAAGCGCTCTTCGAGCAATTCCGGCGCGTCGCCAATCTCTACTTCCTCCTGGCCGCCATCCTCTCCTTCACCGAGGTGTCGCCGAACGACCCGGTGGCCACCGTGGCCCCCCTCGCCCTTGTCGTCGGGCTCAGCATGGCGAAGGAAGGGCTGGAAGATTGGCATAGGTTCAGGCAGGACATGAAGGTTAACCGCCGGAACGTCGCCGTCCACGGCGGCGGCGGTTGCTTCCGTGACACCATTTGGAAAGACGTCCGTGTCGGCGATGTTGTGAAGGTTGACAAAGACCAGTTCTTCCCTGCGGACTTGCTCTTGCTGTCTTCGAGCTACGAAGACGGGATATGCTACGTGGAGACCATGAATTTGGACGGGGAGACGAACTTGAAGGTCAAGCGATCGTTGGAGGTGACTTTGGTGTTGGATGATGACAGTGCGTTCAAGGATTTTACCGCCACGATCAAATGCGAGAGCCCGAACTCTAGCCTCTACACTTTCGTGGGCAACTTGGAGTACGAGAGACAGGTGTTTGCCCTCGATCCTGGCCAGATTCTTCTGAGGGACTCGAAGCTTAGGAATACCACCTACATCTACGGAGTGGCTGTTTTCACCGGCCACGAGAGCAAGGTTATGCAGAATGCAACAGACTCTCCATCCAAAAGAAGCACGATCGAGAAGAAGATGGACAATGTCATATACATTCTGTTTGCGGTGCTTGTTGTGATCTCGCTGGTCAGCTCGATCAGTTTTTCCGTCGTGCTGAACTACCAAGCGGCGGATTGGTGGTACCTGGAGCCGTCTTCTACCTCGGCTACCTTTGATCCTACCCAGCCCGCAAAATCTGGCTTTCTCCATTTTATTACAGCTCTCATGTTGTATGGATACCTGATACCTATTTCACTCTACGTTTCGATTGAAATCGTCAAGCTCATGCAAGCAAGCTTCATTAACCACGACCTTCAAATGTACGATGAGGAGACGGGGAAGCCGGCACAGGCGAGGACCTCGAATTTAAACGAGGAGCTGGGGCAAGTCGATACCATCTTGACGGATAAAACAGGAACGCTGACTTGCAACCAGATGGATTTCTTGAAATGTTGCATCGCTGGAGTTTCGTATGGTGTTCGTGCCAGCGAAGTAGAACTCGCCGCGGCCATGCAGATGGCCTCGGAAACTGAAAGTTCGGGCGATAGGAACGGCTCCGGATCACCAGATATAGAGCGGGGCGACGCCGTCAACAGCAAGCACGAGGGCGAACGGAAGAAGGCTATAAAGGGGTTTAGTTTCGAGGATGATCGCCTGATGAACGGAAATTGGATGAAAGAGGCAAATACAGATACAATGCTTCTGTTCTTCAGGATACTGGCTATTTGTCACACGGCAATCCCGGAGCGAGATGAACACACCGGTGCTATTACTTACGAATCAGAGTCGCCGGATGAAGGGGCATTTCTGGTTGCTGCCGGCCAGTTTGGCTTTGAGTTCTTCAAGAGAACCCAGTCGTGTGTGTATGTTAGGGAAAGATATCCTTCTGTTTCCAATCCAATAGAAAGGTCAGAATAGTGTCTAAATCCATCTGCTGCTTGCTCTGTGTTTTCGTTGCACTGACTGTAATGGTAAGTTTTGTTTTCTTATTTGCAGGGAGTACAAGATTCTCAATTTACTAGAGTTCAATAGCAAGAGGAAGAGAATGACAGTGGTAGTGAAGGATGAGACGGGGCAGATTCTTCTTCTTTGCAAAGGAGCAGACACGTATGAGAACTGTCCGGTTTTCTATCTCTCTACTTTCTGCTGTCTGTATCATCACCTAATGGTTTCAAGTTTTAAGCCTTATTTTTTTTGCTATTTTTCTTCATTGGACTATATAGAATCATTTTCGATAGACTGTCGAAGAATGGAAAAACTTATTTGGATGATACAACGAAACATCTAAACGAGTATGGAGAAGGCGGCCTGCGGACATTAGCTCTGGCATACAGGGTTCTTGATGAAACTGAGTATTCATCTTGGAATGCTGAGTTTGTCAAAGCAAAGACTACCATGGGAGCCAACAGAGATATCCAATTAGAGCAAGTCTCGGAGATGATTGAGAGGGAGTTGATTCTTGTTGGTGCAACTGCCGTGGAGGACAAGCTACAGAGAGGGGTAAAACTTTGGCAAAGTAGTAGAGTTAACTCGATTCCTTTTCTAATCATGTCCATGTATCAGTTTTTTTGCACTTTCTCCGTGTGTCACAGGTGCCTCAATGCATAGATAAGCTAGCACAAGCTGGTCTCAAGATCTGGGTTCTGACTGGCGATAAAATGGAAACAGCAATCAACATAGGGTATACATCTATCAACGCTGACGCAAACATTTTCCGTACTTTATGCAATCTCATTTTAAGTTTCGTTGCTCGTAGATTTGCATGTAGTTTACTTCGACAAGGCATGAAACAGATTTGTATTTCGACAACGAATACTGACTTGCTATCCAAGGATGCAAACAAGGTAAAAGATGGTTTTCTTATATTTTTACCAGTGATCGGTTGGCGCCCACTTTTATACTTGACTTTGATCTCATAACAGGGCATTGTTTTAAATTTGGAAACCGAGCAGACAATGAAAGAGAATATTATGCTACAAATCACTAATGCTTCTCAAATGATTAAGCTGGACAAGGATCCATTTGTAGCATTTGCATTGATTATTGATGGGAAGGCTTTGGCACATGCCCTAGCCGATGATATGAAGCAACAATTTTTGAATCTAGCAGTTGATTGTGCTTCAGTCATATGCTGTAGGGTGTCCCCCAAGCAAAAAGCACTGGTATCATGCCCTACTCTACATTCAATTAGCTCTTGATCAACCTACTTTATCCTCAAAACGAAATATCCTATGCATGCACAATCTCGTGTTTTAGGTGACTCGGTTGGTGAAAGAAGGAACGGGCAAGACAACTTTAGGAATAGGTGATGGCGCAAATGATGTTGGCATGATCCAAGAAGCAGATATCGGTGTTGGCATCAGCGGCGTAGAGGGAATGCAGGTCATTCATCAACTTACTGATTGCTTATATGACTTCAGTACAGTCTGTAACCTTGCCTTTTTCTGGAAACATGTAGAACACTAGGGTTAATAAGTTATAACCATCTCAATGAGAGTATAACCATGTTGTGATAATCATACTCAAAACTTTTGGCAGGCTGTGATGGCTAGCGATTTCTCTATCTCTCAGTTCAGGTATCTAGAGCATCTTCTTGTTGTCCATGGACATTGGTGCTACAAAAGGATAGCACAAATGGTAAGATTAAAGGAGACTATTCTATGTAAAATAATACGAGAATACTAGCTAGGGGAGGGGGAACTTGGGTTGTCTGTAGAAATGGATGAAGGGAGAGGGAGATTAGTTTATGGTTTTGTTAATAAATAGCAGTCCATGCATGCACTAATGTGCGGCTCTTAATCTTCTGATTTTTTCATGTGTGGTTGCAGATATGCTATTTTTTCTACAAAAACATTGCTTTTGGTCTCACACTCTTCTACTACGAGGCATATGCGGGCTTCTCCGGGCAAACAACCTATGACAATTGGTATATGACATTGTTCAATGTTCTCCTCACATCAATGCCTGTAATATCACTGGGGGTTTTTGAGCAAGATGTTTCTTCTGAAGTCTGCCATGAGGTTGGTTTTCTTTACAAGAGAGTGTGGTCATGCAAGATTGACACATCGAATGAATCTAATTGATTCACACGTTTTTAAGGAAAAAAGAGAAATATTTTTGTTATGCTTCTTGACCAATATCTGCACATAGCGTAGGGATTATCAATTAATAATCAATCTCAAGCGCGCTAATTAAAATTGTTTGCCATGCTAACAATTTTTAATTATGATATTCCTGTAGTTCCCAACCTTGTATCAACAAGGGGCGAGGAACCTATACTTTGGCTGGTACAGGATCATTGGTTGGATGGTGAATGGCGTCTACGCATCGCTTATCATCTTTCTTCTTACAGTGTGCTTGTTCTCTACCACGGCGTCCTTCTCCAATGGCATGCCTCACGACATGCCTTCCTTGGGGACAACAATGTTCACCGGTATCGTATGGGCTGTAAACATCCAGATTGTCCTCAGTATGAGCCACTTCACTTGGATCCAAAATGCTTGCGTATGGGGGAGCATCCTCGCGTGGTACTCATTCATGGTTGCCTACGGCTGCATAGTCGATGGAGAATTCTATATGATATTTGTTGAGATCCTGGCACCGTCTCCTCTCTTCTGGCTTACCACGCTGCTGGTGATCATATTCTGCAACCTTCCATACTTCTTCCATATTGCATTCGAGAGGATATTGAGCCCCATGGACCATCATGTGATACAAGAGATCAAGTACTACAAGAAGGATGTGAAGGACGAACACATGTGGCAGAGGGAGAAGTCGAGGGCGAGGCAGGAGACAAAGATTGGATTCACGGCGAGAGTGGATGCCAAGATCAGGAACATCAGGGGGAGGTTGCATAGACGAGCTTCACAGATGGACCATGAAGTACCCTCTTAGCAATATGCGGTTCCATGTACATGTGCGTGTTAAGGAAGACATGCATATGAATCCAATATCTCCTGTTCCTGTAATCTGTATGTGCATACGTGCATATATAATTTTCCATATCATGTTAATATGAAGCTTACAAAATTGTTCGATACATGTTCATATACGCTGATACATGATGGTCAACTTTCATTGTAATGTCAGATATTTGTATTATGGAGGGCTTCCGGATAGGTTGCATGGGGTGTTCTTTCTTTGTAATATGATGGTTCATATTTGCACGAGCATGTCAGCAGATGGACTTCTAGAAGACCTGCAAACACGATAGCTAATGTTGGAGCCTTCTTCACCACACAATCTATGCCTTGCACGGTCCAGAATGCTCCTAAGAATAACGGGAATCGTATGCCACATGAGCTATCTCTCTCATATACGATGAGATGACATGGCAGAAGACTTGCCTTTTGTGGTAAAGAATGTGATACGCCTGTCGCATATAAGAGAGATCTCGCATATGGCATATAATACATGTTATTCTCAGATATTAGTAGTTAATCCACTTGCAAGTAGATACTAAACAGATGAGAGATACCGATGTATTAGTTTCCGATCCACTTGCAATGTCGATGTCATGCAGATGCATGTTTCATTAAGTCTAATATTTAAAATCTTGCTACAAGTTTTTGCATGATTAGATTTGGATATGAAACGGGTTCAGACATTTATGATGTCGATTAACAAACAACACTAGACTAAGCTCATCCTCAAATAAACAAACTTAAAAATTAAATCAATAAAAGTAAAGGCTAACTCTAAACATTTTCGGATTGTTTACAATTTAAAAATAATAGGGGGTCATCAAAAGTTCTTAGCAGATACAATATGTAAATTATAACTATACAGTGTAGCTTTTTCCAAAGTTCCTTCTTATTTCTGGGTTTAGTCATTCAACTAATGCTGGCAGCACTCTCATTGCGGCCCGCTGTTTTTCCCATCTTCATCCACAGCCGCGCCCAATGGCGGGCCACACTCCGACCCGCCGCCGTTGTCGCTCACTTCTGTCGCCGCCGCCAGTTCGCCCCCCATGCCCGCCTCCAGTCGAGTAATTCCCCTTTGCCTCTTTTGTCTGTTTCTTCTTCCTTCTCTTCACGTCTCTCACATGTTTGTTGTATTGCCTCAATGAAGCTCAGCTTCAATCTTTGGCAATATTCCTTTCATGGGTATGTATGATTTTTTTTGTTCAGTGCTGGTGGTGTCAATGGAATTTAGACCTGATCTCTTTTCACGGGCTAGGATCTATTTAGTAAATTGTTGAGTTATGGGTTTGTGATGATTCTTAAATTGTTACTGGGATTTGCTACATGTTATGATACTACCTTGCATTGTATTTGCTTTTGTTTTTTGTTTTTGGATATTGAAGAAGGGGTATTTGTTGATATTTATATTCTTAGTGTCAACTGAAGGTGCATTTGATTAGTCTATGTGGTGATTTATTGGCATTATACTATTATTTCTAGTCATACATTTGAAGTGCAACTATTGGTTTGACATGTGACACGGCCCTCCCAGGATGGGCCAAGACCGAATGGCCCAAGCCCTTGTCGCAAACCCACGGGCCCGGAGAGAACGAGGCCCCCACGAAGAATAAGAGTCGGGCCGACCTCGGACCGAAGCGGACGCAGCCGCTGACCCACGCCAGCAGGAGTTATCCGCTCTCCTTAAAACGCACTCCCCTTAATCACCAGTAAGGGGCCCCATCACGTCCACCTTCATGATTCATGAAGGCGTCATCAAAGTGGCGGTTGATCGGGATGAGATAGGGAGCGTCGAGGAAACATGGCCGGGGAAGACTCCTATATAGCGACTTGTAGAACAATGTGCAAAAGGGGGCCTTTCTGGATACCCAAAACACCGAGGTATTCCTCTTAAACGACCTTATCTTCCACCTTATAATTTTCATCCACATCTCGGCCCGAGGACTCGCGTATCAGCCTCTTCGTGAGCCATACCGATCCCACCGAGCATCCTTCAGATCCGTTCTGACTTAGGCATCGGAGGGGACTTGGTCGGAACCAAGGTCCGACCCCCTAACGGGCTTTCTCGTCTGTTTAGGTCAAGAAGTTCCAGCCGCGCCGAGGCTACCCTTCGGCACCCAATCAGTCCGGAGTCAAACGCATTCGCCCCCCGAGCCCGTTCATCTCCACCCCTACGGAGGCCGTCGTCTTGCCGAGGATCTTCTTCGGCATGCCGACGCTCGGACTCGCGTGCTCTTCGCCGAGCCGAACTAGATGCGACTGCCTCCTGGAGGCCACGCGCGCCCCGCGTGATCGCGTTGACCTCCAGTCCGCCAGTCAACCAATCCATGGTGAGAAAACACCTTGAAACATATGGCGCCGTCTGTGGGATGCGAAGAAGCACCCACGTCAAACAACCACACCCGAGATAACGCAGCCACGCACCTCTAGACGCAGGAGCGCAGCGGTGGCAACGCCAACGTCGGGGCCAACCAACGATCGTCTGGGCAAGACCGCAACTACCCAATGCCCATCCCAAGCCGAGGGGCCAGGCGTGCCGCGAGCAGAGCCAATGGAGATAGATCGTGAAGGAACCCCGGGCTACCCCAGCCCATCCATTTCTCCGAAGAGGACCTGAAGGAGGCGAAGCCGTCGCACGATGAAGCACTAGTCGTCTCGGCTGTCATTGACACCATCGTAGTCCGACGACTGCTCGTCGACACCGGAAGCTCATGCGACATTCTGTTCATGTCAACTCTGGAGAGGATGGGGCTGATAGCCGAAGACTTGGAGCCTTGCTCCGGGCCCGTGACGGGCTTCACAGGCCACTCCACACCCATTGTAGGGATGGTCCGCCTCCCTGTCACGCTCGGAGAGCCGCCCAACTCGACCACCCTGACAATAGAATTTGTGGCGCTGAGAATCTGGTCAGCGTTCAACAGGATCATCGGTCGATCACTCCTCAACGCGGCCGGGGCCGTGGTCTCAACCCTCCACCAAATGGTCAAGTTTCGGACCCCGAGAGGAATTGAAAAGATTAAGGGCGACCTGACGAAGCCTAAGATCTGCTACATGCTGACCGGCACGGACCACGAGGTGAAGCGTTGCAACCCGATGGACCATCTCGACCTGAAATATGGCCCGGGCGACGCAAGAACCGCACCTGTGGAAGAGCCGGAACTCATCACCGTCACGGACATAGGCGGTAGATTCATCTCCATCGGGTCAGAACTCGACCCGATCCTGAGGGGCGAGTTGATTGGATGCTTGGAAGCCAAACTGGACATCTTTACCTGGTCGCCTAACGACATGCCGGGTGTGGACCCCCAAGTAATCACCCACCAGCTACACGCCGAGCCCAATTTTACGCCGGTCAGGCAGAAGAAGAGAAACTTGGGCAGCAAGAAGATGAGGGCCGCATCCAAGTAAGTGGAGTGCCTGCTCGATGCAGGCTTCATCCGAGAGGTCTGGTATCCGAAGTGGCTGGCAACGTTGTGATGGTGAAAAAGTCTAGCGGCAAATGACAAATGTGCGTGGACTTCACCGATCTCAATAAGGCCTGCCCCAAAGACAGCTACCCGCTACCCCGCATTGACCATCTCATGGACAACGCCTCGGGCTACGAGATGCTCAGCATCATGGACAATTATTCCGGGTACAACCAAGTTCAAATGGACCTGGAGGACGAAGAGAAGACGTCATTTATCACAGACCGGTGGACCTTCTGCTACAAGAAGATGCCTTTTGGCCTGAAGAATGTGGGGGCGACCTACCAAAGGATGGTCAACAAGTTGTTTGGTTCCCAGATAGAAAGGAACCTCGAGGTCTACGTGGACGACATGCTGGCCAAGTCCAGGGACCCCGCCGACCATATTGCCGATCTTCGAGAGGCTTTCGAGCAGCTACGAAGGCACAACATCAGACTCAACCCCACTAAATGCACTTTTGGGGTGGGGTCTGGAAAATTCCTGGGCTTCATGATCACCAACCGTGGCATTGAAGCCAACCCCGACAAGATCGATGCACTGGTCAACATGAGAGAGCCGGCGACGATTAAGGAGCTGCAGAGGCTGAATGAGCGGATCACCGCCCTAGGGCGCTTACTGTCCAAATCCGCGGAGAGATATCTCCCCTTCTTCAGGACGTTGAGAAAGGCTCTCGTCGAACCCGCTGAGAAGAGAAAGGCCGTGGAATGGGACGAGAGCTGCGTCCAAGCGTTCGTCGAGCTGAAGGAATACCTCCGCAGTCCTCCACTCATCTCCAAACCCAGGGAAGGGGAACCGCTGAGCCTTTACTTAGCCAGTACCGGAGAGGTGGTGAGCTCGGTACTGATCAGGGAAGACGACGGGGTGCAAAAACCGGTGTACTGTGCTAGCCAAATCCTGAGGGATGTGGCGGGGTGATACAACCCCATGGAGAAACTCGCCTATATACTTGTCTCGGCGCGACGACTCCGCCCCTACTTCTAAGCCCACACGATCCTGGTCCTGACCGACTCACAGCTCGAGCAGAAGCTTAAAAGGTTCGATCGGATGGGGAGGATGTTGAATTGGGGAGTATAGCTGAGCGAGTTCGACCTTCGATATAAGCCGCGGACAGCCATCAAGGGGCATGCACTGACGGACTTCATCGTCGAATGCACTGTTAATGGAGGAACGCCCCCCCGAGGAGACAAGCCCGAATATGGTAACGCCTCAACCTTTGTCTTTCCTTTTGGCTGACGTCGTTCTTACCGATCAACCAGGGGACAATGATGCATTGGTAGTCCACGTAGATGGTTCGGCAACCCAGGCGGGGAGCGGGCTTGGCATCGTCATCCGGTCCCTCGACGGGAACACCATCGAGTATGCACTCCAATTTGGGTTTCTGGCCACCACCAACGTGGTCAAGTACGAGGCCGCCATCAATGGCCTGAAGCTAGCCCGGGCACTGGGAGCGGACTCCGTACACCTCCTTAGTGATTCCAAACTCGTCATCAACCAGCTGCAGGGAGATTATGAGGCTCGAGAAGAGGCGATGCAACGCTACCTAGTATCGGCCAAGACCGAGCTATCCAGGTTCAAACACGCCGAGACCCTCTACCTGCCACAATCGGAGAACGCCCGCGCAGACGCCCTGTCGAAGCTGGCTTCCTCTTCTCTTAGGGAGTTGGGTCGCACCATCTATGTCAAGAACATCCGAACCCCCAGCATAGAGGTAAAAGAGCTGATGGCCATTGACGCAAAGTCCACCTGGATGGATCCGATCGTGCGGTACCTATCCACTGGAGAAGTCCCGACAAACCAAGACGAGTGTCGAGCGCTAGAACGAAAAGCCCTCTGGTACGTGCTCCACGAGGGAGTGCTATACAGAAGGCGCTGGACGAAAACTGAAGTCCTCCCCTACCTCAAGTGCCTCGGGCCGCAGGAGGCCGACTACGTCATCCGGAAGATCCACGAAGGGATCTGCGGAAATCACCACGGGTGCAAGACGGTCGCCATGAAAATCTTAATGCAAGGATACTATTGGCCGACCTTGGTCAATGACTCGACCGAGTACGTCCAAAAGTGTCCAGAATGCCAGCGGTTTGCCAAGCTCGGCTTGCCTCCCCCGGCGGAGCTCGTCCCGGTAATCAACCTCGGCCCCTTCGCCAAGTGGAGACTGGACATCCTCGGTCCCTTCACCTCCGGGAAAGGGCAGAGGAAATTCCTGATTGTGGGGTGGATTACTTCACCAAGTGGATTGAGGCCGAGCCGCTGGTCACCATCATCTGGAAGAAGGCGAAGAGTTTCGTATGGAACTCCATCATCTCCATGTTCGGAATATCTCGATCCATTGTCACGGACAATGGGAAGCAGTTCGATTCCGCGAGATTCAAAGATTTCTGCGCACAGTGGAAGATCAAGCTTTTGTTTGCCTCCGTGGCACATCCCCAGACTAATGGGATGGCTGAAGCCGCTAACAAATGCATCATCGAACCACTTCGCAAGAAGGTGACGGAAGCACAAGGAAAATAGTCGGAGGAACTTCCCGGGATACTCTGGTCATATCGAACAACCCATAAGGAGGCCACGAGGGAGACCCCCTTCATGCTCGCCTACGGTGCCGAAGCAGTTGTGCCCATTGAGGTGGGCAAGGAGTCCCTCCGCCTCAGACATTTCGACGAATTGAGTAACTCAGAAGGATTGGAGCTCAACCTAGAGCTTGTGGACGGGCGGCGAGGCCAAGCCCTGGCCTCGATCGTCCAACAAAAACAACGGGTGGCCCACTACTACAACTCCCGGGTCAAAGGAAAAAGTTTCCACCAAGAGGATCTGGTCCTCAGGAAAGCAATCTTTAGCCCAGAGGCCGGCCGCAGAGGGAAGCTTGCTGCTAAATAGGAAGGGCCCTATATGGTCATCGAGGTCCTCGGCCCTGCCACCTACCGGCTCTCTACTCTAGGAGGGAAGACGTTGACTCACACCTGGAATGCGGAGCACCTCCACAAGTACTATCAGTGAGTGTGTACAACGTTTTCCCCTTTCTCAATCTAGGTGGCTATACTGAAAGAAGAAAACGATCATGAATGAAGAGCTCTTTCTGCATCTAGTCGTTCCTCAGGCCCAGCTGGGGACAACTCCCAGCAGACATATCATCGGATCGATCGTAAGGCTGAGGGCAACTCCCCCAGCGGACCGATCCATCGATTAACCGTAAGGCTGGGTGCAACTCCTGTAGTGACCCTGTGCTATGAGGAATAAACACTAGAGGGGGTGAATAGTGTTTTCTAGAATTATAAGGAATTTACGCCAAATAAAACCCTAATTAACCAACAAATGCGGAATAAAATAAATGATCAACAACACAAGGAACAATGCAAAGCAAACATGCAATGTACCCTGGTTCGGTGCCACCCAAGTCTCCCCGACTTGTTACAGGTGTCCTAATCCAGGAACACCCGGATCCCCTCCGGATACTCTAGTAAAACCACTAGAGCTTCCTTTAGCCCACTTGTGGAAAACCTCCAACAAGTGCAATCGACCTACAATTGATGTCCGTGTATCCCACAATCCGGGAACACGCAAATCCCTTAATCCCACAACTTGGAACTAAGCACACTCTCACAAACCGAGAGCAAAACTTAATCTTGACTCGGATCAAGCCAACCCTCTCAACAACCGAGAGTATACAACAATTTATATGTATAGAGAATGAAATGTAAAGCTCTTACCACAAAATCCTATGCCTTGAGAAATACTTACCAATTTAGGGCAAGAGTGGATTTTGAGAAAGTAGTTAGCATCAAACCCTAGCTCCACCAAGATGAACAACAATAGATGGCTAGGGTGATGTTGGTGACTTTGATTCAAGCTTTTAGCTTGAGTAGTTCACAAAGAATGAGAATCTCCCTTGAGGAATTAGGGCTCAAAGAGAATGGGAGAGATTCTTGTGAAATGAGAGAGCTTAGAAATGGAGTTGAATGGCTCTTCTCTTGGATGTGAAAATGTCTCTAATATCAGCCTTTGATTTCTGGTTTGAAGCAACTCAAACTTATATAGGAAGAGACAAAATAGATCACAAAAATCGTGGCATTAAATGCCCAACGGATCTATTTCTGAAGCTGCTTAATCGGTCTAAGAAGGATCACTGACCGATTAGTTTTGCAACTAGTCGGTCGGTGAACCTTCGTGGACCGACTAGATGGTTGACAGAGAAGATAGTGAAATAATGGGTAAGCACTAGTCGGTCTAAGAAGGATCACTGACCGATTAGTTTTGAAACTAGTCGGTCTAAGAAGGATCATCAACCGACTAGTTTGACAACTAGTCGGTCAACCGACTAGTTTGACAACTAGTCGGTCGGTGAACCTTCTTGGACCGACTAGATTGACTTTTAATCGATTAACCATCCTTCTTGAACCAACTAAGATGCATATGAAGCCATGAAAAGAAGCGATAAGCTTCGGGAAACTTTCTAAGGGCTTCTAAGGCAATCCTAGAGATAAGATATGAGAGTTATGAAGATTGATAGGCAAGTAAGACTCAAGGCTTAACATTCTACTAAACCGAAGCTAGAAGACATAAAAGTAAACACGACAAACCGTCTTCAAAGCTTCAACATGAAGATTCTGAATCCCTTGACTTCATTAATTCTCCTTGAGCTTCAACGAAGCTTCATGCACAACGATCATGCGTTCTGAGGAAGTCTTGGGACGTCGCTTGAGATGTACAAAGTAATTTGGCGACGATCTCCATAATTCTTCAAGGTCTTGAGTCTTTTAGTTGAATGTCTCCAACATCATAGTCTTTGATCCTCAAGGTGTCTTTGACGCTTTTGAATCATCCATTCCTTTGTTCTCTTTGGATTGAATCTCCATTCATTTGTTGATGCCATTGGCTTGATGTTTGAGGCAGCCTTTGAGTTCTTCAAGCCAATGCTTCACCTTTGTTAATCTACCAAGTTCTCCACTTGAATCAACACGTGTAGTCACTTTTGATCTTCTTGAATCTAATTGGTGACTTTTTAGCTAACTGCAATCACAAGAGTTAGTCACAATGATTTATGTTTGATCATCATCAAAATCAAGGTGGAGAGTCCAATACTCAACATTCTCCCCCTTTTGATGATGACAAACCAAATATAAACAAAATAAATAATTGTGCATTAAATATACTTACTCCCCCTGCAATGATGCCAATCAAGTTAATATCAATAATCAATAGCATCATTCAGCAGTTAATAGTGTATGTATCACATGAGGTTGTGTATATATCACATGAATGACCATAAATAATATGCATACACAATACAAATCATATAGGTGATACACATCATAAACATGAGCATGATTACCAACATACATCTCATGTAATCATTATAAACCAAGGTAATCATATGCATGATCAATCATACATAAAGGCTATATGATTCAAGTTATTGTTTAACACTCAACATTTAATTAGCACAAAGCACATCCTTTGTTTATTTCTCTCCCCCTTTGGCATTATCCAAAAGGCATGGGGGCATAGAAACAACAAATGCAAATATAGAGAGTGGAAAACACAAAGGTATATCTAATGTAAACTAGATAAGCTACCAATTGAAAACAAGATATCAAAATAAAGATATCAATTGCAAGAGCACATATCCAACAACAACTCAACTACCCTCAATTATCACAAGAAGATAAGCAATAAGTATATGTGATAAAAGATTACAATAGATACTAATTGTAAAGAGTAGTGTGAGCAGTGTTAGAAAAGTGACAATAGCATAATTAGCAGTAGCTACTAGCTATAAATATGATAAAGAATATGGATAACAATGCAAAAATCATGACATCACTTGTGAAAGAAAAACAAGTGATCAAATAGTGTCAAGTACACAGACAAACTCAACTATCACAAAAGTTATAACATTAAGCATAATGTGATAGACTGTCCTAGAGCAAGGGCAAGACATATGACATACCACAATGACGTAGATCAACAAATAATATCAATAACCTGAGATCTAAGTCAAACATAAAAAAATGCAACAATCATGACTATGGAAATTCTTAGCCTCGTGTACACAGTTATGTTATGAAATAATAACACAAATTAAGTATAATGGCATGTGATACCAATTGTGGGCATACCGAATCTAAGTGAAGTGTGCGATGTGGGGTGACAAGGTGATACAATGAAAATGAATATCAAATATCTATATCACGCAAAAGTGTTATGTCAAAATAGAGATAGTAACTTCATAAAACATATGGCATACACAATTCTAGCACACTAGGAAACTAATTGAAACAATGTTCAAAAGAAGCATAATACTAGCATGCATTCCAGAAGAGATACTTACAGAATGAGTCAATGATAAGCATGGAATGCCATGAGCATAAAGAAGATAAGTACTATATCATAAGCTCAAAACTAGCATCAAACAAGAGCATGTAAAGATGATATCCAATATAAATAGTCTACCAATTGTAAAGATGATACCAATTGTAGTCTAACAAAATATGCAAAGCAGGCAAATAATGTCAAGATCATGACATCACTTGTGAAGGAAACCAAGTGAACACATAGAGACATGATCTCATCCTAGCTCAATTATCACAAAGGATTCAACATGAGGCATAATGTGACAAAACATCTTTTTGAGCAAAGGCATGAAGATGCGTACATACTTAAGTGGTCGGTGTATAAAGTAATGGCAAACTTGTAAATACTTGGAAAGTGAAGGAGTATTTTAGTCATTATCTCATGGAATATTCCCTTGGAATATTCCATTCTTGCATGAGAAGGAATCACACTTAATAATTACTCCCTTTTTCTACATCCTTCTTTCATTTTCTATTTCTTTCTTCTCTTTTCCTCCTTCTCTCCTCCACTCTCTAGCCATGGCCCGGCCACCATGCCTTCCATTTCCCCTCCTTCCCCAAATCAAAAACCCTAATTTCTAATTCCAAATAGAAGGGTTTCAAGTTAGCTTCAAGAGGGAAGAAGATGGAGAAGAAAGAAGGAAGAAGAGAAGAGGAATTTGAAGATTTGTGGTAGGAATCTCTTGGAGTTGGAATTCCAATCACTTTAATTTTTGTTAATTTATTTTTATAGCATTTTTTATCTAATATGTGATGAAGATAATCAATTTTTACATGTTATTGCTCAATTTCACAACTTTCTCTTTGAAATTCCTAGCAAAGTCATCTCCTTTTGAATTTCAGAATTCTTGATGTCTGTTGTAGCTTCCATTACAGTTACTGTAGCTCGAATCATGTTTCAAAAAAATATGAGCTTGTAGATCATGAAATTATACCCCAAAATAATATAAATTTTGATATAGTTTCAGTTCAGAAATTAGGAGAAATAAATCCATCTTTACAGCATGTCCTGTTTTAATTTCTGAGTTGACACAGTTTAGTAAAATTTTCCTACAGAGCTGCACACATCTTTGAATTTTATGATTTTGGTCTTGTTGAAAATCTAACAAGTTTTTCTCAAAGTTCATCAGATTTCTCTTATGTAGAAATTCTGGCTAGAACATGCCCAAAATTGGCTTTGAACACAGACCCTAAAATCTGTCTGAAAAATAGAATTGACACACTTCACTAATTAATTCACCATAAATCATATAGTTCATATTTTTGCATGAAATTTGGTCTGTAGATCCATAACTGCTATATCTTCAATTTTAATGTATAAAGTTTTGTTAAATTCGCAAGGAAAATGGATGAAACATGTTGATCTATATGGTTGTTCTTGCAATTTCAGCAAGCTGAACTTATTAAGTACTATTCTTTTCACTAATTGTAGTTAATTGGCCATGTTTATTCTTGCTTAGTATTGTTGTATGGTAAAATAAATATATTCATACCCTTGGCACATGTAAATGTTGTTGGATTGTCTTGTTACAAATGATGCCCGTTAGGTGTTCGATGAATTGCCTGAATGAAGGCAAATGCTAAAAATGTGAGAAATGCTCAATCGTGTGAATATGAATTGAAATTTGAGATAAATTTGTACATGTTGGGAGCATGTCATGCATGGTACTATATGTGATGTGATGATGGGTTGGTATGAATACAATGGGGGGGCATGACACTTCGGTGTATGACCCATGTTGAGATGAATATGAAATGTGATGCCATACAACATGACTTCTTTATTATTTAAAATGATGAAATGATACTCTTGAATATCTCAATCCTCTCTAATGAGGGTGAGTTAGCAAATCCCGGGGTTTAGGTGGGATTTGAGTAAATTTTGGATATGAGGGCCTGGACTGAGAAGTTGGGGGAAATGATTATGTGATATGTGATATTTACACCCACTCGCCTTACCGGGAGTGGAGGGGATATACGGAGGTTGTGTTATTGTGGTAGAGCCTCACTCCTGCCAGGGACGGGGGAGCTGAGAGGCCCGGTGTACAGTGTCCGTGTCCACTGCGTCGTGTGCTATATTCACCCCAAATTTGGGGGTGAAGTCCAGGTCCTGGTATCACACAGTTTACCCAAATTCCAATTAACTCAATTAAGAAATAATAAGATAAGATTTGTGTGTTATTTCTACTGCTGGCAGCACTTCCCCTCCCCTTTGCCCGTAATTTGTGGCTTGATGTCATGCTTCAGGCACTTGCACTTATCGTATTTGATATTGGTTGCATGAGCCCTCATGTTATTATTATTGTTACTATTATTATTATTATTATTCATGCTAACCCTTTCTTGCAGTATCTCGTCGCTGGACCGCAGGTATGATTCCCTTGTTTTAACTATTAAATTTCCAATTATATCACTTAGTTACATGCTCTATTCCTCTGGTGTGCCTTGTAAATTGATAACCTTAAAATGGAGTTCCAAACCCAAGTTGGTTCCTACTGGGGCACACATTGATGTGCTCCTCCCTATTTTTCAGGTAGCAGGGTCAGCTTGGTTGGAGGTGACTTGGAGTTGGATTCAAGGGTAGCACTTGGTGTGAGGTGTCTCGTGATGTGATATGGTTGTCTTAAAGGCGGAGTGTGGCTGTATGTATGTATTGGTGTACTTGGACTGTGTATAGAAATGAAGCATATATGTATTAAATGTTGTCGTTGTTTTGTGTGACTGTTGGATATTTTTGGTGGAGCTTCACTTGTACAATTCCAGCATATGCGCAGTGGCATGCTTATTCAGTTTCTTCTTTCTCCCTCTTTTCCTCTTCATCACCTCTGCTCTTCAGAATACTTGGAAAAAAAAATTTAGATGTCGGGTGTTCTGGGGAACGGGGCGTGACAAACACATAGAGACATGATCTCATCCTAGCTCAATTATCACAAAGGATTCAACATGAGGCATAATGTGACAAAATATCTTTTGAGCAAAGGCATGAAGTTAGACATGAGCAAAGATATATGACATAATGAAGATAGTCTACATTCAAAGTCACAAGGTAGGACATAAACGAATAAAGTTATCATGAAAATCGCATGCATGCATACCAATTGTGCGAATAGAATAAAAAAGCTTGTGTAAGCACAATATAATCGGAGGTAGCATCAAAGAAGTCATAATGCATCAAGATATATTCATGAAAGAATATCTATGACAGAATATACATATCATCAAACACAATATAAAGCTTATATGATCGTGTATAGCACAAGTTATCTCTAACATCTCATAAAAATAGCATAAAATATGAGCATGAGATGAGAGATGACATAGTGAGAAATATAGCTTGAAGATCACTGACTAATATGAATGAGTGTTATGTCACTTGTGAAAATATCATACATGAAAGATTTAGCTATAGACATGAAAGATCTCTTGAATAAAATTATAGCTAAATATCAGTCATAAAGTAATTAAAATGACAAGTAACATACATTGATCACCCAAATCATATCAATACGTCTCATAAAGATAATCATACAAACTATAAGAAAAGTATGAGATGTGTGGTGATACAATGAACAAATATGCATAAAGATCCTAAATCATTAATCTTATTCATGGCATGAAAAAGATATGAACATCAATAAGCAACTAACCAATTCATTATATGAATGTTATAGCTACCATGGTACATGAGTCGTAATAAGACATATATGACATACATGAACAAGGTAGTCACATAAACAAACAATCTTCATGAGGGTGTGACAAGAATGAGCTAATGAAGAAGTATGATATATTACACAAATCGAATATATTAAAATACCAATTGTAAACATGGTAGTCAAAACCAATATATTAAAATACCAATTGTAAACATGGTAGTCAAAACCAATATATTAAAATACCAATTGTATAAAACACATACTTACAACCATTTAGCTCTCCCTATATGTGTGCATCTCCAATGCACCATCCTTTCATTTGAATTGATCCATCATTTGTAAACCAAGGAGTGTGTAGAGTAGGCATCTAGCACAACAGTCTGACAATTCAACAATTGGTGGTATCCAAAAACTTTTTGGATCCAATAGGTTAAGGAACAAAATCAAGTAGTCCAATAACCAATCATTTATCAATTGTAAATAACACTCATCAATAGAAATGCATGACATGCATTAATAGGAGTTATTATAATCACGAAAATCATACATATAAGGAATTAACAATTCTCAACCATTAGAAATTAGATACACCTATACTAATAATTCCTATGCATATGATTTAGTCAAGCAACATCATTATGAATACACACATCTAATACCATAGTGTGTGCTAGAAAGATTCCTCGTTCAATATGCATATGTGCACAAAATAAACATTCACGGCACAACACATATTGAAGGAAGGCATGAAAAGTAATACCACAAAGAGTGTGCATGAAAAGCATAAAGTATTAATTTTCAAAACCAAATTTCTCTTTCCCTTTGGAATATCAACAAGAAAGGAAGGTGCAAATTGATAATAAATCACCAAGGGTCAGAGAAATCAACTGATCTATATGCACAACATAATATGAATGAAATACAATGACATATAAATGAAAATGTTATACTCCCACACATGTCATACAAACTATGCAAACTTGGGAGTAGAGGACGAACTCACATATATATGTGTACAAAAAATAATCATACAAGCATGGTACCCAAGCAATGAAGTGCAATATGAGTGAGTAAGCAATGTGGAAATCAATTAAAGACTGAGTTTGATTTATATATATATAGTCGCATGAGAATATGGCATTCCTAATATACGATTATATATGTGTGTTCATACCATGCCTAGAAACAATCTTAGGAATCCAAAAGATAGTGATTTGGGATTCTTAAGTAGAGGTTGTGTAGTGGCATGAGTAGAAAGTTGGGATGCACGCTTGTGAAGTGGAACATAAATATAAGCGTGTCCCGTGTGTGAAGCAGGCAAATGAGCATTAGTTCTAACATGAAAATTATTAAGCCACATGTTATAAATAATCCTCGAATAACCATATGAGTAAGGATTATGAATACACAATGCACATCATTCAAGAATTTGACACACGTGAAATACATAGACATGAATGACATACAAGACACACAATATGCAAACATAGGATATGCATGAGATAGTCTCAAACACAAAGTGACATCTACATGCATCCAACACACATAGATACCAAATGTAAGAATATACTTACTACATTAAGCTCCCCCTACTTTGGTGCATCACTTAAGCACCATCAACTCCATTAGAATGAAAATCTTTGCAAATCAAGGAGTTGGTAGAGTTGGTATCCCAATGTGGATTGAACCTAGAAAACATAATTTTGGTATCCAAAAACCTTCTTGGATCCTATGGGTTAGGCAACAAATTTAACAAACTAAATTCAAATTATTGTAACCCATATCCTAATGTAATCATACACAATATTAATGAAACATGTAATCATGTTACTAGATAAATATATAACCATATACATGCGTATACCAATTGTATCAAAAGTAAATATGTATATAATCCAAAAGTATGACATGTATCACATGCAGCAAAACATAAGTATGAACCAAAGCATGTGTTGCATGAAAAAGTATTAGATATTCTACACATGAAAATCCTAAACACAGTGATTTACTAATAATCAAACAATAGAAATCAAATTCAATATGAATTTAAGTTTCTAACAAACATGAGCATCTAAGACCAATATGCAAACAAAAGAATAAACCAATTCTTAACACAAATGCTTTGGTACCCAAAAAATGAATATAAACTTATGGTACCAAGCAATGAAGGGTCAACGGAAACTAACCCTTTGGAAACCAAGTCCAAGAGGACCGTGATTTCCCAACATAATCATCATTCAAAATAATATCATGAATATAAGATTGCACATACATATCCTTAGCATGATTACTAGTGTTCTTAGGACCCCAAATAGTGTATGATTTGGGTATCCTCTTCCTAGTGGTTGCATGCACAAAAGGTTGATCTGTACATGGTGCATGTGGCCTAGAAACATGAGATCTAGCAAGAGCATGAGGATATGTGTATGGAACATTGTGTTGTGATAAAGCATGAAGATGTGCATATGATCCATGGTGTGGTGTTGCATACATACGTGGATGAATATGAGGTGTGTATGCATGAAGATGATCATGAGAATAAGCATGCATATGTGGATGTGATGTGTGATCATAAGCATGTGAAGGTGCAGGAACATGAGTACGTGCATGAGAGTGTCTCATATGAGTGTTTGCACGTGCTCGTGGGTGTGGAGCATAAAAACCATCATTTGTAGGAATGTGAGGAGTGGAGGCATTCCTACGAGTATTGGTGTACATGAATGCATGTCCTTTCCTTTGGTGTCCACCCTTGGTGGGTTTCCTTGCAAAGGAGGGAGGAATATGAGTGGTGGTTTCCTTAGTAGTAGAACTACATAAGTTGTTATAGACACCACTCGTGGATGCACCGGAGGATGGCCTCACAAAATCTATAGTTACTTCACTATAGGAGGTGCGTGCATTGGATGCACTTGCCTTAGAATAACTAGGGCCAACACGATGGTTTGCAGGTAGTCGATCCTTTAGCAAATCATCCAAATTGTCCTTCCCCTTATTGAGTCTCTCAACATTGGAGGACATGAGCTCATATTTCTTCGAAATTGAAGAAATAGTGGCATTCAAGGTGGATGCATGTGTGGTGAGCTCGTGCACTTGGGATTTGAGATCCTCATTCTCAATGCCCAAACTAGTGTTTTGAGATTGAATATTTTCAATCTCAAGATCGTTACTATCCACAATGGAAACACGATCAAGTTGAGATTTGAGGGACTCCACATCTTTTCTCAACATGCCATTTTGAGTAAGCAAACTTGCTTTCTCAATAGCGAGTGTCTCAACAATGGTGTCATTGTTTGAGGTGCTACATGTAGATGTGTTAGTGAGACTAGCAATCTTATTCTTAGCATCACAATATTTTTGTATAAGCTTTTGATGTTTATCAAATAATTGACAAAATGCAATTCCAAGATCATCCTTTGTTACCTCTTCATCGTCGCTATCACTTTCACTTGAATCGCTTGATTCGTCCCTAGAGTCACCCTTAGTGGCATCCTTTCGTGCCATCAAACCCATGAGTGAATCCCTTTCATCATTGGAGGAAGAACACTCCGAGGTGGACTCTTCTTGCTCCGCTAGCATGTGCCATATTTGATATGCCGTTGTTGCCTTGGACACACGCATAAGAATGTTATAAGATAAATACTCAAGCAAGATATCCATTACCTCTTGATGTTTCTCCACCAATTCTTTTTGCTCATTTGTACATTCATGTTCGGAAGTGGTAGGTGCACGAAGGGGCTTCTACACAAGCTTCCAATAATCATCGTCAATGGATTGAATATAAGCCTTCATCTTTACACACCAAATTTGATAGTTGGGTCCAATGAGATATGGTGGAAAAGGACTTCGTGTGATGTTGTTGGTTGCCATAGCTATTACCTCGCTCCGATACCAATTGTAGTGACCCTGTGCTATGAGGAATAAACACTAGAGGGGGTGAATAGTGTTTTATAGAATTATAAGGAATTTACGTCAAATAAAACCCTAATTAACCAACAAATGCGGAATAAAATAAATGATAAACAACACAATGAACAATGCAAAGCAAACATGCAATGTACCCTGGTTCGGTACCACCCAAGTCTCCCCGACTTGTTACAGGTGCCCTAATCCAGTAACACCCGGATCCCCTCCGGATACTCTAGTAAAACCACTAGAGCTTCCTTTAGCCCACTTGTGGAAAACCTCCAACAAGTGCAATCGACCTACAATCGATGTCCGTGTATCCCACAACCCGGGAACACGCAAATCCCTTAATCCCACAACTTGAAACTAAGCACACTCTCACAAACCGAGAGCAAAACTTAATCTTGACTCCCACAACTTGGGATCAAGCCAACCCTCTCAACAACCGAGAGTATACAACAATTTATATGTATAGAGAATGAAATGTAAAGCTCTTACCACAAAATCCTATGCCTTGAGAAATACTTACCAATTTAGGGCAAGAGTGGATTTTGAGCAAGTAGTTAGCACCAAACTCTAGCTCCACCAAGATGAACAGCAATAGATGGCTAGGGTGATGTTGGTGACTTTGATTCAAGCTTTTAGCTTGAGTAGTTCACAAAGAATGAGAATCTCCCTTGAGGAATTAGGGCTCAAAGAGAATGGGAGAGATTCTTGTGAAATGAGAGAGCTTAGAAATGGAGTTGAATGGCTCTTCTCTTGGATGTGAAAATGTCTCTAATATCAGCCTTTGATTTCTGGTTTGAAGCAACTCAAACTTATATAGGAAGAGACAAAATAGATCACAAAAATCATGGCATTAAATGCCCAACGGATCTATTTCTGAAGCTGCTTACTCGGTCTAAGAAGGATCACTGACCGATTAGTTTTGCAACTAGTCGGTCAGTGAACCTTCGTGGACCGACTAGATGGTTGACAGAGAAGATGGTGAAATAATGGGTAAGCACTAGTCGGTCTAAGAAGGATCACTGACCGATTAGTTTTGAAACTAGTCGGACTAAGAAGGATCGTCAAACTAGTCGGTTGATGATCCTTCTTGGACCGACTAGATTGACTTTTAATCGATTAACCATCCTTCTTGAACCAACTAAGATGCATATGAAGCCATGAAAAGAAGCGATAAGCTTCGGGAAACTTTCTAAGGGCTTCTAAGCCAATCCTAGAGATAAGATATGAGAGTTATGAAGATTGATAGGCAAGTAAGACTCAAGGCTTAACATTCTACTAAACCGAAGCTAGAAGACATAAAAGTAAACACGACAAACCGTCTTCAAAGCTTCAACATGAAGATTCTGAATCCCTTGACTTCATTAATTCTCCTTAAGCTTCAACGAAGCTTCAGGCACAACGATCACGCGTTCTGAGGAAGTCTTGGGACGTCGCTTGAGACGTACAAAGTAATTTGGCGACGATCTCCATAATTCTTCAAGGTCTTGAGTCTTTTAGTTGAATGTCTCCAACGTCATAGTCTTTGATCCTCAAGGTGTCTTTGACGCTTTTGAATCATCCATTCCTTTGTTCTCTTTGGATTGAATCTCCATTCATTTGTTGATGCCATTGGCTTGAGGTTTGAGGTAGCCTTTGAGTTCTTCAAGCCAATGCTTCACCTTTGTTGATCTACCAAGTTCTCCACTTGAATCAACACGTGTAGTCATTTTTGATCTTCTTGAATCTAATTGGTGACTTTTTAACTAACTGCAATCACAAGAGTTAGTCACAATGATTTATGTTTGATCATCATCAAAATCAAGGTGGAGAGTCCAATACTCAACAACTCCCCCAACAGGACGATCACCTGATCAACCGTAAAGTTGGGGCAACTCCCCCAGTAGGCCGATCGTCGGATCGACCGTAAGGTTGGGCAACTTCCTCAGCTGGTCGATACCGGATCGGCTATAAGGCTAAGGCAACTTCCCGAGCAGGCCAATCGACCGTAAGGCTGGGGGCAACTTCCCCAGCAGACCGATCACCGGCTCGACCATGAAGCTGGGGGCAACTCCCCCAGCAGGCCGTTCCATCGATCGACCGTAAGTCTGGGGGTAGCTCTCCTAGCTGGTCGACTGACCCGATCGACCGTAAAGCTGGGGGCAACTCTCCCAGCAGGCCGATCCATCTATCGACTACAAGGTTGGGGGCAACTTCCCCGGTAGGCCAATCACCCGATCGACCACAAGGCTGAGAAGAACTCCCCCAGCAGGCCGATTACCCGATCGACCATAAGACCGTGGTCGACTCCCTCAGCAGGCCGATCACCCGTTCGACCGTAAGGCCGAGGGCAACCCCTCGGTAGACTGAACATGCGCTCGACCGAAAGCATGGGAGTAGGCATCGACCCAACGGACCGATCATCAAGCAAGATGACACGATTCTCCCAAACCCGTCTGGTCAAACATCCCGACCGAGATTGCAGGAGGGGGCATATCACCACAATGCAAAAAAGGAAAGACACAAATTAGAGACACCTACAAAGGGTGACGTGAGCTACCTAAAAAGCCTTACCTGTTGGCCCGCCTGTATCACGAAGGTCGCAAGTCTGTCACCTCTCACCCCATTCAGCACGGATTGGTCCTGGGGCAGGCAACAGTTCTCAGCCAGCCGAGCCGCGACCCTGTAATCAGAGAAAACGGACTCCTTCAGTCCCACAGGAAAGCGAAGACTGAGTAACCCCTCCCCCAACCGCGGTAGATCGGCCTCGACCGACCTAAATGCGCCTAAGGACCGCTCGTAATCATCCGGGAGCGGCCTCGAGCGGGAGGGCGGGGGCCGTCCCAAGGCCACTTATCCTTCGTCTGGTGTAGGGATGGCAGTAATGGCCTGATCCGCCTGGTCTGACCCGGTCCGACCCAGTTTTGACCCGGCCGGCAGCCGGGTCGGGGCAACCTTGGGCTTTGTATGCGGCCCGACCCGACGCGACCCGACCCGCCCCGGTATACTATGGAGGTTCTAAAAAACCTTACTATTTTGATGCGGATCATGCAGTCAGCGAATAACCCATAACTCATACTCTATTCCACTGTTCTTCCAATTGGGCCAATTCCCAATTTCAAATTACCAAATAAATCAAAATTCTCCCAATTCATAAATAAAATTTTTATTTGGGCTTTATATGGATGGCAGTAATGACCTGACCCGATCGGCCCGATCCGGTTTTGGTAAGAAAGTACCCGCTCCGCCCCGGCCCGTGACCGCCCCGTCCCGACCTGTAAATGGGTCGGGGCAAGCTTGGGTAGTTAAATACCCGCCATGCCTCGCAATATTGCCATTCCTAGTCTGGCGAGGCTGGGCGGGAGCATAAAAGAGGGGAGCGTCCCTAACCACGACGCGGACCCGGGTTTTCTTCTGCTCACCCCCTCCCTGAGCCGATGGCACCTGCTCCCTCGTCCGATTCACACCCACTCCGAAGGACCCAATATGCGGCTTTCTTCGAACCTCCAAAACATGATCCCCCTCTGCGGGCTGGGATCTGGCACGAAGGCCGGAATGGATGGCTGAGAAGGGCCCTGGCCGAACCCGCCTGCAAAAAGGGGCAAGTTAAAGAGACGATCTTATTTGGGCAGGATCCGTCCGATAAACTCTCCAAACCCAGGGTTCCGAAAGGACTCACCAATGGGCCACACGGTCTTCCTTAAGACGTGGTCCAAGAAGAGGACGTCAATTTTCCGCTCGGCGACAGGGATGGCTAACAAGGCGTCGACCGTCTTGACCTCTATATCGGTAAGACTCCCCAACTCAAGGGTTAGTGAGCTCGTTTTTCCCATCGGAGTGGAAAATCCATCTCCGTGGGGAGGCCCACGAAGATGTACTCCCCCTTTCAATGCTTCATGGAAGTTGGCAGACTCAACACCAAGCTCTTCTTCGGACGGGCGCTGATGTAAAGTCAGGCACCCGACTTGTGATGGCTCATGTAGAAAAATTGGGCGAAAAGGCGGAGGGTCTGCTCTATCTCGTTGAGCAAGCAGAGCATGATGAACCCCACCAAAGACCCGACGGCATTGGGACAGAACTGGTATAGGGCAAGCCCATAGGCCCTCAGAAGCACGGCAACGAAGGGATTGAGAGAAAATCGCAGCCCGAACCTGAAGCTATGTTCATACACCCCGACTTCGCGACGGCCCGGAAAGCAGACCCTCTCGTCCTACTCAGGGGCCCGGGCGTGATATGGGGTAAGGAGGTATCTGGAACGTAACGGCCCGATCGAGATAGCACAAACCGCCGACGGCCACTCCATCACTTTGGAAGGCACCCCGACGAGGTCACCACCATGGCGGCGGACCTCCGTGACCGATCCTCGGGGCTGAACGGGCGTTGCGGCAGCAGCCGACCGACATGTGCCAGAGGAAGAAGAGAGGAGGACGAGGGACACTTGATGTGACCTGGAGAAGATCTGAGGCAGATGCAGGGGATGATGGAGGAGAAGACAGTTTTGAAAGAGCAGAACCTTCATCCGCAAGACAACCGATTCCCTTTATGCCGCTCCCCCGAAGCCCTCCACTCCATCGCAAGCCGTCCGCCTATGCACACGCGTCAGCATTTCACGAGGCACGACACTTCGAATTCCGCTCCCAGTGGTGGGGGAATTTCAACCTGGCAACGCTATGATGACCCTCATTCAATGACATTGCCTCGACTGACGCAACTGTCAACTCCACATGGATCACATCCCTCGGACCGAACCGTCAAAATCCGAACGGTCCGAGCGATGTGAGTAATTGATACGACCTTCCAAGGATGGGCCAAGACCGAACGACCTAAGCCCGTGTCGCAAACCCACGGGCCTGGGGAGAACGAGGCCCCTACGAAGAATTAGAGTCGGGCTGGCCTCAGACCAAAGCGGACGCAGCCGCTGATCTACGCCAGCAGGAGTTAACCGCTCCCTTTGAAACGCGCCCCCCTTAATCACCATTAAGGGGCCCCATTACGTTCACCTTCATGACTCATGAAGGCGCCATCAAAGTGGCGGATAATCGGGGCGAGATAGGGGGACTTCGAGGAAACGTGGCCGGAGAAGACTCCTATATAGCGACTCGTAGAACAACGTGCAAAAGGGGGACTTCATGGATACCCAAAATACCGAGGTATTCCTCTTAAACGACCTTATTTTCCACCTTATAATTCTCCTCCACAGCTCGGCTCGAGGACTCACGTATCGGCCTTCCCGTGAGCCATACCGATTCTACTGAGCATCCTTCAGATCCGTTCTGACTTAGGCATCAGATGAGACTTGGTCGGAACCAAGGTCCGACACTCCTGACGGGCTTTCTCGTCTGTTCAAGTCAAAAAGATCCAGACACGCCGAGGCTATCCTTCGGCGCCCAATCAGTTCGGAGTCGAACGTGCTCGCCCCCGAGTCCATTTATCTTCACCCCTATGGGGGCCGTCGTCTTGCTGAGGATCCTCTTCGGCACGCCGACGCTCGAACTCGAGCGCTCTTTACCGAGCCGAACCAATTGCGCCTGCCTCCCGGAGGCCGCGCGCACCCCACGTGATCGCGTTGACCTCCAGTCCTCCAGTCAACCAATCCGTGGTGAGAAAACACCCTGAAACAACATGGTTAGGCATCTTGTTCTTGTCAGGTTTAATAATTATAAAACAAATCTAATGGCATTCCAGGACATGCTTAGGTTACTTGTGGTTGTAACAGAGAACGGGTATAGAGAACTATTAACCAAGAATCTGTTCAAGTATTTTAGTTTGTTGACTTTGAGTTGATGTAGTTGCCAATGCCTTTGTGTTGGTTGTGCGTTGGTTGTTGTAGTATCTAGGGTCAATGTGTGCGGGAAAGAAATCATACAAGGGAGCTCCATATATACTATCATATAAGGAGAAAAAAAAGTGATAAGTGGCACTTGCATGGATATGTATGTGAAGACGTGCAAAAATAAATTAATGCCGTTACTATAAAAATAATCCGTATCTAGCATAAAACCACATGTCAATATTTCCCTCCTCACTATATGATATTCTATAAGGAGTTCCATGTATCATTTCTTTCCGTGCGCGCGCATGTGTATTGATGGTGTTTGCATGTGTGTCTATATGTTGCGTGCTGGTTTATGTAAGCTAATATGCTAAAACACGTCATGACATGATGATCCCCTGAATCAATTTATCTACATCTTAGATAACTTATTAAAAGGAGTTGATGGATGCAGTATCTTATATATAATTTTGACATAATTTTTAAGCATCATGACACATGAGAACACTTTCATGTAGAATTTTTAAAGTGAACTGTTTAACAATGAAATTGAAAGTGTGACTATGTTGTATATGTTGAAAATATTAAAGCGAGCAGGTTTATACACATATATTGGTAATCGAACGTGGATAATATGTTGGACATGTACCTATGAAGCTTGATGAAATCAGAAAAAAATGACTACTTTAAAATAGTGGTGTGCACTCGTAACAAGATGATTTATAGTGGGATGGAATAATTATGTATTGTGATATACTGATGAAAATTGGAACTAAATTGTATCAATAAATCATATGAATCCTGATTATAATCAGAGGTCACAACTCAACCAGTCAGCCCAAATGATCATATCTTGACTCTACTGCAATATGTTTTTAATTCTTTTATTTTTATAGGCTTCCATCTATCTCACAAGCACTTCATGCAACTATTCCGGTGATAAAATAACAACATTTGTTGACAGGTGAAATTAGCAAAGACTATAGGCACATAAAAGGTCAAGAGGATGGCATTTGTAGATATGCATACGTATAAAACCACTAAATATATAATGGTGATCTAATAAATGAACACCCTACCAAGTTTTTATCTCTCTCTCTCTCTCTCTCTCTCTCTCTCTCTCTCTCTCTCTCTCTCTCTCTCTCTCTCTCTCTCGCGTTAACGCATGCACACATAGATTGCAACTTAAACCACACAAGCAGAGTTTAGGTAATTTGATGCACTAACTCCGTTTCTTTCAGACTTGGCTGGTACAGAAAAACCAAACGAGCAGTCTGAAATCATCTTTATAGGATCGGGAACTAGTGAATGAATTCCTCGCGTGAGCTGCCTCACCCATCCTACAGAGACGTGTGTGGTATGGATGTGAGATTATTAGGGACTTTGTTAAGTTGTGAATATTGTGATGCATAATTAGTTGTTAGGGATTAACATATTGGCTTAAAGACATACCTTATTCTCCTATTGTGGTCGTCCATACAGGTTTGTTCAAAAGCAACTGAACCAGGCAATAAAAATAGAGGACGTAACACAAGCATCCTCGTCCACTACACCAACTCGCTAGGAAGGTTATAACATTCTTGTAGATGCCGGCAAGTATGTATTATGTATAATTTCTTCTAGTGTGAGTTATCTATAATCTACATTTCAAGTTTCAATGTTATGCAAAATGAATTGTGCTTGAATAAAAATTGAATGAACACTGCTGTCTGATTCCTTTTTTGTAATCCTTGCAATTTATTATCTGGAAACTTACATAGAGAAATGATTCTTATATTTGTTTATCCAGTTTCCCCTCCAAATGTGGACACTTGTATTTGATCAACACTGAATCTATATACATGGCTGAACTTAGTCTGGCCGCATCTCTCTATGAGATCTTTTGGATGCAGTACTTATATACACAACTTTCTCTTTTAGTTACTTTCATGAAAATAAATTCAGTTTCTAAGTTCAATTGGGCACACATGTTCAACTTTGTTTTTATTGTTCAAATCCACTCTCCATGAAGGAGTAATCATGAGTTGTCTTAGCATGCATGCTACTATAGGCCCTCTGACAAGATTCATCTCTATATTGTCTTTCCAGTGTACTGAACCATGAATATTGTTTATTAACATCTTCTTTTTCAAGTATGCTTTTACAAGCACGTGCAACATAGGAGTGCATGTCTGTAAGGGTATCGGCCTTCAATGGCACAATTAAATAGAACCTGACCCAATAAATACCAGACCCATTAGTTGAGATATTTGAGGGATTTTCTCAAATAATAGGCGTTAGTTACGTGATTTTCTCTCAAGAATCGTGGGTTCGGTTGAGGAAAATCTGGATGGCTATTTGAGAGTGGAGGGATCACATGTAACATATAAATAGAGAGGAGTCCTCATCTACCATCAAGAAGAAATCTATTCAACAGAATCCCAAAAGCAAATCTTCTTCTGTTTTCCTCGTTGATCTAAATCCATTACTGGTATCAGAGCATCGTGATCTGTGCCCACCATCAAAATTTCATTTCAAACGATGTGATGTCCCCATTCTCGATCAGAATCTTACTCTCCTATTTTTTTCTTTTCTCCGAAAACCACCCTATCGATCTAAGAGAGATTCTTATTTCACCCAACATTGTTCTGAGCACCCAAAACAAAAAATCTGACCCTCGTCTCTTTTCCCCACAAATACCAACACAGTCTCTATCATTGTATTGTCTCTTTTTCAAATTTTTTATCCTAAAATTTTTCCACGGTGTGAAATAAAAAACCGTTGAAGTCCCAAACCAACCTCAACTTAAAATCCCGGGCTCTGGCATGAATCAGTCTCTAATGTGGCTTCAGGATCTCAATTCTAGAACCAAGAGAAGGAACAAAGAAAATAAAAAACAATTGCAAGCTAAAAGGAAGAAGAAAAATGATTTGTATGGATTTGTAACTATAAATTTACAGAAAAACAAAAGTATTACAGGAATGAAATTTGATTCAACTCGTCGATGATCTTCTTCTTCTTACATTCATCAGCTACTATACAATAACCCAATCATTACAACAAGATAGCAGTTCTAACAACTAACTACTTAACCGTCTAATTGATATCTGTCGTCTTTGAGCACATCTGGAAATCGTTGGAGGAACTAACAACCTACTTGGCTTATGTCAGATTGGCATGCCTGTGAAACAAACATGCATGGAGAGGAACCAATGCGGCTGAAAGAAGAAGAGAGTAATTCAGGTCGTTATGACTCTAGGTCGTAATTCAGGAAGAAGAGAATTTGAAGTTTACTGTGTTCACACAACTATGCTTTATACACCACACCAAAATTATATTGCTGAAAGAAAGAATAGAACATTAATGAATGATGTAAGATGTATGCTTTCTTATTCTGGTCTCTCTAAGAATTTTTAGGGGGACACAATATTGACAACTAAGCTAATTATGTTCTGAATAGAATTTCCACAAAAAAGAGTCAGAGTCAATACCGTATGAGATTCGAAATGGATACAAACACAATTTAAGTCATTCGAGAAAATGTGATTGTGTGGCACATGTTCTCATTCGATATCTGATTAGAGATAAGCTGGATCTCAAAACCTTAGAGTGTAGATTTATAGGCTATTTTGAAATATCTAAAGGATGCATGTTCTTTCATACACGAAAAAGAGTCATTGAAAGTGGAGATGCTACTTTTTTAAATCTAGAGGATTGGTAACAAGTTCAAACAAATGTACCACTTTTACTAGACTTAGATGATGTTTCCAATAATGACTTGGACTAAATAAATGAAGTGAATCATCTAATTATAGAAGATGAGTCTGAAAATGAGAATATGCCTATGAAAAGTCCATCAACTAAACATGTCCAACCTGAAAGTCATAGTAGCAATAAAAGATCTAGGACATCACTTGCATGTATGAATGCTTGTTATTTATATTTATGTAAACCATCTTATCTCTCAGTAGATATTGTATAGATGAGTAAGCTAATCTCTTGAACTATGTGGATGCAATGAACGCATATGAATCAGATCAATGGCTGGAAGTCATGAAAATGAAGCTTGATTCAATAGAAAGAAACAATGTATGTGAGCTATGCCATTTACCAGATGAAAGGACGTCCTTAAAGTGCAAATGGTGTTAAAGAAGAAATATCAGGTTGATGAATCTGTTGATGCATTTAAGTCCCCATTAGTTGCAAAAAGGCTTTATACGTGTAGACTATTAGGAGACTTATTTTTCGGTGGCTAAGTTTGCTTATGTTAAAATAATTTTAGCAATTATTAGACTTCAAATTTTTCAAAATAGATGTCAAGACTGCATTCCTCAATGGAGAGTTGAAGTAAATAATATATATGAATCAACCTACATGATTTCAGATAGGAAGATAAAGTATATAAATTGAAGAACTTTTTATATGGTTTAACACAATAGAAAATGGTATCTCAAATTTCATAATATTGTTATCCAATTTGGTTTCATTACAAATAATCTTGAAAAGTAGGAGCAGTTTTATAATATTACCATTGTACACAGATGAATTTTGCTTGTTAGAAATGACATATAAGTGTTGAACACGATCAAATCAGTACTGTGTAGTAAATTCGAGATGAATAACATGAGGAATGCATTTTATGTTCTTGGTATACAGATCTTTAGAGATCGTAAGTCTCGAATGTTGAGCTTACATCAAAAAAGTATTTGCATACAATACTTAAAAAGTTGGTGTGTAGACTTGCAATTCGGTACCTACATCATTGGTTATAGAAAAAAGTTTTTGTAAAGAGCAATGTTATGGAGAAAGATAGCAATTGCTGAGTGTTCCATATGCTCAAGCTATTGGAAGTTTGCTGTATGCAATGTTATGTACTAGACCAGACTTGGTTTTCCCAGTGAGTCTGTTAAGATCCAAAATAAAAAGACAATTTTTATAGAAAAGTAGTAGCCAAGAACTAGATAATTGAATACAAAAGGGTGTATTCTCCTCCCAAGACGCCGAAGAGGACGTCCGCACTCGTTTAATCTAAGAACTACTTCTAGGACGCTCAATAGAGAATATCTCAAATATCAAGCATAAAAATCCTAATGACGGCTAGCCCTTATTTATAAAAGAAACTAGGGTTTTCTTAGGCTAATGGGCGCGCGCATAAACACAAGGGGGTGGGGGGCCGCCGGCCCACATGGGCCGGCCCATGCTTGGGCGGAAAAGACCGCCAGGTCTATCAATACTCCCCCCAAAGAACCACCTTGTCCTCAAGGTGGTGTAAGTCCCGGTGGTACTACTCCGAGTGGGAGTCGTCCTTCCCTCCGATCCGTTCGTCCTCCACATCCTCTTCCTCGTCGGCTTCCGCTATCAACACTTGCAGCTTCCGATCCATACATCGGTGTCCTGGAGTGAAGCGCTCGTCACATCTGAAACAGAGCCCCTTTTGCCGCTTCTCCCTCATCTCTGCATCGGTCATTCGTCGGAATGGGCCCCCGGCCGGTAGTGGGTTCTGCTCACCTGTCTTCTCAAGCCTTGCCGGAACTGTCTCAGTAGTGACCCCTGATCCGCCTGTCCCAGTCGTGGTGCCCGTTGTATCTGCCCACTGTAGCCGCTCCCCGCCTCGCCTATCCTTAGCTCGGGAGTCCTCCACCATATGCGCCATCTCGATGACCTCCGAAAGCCCACGGGGCTTGTAAGGCCTCACCGCAGCTCGGAGACTAGGACGCAGCCCCTTCAAGAAGGTGCCCTCCAGCGACTCATCCGAAACCCCATGAACTCGCCCAGCCAGTGTCTCAAATCTCTCGATGTACTCCCGCACCGGCCCCTCCTGCCTGAGGGCAAATAGCTGCTCGTGTAGGTTCCCCAGGCGGGGGTCTCTAAACTTCTCCAGCATCAAGTCTTTCAACTCCTCCCAGCTCCGGATCTGTTGTCTCCTCTCTTTCTACTGGAACCACCCTAAAGCTCCCCCCTCCATGCAGATGGCCGCCGCCTCCAGCTTCTGCGCCTCGGTTATGTGATGCGCCGCGAAATACCTCTCCGCTGTGAACAACCAGGCGTGTGGATCCTCCCCAGAAAAGATCGGTATCTTCAGCTTCCGGACTCTGCAATCTCCGCCAAAGTGCCCCTGCCCGCGCCTCCCCTACTCTCGGTGATGTGGACGGTAGTGCTGCCTCCTCTCGTCCTGAGTCTCGTATCGCCTAGGTGGCACTCCTCCGCGGCTCTCATAGTCTCCTCGGTAATCCTCTCGACGGCCCTCGAAATCGTCCCAACCTGCGTCATCGCCGAACTCCGCCTCGTAGCCACCCCGCCGTCATAATAATGGCATCTCCCGCCTCCGTCTCCGTACAAGGGGTCCTCCGCTACTGGGCGCCGTCCCGAAGGGTCGAAGAACCCTCCCAAAAACTGTCCACGACCATCATCTACTGTTGTCCGCTGTCCGTGGGGCTCCGAAAACCCATCTGGAGGCTGTCCGTACGCGCCCTCCCCCCTGGCGGCTGCCAGGGGCTCCCGCCCCCGATATGCCACAGGCAGGGCCGGCCAACCATCTGACAGGGCTGGCGGGCCCTACCGATCACCCAGCAGTGCCGGCGGGCCCTGCCGGAGCCCCGGCAGGGTCGCCAGGCCCTACCGGCCACCTGGCAGGGCCGGCGGGCCCTGCCGGAGGTCCGACAGGGTCGCCGGACCCGGGCAGGGGCCGGCAGGGCCTGGCCAGCCCTGTCAGATCCCCCAGAGTCTGTCGCGTGGCGGCCGCCCCCCGAACGGGTTTTGGGGGGCCGGCCGCCCATCCTCGCCGACGTGCGTTGTCCGAAAGGGACGGCTAGGGCCACCCCCCCTTTGGTACTCCACGGCGTTGCGCCGCACCTACTCGCGATAATCGATCTTCCATGGCTCCTCGTCTTCGTCTTCGTCTAGTTCCTCCACCAAAAAGGGTTGATTTTGGGTCAAAAGCTCCTCTTTTTCCTTCTCTTTCTTCAAAGGTGCCGCCTTTTCCCCCAATTTAGGGCTTCCTTCCCCTTTGTTGTTCGCCGCCAATTGATTTAGGGTTGCCATCATTTGCGTGAATTGGTCATCGTGCTTCGCTTGATTTGCCGTCAATTGATTGATGCAGGCCGCCAATTTTGCCATGGATTCATCGTTCGCCGTCAAGGATTTCTTGATCCCGTCGATTTCGCTCGTGAATTTCGCATCCAAAGCTTCAATTTTGTCGTGGGATCTTGTCGTAGCCGCCATGGATCGTCACGTGCTCTGATACCAAAATGTTAGGATCCAAAATAAAAAGACAATTTTTATAGAAAAGTAGTAGCCAAGAACTGGATAATTGAATACAAAAGGGTGTATTCTCCTCCCAAGACGCCGAAGAGGACGTCTGCACTCGTTTAATCTAAGAACTACTCCTAGGACGCTCAATAGAGAATATCTCAAATATCAAGCATAAAAATCCTAATGACGGCTAGCCCTTATTTATAAAAGAAACTAGGGTTTTCTTAGGCTAATGGGCGCGCGCATAAACACAAGGGGGTGGGGGGCCGCCGGCCCACATGGGCCGGCCCATGCTTGGGCGGAAAAGACCGCCAGGTCTATCAGAGTCTCCTCAGTAAATATCAAAGTAATATTGGTCAACATATTAGGAAGCTGTTAAAAGGATTTTGAAATATCTTTATGATACTATGGACCATAATTTGGTTTATTAAGCGGCCTCACTTGATGTTTTTGGTTACTCCGATGTTGATTTCAGAGGCGACAAAGATGACAGGAAGTCCACACCAGGATGTGTTCATCTTTGGAGGTATAACTATTTCTTAAGGTAGCAAGAAACAGATAGGCTTAGCAAGGTACACCCACGAAGCTGAATATATAGTCTGTCGTATGACTGCTACTTATGCAGTCTCAATAAGACATTTCTTAAAGAACTTGGATCTCAATTTGGTAGATGGATTAATTGAGATATAAGATGATAATCAAATAGCCATCAGATTGATCAACAGTAATGCAAAAGTTCAAAGAAAGTCATATTGAAAGACAATATCATTATAATCATGATATTGTGAAAAAGGAAGAAGTCAATGTGATTTATATTCCGATTAGTGACATGGTTGCCGATCCCTTGTGAATGGTATTCTAGCAGGAACATTCATCAATGAAGTTAGTTTAATAGGACTTAAAATGTCGAAGACAGAGAAATTTTCATGTTATACGCAGTATGTCAACAATGGATAAATATGTGAATATCTCATGGATAGTAGGAGTATGTGAACATACATATTGATTCATATCTCATGAATAGTGAAAGCATGATCAGAATGTATTTGGCCATTTCGGTCAAGTAGGATATGTAAGGGTTTTGGCCTTCAATGGTCCAATTAAACAAAACCCAATTCAATAAACATTCGACCGCTGATTGAGATATTTGAGGGATTTTCTTGACTGATGGGAGTTGATTTTCGCTCATGTATCGTGGGTCCAGTTAAGGAAAATCTGAGCGGTTATTTGTGGGTGGATGGAGCGTTGTAGCCTAAGATAGAGAGGAGTTCTCCGATATCATCAAGAAAAAATTTGTTATCTGGAATCCCAAAAACAAATCTTCTTCTTGATCTAAATCCGTAAATATCTTCATTTTCACCAGTGTGGATTGTAACACCTAAGTAATGAGAAAATAGTCACATATTGTGTATATGATAAGAAGCCTTCTGAAATTTAATACTTTCTATGAACTCAAGAGTTAATCATAACTAGCATGTCTTAACAAGGAACCATGGCAAAATATTTTTTGTTAAATGTTCCTACGTGGGGCATTGCCAATGATATCATGGTCTACCACCAGCCATAAGTGTGTGAACTAAATGTCATATAAAGTTAAAAGTGCAATACGAAACAAAGTGACATGCTACACAAAGATGAAATGGGGGCCACCTCTTGAATCAGTGAAAGTCGCCTCTAGAATCCCATCTTGCATGGTGTTGTATGTCGACTTGACGAGTATGTTGTACTGTAAATAAGGGGAATATGCGATGCCCCACATGTTGAGAGAACAGTTCCATATCCGTTATGTGATAAGTGGACACCTTATATATTAGAATTTGAATGAACCCAAGAATTAATTGTAGCTAGCATTTTGAGGGAAGAACTGTGGTAAAACTCTATTTTTAAATTCTCCCACTTGGGGAGCTACAAGGATTGTAGTATCTTTGTGGACCCTATGTCTATACCATGGATGTCTACTACATTTTTATAGGTTTTGGATGGTATTCGTAAATAGAAGCCCACCTGCAAAATGTTTTATAAATTATTCTGCACATAGACACACCAGCGGATGTTGAAAATTGGTTTTCTGACAAAATGTTTGATGTTCTAATGTTTGAAATCATTTTTTATTTCATTATAACAAACCAAACCAATAACAAGTTAGTTATAATCTACTAACGGAAGATATTTAAGTTTCAGTTTGGAAAGATCATTCGCACTTCCTTGAAGCCCATATTTTAATCTAAAACTTGTTTGCAACCATACCTTATGAAATGTCAACTTGTCTGTGTTTCTATGCACTAATTCTGATCCATATGTTATTTTCAATTATAATATGCAGGTTTTTCTACCATAGCGCACTTCAGTGGTTTCCTGCTTTTGGGCAAGAGAAAAACATAATATTTTTGCTTCCACTGTCCTGTCTGTGATCAAAACATGCAATGCATCCTTTATCTCTGTTTGCCTTTGTGATACGGGAGAATGCGTGTCCTTTTGTGTATTGTCACTACAGCGTTGTTGTGATTGTTGGTGTTGTTACAGACTACAGTGTTATTGTCACTACAGTGTTGGTGTTGGTGTTGGTGTTTCATCTACTGAATGCCATGATGTGTTCTGAAATTTACCGAAAGCTGCGAACATGACTTTAGCATGATTCAGTGCAGAAGGCCTGTTAGTACCAGAAATGTTCACACGTGTGTTTTGGTGGGTTTAGCTTTCAATACTATTTAAGAAAACACATTAACTGACAAACAGAATTGTAAAATGTATTTACCATGAATCCTCTTGTGTTATAGCCTAATATTTGGTAGGTAGAATCTTACTCAACTGTAATCGTGCATTCAGGTATGTATATGTCTAATTGTGTTCAGTTCCGAATTTGGATATCAACTCAAGATGGATATGAAATTCATATCTGGTTGGATATGTGTTGACGATAGATTTTGTCGAATAGTTAAGTGGTGCTGACGAGGACACCTCTGGTGACGTGGCACTTCGTCGGCGGAGATGTGAGACCCGAGTAAGGCTGATCCCGAGTCTGGGAGAGCTTAGTCCGAGCTACTAAGGGGAGGTTGACATAACTCCGGGCTGTTCCGAGCTATCTGCTAAGCTATCTGCAACACAGACATGTCGTCGAAGGGGTCGGATCTGGGTTCCGACCCAAATCCACTCCGATGCTTAAGTCATTAAGGAACTTAGAAAATGCTCGGGACAGCTAGGTCCGACCTATTGGGAGATCGTCATATCACTGTCACGCCGAGCTATGAAGGAAGAAATATCAAAGGAAAGTAAAAAAATGAGTTGTCAGAGTACCCATTACTTAGAATCTTTGGAGCTTCTCCGCTAATCCCAATGTCGTTAGGGCTATTTATTGACAAGTATTTCTCTTCTTCTTACCGTTAGTAGGTAAGGTCTTACTTTAATGGTGGTATGATCGTCCCTGAAAGAGAGGCGTAACCATTGTCCATTTATTCCACCATGAATATCTATCCCACTATTAATTGTTCACTTGAGGTTAGGGTCAGACAGACGTATGATGCAATTAGATTTGTAGGGGATTATGAGTGCTAATAACATAGATTAAGAGTTATTAGTCACATACACCCAATGGAACAAGGGGCTTTAAGTGGAACAAGGGGGTTTGAGTGCAATTTATTCATAATACATATATTGATTTTTGTTAAAGCAACAACAAAGGATTTGATATTTGTTAATTTTATCATGGAGATGTCCTTTCAGGGTGGGTTGACAAAAAAAGATAATTTTTTATGCGACAGAGACAATTTGGATAAGGCTTGTTCTTCAATTTGTTGTAGTCTTGTAGTTTCAATCAGTCTATGCCAACACTCAATAAATTATGACATATATTATTTTTGAGGCATTATATTTCCTTGGTTTGTCATGCCACTTCATATTTTTCTGTGTTACTATTGCCGACATACATCCTAATCTGATTCTGATTACGCCATATGCATACATACGAGACATGGATTTCTATTGTAACGGCCGGTTATATTGACTACAGTTGTGGCAGTGCTTTGTTTTCTGTTTTTAACGTAGCTATCTATCAGGGTGAGAACAATTGATGGAGTCATTGTCACCCTTTCTCATGCTGATGCAATTGGAGGTATTCTCTATAGCTCCCAATATAATTGTTAATTCCTTCTGTGAAATTTTTTCTTTATTTTTTGGAGTTGAGTAAGCTTGTCGTATATTGGTATTTATATAACTTGATTGGAACAATGAGCTGCTATGTTAGCAGTACAACTTGTTTCAAAGAAATGGTGCATGGATGAAGAAATTAGGACATAATCTACTTTTAATTTCTCTGTATATCTGCAGAAGTTGTTCGCTCTAGTGATAATGAATATAATAATACCAGATTGTCAATTGTTTTATGAATTTATTCAATATTTTCTTTTGTCTAAATGCCTTTCATGTGAACTTGTTATTAAGCTACTGCCATGAAAATGTGTCAATGTTCCCCAGGTTTAATTCATGTCAGCATTGCATCCCACTTCAAAATAGTCCTCACACCCTGGTAGTTCTGAACCCATACTCTAATAAGCATCACTTTTTGAAAGAAACTTAGTTGAAGCATCACACTTAGCACATCCTTTCTGGTTTTGGAAATAAAAGTGTATAAAGCCATCTGTTTAGTTACCTAGGGTAATAGAAACAAACAAGCTCAAACATCTCAACAAAAACATCTTTACCAAAGGGAAGTACATGAGGCTTGATACGATTTCCTAGGGTTTTGGTGGATAAAAGATGATTTTTATGGGAAAGATGGGATTTTTAAGGCAAAGGAAGGATTTTTAGGGTTAGAAAGAGGGATGTGGGAAGAAAGATGAGATTTTATTAATAATAAACAGACATAAAGAGTTTACACGGATAAAGTTGAGATCTTTCAAGAGGATCTTGTTGTCGAGGGGATACAAGAACAACTGCACTCCAATTAAGAGGGAATTCTCTCAACCTCTCACACGATTTCTCACAATAATCAAGCATGAAAATTCATATTCCCCCTAAACGCTTACAACTTATAAACTGACAATAACAAATTACAAAAAAGACCACTAAAATTGAAAGTTATGAAAAAGCCTTTAGAAATCCGAAAATTACAAAAACGCTCCTAATAGTCCAAAATTTCAGATCTATCATTATCATGCCTCCGAAAAACCACAGTGTCCTCAATGTGGTGCATGAAATGTGTGGACCATCCGTTCCAAGTAGGTTTCATGCCTTCTCCTGGGTCAAAGGGATATGAGCAGTCTATATCGACTTCAACGATGCCCTGATAAATGCCACGGTGATCGTCCGGCCCATTTAAAGGTTCTTCGCGGCAAAAACATGGATGTCGGTGCTCAGGAGGTTGTCCATGTGCAAACCATGGGCCTTAGGGCCTAACAGTGTCGACGTGTCACTGTGGGCCCCTAAAAGCGTCATCAAGCCACGGCAGTCCCCGAAAAACTTCATCAGGCCACGGCGGGCCCCGAAGACGAAGAACATGTCATGCCGGTCCTTGTAAGTCATCCTCCGATTCGGGAAGAAGCCCAAAATCGTTGTCAAAGTCTCGGCGGGTCTCCCGAAAGACATGAGACCCCGAACGATCCAACATGTACTCGATGAGCCTCTGACAGGCCTACAAGCGCTCGTCAAGGCCCTGACGTGCCTGCAGGGGATGCGACAGCCCGTAGGGATGCTGCAGCAGCTTGCAGGTGCCCTGCAGGGGCTGTGGCCCCCACAGCGGCCCTGCAGCGGCTGTGGCAACCTGCAGGCGCCCTGCAGCGGCATTACAGTGGCCTGCATGGCATTGACAGGGGCTCGGCGGCCCTGTAGATGCCCACGTCGGGGTTCGTCACCCCCCCCACTCGCCTTCCACGTCCTACTCGAAGTAGTGATTCACGTCCTCGAGGAGTCTTTCGACAAAATCTTCCGTCTTTTTTCTTTCCTTTCGTCAAAGCCATCGTCTTTTGCGCTGGATTTGGGTTTTAACCCAAATCTGAATGTTTTGACGCCTTCAAATTGGAAATTTGTGATAGTTGTTGTATTAGGGTTTGCGCGAGAACACTTTGTTGTGTCAGTTTTTCCATGTAGCTTCATGTCGTTCCGTTCAAGCTGCCGTCATCATGGATCGTAGCACTCTGATTATTGATACCACTTGATAGGATTTTTTAGGGTTTTGTTGGATAAAAAGATGATTTTTACGGTAGATTGGATTTTGGATTTTTTTTAGGGTTAGGAAGAGGGTTGTGGGAAGAAAGATGTTATTTTTATTAATAATAAATGAAATAAAGGGGATACAAGAATAAAGGTTATATCTTTCGAGAGAAGTCACCAATTATATAGGACGATCGTACTCTCCAATAAAGAGAATTATCTCAACCTCTCACACGATTTCTCACGATAATCAAGAATGAAAATCCCTAATCCCCCTAGCCCCCTATAACTAATAAACTGAAAATAACAAATTAAAAAAGACCACTGAAAATGAAAATTACGAAAAACTCCCTAGAATCCAAAAATTGAGAAAGCTAGTCTGCTGATGGATATAAAGTGCTTGAGAAAGCTAGTCTGCTGATGGTTACTAGTATAATCTACTGTAGATTGATACCAATGAGATGCATGTTCTTTCCTAAACATTATGTTTTATTTGACATGTAAGGGTTTTGAAAATGTTGGCCATTTATAAGGGATATCTCTTTGTAGTATGATAAGTAATAAGCCATGCAAGTTCCTTGATCAACCCTTCTTATGTGATGTAACATTACTTCCAGTGTTTTTAACAGCGCACTTCGTAGCTTATAGTTATAGGTTATGTCTTGTAGTGCCTTTTGAACGATCAACGATTCAAAAACCTGTGCTTTTGTACATGAAGCATATGCTTTGCAACCTAAAGAACCACTTTAAAACAAGCTTATGCTTTGCAATACACACACCTAATAATAGAAAAAAAGGTAACGAGTTGTCTCGTTGCCCTATCATCCAGGAAAGCAAAAGGCAAAGAAAAGGCGGCGAGGGAGGCCTCCGACTTCTCTCAACGGCGATGAACTCTTTAATGGATTTGTGATGCCGATGAAGATTTTTGATTGTTTTCTATCTCATTCTCTCTTCATTAGTTCTCATTCTTTATTTATCTCATTCTCTATTTTCAATATGAAAGTGAAGGTTATTGGGTGTTTTATCTGATTTTCTGATTATAATCTTTCTTTGTTTCAATGGTGTTGGGGTTAATTTGCGGAAATGATGATTAAGCTCTTTATTGTTATGTTTTGTTGCAATTTAGGCACAAATTTAAATCTGTAATTTTTCATTGATGTTGATCTGTTTGTTGTATCCTCTTTCTTTCTATATTTCTAAATGTTTATATGCATGTTGATTTCCTTGTGCGGTCATCGATCGGATGGTTTATCTTAATGGTTGTGTTAATACTTAATATAGTATGTTAGATATTTTACAACTTTTATATTTTTTAAAAATTTTGATGCAATTTTATAATTTTATAATTTTTACATATTTACCATATTTAAATTAGGCAAATTTATAATTTTTAAAATTTTGAAAAGTGAAAAAAAAAAGCTTAAGCTTTTCGTTGTGAAGCTTAAGCTTTGCAATATAAAGCGATCAAGTGCTTTGCTAGGCGCCTTCGCTTTTTTAGAACACTAGATTTCAGATTAAGAGAAATATGATCATGTAACTTCTGTGCCTTGTTCTCTCATTACTTCTCGCTCATTTGATTGTCAATTTGATCAGCTGAACGAAACTTTTCTCTGCAAAAATTATGCAAAATTTTGCCCACAATATTCATATTTCATCTTTTCTACTTTTGTATTTGTTATAGGTGATGAAGAAGACACATTATTACCTGGTGGACACAAGCGTAGTTACACCTGGTGCTGCCGTTTCAGCCTTGCAATTCAATATAATTGAAGAACCATTTGTTGTCCATGATTTAAAGGTTAGAAATTATGGTCATTTTTTAATTGAATATTTGATGCAGAAAGGATTTGTCTCATTTCATTCGTCTTCGGATGTTCTTCAATTCTCTCTTTAGGTTATGTGCGCTGCTTATAGGTTTTCATTTAATCAACATGTACTTAATGTACTGAAGATGCATCATTCATTTTTCAAATGTCTCATCATCCATTTCATTTCTGAAGTCTTCATGTTACCGGTACAGATTACTCCCTTGCCTGTATGGCATGGGCCAGGTTACCGTTCTCTTGGCTTTCGCTTTGGCAAAATATGTTACATTAGGTAACTCACTTTTGTGTTAATTCAATGTACCTCCTTTGTACTAAATATTGTAACGCTGAATCTACTCATTTCTACAGTGATGTTAGTGACATACCAGAAGAAACTTACGCGCTCCTCAGAGACTGTGAACTCCTTATAATGGTGCTTTATGCTTGTAGTATTTTTATCTATGTGTTTTATTCTTACAATTTTTATCTTTGGGCTTTATGTTTTAATTGCTAGTACTAGTGGTGCTTATATTTCAAAATATCATCAGGATGCACCGAGACCTGATCGTTCGTCAACAACTCATTTTGGATTACCACGTGTTTGTCTTTTTACCAACTGTCTTAACTTTTTTGTCATTTCCTTTTTTTTTTGATGAAATTAGTCTTTGCTTCTTGACATATTACTTTATCATTATTGAAACCCCAACAATTGTGAAAGTCATTACTGCATTTGTAATCAGGCATTGGAGGAAGTCCGTAAAATTCAACCGAAGACACCACTATTCACTGGTATGCTAAGCAGTAACATAGATGTGGAAACTATAATGAACTTAGATTGTATGTTTTCTGACTTGTTGCCCTTTTTAGGATTAAAGTTCATATAGGTTATAGTTCAAATAACTCGTGAAATTTGGTGAATGTTTCTCATGTCGGTGTATTTCTCAATGATATATTGATCTGTTCTTTATTTTATTTTATTTATTATTATTAATGTTTTTGGTGTGGAAAGTTAGATGCAGTCAACCTAAAATTTGAAGTGCAACTAGACTTGCAAAAGTAGAACTAGCCAGCAGCATATTTTCACACCGTTTAGCCTGCTAGCAACATATATTCGTTGTGTTCAATCTGTAACAAGTTTTAGTCAAAGGACATGACACGAAGCACCATTTGCAGCAGACGCTTTACTAGTATTTTGAGTTAATTCAGACTAATCTCGGATGGTTTGTTGTCGGGAAAACTTATTCTTACGGCTTTTGATTTTCGTTTACCTTTTTTCATTTGGGGATCTACTTGAAGAGTTGCATATCCACACATGCACACACATTATACTTACCCACACTAATACTGGTGGAACCATCTAATGTAGTTCCTTGGTAAACGAACAACCTAGGTGTTTCATGATTCACTTGTCTTTCCAGGGAAGTAACATAAGTGTATTACGATGACTAACGCCTCTCTTAATTACACATACAAGATCAATATGTGATTTGTGTAAACATTTTCTCCTAGGGGAATTTTGTTGCTGTAGAATTTGACTCGATATTTTGTTGTTGCCAAGAAGGATATGGTTTCAAGTTACAAAGCCTTTGCTACTATGAATATTTTATTGTCGCGGAGAGGAGAGGGAGGCGGTTTCTCTTATAGTGATGCAGTTCATTTTCGCAACGAGTTTCGGAAGTTTTTGTAAATTTGTTATAGAAGAATCAAATAAGTCATAAAGACATGCTAACAGTAATACTTAAGCATCAATGGTGCTGAATTTCTCTACAAAAAGAGCTTCTCTCCCGGTGCTATCTGAAAGCTATTTTTATTTGTCTTTTCTATAAGCGAACATTCAGAATCTTGGTGTTGAAATGCTGATCATGCTTTGCATCTTCTTTAATCTTGAATCAACTTTATAAGATAGTGGCTTCTAACCAATGTTTTGTACTTTCTAGTTCTTTTGACATCATAGGAGAAGCACGAGCGGTATCAGAATCAGATCAGTGCATGCATTATAAGTAGAAAGCCGACATATTCAACACATGATGAATCTTTTACCCAGCATTGATCTTTTCTGAACTTTTTGCCATCTTCCTAAATCTTGAAGAACTTGAGATATTTGGGAAATATATTGACTTAATATTACAGAAATCCTTTCCCTTTTTTTAAGAAAATGTAACCCTACTGCAGTATTTCAGTCGAAATTGTTTACATTAAGTACTTAAACATCTAATATCTCAAAAAATTATCTGATTGCCAGGTATGATGCATCTTATGGATCATGACAAAGTGAATGCTGATCTTGCCAAGTTGAAGGAAACAGAAGGACTGGATATCGAGCTGAGCTATGACGGCCTCCGTGTGGCAGTGAGCCTGTAGATGTCATTTTTGTTCCTGAATTTCGACAGTTAATTTTTTTTGTATCAAGAGTCATGTCACGTAAATCTGGAAGCAGAAGAGCTATGATGAGATGATGAAAGAGCTTTGCTGCCAATTCTTTTCTCATATGTAAAAATTTTCGAAGTGATAATACATTGGATAATGATGAATCAATATTAAATTCTTCTGCTGGTTACTTCTGTTCTCATGGCTTGCTCAGTTGATGTCTTCTCGTATCGAGGAAATTGCCTTTATTATTATTTACTTAAAGCTGAGGTGCTTTCTAATTCTTTGAACTCACATAAATCATATATTATTTCTAATGTAACCAACCCTAACATAAACATGATCATCCTTATGAATGGTGGACATATATATCTAAATTTTTTTACTTCCAGTTATTCTCTTCACATATATACTCTTTAATTGTAATTCGATAAGCTCGACGATCAATAATACTAGAACTTGATAGTAATTGACAGCAATTAGATTTAGGAGGCCCATGTAAAAAAAGAATGAAGAAGAAAATAAAAGATATGACCAACCATTTCAATTACATACATTCAGATTGAGGTAGGATTTGACCGACTCAATGCAATTAAAAGGAGAATGATGAAGAAAAGGAAAAAAAATGTAAATATTTGACATGGTTCAAAGTTAAATGCACCACACAGCTTGCATAGAATCTGTTCAATCAGAAAGAAAAATGGATAAATTTTGATTAAGACATCCTTGCAAAGTTGAACACATCCTTGCAAGTTATCTTGCATTACGAATAAATGATAATGTGAAGTACTAACACAATAAACTCCAATATGTTATGAATGAGGGAGGCCTTTGGCCTCCCCTCCTTCATTACCCATTCATTAGGTCCCCCATTACTTAGAGTAATGGGGACCCTTGGTCTACTAGAGGCTATTGGCCTCCCCACTATGAGATAAATAAATAGAGCACCATGGCTCTTTGCTAGGGTTACTCATTCTTAGCAATAAAATGATCTCTCTCTCTCTCTCTTGAGTTCATTATCATCCAACACGTTATCAGCACGTGTTCTCCATTCTTGAGCAAAAATCTTCATCTAAATTCATCCCTACGCGCAAGGAATCTAACGTTGCTGCGGCGGTTCGTTGGAGCGTTGCGGCATCCTCAAAGCGTTCGGGAGCTTGGATTATTATTTCTACGGATCATCGTCGCGTTCTTCCCTAGATCATTGATCTAGAGGTAAAACCCTATAATCCTGTAGATAAAATTAGACTAAATAATTTTTACATTGTTTTAATATACAAGTAAAAAAAATTTAGTCTAATAAAAGAAAAAAAAATTTTATCCCTATTACAAAGTTTTTTCTATGAAAATTTTTTCCTTTTGCCATTAAAATTCTTCGGTGGGAAGAAGAACCGGAATGAAATCATCCCCTCCCCCCTGACGGAGGAGGGGGCCTTCCCACAACGCCGACCATGCACCCCCCCCCCCCCTGCAGTGGCGGGGGGGGGCCTTCCGCGCCGCCGCCCCCCCGCTGCAGGGGAGGCGGCCTGAGGCCGATCCCCCCAGCAGCGGGGGGGCCTTCCGCACCGCCGCCCCTCGCTGCAGGGGGGCGGCCTGAGGCCGATCCCCCCCTGCAGCGGGGGTTCTTCCGCGACGCCGCCCCCCGAGGCCGAGGTCCGAGGTCCGAGGCCGAGCCCGAGACCCGAGGCCGAGCCCGAGACCCGAGGCCGAGCCCGAGACCCGAGTCCGAGGCCGAGCCCCGAGACCCGAGTCCGAGCCCGAGACCCGAGGCCGAGCCCGAGACCCGAGTCCGAGGCCGAGCCCCGAGACCCGAGTCCGAGCCCGAGACCCGAGTCCGAGGCCGAGCCCGAGACCCGAGTCCGAGGCCGAGCCCGAGACCCGAGGCTGAGGCCGAGCCCAAGGCCCGAAGCCGAGGCTAATAGCTTATTTTTGGCCCGAAGCCATAATAATTGCGGTAAACAACTTTGCAGACCTGCGGAACGAGCCACAAGTGCTTATACTAAAAATAATTTTTGGCCCGAAGCCACAAAATTCTACACAAATTCGGCTTCTTCATAATTTTAAAGAAGAATTATATTTGCAAATTGAAATTTATGAGAAAAACTTTGTAAAATCAATAATTACATTTATATGTTCCTCTATTTATTTAAACATCTCTCTTGCAAATTATTATGGTTTACTAGAATTAAAAAAAAAATAAAAAAAATATAATCATCTCAGAGATCCTGAGACCGCTCTGCCGTTAGTTAACTACACTAACGGTGTATGACGTTTCCACGTGGTCTACGAGATAATTATATTTTCTAGTTTACTTTTTCTATATTTTTTGTGTTTGAGATATATGCGTGGTTGTTTAATTTATGCCTGTAGCATATAAACTGCGTGGATGTTTAAAATAAGTAAAAATGTGTCTTTCGGGATCGGCCATTGCATACCTATTTACATTTCCAGCACTTTTTCTTTTTTTTGAGAGAATTTGTAAGTGAGGAAATTGTATATATAGCCAAGGCTCGGTGCAACAACATAAGAAGACGGATGCAGAAATAGGGACCCACCCGGGGTTTCCAAAGTTGTATTTTTCATTCTCTTTTCTTTGGACTGTAATCGGACTTTGGACTGTTTATTATTTTGGGTATCTGGCCGATCCCCGCATTTTTACTTATTAATTTCTTTATGCATGGATTGTTGAATTTATTTTAATTCATGCTTATCTTTAAATTGCATAGATAAAATGGCTAAATTAGCAAGCGTCGATTTCGAGGTACTCGATGCAGCTGGCAAGAATTACTTGAGCTGGCGAGTGGACCTGAAGTTCCACTTGCGCTCCATGGCGCTCCTGCACTCCATCCTGGCCCCCGCAGTGGCCCAATCATCGGCTCCCGCAGAATCCGATGCATCTGCTAGCAAAGCCCCAGAAGCGGCCCCTTCAGCTGGCAGTACCTCTACCACTGTCTCTGACATGGATAAGGCGAAAGCCATTATCTATATCAGACGACACATAGATCGGACCCTGAAGGCCGAATACTTGACGGTAGAGGACCCTCTGGAGTTATGGACAGCGTTAGAGGCACGCTACAGACATCAAATTGATGTCATACTCCCGCGTGCCAGCTATGAGTGGGAGAACCTCCGACTTCAGGACTACAAGTCCGTTGCTGAGTACAACTCAGCACTTCACAACATCACCTCACGCCTGAAGTTGTGTGGTGAAGAAGTCTCGGAGCACCGCATGTTGGAAAAGACATTTACCTCGTTTCACGAGAAAGATGTTATCCTCATGCAGCAGTATCGTGAACGCAATTTCACGAAGTTCTCTGACCTTCTCTCTTGCCTCCTGAGGGCAGAGCAGAATAGAGACCTTTTACTGGCCACTCATAACCAGCGCCCGGCAGGCTCAGCTCCTATTCCCGAAGCCTACAGTGTTCACCCCCCGAAGTGGAAGAACAAGAAGAGGGGCAGAAAGAACAAAGGAAATGCCCCTATGAAACCAGCCAATGCTCCTCCCCAAAACAAGAATAACAAAGGAAAGAAAAACTTCACTTGGAAGCGTAAGAACACTGATACAGTGTCAAATCCAAAGAAGACATGGGAGGACAAATGTCATCGTTGTGGCATGACTGGACATTGGTCCAGAAACTGTCGCACACCTCGCCACTTCTAGGAACTGTATCAGGCGAGCCAGAAGCCTCCGCCTGAAACAAACATGGCAAATGTGGAAAATCCGACGAAGTTCACTTCCAAGGATTTCGAAAATGACGACCTGCTCGATTGAGCCTTATCTTTATCTATGCTTTTCAAAGAATAAATTATAGCTTCATCTCTAGTATGCTTAATAAAGACGATCTTTTATTTTGAATGTATGCATTTTACATTTCCATCAATAAATTATCGTTTTTTGCTTATATAGATGATGTATGAGTGCCTAGTGGACAGTGCCTCGACGCTCACTATCCTTCGTGATGAATGCTATTTCAATAGCATAAGTAAATATGACAGTCCTGTCATTACAATTTCAGAACTGTCCAAAATAATCGAAGGATCTGGTGATGCAATATTATTGCTCCCAAATAACACAAGACTAAAAATCAATAATGCACTATTTTCTCCAAGATCAAATAGAAATCTCATAAGCTTCAAGGACATCCGTTTAAACGGATATCACTTAGAAACTAGAGATGAAAATAAGGTTGAATACATGTATGTCACTCTTCGTAAAGATGGCCAGAAGACCATCTGCGAAATATTTAAGGGACTCCCGTCGGGTCTCTACCAAACATACATTCAACCAGTTGAAGCCAATATGACTGAGCACCAGACGTGCCAGCCAATGCCACCATTTCAACTATGGCATAACAGACTTGGTCACCCTGGATCCATTCTGATGCGACGCATCTTATCTGAATCCCGCAGACATGATTTGAAGAACCAGAAGATTCTTCAGAAGGGTGAATTTCCTTGTCCCCCTTGTTTCAAGGGGAAACTAATAACGAGACCATCGCCCCTAAAAGTGGGTTTAGAGTCTCCTGGCTTCCTTGAGAGGATACATGGTGACATTTGTGGGCCTATTCAACCCGCAAGTGGCCCATTTCGGTACTTCATGGTACTAATAGATTCATCCACAAAATGGTCTTATGTGTGCCTCTTGTCCACCCGTAACCTAGCTTTTCCAAAGCTGTTGGCACAGATAATTAGGTTACGTGCTCATTTCCCCGATAACCATATCAAGAAACTACGTCTTGATAATGCGGGCGAATTCACATCTCAAGTCTTCGAAGACTATTGCCAGGCAACGGGTATAGAAGTTGAACATCCAGTAGCTCATGTTCACACCCAGAATGGATTAGCAGAGTCTCTTATAAAGAGACTCCAATGGATTGCACGTCCATTGCTAATGTAATCCCAATTGCCGGTGGATGCTTGGGGGCATGCTATTCTGCATGCCGCATCTCTTATCAAGATACGCCCCTCTGGAGGCAATACATTATCCCCGATGCAACTAGCATACGGCTCAACTCCAGATATATCTCATTTGAGAATATTTGGTTGTGCGGTCTATGTTCCAATAGCACCACCTCAGAGGACCAAAATGGGTCCTCAACGTCGTCTAGGAATCTATATTGGTTTTGATTCACCCTCGATTATTAGATACCTAGAACCCCTAACGGGGGACGCATTTAAGGCACGTCTTGCGGATTGTGAATTCGATGAGAAAACTTTTCCAAAGTTGGGCAAACATTCCAAGAAGCCTGAAGCTTCGGAGACCATTAATTGGGAAAATAAGTCTTTGTCCTTTTATGATCCGCGTACAAATCTGTGTGAAGATGAGATCCTGAAGATCCTTCACATCCAGAATACAGTACACCAATTGCCGGATAAATTCACGGACAGCCAGAAGATTGTCCGTTCACACGTCCCTGCTGCTAACACTCCAGCTAGGATTGACATCCCTGTAAATGGATGCAATCCACCCGCAGCAGAAATGGCTGTACCTCAATTGAAAAGAGGACGGCCACCAGGTTCAAAAGATAAAGTTCCTCGAAAGAGGAAGATTCCTGGTGAAAATAAGATTATCCCTCCACAGGATACTGAGCTCAGGACAGCTACCTCTCCCCTCCTAATTTCCCCCGCAGAGGAAACATTAGGAGAAACATCATTAAACTTTGTACGTACTGGGGAGGTACTGGACCGACATAGCACAGTCGTCGTCGACGATTTTGCGTTCATTATTGCCGTTCACGTCGCTGAATACGACGATGACGTCGAACCACTTTCTCTAGCGGATTGTAAACGCAGAGATGATTGGCCAAAGTGGGACGGGGCGATAAGAGTAGAGCTGGACTCACTCTCGAAACACAAAGTCTTTGGACCTGTAGTCCAAACACCAGTAGGTGTTAGACCTGTGGGATATAAGTGGGTTTTCATTAGAAAAAGAAATGAAGAAAATCTGATCGTCCGCTACAAGGCGCGTCTTGTAGCAAAGGGTTTTTCCCAAAGACCGGGTATCGATTATGAAGATACATACTCCCCGGTAATGGACGCTAATACATTCAGATTCTTAATAAGCCTATCATCTCTGGCAAGCCTAGAAATGCAGCTCATGGACGTTGTGACTGCATATCTTTATGGCGATTTAGATAAAAAGATCTATATGAAACTACCAGATGGGTTTAACTTACCCACAGAGATGAAAGAGATACCTCGGGACGTATTCTCTGTTAGACTACATAGATCCTTGTATGGACTAAAACAGTCGGGCAAAATGTGGTATAACAGACTAAGTGATTTCCTTGCACAGCAAGGATTCACTAATAACGAAGTCTACCCGTGCATCTTTATCAAAAGAACGGGAAAAGGATTCGTCATCATAGCAGTTTACGTTGATGACTTAAATCTCATAGGCTCTCCAGCAGAGATTAATGAGATATCTGCAAGGCTAAAGCACACTTTTGAAATGAAAGATCTAGGCAAAACGAAGTATTGCCTTAGCTTGCAGATTGAACACCTACAAGGTGGAATCCTTCTACATCAATCCAATTATACCAGGAAGCTTTTAAATAAGTTCCAAATGGATAAATGTCATCCTTTATGTACCACTATGGTCGTGAGATCATTAGACATACAAAAGGACCCCTTCCGGCCTCTGGAAGAGGGGGAGGAGATACCGGGTCCAGAAGTACCCTACCTAAGTGCCATTGGTGCACTTCTCTATCTGGCTAACTGCACGCGTCCCGATATAGCGTTTGCAGTCAATCTGTCACGCCCCGCTTCCCTAATATGGAAGGCGAGACGTGAGGAGGTCCGCTCAGACGTGGTGCTGTGAAGCTGCAGTCTGATAAGCGTCTGTAAATTTTTCGAAAAGTAGCAGGTCCTTGCATTGCGACGAAACAACAACAATAATAAAGCAGATAAGAAAATATCCACCAACAACATCCAACAAATATTACATCACAGAATAGTCACAACAGTACGAGTCTGAACAATAGGCCTAAAGCATGGCCAAACAAAACAAAGAGAGATAGGTGCTACGCACCGAAACCTATCAACAACTAAGGAAAAGTAACAACTAAGGGGAGACTCCAAACGAGTCTAGGACTGGTCACCCGTGTCCTCGAACTCGGTCTCAACAGGGACCTCGAACTCAGCGTCAACGAACTGCTCGTCCTCAACAACCTGCTCTGTCTCAAATCCTGACATGTGACACCCAAAGAGAAAGGGGCACATGTCAGCAAAAGTCTCCCAAAAGGGCGGAGGACTTTTGTGCAAGGATACAAATAAAATAATACAACTAGCAGTTCTAACATGATGATATAGCATGACACTAAAAGAGTGCAATAATTAAATGAACAAGATAATAATAATCAAGCACGGCGTAGCAAAAAGCTACAATTCATTATTTCACGATTCACGAATCACTGATTTATCACTTTGTGCACAGAGTTTCCGTCTTTTGGCTGAAGTGGCTGTACGGGCTCACTTCTACGCTCAAGCGATCGTTTAACCCTACCCCTCCCACATGTGTCGAGCCTTGGTTTCCCAAGTACGTGAGCCCGCTTCTGGATCACGAGCCCAGGAAGTGTTTCTCAATATGGACTGGCGCCCATCTTCTGGATCACGAGCCAGGAAGTGTTTTTGGCATAGGGTTGTGCCCGCAAAGCAGGTGCCTAGCCTCAATAGTTACAATTTTTGTAGCGTGTGCTACGCAATCACGATGAAACATTGAATGCATGACATAACATGAGATGAGCAGTTAAAGTGCATACCGTTAATTGAAAATTAAACATGGCATGGCAGCATGAATGAAAGCAGGTAAAGTGTCGGATCTAGTTTCGTTGTCAAACTAGATCAAATAGGGCATCTAGGCGACTACAATTGTAACGGCCTATATTTTTCCAATACTTTCAAATTAAGTATTTAAAGAAAATTCAATTTTAATTGTATTTTATAATGGTTTGTTAGGAGTCTTAAACTGATTTCAAAAATTTCCTATAAAAATATTTTGGAGTACCAGACTAGTTATGGAGTATTTTAGTAAAATCGGATTTCATCAAATACCTCTGAAAGATCTGATAAAAATTCATTTTCAGATATTGCAGTTTTGGGTCAACAAATTTATTTTCTATTCAAACGTCTTCAAAACGTTTTCAAACTCCTGCAGTAGCATCCTATAATCATTTGGGGCTTCCCACATTAATTTCGTAATTTTCTGATATCGTTTCAATAGAGAACCCGCAAACCCGCTTTCTAAACGTTTTGGCCAAAAACTAGTATCCCCGTAGCCCAAACCCTGGAACGGTCTTCGTATTCCCGATCCTCGTGACGATACGATCCCGTGGGTATGTTTTCGTAATTTTTCGGACACGTTTACTAGTAAGGGCATTTCCGTAATTTCGTTACACTAATGACCTTTCGTTAATTGGGTTTTACCTTGCTAATTACCTACTTAACCCTAATTACCTCACCTAAACCTACCCGTATCTACCCACATCACCTAACCACCCACGGCTAACACACACCCCCCTCTCACCTACCATTTTCTTAAACCCTATAAATTAAACCCCTCCCCCTTGCTTTAACCCAAACACACTGTCCCTCTCATCTCTCTCCCCCGATCAAAGGCATTCTCCCTCTCTTCTCGTTCGCAGAGGCAACCCAAGCCCCCCTCTTCTCTCTTTCTCTCTCACCCCGACGTCTTCTTCCCTCGTTCTTCTCCGAGCTCGACCCACGCCGGACCCAGATCCGCCCGTCGCCGCCCATCCGTCGTCCTCCGCCGTCGTCACTGAAGCCGCAGCGCCCCTCCTCCTTCTCCGATCAGCCTCGAACATCGATCCCGCCGCTCTCCGAGCTGCTCCGACCACCCACCTCCCTCGCTGCCCCCGCTTGCAGCAGCGTCCATCGCCGCTGCCCCCCGAGCTCCGCCGCCCCACCGCTTCGCCTTCATCGCCGGAGACCGCCCCGCCGTCGTCTCGCCCCGAACGACCGCCGCCTCCGACCGCCGCCTCCGCCCCGCTGCCTCGCCGCCGGCCAAGCGAAGAAGCCCCCCCCCCCCCGCAAGCTGCAACGACGAACGAACGAGGCAACGGTATTATAACCAATGGCAAACTTGTAAATATCTCGTATTTTCGTTTTTTTCGTAATATTGATTAATTATTAAATAGGGTTTATGGTATTAAATCCATAACTAATTATATAGGACCCAGAAAAATGTGACGCTACCTCTAGAAAATCAGAAATAATATTCTGGACCCAATGGCGCTAGTTTCATCTCAATCCGACGCTTAGTTTTTCCAGAATTAATTTTTAACCCTAAAAGATAAATACGTATAATTCGTTCAAAAATCCGTATCTTATTATTTTCACGTAAACTAAAATATGAGAAAAATATATGTTAAATAACTCTTTGTAACGGTCATTTTGACACCTCATTTGCAACTTTCCGATGTAGATTGCACCCAGAATAAATTCCTGAATAAATACGCCACTAATTGAAAAACAGATTTTAAATTGTTTTTGAGCTTTTAAAAATTCTAAAAATTACTATAAGCCTCAGAAAAATATTCCCTCTTGCAGTAAAACTATTTTCATCATATATAGTTTATATAAAAATTTAGAACGCTTTTCGACAACGTTTTAACCGGTTTTAAAAATCAAAACAATCAGATTATTTGAATAGAAAATAGGGTACGCTTTAACCAAATTGTTCTTGTGATTTCAGGTACCAATCTTCGTGCACCAGCTCTTCTAGCTCCAACCTCGTCTTGCCACGACGAGCTCGATAAAGTAAGTCACGACATATTCTAAGTTTAGAAAACTAGTCTACTGTGCTTGCATGAACTTGTGACACTTCACCACTTATAGCCTCAGAACGGCTATTCAAGTTAAACCAAACTAGAGAACTAAATGAAAGTAATCTACCAAAGATTACTTTGCCAACTTTCAACTTAGGTGGTTGTAGCACACAACTATCAACTTGGGTAAATTGTGTGCTAGCCACACTACCACGTGCTCAAAGCACGGAAGTAACAGCTTTTGGTGTTGGGCTTGTCTTTATCCTACTTGCTGGTTTTCAATGAGGAAGTCAACCAGTTGACTTGGTCTGACTAGCAACATGTGGAACATCGTGTGGAATATCATGTGTGGAATATCTGGTGGAACATCTCGTGGAACATCTTGTGGAACATCTCGTAATGGATACACATCACTGGGGTTTGGGGTAACTCATTGTAGTGAGAGTGTGGGAGCTATGACCGGGGGTTCATCTACTTGCACGTCTGTGTCTACAAGGTCTGCCTGCGTCGGCAAAACTACAAGGTCTGCCTGCGTCGGCAAAACTACAAGGTCTGCCTGCGTCGGCAAAACTACAAGGTCTGCCTGCGTCGGCAAAACAGTCCCTGGCAATAGATGAACTTTATGGTTGCATATCATACTCTCCTACTTGAGTCACGTAGTTACTTTTGCACAGTCACCTTTACTTTACGCACTACAGTCACCTTTACTTTACAGTACATGCACTTTACTTTCCTTGCCAGTACAGTCACCGCACTTTACTTGCCGTACTTTTACTTTCTACACTTGTACAGACACTGCACCGTACTTTACTTTCACTTTGGTCTGCTTTGTCATACTTGTACAGTTTCTCTCTTTCTTTATTTAGAATTGTTGTGACTTACCTACGGTTCCATCTCCGTGGCACCGCAGACGACGTACATATGGAAGCAGATGCTCTTGAGTTAATAGCGCCAGACTTCGACCATGAGACCGCAGCTTCCAGAGCTATTTTCAGTTGTGTACTTTTCTTCTGTCATGTATATCTGTTGGGACATCTTGTACGGAATGGATTGTAATAATTGGACACTATTTGGGTATTTTTGTACATCTCTGCATCGTGGCTATTTTGATTTCACTGGTTAACTGCAGAACCTGCGCAATTATCAAATAAGTAACGGGCCCCCGAGAGCGGGTCGTTACAAGTTTGGTGGCCCAACGCAGGTCCTCGCTAACTACCTCGTGAACATTATAGCAAGATCAGGATGTGCAATATAAAATACTCAAATTGAACTCTCGAGTACTGATTGTCTCGAGTGTTCACCTGTATTGGATATACAGGTGAAGTGTCCTTATTACCATCTTCATTAGGTCTTCCTCACTTCCTTTGAACTCTTAACCATTGCTTAGGAATTCGTGTTCCATTCTTGATTATACCTCTCTAGTACCCTCTTTTGCTAGCAGATATAGTGATTTTCCATATGTTGAACTATCTACCCACTTCATCACCTTCCTTCAGTTGATGGTGGCACTCATATGAATGATGATCTTCCTTCAATGGACCATGATACCGGTCAATGTGCTTGGCTAAAGTCTGTTGGATCAACCTGGCTAGACTGGGCGTAAGTGATCCTGGCTTAGTCACTTCCCTGGCCGTGTCCGCTGGACCGCAAGGACGTGAATCATGATTATGTAACGCCATCGATCTTCATCACTAGCACCCCTTTCTTTAGCTAGTGATGGCCTCCTGATTCTTTTACTTCTTCCTAAATCGCTTTTAGTTCATCTGAACTCTAGCTACGTTTATTCTAAGGAGGGTAGCATTCAATTTTCGATCGCCAGGAGTTTGAATTCGACCACGGAAGCAAATCGAAGGACGCTCAGCAGTATTGGAGGATAGTGCTGGTGATTTGAGACGAGCCAAACCTGACGTGTAAGTGTAGGCTGTTTGCGTCTTTTGAGCTAGTCTTTCTCTTCTAGCCCCTACTTCTATCTTGTACCCGTCTTTTCTCTCCAAGGGGTTGACTTCCTTTCCCACCGACCACCTTCCTCCCCCCTCTTTAATTCTTTTGTCTGTTTCCCCCCTCGAGACCCGTGCCCGCCGAACCCTACCCTACCTAACCCCGACTTCGGTGCCCCTCCCCCCCGTTTTAACCCTCATCTCCTTCCTCCGCAAGCCTCCCCGTGGCTTCCCTCAGACATCACCCCCCTCCTCCTCCCGGCCTCTCTTCCAAGCGAGCTCGATCGGACCCCGCATCGCCACTCCGATCTCCGATCCGCCAGCCTCACCCGAAGATCCGCCAGCTTCCGCTTCGCTCCATCCCGTAGGCCCTAGCTCCCCGCCATGGATCATCAGCCCGTCGTAGCGCTCGCCGCCGCAGATCGCCAGCCGCCGATGGCCCGCCAACGACATTGGGGTCTGTTGGGCTTAGCAGCAACCCTCGCCGCCACCCATGCTTTGGCCGTGTGGTCGGGATATTGGGAACCCGCCGCTATGGGTATCATTGGGAGCTCCTTTTTCTGGTTCTTCCCCCTTGAGCTGCCCAGCTTCGAGTTCTTCTTAGGGGTGCTCCTTAGTGCTTGTAGGTTCCTGAGTTTTTGGTCGTTGAACTGCTTAGGGCTGATGGTGTTTACCGTAGATATCGACCTATGGTATTGGGAAGCAGTATCCTTAGGATTGGGTATTGGCATACTTTTGGGCTTAGGCGTTGAAGTTGGATGTCGGTCTTGTGCTCGGATTTGGGAGACGGCTAGGATGTTGGTTTCTTGTTGGATGTTATGGAGACTGCTGGAACAAGTGGTAGCGATGATCTTGACCCTCGAGAGTTGGCCTTATACTTGCCTGTATGTGTTGATCTGGGTAATGGCTTGTAATCTGGTAGCGTGGCAGATGAAGTCATTTGTGTCCGGCTGGTTAAGTTGTAACCGTAAGGACGCACTAGGTTTATCCCTTACGCTTTTGTATGTTATGACGATAATTTACATGATTGAGACCATGTAATCATCGTTTATATATTCTAGACGTTCCGTTCTTCTCTTTGGTATGCTTGCTTCTGACTTGTCACCTTATGTCCCAAGTTCGATCAGATGTCCTCATCTTAATAGCTCTACTTTTCGTGTAATGACATTATCTTTTGGCTACTTGATAATATATATTGGTGACATCCCTTATTTCCTTATCACCTTTCATGTTATTTACAACCTGATTTACAAAGATTACTATCTTTTCCGTCATTTATTTGCTTGAGCTTCTTTGTAATATCAATTATTTGTTTCAAAAATATTTTAAATTCCGAGGACGGAATTATTTTTAAGGAGGGTAGAATGTAACGGCCTGTATTTTTCCAATACTTTCAAATTAAGTATTTAAAGAAAATTCAATTTTTAATTGTATTTTATAATGGTTTGTTAGGAGTCTTAAACTGATTTCAAAAATTTCCTATAAAAATATTTTGGAGTACCAGACTAGTTATGGAGTATTTTGGTAAGATTGGATTTCATCAAATACCTCTAAAAGATCTGATAAAAATTCGTTTTCAGATATTGCAGTTTTGGGTCAATGAATTTATTTTCTATTCAAACGTCTTCAAAACATTTTCAAACTTCTGCAGTAGCATCCTATGATCATTTGGGGCTTCCCACATTAATTTCGTAATTTTCTGATATCATTTCAATAGAGAACCCGCAAACCCGCTTTCTAAACGTTTTGGCCAAAAACTAGTATTTTCGTAGCTCCAACCCTGGAACGGTCTTCGTATTCGCCATCCTCGTGACGATACGATCCTGTGGGTATGTTTTCGTAATTTTTCGAACACGTTTACTAGTAAGGGCATTTCCGTAATTTCGTTACACTAATGACCTTTCGTTAATTGGGTTTTACCTTGCTAATTACCTACTTAACCCTAATTACCTCACCTAAACCTACCCGTATCTACCCACATCACCTAACCACCCACGGCTAACACACACCCCCCTCTCACCTACCATTTTCTTAAACCCTATAAATTAAACCCCTCCCCCTTGCTTTAACCCAAACACACTGTCCCTCTCATCTCTCTCCCCCGATCAAAGGCATTCTCCCTCTCTTCTCGTTCGCAGAGGCAACCCAAGCCCCCCTCTTCTCTCTTTCTCTCTCACCCCGACGTCTTCTTCCCTCGTTCTTCTCCGAGCTCGACCCACGCCGGACCCAGATCCGCCCGTCGCCGCCCATCCGTCGTCCTCCGCCGTCGTCACTGAAGCCGCAGCGCCCCTCCTCCTTCTCCGATCAGCCTCGAACATCGATCCCGCCGCTCTCCGAGCTGCTCCGACCACCCACCTCCCTCGCTGCCCCCCGCTTGCAGCAGCGTCCATCGCCGCTGCCCCCGAGCTCCGCCGCCCCACCGCTTCGCCTTCATCGCCGGAGACCGCCCCGCCGTCGTCTCGCCCCGAACGACCGCCGCCTCCGACCGCCGCCTCCGCCCCGCTGCCTCGCCGCCGGCCAAGCGAAGAAGCCCCCCCCCCCCCCCCCCCCCCCCCCCGCAAGCTGCAACGACGAACGAACGAGGCAACGGTATTATAACCAATGGCAAACTTGTAAATATCTCGTATTTTCGTTTTTTTCGTAATATTGATTAATTATTAAATAGGGTTTATTGGTTTTAAATTGATAACTAATTATATAGGAACCAGAAAAATGTGACGCTACCTCTAGAAAATCAGAAATAATATTCTGGACCCAATGGCGCTAGTTTCATCTCAATCCGACGCTTAGTTTTTCCAGAATTAATTTTTAACCCTAAAAGATAAATACGTATAATTCGTTCAAAAATCCGTATCTTATTATTTTCACGTAAACTAAAATATGAGAAAAATATATGTTAAATAACTCTTTGTAACGGTCATTTTGACACCTCATTTGCAACTTTCCGATGTAGATTGCACCCAGAATAAATTCCTGAATAAATACGCCACTAATTGAAAAACAGATTTTAAATTGTTTTTGAGCTTTTAAAAATTCTAAAAATTACTATAAGCCTCAGAAAAATATTCCCTCTTGCAGTAAAACTATTTTCATCATATATAGTTTATATAAAAATTTAGAACGCTTTTCGACAACGTTTTAACCGGTTTTAAAAATCAAAACAATCAGATTATTTGAATAGAAAATAGGGTACGCTTTAACCAAATTGTTCTTGTGATTTCAGGTACCAATCTTCGTGCACCAGCTCTTCTAGCTCCAACCTCGTCTTGCCACGACGAGCTCGATAAAGTAAGTCACGACATATTCTAAGTTTAGAAAACTAGTCTACTGTGCTTGCATGAACTTGTGACACTTCACCACTTATAGCCTCAGAACGGCTATTCAAGTTAAACCAAACTAGAGAACTAAATGAAAGTAATCTACCAAAGATTACTTTGCCAACTTTCAACTTAGGTGGTTGTAGCACACAACTATCAACTTGGGTAAATTGTGTGCTAGCCACACTACCACGTGCTCAAAGCACGGAAGTAACAGCTTTTGGTGTTGGGCTTGTCTTTATCCTACTTGCTGGTTTTCAATGAGGAAGTCAACCAGTTGACTTGGTCTGACTAGCAACATGTGGAACATCGTGTGGAATATCATGTGTGGAATATCTGGTGGAACATCTCGTGGAACATCTTGTGGAACATCTCGTAATGGATACACATCACTGGGGTTTGGGGTAACTCATTGTAGTGAGAGTGTGGGAGCTATGACCGGGGGTTCATCTACTTGCACGTCTGTGTCTACAAGGTCTGCCTGCGTCGGCAAAACTACAAGGTCTGCCTGCGTCGGCAAAACTACAAGGTCTGCCTGCGTCGGCAAAACTACAAGGTCTGCCTGCGTCGGTAAAACAGTCCCTGGCAATAGATGAACTTTATGGTTGCATATCATACTCTCCTACTTGAGTCACGTAGTTACTTTTGCACAGTCACCTTTACTTTACGCACTACAGTCACCTTTACTTTACAGTACATGCACTTTACTTTCCTTGCCAGTACAGTCACCGCACTTTACTTGCCGTACTTTTACTTTCTACACTTGTACAGACACTGCACCGTACTTTACTTTCACTTTGGTCTGCTTTGTCATACTTGTACAGTTTCTCTCTTTCTTTATTTAGAATTGTTGTGACTTACCTACGGTTCCATCTCCGTGGCACCGCAGACGACGTACATATGGAAGCAGATGCTCTTGAGTTAATAGCGCCAGACTTCGACCATGAGACCGCAGCTTCCAGAGCTATTTTCAGTTGTGTACTTTTCTTCTGTCATGTATATCTGTTGGGACATCTTGTACGGTATGGATTGTAATAATTGGACACTATTTGGGTATTTTTGTACATCTCTGCATCGTGGCTATTTTGATTTCACTGGTTAACTGCAGAACCTGCGCAAATATCAAATAAGTAACGGGCCCCCGAAAGCGGGTCGTTACAACAATTTCATCGCCTAGTCTCTTTTACACAATTTTACAAATTGGCCTAAAACACGGCCTAAATAATTACTGGCAAGTATCACTTGCCTGTTTCCGGTGATATCGGTTGTCGTGGGTTCGAGCGTTACGTTACGGTGAGTCCAGTTCGCTGTTTTGGGTAAACAAATCACTGAATTAGATTTCTGTGAAATAATCAAAATATCACGTTAATCCCTAAACTGGGTTCGTCAGATTTTTATCAGGGTCTCAGGCTAGGATGGTGTTTATATTGGGTTATATAAACAGGGCACACATTATTTATTCTAATATTACTAACGGTATGTAATCATATCAACATGGTGAGCTTGTCATTAACAAATTAATATCAATTTTAATACTAACCAAACTTAATCTTACTTCAGATAAAATGATATGGTTAAGTTTATTATTAACTACTTACCAGGTTTGACTAAAGTAATATGGTTAAAAGTTCAATGTGACAACTTAATATTATTAACCCAACATTTCTAATTTGCTGAAACTACTTAACGAATATCAATTAAAATTTGATTAACACTAACTACCCTATTAGTTAATTTACTAAGTTAATCACCATGTTTAATAGTGCACCTACTACAGACCTACCCTAACAAATTTTAATACACTTTCTTTTCAAGGGTTATCATGTTAACATTATATTAATACCTTTATTAAGGCTCTACACTTACTTTAACAATTTTAACATATCGAACTCTAACTTTCTCTCCCCCTCTTCTCTTATTTTATTAAGGCTGACTACACCTACTCTCTGTCTCCTATCTCTTCTCTTTATTTCCAAGGCTATCCTCTCATCTTCTTTCATTCTCAGGCTCTGTCTCTCTTCTCTCTTCATCATTTGTTTTCTTTTTTTTTTCAATGTTGCAGCAAACAAAGGCAAGAGGGCTCGAAGCTTACGCACAGAGGAGGGAGGAGCTGTCGGCGGCGGCGGCCTTTTCCGGCGGGATCCGGCGAAGGGGCGGCGGCGTACGGCAGCCCGGGCGCGCGGTGGAGGGGCTTACCGGCGGTGTGCACAGGGGGCGGCGCTGGGGCGTTTCCGACGGCGGCGGTTCCCTTCAAGCGGCGGACGGCGGCTTAGGGCTACGGCGGCGCGAGCAGCGCGGCGGCCGGCTCCGGTGAGCTCCCCAGGCGGCTTCGACGGCGGCTTCCGGGAGATGGGGGTGGCGACTTGGTTGCTCCGGCGATGGGTGGTGAGGGTTAGAGCTGAGGAAAGGAGGAGGAAGATGAAGATTGAGGGTTTGTTTGAGTTTGGATTTGATTTATTGTTGTAATGAATCTGAAGTTTCAGATCTCCTCTAATCTAGGCTTTTGATTTCAAAAATCAGTTTTGGGGTTTGAATAAGAGTTTGATTGGTGATGAGAATTTGGGGAAGAATCTGATGGGTTTGTTTTTGTAGAAATCTGAAATTGGGTTTGAAGGGTTTGCTTGGGTTTGAATCCAAAATAATTTCAGATTTGTTGTTGTTTTGAATCTGATTGTTGTTGTTTTGAATCTGAAGCTATTTTCTGATATATGTTTTCATTTGATTTCTGAAATGGAATTTGGGCTTTAGATTTGGATTTCAGTGTGGATGTTTGAGGGGTTTGGATTAGGGAAGATGATGGGTTTGTTTTTGATTTGGGTTTTGGCTTTGATTTGTTGAATCTGGCTTGGAGAATTTTGCAGGGGAGAGGAACGTTTGCTGGTTGATTTTGTCTGTGTGGATTTGTTTTGCAGGAGGAAGGAGGTTGCAGGGAGAGACGTTGACGATGGTGATACTGTTATAATAACAGTGGGGAGACAAATTGATGGAGGGATGAGCTGGTTGTGGGGAGAGATTAAATTTTTATGTTGGATCTCACCAACAGAAGAGACGAGATTCAATAGAGTTTAATTAGTTAGGGGAAAATGTTTTCATCCAATGGCAAAGTTTAATTAGTAATTCCCCATTTTTAGTTAAGGTAAATAAGCAATCTATAGGCTGTGATTGTTAAAATGAATGATGTAATTAGTGAAGGTTAAAGGTGATTAGAAATTTTGTAATTAGCGAGATAATTAAGTTAAGATAATTCATTAAGATTAATAGTCAATTAACGATGGTACGGTAAAACGAAACGGATACGCGCTCGCGTTGACGTACGAAGGAATTCGCGCACAAAAATATCCGGATGGAAAACGGACATACAATAATCATACGTCTAGAAAATACCGGCCGTTACATTCTACCCACCTTAGGAAAAATTCCGTCCTCGGAATTCTCATCAACTAAAGAGTAGGGAACAATATGGATAACGCTCCCGTATCTCATCTTCTTGCTCCCAGGTAGACTCTCCTGGCAAGTCACGACGCCACATCACCCTGACTAGATCAACAGTCTTGTTCCTGAAGACTTTTTGACGTCGATCTAGAATCTCTACCGGTTGCTGCTCATACGTCAGATCCGGTCGAACTGTAATCTCAGAGTAGTTCACAGCATGAGAAGGGTCGCTGACGTAACGACGCAGCTGGGACACATGGAAGATGTCATGAACTTCCTCTAAGGACGGTGGCAAAGCTAAGCGATATGCTACCTCTCCAACTCGCTCCAGCACATCGAAGGGTCCAATAAATCTCGGACTAAGCTTGCCTCCATATACATCCTTGCTAATATCTCCGTGGATTGCTTAACTCGGAAAGGTATAAAGTGCGCGGACTTGGTCAATCGATCACTGATGACCCAGATCGCGTCGTTCTGCTTGGTGCTCCGAGGTAAGCCAGTCACGAAGTCCATCGTGATGTGCTGCCTCTTCCACTCCAGAATCGACAGGGTTGTAGTAATCCAGCAATGCGATGGTGTTCAGCTTTCACTTGCTGACACACGAGGCACTTGGCAACACTACGTGCCACACTTCTCTTCATCCCATGCCACCAGAAATTTTGTCGAAGATCTTTGTACATCTTAGTACCTCCAGGATGAATAGAATAAGGCGAACTGTGAGCCTCATTCATCAATTCTTCTCTGATGTCTCCTGCAGGTACGCAGATCCTACTACCATATCTCAAAGATCCATCTGTGTGAATCAGAAAATCTGTCCGAAGTCCTGCTTCAACTTGCTCTCTGATCTTCTTCAATTTAGCATCTCCATCTTGAGCAGTCTTGATTCGATCCACGATCGTCGATTGAATCTGCATGTTCATCAACGACGATGTGACTCCAGGTAGTACAGCTTCAACATTCATCCTTCGCAGATCCTGCTGCAATCCCCACTGAGCTGTGAGAATCATCACTTCGGGCAGTCGACTCAAGGCATCCGGTACAACATTCACCTTTCCTGGATGATACTGAAGATCGATGTCGTAGTCTGCCATCAATTCCAACCATCTACGCTGTCTCATATTCAGCTCCTTCTGGGTGAATATATATTTCAAACTTTTGTGGTCAGTGAAGATTTTCACTTTTTCACTCAGTAAGAAATGTCGCCAAATCTTCAAGGCAAAGATGACAGCGGCTAACTCCAAGTCATGGGTCGGATAATTCTTCTCATGGATCTTCAACTGTCACGAAGCATATGCGACCACATGATTGTGTTGGTGCAGAACGCATCCAAGTCCCTTGCCTGATGCGTCACAGAAAATCTCGAAGCCTCCGCTTCGGTCTGGAATAGCGAAGACTGGTGCAGTAGTCAGTCTCTCCTTCAAAGTAGAAAGAGCTTGCTCACAAGAGTCTGACCAACTGAACTTAACATCCTTCCTCGTCAATCTCGTCATTGGCTCAGCTATCCTCGAGAAATCCTTGATAAATCTGCGGTAGTATCCAGCCAATCCAAGGAAACTCCTGATGTCCGATGCTGATCGAGGTGCATGCCATTCACTGACTGTTTTGACCTTCTCCGGATCCACTGAGATACCAGCTCCCGATACTACATGCCCAAGAAATGCAATTCTATCCAGCCAGAATTCGCATTTGCTGTACTGGCATATAGTCTATGGTGACGGAGCGTCTCCAACACTATCTTCAATTGTTCTGCATGCTCCTCCTCGCTCCTCGAGTACACCAGGATATTGTCTATGAAGATCACCACGAACTTGTCAAGGAAGTCGTAAAAGATAAGGTTCATGAGATTCATGAACACAGCAGGAGCGTTCGTCACACCGAACGGCATGACAACGAACTCGTAATGCCCGTACTTAGTCCGAAAAGCGGTCTTGAGTACATCTTCCTTCTTGACTCTGACTTGATGGTATCCACTCCGGAGATCTAACTTCGAAAATACCCTCGATACACCAAGCTGATCGAAGATATCATCAATGCGGGGCAGCGAGTACTTGTTCTTCACTGTGATCTGATTCAACTCTCGATAATCAATACACATTCTCCTCGAGCCATCTTTCTTCTTCACTAGCAAGACGGGTGCACCCCAGGGAGATACGCTGGGATGAATGAAACCCTTCTATAGTAGTTCATCCAACTGTTTCCTCAACTCTTCTAGTTCTGCAGGAGCCATACGGTACGGCGCCTTCGAAATTGGTTGAGCTCCTGGCATAAGATCGATGCCGAACTCCATGCTCGATCAGGCGGCAGTCCAGAAATGTCTTCAGGGAAGACGTCTTCGAAATCTCTCACTACTGCAGGCTTCTCTGGCTCAGCAATCATAGATGCAATGGTCAATCTGTAAGGCTGGGCTCGGAACTTGACAGGTCCAAGCGAACGTCCTCCGCCGATAAACTCGAATACTGGGTGGTCAGGAATTTCGAACACTACTTTCTTCCGGTGACAGTCGATCGTGGCACAAAAGCTCCTAACCAGTCAATGCAAAGGATAGCATCAAAGTTGGGTAGGTCGTGGACGATGAAATTAGCATACAGTTCGTGTCCACTAATCACCAACGGGCATGGTCTACATCCCAGTGCAACATTCACTATACCATTCCCAGTTGTAATGTTCTGACACTTGGGAAGTGTATAGGTGGGTATCGAGTGTTCGACTACGAACTTCCGAGATAGGATGCACATGGAAGCTCCAGAATCGAACAGGGTCAAGGCCGGGTGAGATGAAACTAAGATGACACCTAAGGGTAATATGCAACTAAATTAACATGAATATAACTAATCAAATATAATGCATAAATAAGGAAGACTAGTATAGAAGTTACCTGTAATAACTCCGTCCTCAGTCTCGGCCTCCACTGCAGTCATCGTGAAGGCTTGCCTCTTAGGCTGAACAGCCTGCTGGAAAGCCTGCTGGAAAGCCTGCTTCTGGGGAATGAGAGGCGCTCCACGTCCAGCGACTACCGGAGCTCTTTGCTGCTGAACTCCAACTGGTGCCTTCCACAGTTGCTTAGTTCTCGGACAATCCTTCAATGCATGCGTGGCGTCACCACAAACCAAGCACTGGCCCAAGAATCTCCTACACTACTCCTTCACATGACCAGCCTTGCCGCAAAAATGGCACAACTTCGGAGTAGGCCCAGCTACTGATGTTCGCAGCTGTCGACTAGTAAGCGGGCAATCCTTCGAGGTGTGCGAAGTGCCGCCACAAGTCAAGCACTGACCCAAGAATCTCCTGCACTGCGCCTTCTCATGACCAGCTTTGCCACAAAAATGACACGTTTTCCAGCTAAGCCCACCTGGCCTCTTAAACTGTCTAGACGAACTAGACTTCAATGCGGGTCTAACTACAGCCCGGGTAACGCGTCTCCCAGCCATCTGAGACAAGGAAACGTTCAGATTAGACTTAATCATGACTCGAATGTTATGAATAATTAATTGGATGTGGTTTATCATCATTGTTGTTCCGATATTTCGCAGATGCAAAAAGAGGAGGACCTGCATGGGCCACCACTAAAACCTGTCACGCCCCGCTTCCCTAATATGGAAGGCGAGACGTGAGGAGATCCGCTCAGACGTGGAGCTGTGAAGCTGCAGTCTGATAAGCGTCTGTAAATTTTTCGAAAAGTAGCAGGTCCTTGCATTGCGACGAAACAACAACAATAATAAAGCAGATAAGAAAATATCCACCAACAACATCCAACAAATATTACATCACAGAATAGTCACAACAGTACGAGTCTGAACAATAGGCCTAAAGCATGGCCAAACAAAACAAAGAGAGATAGGTGCTACGCACCGAAACCTATCAACAACTAAGGAAAAGTAACAACTAAGGGGAGACTCCAAACGAGTCTAGGACTGGTCACCCGTGTCCTCGAACTCGGTCTCAACAGGGACCTCGAACTCAGCGTCAACGAACTGCTCGTCCTCAACAACCTGCTCTGTCTCAAATCCTGACATGTGACACCCAAAGAGAAAGGGGCACATGTCAGCAAAAGTCTCCCAAAAAGGGCGGAGGACTTTTGTGCAAGGATACAAATAAAATAATACAACTAGCAGTTCTAACATGATGATATAGCATGACACTAAAAGAGTGCAATAATTAAATGAACAAGATAATAATAATCAAGCACGGCGTAGCAAAAAGCTACAATTCATTATTTCACGATTCACGAATCACTGATTTATCACTTTGTGCACAGAGTTTCCGTCTTTTGGCTGAAGTGGCTGTACGGGCTCACTTCTACGCTCAAGCGATCGTTTAACCCTACCCCTCCCACATGTGTCGAGCCTTGGTTTCCCAAGTACGTGAGCCCGCTTCTGGATCACGAGCCCAGGAAGTGTTTCTCAATATGGACTGGCGCCCATCTTCTGGATCACGAGCCAGGAAGTGTTTTTGGCATAGGGTTGTGCCCGCAAAGCAGGTGCCTAGCCTCAATAGTTACAATTTTTGTAGCGTGTGCTACGCAATCACGATGAAACATTGAATGCATGACATAACATGAGATGAGCAGTTAAAGTGCATACCGTTAATTGAAAATTAAACATGGCATGGCAGCATGAATGAAAGCAGGTAAAGTGTCGGATCTAGTTTCGTTGTCAAACTAGATCAAATAGGGCATCTAGGCGACTACAATTTCATCGCCTAGTCTCTTTTACACAATTTTACAAATTGGCCTAAAACACGGCCTAAATAATTACTGGCAAGTATCACTTGCCTGTTTCCGGTGATATCGGTTGTCGTGGGTTCGAGCGTTACGTTACGGTGAGTCCAGTTCGCTGTTTTGGGTAAACAAATCACTGAATTAGATTTCTGTGAAATAATCAAAATATCACGTTAATCCCTAAACTGGGTTCGTCAGATTTTTATCAGGGTCTCAGGCTAGGATGGTGTTTATATTGGGTTATATAAACAGGGCACACATTATTTATTCTAATATTACTAACGGTATGTAATCATATCAACATGGTGAGCTTGTCATTAACAAATTAATATCAATTTTAATACTAACCAAACTTAATCTTACTTCAGATAAAATGATATGGTTAAGTTTATTATTAACTACTTACCAGGTTTGACTAAAGTAATATGGTTAAAAGTTCAATGTGACAACTTAATATTATTAACCCAACATTTCTAATTTGCTGAAACTACTTAACGAATATCAATTAAAATTTGATTAACACTAACTACCCTATTAGTTAATTTACTAAGTTAATCACCATGTTTAATAGTGCACCTACTACAGACCTACCCTAACAAATTTTAATACACTTTCTTTTCAAGGGTTATCATGTTAACATTATATTAATACCTTTATTAAGGCTCTACACTTACTTTAACAATTTTAACATATCGAACTCTAACTTTCTCTCCCCCTCTTCTCTTATTTTATTAAGGCTGACTACACCTACTCTCTGTCTCCTATCTCTTCTCTTTATTTCCAAGGCTATCCTCTCATCTTCTTTCATTCTCAGGCTCTGTCTCTCTTCTCTCTTCATCATTTGTTTTCTTTTTTTTTTCAATGTTGCAGCAAACAAAGGCAAGAGGGCTCGAAGCTTACGCACAGAGGAGGGAGGAGCTGTCGGCGGCGGCGGCCTTTTCCGGCGGGATCCGGCGAAGGGGCGGCGGCGTACGGCAGCCCGGGCGCGCGGTGGAGGGGCTTACCGGCGGTGTGCACAGGGGGCGGCGCTGGGGCGTTTCCGGCGGCGGCGGTTCCCTTCAAGCGGCGGACGGCGGCTTAGGGCTACGGCGGCGCGAGCAGCGCGGCGGCCGGCTCCGGTGAGCTCCCCAGGCGGCTTCGACGGCGGCTTCCGGGAGATGGGGGTGGCGACTTGGTTGCTCCGGCGATGGGTGGTGAGGGTTAGAGCTGAGGAAAGGAGGAGGAAGATGAAGATTGAGGGTTTGTTTGAGTTTGGATTTGATTTATTGTTGTAATGAATCTGAAGTTTCAGATCTCCTCTAATCTAGGCTTTTGATTTCAAAAATCAGTTTTGGGGTTTGAATAAGAGTTTGATTGGTGATGAGAATTTGGGGAAGAATCTGATGGGTTTGTTTTTGTAGAAATCTGAAATTGGGTTTGAAGGGTTTGCTTGGGTTTGAATCCAAAATAATTTCAGATTTGTTGTTGTTTTGAATCTGATTGTTGTTGTTTTGAATCTGAAGCTATTTTCTGATATATGTTTTCATTTGATTTCTGAAATGGAATTTGGGCTTTAGATTTGGATTTCAGTGTGGATGTTTGAGGGGTTTGGATTAGGGAAGATGATGGGTTTGTTTTTGATTTGGGTTTTGGCTTTGATTTGTTGAATCTGGCTTGGAGAATTTTGCAGGGGAGAGGAACGTTTGCTGGTTGATTTTGTCTGTGTGGATTTGTTTTGCAGGAGGAAGGAGGTTGCAGGGAGAGACGTTGACGATGGTGATACTGTTATAATAACAGTGGGGAGACAAATTGATGGAGGGATGAGCTGGTTGTGGGGAGAGATTAAATTTTTATGTTGGATCTCGCCAACAGAAGAGACGAGATTCAATAGAGTTTAATTAGTTAGGGGAAAATGTTTTCATCCAATGGCAAAGTTTAATTAGTAATTCCCCATTTTTAGTTAAGGTAAATAAGCAATCTATAGGCTGTGATTGTTAAAATGAATGACGTAATTAGTGAAGGTTAAAGGTGATTAGAAATTTTGTAATTAGCGAGATAATTAAGTTAAGATAATTCATTAAGATTAATAGTCAATTAACGATGGTACGGTAAAACGAAACGGATACGCGCTCGCGTTGACGTACGAAGGAATTCGCGCACAAAAATATCCGGATGGAAAACGGACATACAATAATCATACGTCTAGAAAATACCGGCCGTTACATTCTACCCACCTTAGGAAAAATTCCGTCCTCGGAATTCTCATCAACTAAAGAGTAGGGAACAATATGGATAACGCTCCCGTATCTCATCTTCTTGCTCCCAGGTAGACTCTCCTGGCAAGTCACGACGCCACATCACCCTGACTAGATCAACAGTCTTGTTCCTGAAGACTTTTTGACGTCGATCTAGAATCTCTACCGGTTGCTGCTCATACGTCAGATCCGGTCGAACTGTAATCTCAGAGTAGTTCACAGCATGAGAAGGGTCGCTGACGTAACGACGCAGCTGGGACACATGGAAGATGTCATGAACTTCCTCTAAGGACGGTGGCAAAGCTAAGCGATATGCTACCTCTCCAACTCGCTCCAGCACATCGAAGGGTCCAATAAATCTCGGACTAAGCTTGCCTCCATATACATCCTTGCTAATATCTCCGTGGATTGCTTAACTCGGAAAGGTATAAAGTGCGCGGACTTGGTCAATCGATCACTGATGACCCAGATCGCGTCGTTCTGCTTGGTGCTCCGAGGTAAGCCAGTCACGAAGTCCATCGTGATGTGCTGCCTCTTCCACTCCAGAATCGACAGGGTTGTAGTAATCCAGCAATGCGATGGTGTTCAGCTTTCACTTGCTGACACACGAGGCACTTGGCAACACTACGTGCCACACTTCTCTTCATCCCATGCCACCAGAAATTTTGTCGAAGATCTTTGTACATCTTAGTACCTCCAGGATGAATAGAATAAGGCGAACTGTGAGCCTCATTCATCAATTCTTCTCTGATGTCTCCTGCAGGTACGCAGATCCTACTACCATATCTCAAAGATCCATCTGTGTGAATCAGAAAATCTGTCCGAAGTCCTGCTTCAACTTGCTCTCTGATCTTCTTCAATTTAGCATCTCCATCTTGAGCAGTCTTGATTCGATCCACGATCGTCGATTGAATCTGCATGTTCTTCAACGACGATGTGACTCCAGGTAGTACAGCTTCAACATTCATCCTTCGCAGATCCTGCTGCAATCCCCACTGAGCTGTGAGAATCATCACTTCGGGCAGTCGACTCAAGGCATCCGGTACAACATTCACCTTTCCTGGATGATACTGAAGATCGATGTCGTAGTCTGCCATCAATTCCAACCATCTACGCTGTCTCATATTCAGCTCCTTCTGGGTGAATATATATTTCAAACTTTTGTGGTCAGTGAAGATTTTCACTTTTTCACTCAGTAAGAAATGTCGCCAAATCTTCAAGGCAAAGATGACAGCGGCTAACTCCAAGTCATGGGTCGGATAATTCTTCTCATGGATCTTCAACTGTCACGAAGCATATGCGACCACATGATTGTGTTGGTGCAGAACGCATCCAAGTCCCTTGCCTGATGCGTCACAGAAAATCTCGAAGCCTCCGCTTCGGTCTGGAATAGCGAAGACTGGTGCAGTAGTCAGTCTCTCCTTCAAAGTAGAAAGAGCTTGCTCACAAGAGTCTGACCAACTGAACTTAACATCCTTCCTCGTCAATCTCGTCAAAGGCGACAGGACAAAGCACATTTCTCCCAAGTTTTTCTGGACGCACGAGTAGAAGAACGACAAGCAGATTGAAGTTCGACAGATCCAGTCATGCAACAACTTAGCTGATCTTTTTACCAAGGCATTGCCTAAATATACTTTTGTAAAGCTTGTAAAGAACATTGGTATGCAACAGTTGAAAGACCTGCAAGCCTGAAGCTTGTACGGATCAGGGGGAGTAACCTGTGGGTTGCACTCTTTTTCCTTAAGCTGTTGGGTTTTCCCACTGGGTTTTCCACAGCTAAGGTTTTAACGAGGCAAACACACTTACTCTGGATCCAGAAGTATCCACCCCTTGCCTCAGTAACTGAGACCGAAGTGATGAATGCGTAAGGGGGAGTGTTATGAATGAGGGAGGCCTTTGGCCTCCCCTCCTTCATTACCCATTCATTAGGTCCCCCATTACTTAGAGTAATGGGGACCCTTGGTCTACTAGAGGCTATTGGCCTCCCCACTATGAGATAAATAAATAGAGCACCATGGCTCTTTGCTAGGGTTACTCATTCTTAGCAATAAAATGATCTCTCTCTCTCTCTTGAGTTCATTATCATCCAACACAATATGATTAGTTCTACCATAAAACACTAGAAATTTGCACCGGAATGAACAGAAGCTCCGATACCAACTGTGAGGACCTCGGCTCCCTCTCGAGGTCGGCCCCGGATCGATGAGATCGGCTCGGATGAATGTGCTCAGGTAATCTTGAGCTCGGCAACCCACAAGATAGGCTAGACGACCTCCACCACAATGTCACTTCGTGGATCTCCACCGATCAATCAAGCACAACAATATGCAAGACAAAAGAAAAGGAACAAACTAAAGCACACACAAGAGTGGAAGAGCAATTGCCCAGCATTATTAGAAGTCACCATACCAGGATTTAAGCCCAAATCATTAACCCTTTGCTTCTCTTTCTCCAAAGCTATCATTCTTCCCTGGCCCCTTTTGTTCAGGGTATTCTCCTTACTTTACAAGATCTCTTTTAAGATGAAAACCCCTAAATAAAAAGACTATCTCTATGGTCCCAGCAAAGGTTACAATATTCCCTAGCAATATACAAGTATACTCCTCATTAAGACACATAAACGACTAGAGTTTTGGAGCCAAACTCTAACAGGCATTAATTTAATATGTGCGCGCGCACACACATACATACATATAGATGAAGCTATATAGTCACCCTAGTCTTTATATTTCTCTTAGAATTTTGGCATAAATTGTGAAGTGTATATTTCTAACAAATAAGATAAAGAATGTTAACCGATAAAGATTTTTTGTGCATTTTAGTTTGTTGTTTTTCCTTAATTTCATTTTTCCTCCTGCTGAAAAGATAATTTTAATTGTTTATAACTTGCATGTCTTCCATTAACAAAAATTAGTAAATCATCGACTAAAACATATAGATTCCATGAAACCAATTACTATATACATGTGATTGAAAAATATAGAAAAAGTTAGAGAAAGAACACTAAAACATATAAAGCTAAAACATAATGAAAGAAAAAAAGGGCAGTGTACGTAATTTTATATCCAAGTTAATATGAATATTTTCCTTTAAAAAATCTATATATGAAATTCCTTGCATGTATTTTATGTTGTTAATGAACTAAGATGTGTATGAATATATAAGGTAACAAATTTTAAACTGCCATAGCAAATCAAACAGATGCACATAGAATACTATTCAACATGAGAGCAAATTAACAGTGTAATACCAAAAACACAAACAGTCACCTATTCATGCAAGATGGAAGCTAGAAAGTTCCAAGCAAAATTCATCCACAAGGAGAAATAACTCCATAAAATATCAAATAAAAAGGGGTTTTTTTTTTCAAATTTCAGGAAACATATCATATATGATAATAATATTAAGACACCTACCACAAAGTTTCATCTGCGCAGACGAGAGTGTACACATATAAATGTAGATTTTATTTTTAAAAATAAAATAAAAAAGAAACTCTTAATTAACCCATGTATCTCTCATTTTGCTGTGAGGGTCTCATGCAGGCAGCTGGATCCAAGTCCAGCCCTGGAGCAGCTGCATTAATGCTGAATATATCTTTATGAGACAATGCCCTGAGACCCAAGAAGTCTCTTGTCAACTCCTGATCCTCATCCATCCTCCCCTCTTGACCCATTGCCATAATTGCGTTGCTGTTGTTTTTGTTGTTCTCACTCACAGTCCTCAGCATCTCTTGAAGCAGAGGAGAATGGGTAGCAGGAGCAGTAGTCGTGCTTGAAGTTGTGTGAGGTGCCATTTGAGTGGTGATGTAAAAACTAGAAGATGATGATGATGATGATGGCCTGCTCATCGTGGCACCCAACTCTGCTGCTTTCTGAAGCAATGCAGTGGCTGAGAGATGGGGAGAAAAGGACACCCGTGAACTGTTCTGGTTGTAGGATGAAGGGATTAGAGGAAGATAAGAGGTCTGATCATGAGCCCATATCAGATCATTCATGTGATCATCTGATGGTCTCATCAATGCAGGCCGATGATCATCAGGTAGTTGGAAGTCTGCGGTCTTTGTTGGGAGAGGGGGGAGCCCTGGATGGGGATTACTATTAATGGGTTTTGCACCCTCTTCGGTCAGTGCGTCACAGAACGCCCTGTGAGTCACAAAGCTATCCCTCCTGCCAAAGAAAAATAAAAAAATCAGGAACAAACAGCAAGCAGAGATCAACTGAGTACATGTATAATTAAAGTACGGACCGAGAGAAGATGGTGCCGCAATCGCAGGCATACTCGCGGGTGCCGCAGGACTTGGAGTGAGCCCTGCAGTCGGACTGGACGGCGTACTTCTTGGAGCACTTGTCGCACCTGTACTTCTTCTCGCCGTGCTTCCTGGAGAAGTGCTTCTTGATGCCGGTGAGGTCGCCGAGGGCCCTCGACGGGCTGTGGTGGACGCAGGAGGGCTCAGGGCAGACGTACACCTTCTTCCTGATCAGCTCCTTGCTCGGCCTCTGCTTCAGCTTCCACGGCAGGTTGTGGCCCCTCCTGTGCAGCTGCAGGTTCTGGTCTCTCTGGAACCCCTTGCTGCAGACCTCGCACATGAACCTGTTCGTTGCCATCAGGCTCTTTGGCGACAGCGCTATCACCTCTGCTTCTGGGTCTGAAGTAAGCTCATGATTAAAGAGCATATATATATGCATGCAGGAATTAGAGATGAGTTTGATTAGCAGAGAATTGAACCTGGGTTTCCAGGGAGATTTCTTCTTTTCTTGGCGGTGGATTCAGCAGGATTGAGGTTTGACATGTTTGATGAGATTATACTACTGCACCAAGACTCTCAAATGCTTCAACAAAGCTTATGGCACTATATTTTTATGTCTATATCCATGAGGAAGAAAAGAGAAGATCAAGTAAAAGAAAGATATGCTAGCTAGATGCTTGAAGCCTTGCAGAGAGAGAGGGAGGGGTACACTACACTGACGTTGCCCTCGCTGTCTTTTTATTTGTCCTCTGCAAATTTCTAGAAATTCTATCTTTATTTAGTATGGAGTATTTAGTATTTACATGGAGATCAGGCATGCATATGGTGTGTGAGTCAACTACGGAGACTGACTCAGTGCAAAGCAAATCACCTTTTCGGATTATGGTGCAAGATAGAGCAAAGAAGAGAGATTTGCATGTGTTCTTTATTGACCTAGAGAAAAGCATACAATAGAGACCCTAGGTCTTATGGCTGGCTTTACTGAAACAAGTCTCACTCTACAGTCTGTTATTCTAATTCAACATTTGTACCAAGAATCAGTACTCACTAACGTGAAAACATGTATATGATTAAGAGATAACTTTGCAATCACCGTTGGGCTCGGCTCTGAGTCCACTGCTCTTTGCTATATAGTGATAAATCAGCTCAATAAGCATATTCAAGAGGAGATGTGCTTGAGTGTGTTATCCAAAGATGATATTGTTTTGATAGTGAGACCAGAAATAAGATGAGAGAACATCGCTTGAGATGATTTGATTATATACACCGAACATTTATTGATGCGTTTGTTAGAAGGACAGAACATATATGAATGTTAAGATCAAGAGAAAGAGAGGTTGACCGGAAAGGACATGAATCGAAGTGATAAGAAGAGATATGAACAAAAAATCAAACTTTAGATCGTAACATATATGGAAAACGAGTATCCGACATTACGACCTGACGTGATCATGATCCATCGTTCTTTCGATTGAGTCCACAACGTTGATCCCAATTTTTTTTTTTTTTGGAAATGAAGGCTATATATGATGCTGCTGAATTTTTTTTCCCTGAGCTAATTAGATTCCTGAGTTACTTTATGCAAGGTCTAATTATCATTGTTCAATGAAATTTGAGATGTCACGTCCCTTGGTCATTAAAAAAAGTTCACATGCATACTGCAAGATGGAATAAATCAGAAAGCAACACATGCATCATTCACCAATATTCGACTGATTTTTTTTGACAAAAATCTTGATGTGATGCTTCTCCACTTTGGCCACAGTTGTGGATCCCAATGCTTGAGAAGCTCATTGAATTGCCATTTGAGAGGGTGGCTGAAAAAGGGTCCCAATCTCCCCCCCACAAAATTGAATATAATTGTGGGTGCATGGTGGTTAGAGCCAAACCATTTATTCTTGTGGTGCCCTTCCAACCAGACATGCCAACATTCCCACCTTGAAACAAAATTGCCAATTGAACAAAACGATAAGGCAACTTAGGGCAATCCTATACACAGACCAAATTGTTGTACACGCCGTGTTGTGATTCTCACTGATCACTAGAAGATTTACTGATTACAGTAAACCAGTAAAAATACTGATCACGGTAAAACAGTAATAATTGGAGAGTAAAAAAAGACTTCACTATTTCTCACTGGAAATAAATTTACACACTCTAGGGTAAACAAAAAAACTCACTACAATTTTACCTCTCTGGGGTAACTTCCCTCTTGGATAACTTCCCTCTCTGGGGTAACTTCCTCAATCCTCTTAGGAATTGAACACACTTCTTCTCTCCCGGAAGAAACACTCACAACCCTTCACAACTCTTGCACCGGTTGTTGTTGTTTGTTGTTTTGGTGTGTTGTGGAATGTGCTCATTCCCCCCCTTTTATAGGCATGTAAAGGGGGAGGGGGTTGGAGCAACTCAAGAGCAACTTGAGTTGCTCTTCCCCCCTCTTTTGACCCAACCAGCAGCCCTCATGGGCTGCTGAATTCCAGCAGCCCATGAGGGCTGCTGGTTGCAGCTGGAAGTCCAGCAATTCTCCCCCTCCAGCTGTATCAAAAATGATTGTCACTTAACAACCATCCCAGCTATGTCTCTACACAGCTCCAGCTTCTCCAGTGTCACCACCTTCGTGAACATATCTGCTGGATTCTCCTTCGTGTGGATCTTCACTAGTCTCAACAGTTGTTGATCCATCACCTCCCGTATCCAATGATACCGAATGTCAATGTGCTTTGTCCGAGCATGATACATCGAATTCTTGCTCAGATCTAAAGCACTTTGACTATCACAATGTACCAAGTACATTTTCTGCTTGATCCCTAATTCTTGGAGAAATCGCTTTAACCACAACATTTCCTTACCAGCTTCTGTAATTGCAAGATACTCCGCCTCTGTTGTGGATAGCGCAACGCACTTCTGCAATCTTGATTGCCAGGACACAGCTCCCCCTGCAAAAGTGTAGACAAATCTGGATGTAGATTTTCTACTATCAAGATCTCCAGCCATATCTGAATCTGTATAGCCCTCCAAGATTAGATCAGCTTCTCCGTAGCACAGACATGCCTTTGAAGTACCCTTCAGGTATCGGAGAATCCACTTGACCGCCTCCCAGTGTTCCTTTCCTGGATTAGAAAGGAATCGGCTCACCATTCCCACCGCATGGGCAATGTCAGGACGTGTACACACCATTGCATACATCAAACTCCCAACTGCTGAAGAATAAGGTATCGATGACATCTCCTCCGTCTCTTTCTTGGATGAAGGGCTTGATTTCCTGCTCAACTTGAAGTGGTTAGCCAGTGGAATGCTAACTGGTTTGGCATGATCCATCTTGAATCTCTTGATCACGCGTTCAACGTACTTCTCCTGAGATAGCCATAGCTTGTTGTGTTTCCTATCTCGGACTATCTGCATTCCCACAATTTGTTGAGCCGGACCTAAGTCTTTCATATCAAAAGACTTAGAGAGTTCCTTCTTCAGCTGGCCGATTTTTGTTGCATCTTGTCCAACGATCAACATATCGTCGACATATAAAAGCAATGCAACAAAGTTACCGTCTGAAAATTGTTGTGTATAAACACACTAGTCGGCAGTGGTCCTTTTGTAGCCTTGACTCATCATGAATGAGTCAAACTTCATGTTCCACTGTCGTGGCGCTTGCTTGAGGCCGTACAGACTCTTCTTCAGCTTGCATACGAGGTTTTCTTTGCCTGAAACCTCGAAACCTTCTGGCTGCTCCATGTAGATTTCTTCATGTAGATCACCATGAAGAAACGCCGTCTTGACATCCATCTGCTCAAGCTCTAAATTCAACCTGGCTACCAATCCGAGGATGACGCGGATTGAAGCCATCTTCACAACAGGTGAAAAGATCTCGTCAAAGTCAATACCTTTCTTCTGAAGGAATCCTTTGACCACCAGCCGAGCTTTGTGCTTCACCATCTTTCCGTTGCCATCTTTCTTGAGCTTGAACACCCATTTATTCTTCAGCGCCTTCTTTCCTTGTGGAAGCTTGACCAACTCATAAGTAGAATTCTTCTGCAGAGATTCCATCTCATCGTACATAGCTTGCAACCAACTTTCTTTGTTCTTGTGAGATATCGCTTCATGGAAACTCTCTGGCTCCCCCTCTTCAGAAAGTAGAAGATATTCAGCTTCTGAATATCTGGTTGATGGAATCCGGCCTCGTTCAGATCTCCGTACTTGTGAGTTGTTGACTTCAGGAGGCATACCATCATCTGCCTGTGGTGATGGTGGTGCAGTATCTGCTGGAGAGGATTGTGGCTCCCCCTGCTCAGCATCCGCCTCTTCTTCCACGTCTTGTTCAACAACCTCCTCCTCTTCTGGTATTTCTTCATGCACCTCTTCATATTGCAATGGTGCTGGGTCTGGAACAATGTCTTCAGCACTTGAGCTTGCAGTTGAAGACGCCATGGGCTTTTCAATGTCTTCCAATGTCTGATTTTCTTGGAACAGCACATCCCTGCTCCGAATAACCTTCTTCGTCTTTGGGTCCCACAACCTGTACCCAAATTCTTCATCTCCATAGCCGATGAAGATAGTAGAGAACCTGCACACCCGCTTCCTAAACATTTTGGCCAAAAACTAGTATTTCCGTAGCTCAAACCCCGTAACGGACTTCGTATTCACAATCCTCGTAATGATACGAACCCGTGGGTATGTTTTTGTAATTTTTCGGACACATTTACTAGTAGGGGCAAACTCGTAATTTCATGTAGTTAATTATTTTTACTGATTACTTATTATCACCAATTACCATTTAAATTATTTTAACCTATCTGAATGGCAGCCCCTATGAAAAACGTGGGAGGGATAGTCTACGTTTAGTCTAACCCTCCCAACCAATTCATTTAAAGCCATTAATGACTCTACTAATATAATTTGATTATAAATTAAACCCATTACCCCTGCACTCTCCCAGGCTCTCTCTCCCTAACCCACAGGCTTCATCACCCCTGAACCCATTCTTCCCCCAGCCCTCAAAGCCCTCCGGTCTCTGCCACACAACCGAGACACCAGGCGCATCCTTCCCTGCCGTTCCCTCAACCCCGACGTCGCCACCGTCTCCGGCAAGCTCGCCGCCCACCACCTGATCTGCGCGCGCCCTCCCGCCTAGCCGCCGCCGTCCAGCTACCTGTGCAGCCCGCGGCCGATGTCCCCGTCACTTTGCCGCCCACCTACCGGTCGCCACACCTCTGTCCGCCGTCTTCCATCCCCTACGCGTGCCAAACCTGCAACTAAATCACAGTCCACGCAAAGCAAAGCATGAAAGGGCAGACAGCAACGAAACACAGTCCACGCACGCAAGAAAGGAAAATAAAAACGAAACCCAAATGAAAACCAGCGGCACAGAGAATGGGTTAGAGTTTTAAAAAATATAATATTATAATTTTAAATATTTTGATTTGAACTGTGTCATTTCGATATATGTATCAGAATAACGAACGGAAACTACCAGAAGGTCCGCGCCTTCGTCACGAACATATATGCACTGGTTTCGTTGGAATCAGGCAAGTATATCTCCCGTAATAAATTTTTAAAGCTATCTGATTTATCCTAATGAATTATTTCTTCCGGATTTTGCGTAAACTTAGATGTGATACAAATATCTATAAATGTACTAGTTAAGACGAATATTTTGACATATCACATGAAAATTTATTAGGAGTATATTATTTTTAATAAATTGTTGAATATTAAGGTAGTCATTTTATAATAGAGAAATTTAATTTTAATTCATTTTAATCTCTAAAAAAATCATTTAAAGCTTTCAAAAATTACGAAAAATACCCATGAGCTTCAGAAAAATATTTTCTTCCTAGATAAAATTATATTTTTCATGTTTAGCTTATCTAAAAATTATTAGTGCATGTTTTGACTTATTTTAAGCGATAATAAAAATACGAATACGTTAAGAAAAATAGATAGAAAATAGTGTGTGCTTTAACCGATTGTTTCTTGTGTTTGCAGGTACAAATTCTCGTACACCAGCATCCTTGGAAGCCTTAGATCTAACCTCGTCTTACCACGATAATCTCAAATAGTGTAAGTCACTCTAATTCTAACTTTAGAAATCTGGATAGTGCATGTACTTGTATGAACTTAGGACCTCATATATAGCTTTTGACTTGAACCAATGATTAGAGACCTAATTAACTAAAGAACTATTCAATAGTGGAATAACCAAAGGACTAAACTGAGATAGTGCACTTTTATGGAATCAAACATTATAGTTGTTGGACTTCAAAGTATTGCTCGGATTAAATTGAGATAGTAAACTTTCATGGAATTTGATATTATAGTTGTTGGACTTCAAAGCATTGCTCTGACTAAATTGAGAAAGTAAACTTTTATGGAACTAGATCTCATAGTTGTTGGACTTCAAAGCACTGCTCAAGATTGATATTCTCTGATGAGGCTTCTGCCTTGACTTTTCAGCAAGTAACTATCATATAAATGTATTTGATGTACTCATTGATGGATGTATTGTTGTACACATTGTTGGATGTACGAAATGATGGGCCTATGAGGCCATACAGATACGGATATGGATACGGACACGGATACTGATACAGTTATAAATGTGAAATGTGATACAACATGGGTTATGGGGGTAGTCTTGAGCTGCGTAGTGTGCGGGAGTGACTGGGTCCACCCTTATTAGTTAAGCTGTACCATCACCCGGCAGGGGATGGTAGGTAGAGATTCCACGAGTTGCTCCGTGGGATGGGTGCACTTCTGGTTGCATATCGTACACTCGAGCTAAGACTGTTGCACTAGCGTAATTGATGCCAGGGCCTACGAGGCCACATTGATACGAACATTGATATGAACATTGGACTATGATAATACACGGGATACGGGGTAGTCTTGAGCTACGAAGTGTGCGGGAGTGACCGGGTCCACCCTTATTAGTTAAGCTGTACCATCACCCTGCAGGAATGGTAGGTAGATATCTCACGAGTTGCTCCGTGGGATGGGTGCACTTCTGGTTGCATATCGTACACTCGAGCCAAGGCTGATGCACTAGTTTAATTGCTGTATTGTACTCATGGTTGTTTGTTGGAACACACTATTGGGCCTTCGGGCATTTACGGAGCACATTTACGGAGCACACTATTGGACCCTTGCGGCATTTAAGACTGATGCACTAGTTTGATTGATGTTGCACTAATTGATAATTGATTGATACCATTGCCTCAGACACGACTATTACTATTCTACGGACCAAGTCGAGACTACTCGAACGTGATAGAACAGTTTGATAATAAGCGGTCTTGAATTACGACTGAATCAGTGTCTAGGAAGGAATGGGAAGGGGGTTGGTCAACCAATGGACTTGTTCCTGCGGTCTTTGAAGTGACCTGTGCCTTCAAGCCCTGACTGACTGGCTGATTTGGAAGTTAAGTTAGACTTCTTATTATTAGGCCCGCCTACACTATTAGATAGCCAAACGACGCTCACCTCCCTAAGTGTTGCTACAACCACATGGACTAACTATCGTCATCACATTGTCTGTGTTCGAAATATTGTTGCTACCATATGCCATGTCACAGTTATCACTCTTACACTTGCACGGTCACCTTTACGTACAGTTACCCGTACTTTACTTATCTGTCAGCTCATACTTTACTTTTTGTACCTGCATGACCATCTTTTGTTTACTATAATCTGTTCCATACTTTTGCACTACTTTGTTTCTATTGCTAGAATTGTTGTGACTTACCTACGGTTTCATCTCTGTGGCACCGCAGACGACGTACATATGGAGACAGATGCTCTAGAGTTAATAGCTCCAGAATTTGACCATGAGTCTGCAGCTTTCAGAATTGTTTCTAGTTATATTTACTTTCCTTCATGTACGATTGTTGGACCATTTTTGTACAATATGGATGTAATAATTGGACACTATTTGGGTATTTTGTACATCTCTGCATCGTGGCTATTTTGTTTTCACTGGTTAACTGCAGGACCTGCGCAAATACCAAAAAGTAACGGACCCGGGAATCGGGTCGTTACAATCCCTGCTACGAATAACCTTCTTCGTCTTTGGGTCCCACAACCTGTACCCAAATTCTTCATCTCCATAGCCGATGAAGATACAAGGAATGGTCCTTGCATCAAGCTTCTGCCTTTGCTCCTTGGATACATGTGCAAAGGCTAAGCAACCGAATACCCTCAAGTGGGAGTAAGAGGGATTCTTACCAGACCACACCTTCTCTGGAATTGCAAAATCCAAAGGTACTGATGGTGATCTGTTGATGAGATAGCAGGCGGCACGAACAGCTTCTCCCCAGAATGGCTTTGGTAGCTTAGCCATACTGAGCATGCTTCTGACCTTCTCCATGATAGTCCGGTTCATCCTTTCAGCTACGCCGTTGTGTTGTGGAGTGCGAGGAACCGTCTTCTCATGTCTAATGCCTTGAGTTTTGCAGTAGACATCGAATGCTCTGGAAGTGTATTCGCCTCCATTGTCTGAGCGGAGGCACTTTAACTTCTTTCCTGTCTCACGTTCGACCATGACGTGGAACAGCTTGAAGAAGTCGAGCACTTGGTCTTTCGTCCTCAAGAAGTAGACCCACACCTTCCGAGAAGCATCATCAATGAAGGTCAGAAAATACCTATTGTCACCCAGCGATTCAACCTCCAAGGGACCGCAAACATCAGAGTGTACCAGACTGAGTAACTCTGATCTCCTTGTTGAAGAAGAATTGAAGGAGACTCGATGTTGCTTGCCAACTAAGCAATGCTGACAAGGATCTAGTCCAGCATCCTTAGTGATTGAGATCAGCTCCTTCTTGGTCAAGAGAGATAACCCTCTCTCACTCATGTGACCAAGTCGTTGGTGCCACAGACTTGGAGTAGCCTCACGTTCCACCACGTTAAGGCTATCGGTACATATCTTCACATGAGTTTTGTATAACGTACCGCAAATGTGCCCCTTTGCGATAATCATGGCACCTTTCGTCATTCTCCATGTGCCGTTGCTGAAGTGGTTGTCGAAGCCATGTTTGTCAAGGGCTGTCCCAGAGAGCAAGTTCAGCCGGAGATCTGGCACATGGCGGACATCCTTCAGCGTGATTGTGCAGCCGACGTTCGTCTGAATCCGAACGTCGCCAATTCCCACGATCTTGCAGGAACTTGTATTCCCCATCTTCACAATGCCAAAGTCTCCTGCCTTGTAGTTGGTGAAGAAGTCACTTCGAGGAGTGGCGTGGAATGATGCTGTTGTATCAACCACCCACTCGCTGTCCTGGTTGGAGACGTGAAGGCATGTCTCTTCTTGGATAGAGCAAATAGCCACTTCTCCGGTGCAAGTGACTAACGCCTCTCCATCCTTCGTCTTCTGTTGAGAACCATTTTGACCTTGTTCTCGCAACAGCTTCCGGCAGTTTTTCTTCATGTGGCCCTCCATGCCACAATGGTAACACTTGTAGGTAGGCCTCCTCCCGTCTGTAGACCTACCACGGCTTTTGCTCCTGCCTCTGCCCCAGCTTCGACCACCTCCTTGTTGTCTTCCTCGAGTCTCTGTCACGAGGGCATGCGATTGGTCGGTGCCGGCTTCTTTTCTTCTGGCCTCCTCGTTGAAGAGGGCATCCTTAACCATAGACATGGTAAGTTTGCCGTTTGGGGCCGAATTGCTGAGAGAGACCACCAACGTCTCCCAGTTGTCCGGAAGAGAACTGAGAAGAAGAAGAGCTTGCTCTTCATCTCCAAGCTGTAACTCCACCGCAGATAGTTGATTCACCAGGCTCTGGAACTCGCTCGTGTGCTCCGCAACGGAAGTTCCACTCCGCAGCTTCAAATTTACCAGTCGCCTCATTAACAAGGCTTTGTTTCGAGCGGTCTTGGCTTGGTACATGTCCTCTAGCTTTTGCCAGAGGGCATATGCGTCCGTCTCCTGCGCAACATGGTGGAAGACGCTGTGATCGATCCATTGTCGGATTTGACCGATCGTCTTTCGATTCATCTTCTTCCAGTCAGCTTCTTTGGTGGATTCTGGCTTTACTCCTTTGACCTCCAATGTGTCAAATAAATCTTTACAACTGAGGAGATCCTCCATTCGAGGTCTCCACAGTGTGTAATTTATGGCCGTCAATTTGACCATAGCTCCCGATGAGGATGATTCTTCCATTGAAATTTTGAAGAGGAAAAAAAAAGGTAATGGTAGAAAAAAAATTTCCCTCCCCAAAAATTTTACTCCCTTTTTTACTCTCTCACAGACAGCTCACCTGGGCTCTGATACCACTTGTTGTGATTCTCACTGATCACTAGAAGATTTACTGATTACAGTAAACCAGTAAAAATACTGATCACGGTAAAACAGTAATAATTGGAGAGTAAAAAAAGACTTCACTATTTCTCACTGGAAATAAATTTACACACTCTAGGGTAAACAAAAAAACTCACTACAATTTTACCTCTCTGGGGTAACTTCCCTCTTGGATAACTTCCCTCTCTGGGGTAACTTCCTCAATCCTCTTAGGAATTGAACACACTTCTTCTCTCCCGGAAGAAACACTCACAACCCTTCACAACTCTTGCACCGGTTGTTGTTGTTTGTTGTTTTGGTGTGTTGTGGGATGTGCTCATTCCCCCCCTTTTATAGGCATGTAAAGGGGGAGGGGGTTGGAGCAACTCAAGAGCAACTTGAGTTGCTCTTCCCCCCTCTTTTGACCCAACCAGCAGCCCTCATGGGCTGCTGAATTCCAGCAGCCCATGAGGGCTGCTGGTTGCCCGGCCACTTTACCACATCCAAAAGAGTTTTGAGTTTTTTTTTTACTTTACACACAACCTCATATCCTCATATCCTGACACTACGCGTCTCCTCTTCTTACTCATCCCCGCACGCCCCTCGCCGCTCGTCGCTGAGACGCCCCGATCTCTCGCATTCCCCTTCCCCTCTGCTCCCCCTCTTTCTCCGCCCGTCTCCTCAATGAAGAGTTGAGAGAAAGAAGTGCAAGCAAATGGGAGGAAGGAGAGAGGTCAGTGACGCCTGTGTGTGTGTGCGCGTGTTTGTTTGTTTGTTTGTTTGCGTGGATGCAACGGCCACAATTGCGATGGCAGAGAATAATAAAGGAGGAAGAGAAGAGGAGGGCAAAAGAGAGAAAAATTTAAATAGCGAACTTATAAATAAACTAGAAAATACATGTGCCCAAAGGGCACGGACTCCAACCCTCCCCCTCCCCAGTCGCAGGTTCCACCCGAGAGTGGGTCTTTATTTGGGTGCGGTCTTGGGTAAATTGATTTTTGTGAGAAGGGTTGGTTTATGTGTGGGTGTGACCTTGTGTGCAAAGGGTTTTGTGAAAGGGTGTTGGGGGTTCCCACATACTGAGACGGTCAATTTCTGGCAACTACTCTATCAACACATTTGTTTAAGTCATAAAATTTCTTCCTCGTTTGTAATATAGAATAGAAAATACCCGTGCACATAGTGCACGGGTCCCACAAAACCCCCCACCCCTTCCATGGCGCGGGTCCCACCCAAATGTGGGTATTTATATGAGTGCAGACATAGGTGCAGGAGATTTTGTTAGACGGGTATGTGTAAGTGTGGGTGTTGCCATGAATGCATTAGGTAAGCGGGCCTCACACCACGTCTCTCACATCCCCCGTCACCTCAGTTCCATCAATCTCCCATCCCATCATTATCTAACGCCCATCAAACTCATCACTTCACTCCCCATCAACATGCCTCCTCTTCCCCACTCTCATCATCTCTAATCAACCACCATCCCCCGACCCAAATCACCCAACCCCATTTTCATGCACCCAATACCACACCCAAAGCAAGACACACACCATGGTGGACCCTGCAAAACACATCCAAGCCCTCCATCCCCTTCATGCTGAGGTGGCCAAATGCTGGCCACCACTCTACCAACCCCTTTGTCCCAGTCAGTAAGATCCATTCATCAATTGTCATATAGATGGTCAATGTGTTCAACAATTAGGCCAGATCGTAAAGAAACTCCCAATAACTTCGGCTTGGTTCTCTCACGCTTAAACTCATCCACTCATTTCAACTTTAACGGTTTTGTGGTAACACAACTTTTTTGTGAATATTGGACATTTTAATGATAGCTCAAAAAGAATTTCTTCACTAACTAGCTAACAAACAACTTCCAAACAAACATGCCATGATTGAAAAGTTGTCAAAAATTATACCCCAAGTTCATGAACAAAGTTAGGTTGCTTAACCCACTTCACCAGCACACCTTCATTCAAACAAAGAGGGAGGAAGAGAGAATGATGTGAGCTTGGGATTCTCCATGGCTTGCATCCCCAATAGTGGGGTTCACTGTTCACATGTGTGATTGTGGTAAGATGAGCCCCCCCTTCTGCCCCACCTGTGACCTGCTTCTCTGTAGAGGGCACATCACACAAAAGATCACATGTGCAGTTAAATTCAGGCTTTCGATTTTGACTCCTCATGATAGTAGCTTTTGAATCAGTCCAGCTTTTTATGCTCAATCATCCTGCACTGAACAGCATCTACAGTAGAATGATATGAGCCACAAGGCTGTGCTCCATGTTTGCCTTTTTCTCTCTCTACCCCTCCTCTGTTTGGAGGACTGGATGTACTAATGTGAGTTTACTATGCCAAACAGTGGCTTAGATTAGCTGAATTTGGGCTCCATAGTATTCCCCCAGCTTCTTCTGGTTCCATAAAAACTCCGAGGTTACGCGTTCGGGACGAGAGCAGTACCAGGATGACTGACCTCCTGGAAAGTCCTTGGGGTTCCGCTACCCATGTGCACTCCCTCCCATAGTGTTAGGGAGTGATTCTTGGTACTATTAAGGTGAGAGAGAAAAAAGAGACAAAGGCAGCCAACACAGCATCATGGGGCAGTAGAATAAAAAGGGTATGTTCCCTCTTGGATGGGGTAGACTCAGACAAAACAGCTCAGGGTCAGATTGATACCCACAACATTTTGTTCCTCACTGTTAACTTTGGCCCCCAGGTTCAGAATCTGATAAGGTTAGCAAGGGCCAAATCATAAAAAGTTGAAGGGCTCGGTTCTTGGGAGAAATCATTGCTTGAAACACATTATTTTGATATGCTTACAATCAATCCACATGGTGTGTCAATCTACCGTGCTGTAGTACATGTATCTATCTATCTGCAGAGTAATTTCAACAGTTAATAAATCCATGATTGAATTCATACAACAAACCCTGCTTCATGGCATGTAGTCTAAAGTTTCAGGTCCGACGAATCAATCAACAATTAGCCAAGAAGTCCAAGAAGTTTGGTCTCATTTAGTTGATACAGTGAATAACAAGATGACAACAAAATGCGTAATCTTTCAGTATACGGAGCATAATCCATAATACAGGAATAATTACGTGTCTTAGTTACAATAATAACTAAAATTAATTAAAATTAATAATACAATGATACCACAACGCAGGCTATTTCTTTCTTATATTTTACATCTATTCCTCTAAAGCTGCGCAAGTGAGAATTTTTCATCAAAATTACAATAATAACTAAAACTCAAGGAAGAAAGGAGTGGCTTAATTTGCCTGCTGAAATCCAGACATTTGTTTGGGCTCGGCCAAAAATTCTGACCTGAAAGAAAAAATCATAAAAGGAAATTTAGTAATGCATAATGATACAGATGAGTTAAAAACATGTATTTTATTTTCATTTTCAGGTTGGCCAAAAAAAATTCCATGCATTGATCTTGAAAGTTTGATGTTATTTTTTCTCCACTGCTTTTGTGTAGAAAATAAAACTAGCAACTTTCAATCGCATGGACGGACACATGCACGCATATATCTTTATGGTGAATAAAACCGTCTACCTTGTGGACACACAAGAACCAACATGTCCTAAAACAAGATTAAAGCTGAATAAATATAGCTACAAAAATAACTCGAAATGACGAAATGACTCGCCTTGAAATGACTTCAATCAGAACACCAGGCTGACAGTCTTCTCAACCGCTTTGTTCTACAAGTCTAGGAGAGTTTGAATGAAACGGCAAAGTTTTGTGATTACTCCTCAGCCTGTAAAATACTAACCAATTAGAATATGATATGTGCATAGCGGAAATACCTTTTTCATTCAATCCATACACACCTGGGACCCATTATCGAAATTCATCATGAAAGTCATCATCATCGTCATTGAAAATAGCACTGTAAAACACGTAAGGGTGTTCAATCATTTCTTGTAAACTCAGCCACCCATCTTTATTTGTGTCTGCCTGCAAGATCGAGACAGATTTTATCAAGGGGGAAATGATCATCAGGAATGGTAACATGTTGAATTCAAATATATAGATAAACTGATGAATCATCATACACCGGTTAATGGATATGTACATCAGAGAAAAAGCTCACCACACACAAACAGAGAAAAAGCTCACCACACACAAACGAAGATCACATATTAAACAGGTCTAACATATACCTAGAGTAAACAATCAAATTGATCCCAACAGAAATAAAGACGTCCAAATTTCTTCATAAAAGCAATGGCTAAAGAATATAAAGCACGGACATTTCATAACGAGTGGCATGTCCATGTCAGAGACTGACACTTGCCCAGCACGTAGTGAATATTATCTCAACAATGACTAAACATCACCATAACTTGATTAGGGATCGTTTATATTTTGTTTTTGAATATTTGTGTTTGATGTATCACATGATTGGAAGCAATTTGTCATTGAAATTTTATATCGTTTTTCAATCTTTCATAGACACATCCTAATCATTATGGATTCTGATGCATCTTATATACGCAAATACACAGTTGTGTGTCGTGTCCTACTTTCTATGAAGTCCATGAGTCCGTGACACTGTGTTGTGTCGCATCCATGTCACAAAGATAAAGAACGCCTATCTGGCTGAGAATTAAAGGTTCTATTTGATTTGAGCTTTAACAGGAAATTAAAATAGCTAATTGTCTTTTCATCAACTTTTGGAGGGTCTGTTTTGTGTGTAAAATTGCAATTACATGTAGAAGTATAATTCATAAACTTAGAAAGGTAACTGCAACTTAAATTCATATTGTTCTGCTTGTTGTAACGGTCCAATAATATTTTTTATTTCTTTTCAGCATACATGAAATCTTTGATGACTTGTACTTAATGCTGCTTTTTTAATCATCACGCTAGGCATGGTACATCCAACTTCAGATTAAAATTAGTAAATTATTACTCCCTCTTACTTTAAATATTCCAATCCAATTTAGGAGAGATTCGTTGCTTTAAAATATTAAACTTTAAATACTAAAGCAGTGAAATTAGAGTTCCACCTCTACAAGAAACCAAATCATGTGACTTGGACAAATCCTGGAATTGGAAACCTGATTTCCAATCCCATGCAACAAAACAAATCCCAAAGTACTTCTTGATAGATACCACAATTCACAGCAAGTTAGTGCCAGCAATGGGAAAGTGCAATAAAATTCATTCTTGGGCTTTGGGATTAAAACGATAAACCAGGTAGGAATGTGAAGTTAACAAGAAATTTTTTTATCCTAGGTATAATGAACCCCTGGATGGTCCAATTCCCAAACCAGACCTAGTTTAAGATACCCAGCTTTTGCAACTAGAAACCATTCTATCAAGCAAACGCCCTTCCACCCACATCCATTCATCCCTTTCATCACATAGTCCCATCCAAATCACTAATATTCACACGTCTTCCACACAAGAAGATAAGCATGCTGAACAACTGCACAAGCCAAAGACCACAAAAATTACTCAGCAGCCCCACTGATGGACATTGGGAGCCTTCAACCTATGGATATTTTGATGTGACTTTGTTCAATGAACTCATTCCCGCCTTACTCTTTCACCATACAACTGGCATTGTGGACAAGAAGTCCTCTTCTGGCACCTACATCATCAAAAAAGATGACAAAACTAGAGTATACCGTTCAACACAGCCATGACGCTTTCCTGTTTGCAAATAGTTTAATACAGTTGTGATACATCCTATAGCTAATAGATACATCAATAGACTTGGACTGCCTTATTACCATGAGAACACTTAATATGTCCATGTAAGGGTTTGAGAATCCATGCATAGACAGAGATTGGGCAGGCCCATCCTACCCTAGACATCAAGCATGTGTAGAACACAATGCTCATGTAGCAGCATGGTTTTGAAGCCCATTACATGCAGTTCATTTGCAAGAAACCAGCTGAGAAGATGAATTAAATTATGCCCACGAAAGACAAGTGGAAGACATCAAAGATGACAGTCAAAAACTCCATGGCAATGATCAATAATTCAATGAAATAGCTTCTTATTCGTGTCCTAACTCAATGATATCTCCAGATATGACACATTTCCCTGGCATTAAGAATTCATTTCTTGTTGCTGCTGCAGAGATATTATTTCAATGTGAGCTACCAAATCACAGGGCGCACATACTCTGTGCAACTGACCAATTTAAAAATTCAAAGGAAATTTATTTCTAATTATTTCCCATGCAACTCTCATTGGCTTTCCAGCATTTCATTGCTTTAGTGTTCCTGTTGATGCCCTTTTTTAACTTTCTGATGATCGGTCTCCATTTCCATGGCACATAACTGATTCCTGCCTGTTGTATTTAAGAATGTATGGACGGTCACTGTCAAGAAACCACTTAACCCACACACAAAAACCTCTGTGTTGGGACTTTGGACCACATACAAAAGCATCAATTAGCATAAGCATGATTCAGTAGACAGAATAAATGGGGGTCGGGGGAACATACACGTTGTGGTTCGAACCCAACTTGTAACCTGGTTCTCCAATACAATGCCAAGAAACCAATTTACCCAAAATCATAAGCTGATGGGTTCGGGGCCAACAATATATATCAAGCAAATTTAAAACTTAAGCAGCTGTTCTCAAGAATGCACCTAGCGGATTCTGGATTTTCACAAAGGAAGAAATGTAAGCTGCACCTAAATACAATCTAGATAACCATGAGGCCACCTTGAAAGGGAACACCCAGTAGTCCACCTTACAGGTGAAAGGAAGTTACTATCAGTTGGTACATATAATCCACAAACACAATGCTAAGATGGACAACCGGCACTTGACATGGAAATTCATCCAGATCGGAGGGATGAAGTTATATATATGAATAGAACATATAGTCTTCCTATCTCTGAATATCAGTGTGCAAAGTATAATTGTACTTGCTTAGAGAATTTTAGAGATGTATAGTTAAACTGCCTGGTTCACTGATATTGAGCAAAATAATCATACAGCTATTATGTTTTGGTATAAACTGTTAGAACGGCAAGGACATAAAGAAATAATTTAATATATAAATAATTCTTGCTAAAGATATTAAAGCCAGACAGTCAGGTAGAGATATACATATTCTTGGATTTGAAATATGCATGATTTAGGCACCAAAAACGATAGATTTTGGTAACAATAGTCTCCAGGTCATGGCTCTCAAGGGTTCAAATTGTTGTACGGTCTAGAAATAAATTGAGATAATTCCCTAACTTAAACTACAGCTTATGTCGTCTCACACGCATGCACCTGCACACACGCACTCCCAACAGCATACAGATGATAGTTGTTGATAGTTAAACAACAAACACACAACTACTTACAGCAGATAGCTGTTGATAGTTAAACAACAATACATACATGAAATGGAAACTGATATACATTGCAAGACCTATTTCTTAAAGCCAATGAAATAAACTGAAGCAAAGATTTTCATCAATGGTCATGAGAGGCATGTTCTCGGTCATTTATGTTTAATTAAAGGCAAAGATACTGCTGCAAATTCTCTGGCAACAATCACAAGAAGTATGCTCCCGTCCAATGATGTTCCAGGCAAAGGCATAGGCCTTGGAAGAGAATCAAAATCCAAGATTGCTGACCCATTAGGACATTTTCTTATTTTGTATACCATCATAATAGTCATCATAAACAATTAAGTCTCCATTAAATTTGGGGATGTCTATGGACCATTAAAGCTAAGGAAGCTCCTGCAGAAGCAATTGATCAACAGTTTCAACAAGTAGTTATCAACCAGATATCAACCCACTATGAGTGAGTGTCTAATTCATAGCCAATACAACTATGAATTAGAGTAGGCTGCATCATAAAACTTAAACAGATAAGTGGTAGCAATGTAGATGGTATGTTTCACCTTTCTCATCATGCAGATAAAACTTATGCAACCAAGCGTGGAAAGTGGGATGGTGGAAATTTTGTTAACAAATTATACTTAAAAATTACCTGTGATAGAACATAATCAGCTTGTTGTTTTGCATAAAAATGCTCTGAAGGATGAAGAGTGGCAATAACAGGCTTAATTTCGTCTTCTGACAAAAACCTGAGAAAAGGATATTACCAAGCATTAGTGTTCTGTACAAGTGCTGTCATGAATTCAAGTCCAACAGGAGCTCTCCAAATTAGTACCCATCCTTGTCCTTGTCTAGATCTTGAAACAAAGTTTTAGCTGACGCTGTTTCTGAAGTATCAGACTCATTGTGAAATTCATCATAGTTCCGTAATGAATCAAATAGTCCATGAAAATATTCTTGAAAGTTAAGCTTCCCATCTTTATCTTTGTCCCTTTCCCTGAAATAAGTATCAGCAAATCTATCAGGGATCTACATTCAAATGCATTTTACTATGAATATATATGTGCTTGTTTCATCGGCGGGGGGATGCATGAACACGCCATCTTATTGGGAGAACAAGTCAACTGACATGACATCATGCACATCCACACATTTCAAATGGCGTTGCACTAGGACTGTACAAATGTTATTTTCACCAGACAACAGAAACCCTCCAGAAAACTAACAAGAGTAGACATGCACATACACACATGATCACACACAACAAATTAGCAAACCATACAATCACCACATACAAAAAATAAATGGACAAATAACCACAACATCCATTGGGAATCATTGCTATGCCATGATAACTTAATATTCCAGAAATAAATCATCGCTTCATAGACCCATCATATGCTTACACGATAGGAAGTTCCAAAACCCATATTATTGGACATTGATGGGTATGCAATTAGGGGGGACCCAACTGAAAAACAGATCCAACCCGCAAGGGAGACCCTGGTCCAACAAGGGCTATGGTCTGGATTTGCATCGTGTTAACAGTCATGCTCTCGTTGTCCTCTGGAATCTATGGATGTATACGAGTCCTTATACGAGGAGATAGGATGTGATACCTATATAAGGCCCATAGGTATATCCAAGCAAAGGTAGGCATGATCTCTATAGAAAATAAGATAAGAGACTATCACTTAAGATGGTTTTATCAATTATCATATACACCAAAGACCTATTAATGCGCCTATTAGAAGGACAGATCATATAGATCATATGAATGTTGAAACCGAGAGAAAAAGATGTAGATCGAAAAAGACATGGATGAAGATGATATGTAGGTATATGAAAGATCATGGCATGATGGAAGAGAAAAATTTCAATCGTAATACAAGAAAAACGAGTATCCAAAATCACATCCGATGTGATCTCTATCCAACTTCTTTGTACAAGACCAAAGTTTTAGGATAAAGGCTACGATAATGATGATAAGGTTGACATGTTTCTCCTCATAGACACAAAAAGTATAAAAAAATCTAACCAACAAACACCCGTGAGTGTTTGGAAGGAGATTGTGAAACTAATGCGTTAAGGATATTGAGGGGATACTCCATATGAGCCCCTCCACTGACGTGACACAAATCCCGAAATAGAGGTACTTCATTCGCATTAAGAACATTCCAATCCACTTGCAGGTTTGTGGATCCTTCCGCTATGTTAATAAGAATTACATGTAAATATATAGCATCATAGATCTATATTGATATCAGAGCTATATGCTCTTGATATAGATCTATATTGATATCAGAGCTATATGCTCTTGATATAGATTGTCGTGCAAATAGATCTAATTAAAATAGGTAAAAATCCCATCTTTATTATATGTGATCAATTAAAAAATAATTTCTTTCATCGATACTGATCATTTTAATTAAATATGCATTACTTTAAATTTCTGTTTAACCACCTTACTATTTATGCAATAAAATTATGATTTAAATTCCTCAGATGCGATTTTTTATGAACCCTAGATTTGTGTGCACTAATTATTTCGGTATTTGTCTACGCAACAACCTACCACCGATCTTAGATGGATTCGGTAGATGCAAGTATTTCCGTCATGACAAACCATAAGAACAAGACGCACATGGATATTGAGCGATGATCAATAAATCACACATGGGCTTAAAAAAGATGTTCGATCATAAGACCAATTGCCATCAAAAATCAGCATATCCAATTTCTCTGCAAAACCCTAACTTTGTCATGAAATCAACATCCTAAGGTGGCAATGGCGTGTGGCCTAGCAACATCGATGGTGTGCCTGCATGGATCGCTTTACTACTAGTGCATATCCTTATAAACAACCAAAGCAGGGGAGTCGGTTAGCAATATCATCGTTGGCCTGTAGTTGCCAACATAACTAGCAGGGTATAGGGTCGTCCCAACAACAACCAAAGGGTATGGGGTCGTCCCAACAACAACGAAAGCAGTAGCAACCGATCAAATATATCATTGCCAACAAGTGTGCAGACATGCTTACCACATTACATCACACCCTAAAAGGGAAACATTGTAGTGCTAGGGTGATTCGCACATGCCATCAATGAGCAAAGGAAGCCTCAACTGGGGCAAACACGCTATTGTGCTTTAAGATGCCAAGAAGGGCCACATGCAGCCATCGCTTGGGACGAGCGAGAGCCCATTGACTCATAGGCGACTTGCATCATCCTCCTAGAGCAATAATCGGATGCAACATCGCTCAACATCTGCCGAAGAGTGCGTGTAGCCGCTGCCATAAACAATGCTCTGTGTGGCTGAGCACATATGTCTTGTCCATGACATTATATTGTTGTTGGAACTTGCTAAGACTTTTAACGGTTGATATATTTTAGCAACTAAATTAGATTAGTTGGTTGTGGGTTGTCGGACCTACTCGCTAATATCATATTTCCAACTTCTAGCTATCCCCTGCGCATAGCTACAAGTTGTTTGGAATAACCAAAGCATTTTTTGCTCCATTATAAAAAATCCTTACTAATTTTTTTTGATTGATTTGTAGTGTTTAGGATTGAAGTGAAGCCCACTGCTTCACTTGTATAATTCAAGGAATTACATGTAATAACTAAGATATCCCAATAACAAAGTAGATAATCCTGATTGTTATTGCATAGAATGACGGAAGATTTTGTCTTAACCTGTCATTTATATAGTCTTTGATTGTTCCGTAAATTTTGCAACAAAAACTATAGCAAAAAGTAAAGAATAAGACATTTTTAAACATAGTTTAGCCCAATGTTCAAACATTTGAACTATACTAACACATTTTTTATCGATACCGCAATGTATCATTTTTAAGGATAGTGATGACATTGAAGCCAAATTATCAAAAGATTCAAAACAATTAATATTGCTTCTGTATCACTGAAACACATCATGTATTGGGCCGTTCAAGATATGTATGGTCGAAACTTTTTGATTCAGCCCCAAAGCTGTAATTCATGTTTTAAAGGAAAAAAGGGAGCATATGGATCATTGCCGCCCCATCCCTGCTACCTCACCTTTATGACAGCCCATGCATATCTATTCTACTTTCATTGTGACTACAGTCTAATATTGTTATCTTAAGCTTGCAAGGTTAAAGCCTGGAAGGACTAATGTATTGTGTTGTTGGAATTCATTGAACTTTGCAATAATTATTGTTTAGTATTAATTTTTAATAATAATTTGGATTGTTATTTGTTAATGCATTTATACTTGTCACCATATTTGCCACATTCCATCGAAATGTGCTCTTCGCCAATTGGTCCAAACAATTTGTCAAAATTGAATATAATTGGTTTAAATATTTTTGATAAATCTTTTTATATCTATGATTTTTTAAAGTACCAACTACATATAGTTTGATATCTCTGATATTGTAACAATCACTTTTCTGTCATACGTATTACGTACTTCGTTGATATATTATAGTATGTGTATATTTATGTTTGATTTTATCTTTTATATTCCGTAGCTCGGACTCGCGACCGGACGCCGTATTCATGAGCCTCTCGAAGGCGCAATTGCTCCGGTATTTTCTTTATAATTTTTGGATGTCCAGGGGTGAAGTTGTAAAATCTGATTATTAATAATTTTTATTACTTTTGAAACTAATCTGTTTTTTTAACTAAACACATATTTTTAAAAAGAAATCAAAACGTTTAGTTATAGACAAACTGTTTCAAAAATCTTTTCAGGATTAAAGTTTAAAAAACCAAAACTTTTTATTTATCTTATCCTTTAAACAAATTAATCTTACTTTTAATTTATCCTAACTACCCCATATCCCGCAACTGCGCCCCTTAACCCCCGCTTTTCTCCCCCACGTCACCATGCGTGGGAACGGCACTCCCCCGTTCACGCAACCTCCCCCACGTCTCCACACGTCCATCTCTCTCCCCCTCTCTACAAAAACCCATGCAGCTTTCTCATTCTTTTTAAAACAGATCCCCTCCTCCTTTTTCTTCTTCTTTATTAAGCCCAAGGGCTCTTCTCTCAGCCCTCTCACCTCCAGTACCCACAACCCCTTCTCTTCCTAAACCTCCAAGAGCCCGCACCTCCTCCCCTTAACCATCGACCACGCCACCTTTGGCGCCATCTCCCTACGATCGTCATCGCCGTACGCCTCCCCCGCCGCCGCCGCCAATTCACCCCCGACGAACCCCGCGGCCTCCAGCTCCTCCAAACCCCACACAGCCCATCCATTCTCCACGGCGCCGCATCCCTCTTCCCGAGACCCCAACGCCGACGAAGACACCCGCAACGCCCCAAGCTCGTCGCGAGCCCTCTCCTACTCAGACCAGACCTCGACCCACCCGAGCCAACCTTGCCTCGCAGCGCCCTCCGTCGACCCGCTTCCCAAGCCCCTCGACCCTCGCTCATGTCCTCCGCCGACCGCAGCTCACCTCCGACGACCCCTAGCGCTCGCCGCTGCCTCGCCAGCTCCTCGTGTCCGCCATGCCCCGCCAATCCCGTCGCCACCGCCGCATGAGGACGTCCACCGTCCCACCTTGCCGGTCTCCGCCCCCACCACCCTCCAGGCCGCTGGTGGACTCGTTGCAACAGAAAACCGCCGCAGGCTCTGTTTCACAAAGAAACTGTGAGTTGCCCTCTCTTTTGAACGAAACTTGTTACTCATGTGATCAGGATATATATTAGTATATATATAACTTATGTTATAAAATCTTAGTTACATGTTCTTACAAGTTTTGCATGTGATCAGTAGAATAGGTGGTCCGATTTTTATATACATACATAATAGTGTGTAAACAGTATTATTATATATTATATTATATAAACTTTAAGTTCACATTATAAAATGTTTAAGATTTTCATATGCAAACAGTATTATTATAAGTTGTTTTAATATTAGTTTATGTAATATTTATGTGAGTGAACAGTAGGCATGTACAACATCTTAAATGCCTAAGTTCCTATATATATAAAACAGTGTATATAAATATCTTATACTATTTTAACAGTATGATGTAGGTTAGGATTAATATTATTCTATTAATCTAAAACTGTTAGCTTAATACCACGAATCTAATGTCGCAGATAAGACTCACTCACCGTTACGATCACCTGGACACCCGAAATCATGTTTATCAGACAAGTGTGCATTTTACATGTTTTAAAACATCGTTTCATCTAGATGTGTCATCAAACTTCGCATGTTTACTTTCGTATGTTGTGAATAAAAATTTGTGCATGCATGTGTGTGGACATTTATTAAGTAAGTTGACAAAGCCTAGTAACGACATGAAATGACAATATTGTTGAACGTAAATAAAATGTTTGAACTGCTTTGAACACATTTGATTGAATGGAATACCTTGATGGAATGGAATACATTGATGGAACGGACTATCTTGATGGAATGTAACACCTTAAATTCGTGAACTCGTGTATTTGATTAGGCTGGCTCATGTTCCAGCACAACACTTGGGTGGGGTGGTCCAATGTAGTAGAGGTCCGAATGCTAGATTGCACTCTATTGGTGAACTTAACCGACACCTGGCCGGGTCGGTGAGTATAGAGCCACATGTAACTCCCGTTGGCTTGGGTATAATTTCAGTACTTTCCCCCTCACACATTGGACTTGTCACTAGGCTAGTATAGTGAATGACGCATCATTTTACTACTGCTGTTGCTATTGAGATTTGTGTAACCTGCTAGTTTCTCTTACTATGCTCAAGTACAAATGCCATGCTTATTACTCTGTATACCACACTTCGTCGGCTCACTACTCTGTAGTGTACACCACACTTAGCATGCTTACTATTTTGCACATTACAAATGCCATGCTTGCTACTTTTCACATCACAAATGACATGCTTACTATTTTGCACACTACAATTGCCATGCGCATTACTTCGTACACCACAATTACCATGTTCACTACTTTGTACACCACAATTACCATGTTCACTGCTTTGTACACTACCCATGTCATGCTCATACGTTTCTTATGCTACCATGCTTTTAATTACTGTAACCATATTATGTCACTCATATTGCCATGAAAGTGATTTTGAAAACCTTGCCGAGGGTCAACTTTCTTAGCGTTTTAAAACTTGTCGATCGACCCTCGCTGACGTATATTTCCTTATTTCTATCTTGTGAAATATACGTCGGATTTCAGACAAATTTCACTGAGGAGTTTACTTGGAGATTAAGCAGAGTGATCAGGAGTACCCAGACGCTGAGATCCATTGCCAGTGAACGACGTGCTTTTGCACCGCTGCAATAAAACTATTGATATTGTTGTATTTTATTCAGGTGTTATTCCACTTTGTGTAACTGTCTGTAATGGCCATGCTAGACCTTAATTCTTTTGTGTACATGTAATCTGGATGCCGAAGTGTAATAATGACATTCTTTACCGTTCCGATATTCGCAAGTAAGAACCTGTCAGGCTTATTACACATACGCTTATTGTGCTTAAGTCAAATAAAAAAGAAAAGAAAAAAGTACTTCTTCATTGCTTTAAGCACATGCGGACCCGCTCGTGTCCTCGCTCCCAAGTATAATGGGATGTGTGGCGTGACAGATATGTATCACCCGAAACTTTCAAAACCATCGATATTGATATAATAGACCCTACGGATACCAATATTGATAACAAGTTCTGAAACCTTGGCTTAGTTTATGATGTAACAAGTTGCTCTATACATGCCCTTTTTGAAAGATGTATTATATATCGTTGCCTATGAGCTAAAATATGTGCCTTCTACGCCAATACCTTCCCCATCTTGCGAGCAATGAACCAGAAAATAGCCTGACTTTGGTAATTTGCAACCACACTGCTGATAACAAATATGCACATCACTTATCATTCATATGGAAAGTTTGGTTAAAAAGTATAGTGCATATTCATGTACTATCCGGAAGAATTTAAAGAGCATATGTTCATTTATGAACATGGAGATGGAAGTGTGATGGAACTCGAGTCACAATACCTAGAGTTCCTCGAGAAGGAATATACTTATGAGGGAAATAAGGTTGTAGCTTGCACTTAATCCTGAAAACAAACCCGATGACCAAATACTAGCCCAAAATAGAAAGATGGTTACGAAAATGAAGCTTATAATAAGAAATTTGTCTACAATCTTGTCGACAAAGATATAGAAAACAAAGTTTAATATTTTAAATTTTATCAATTTTCATACAACAAAAATGAAACTAACTATAAAAAAAATTATTAGTACTTGCATTAGTTTCATTCAAATCTAACTCCAAACCTTAGCTAATGATCATGAAGAAGAGATTCTATCCCAACCCGTATCTAAATCCAAATTATCAGGTTCAGGTTTGGTTCAGATCTTATATGAATCCAATCGAATCTACCCCCACTTGCAGCCTTAATTTTATCCTTCCCATGGATAATGGAAGATGCATATGAAATAAGAAGTGGGTGGAGAATTGGATTTTATATTAGTCATAAGGATGGTGCACTCAAATAGCCTAGTGAAACAAGATAGCATTAAGTCTATGCAACATAAGGATGGTGACAGCAAGAATCTAGTTGGTGATGGAATCCATCATCATGGGAATCACAAGAACTTGGGTGCAACCTTAGTGACTGAATCATTTGTCATTGCTTTGACATTGAATGAGAAAACGTGCATCAAAGTTTTAAAAGTCATGGCCGCATGTATAGGCAAAGTCAGGCGCCCACTTGGACCCTAAGACGCCGAAATTAAAAGCATCGGCCAAAGGAAAAAAAACTCTATCTTTCTCGCTACCATTTCTCCTCTCCGCAACTTGCCACCGCCTCCCTGCTATTTCCCTTAATTTTGTTACCTTTCTTGTGATATCATCACCTTATGATGGAGAGAGAAGAGAGAGATAAAGGAGAAATTGGGTTACAGTTGTGCCCTAATCTGATTTCTAAGAAACAGATCAGGTATGACCACTTCTTCTAACTTAAACCCAATAGATCAATCATAACCTAACTTTTCCCTCTCTTTTTTCTTGCTTTTCTCTCTGTCACAAGGCGGCGACGACACAGTGACAACACCATCGATAAAGGAGGTAACAGACGATGAACGGGCAGAGGTGACCTCTTATTCTTCTCTTCTATTGATTGTTGTAGCGCTTATAATAAAAAATAAAAAACCCACCAAGTCAGTGTGAGGTCCGTCGCTCAATGATATCGAGTTCCTTTGTTAACCTTGATGTGCATGCTGACATTGCATAAGGATACGAAATCCAAAATCTATCATGAAAATTTCGAGGCCTGGGTAATATGATGCATATCAAAAAAGTTTACGCAAACATATCGAGTTAAAGACCCGATACATATTCCAGTTAAAAGCTAAGCCACTAAGGATAGACAAATTCTCAAAACTTAGGCAAAAGACGGATTCTTTAGATTGGCACTTGCAAATCACTGCATCATGGAGAGAGCATACACCTCTTGCAATGGACATAATACGAGAATTTACTCTTCTTAGTGGTAAGAATTCAGTCTACTTGCACAATGGCACTTACGCAATTCTGGAACCAATTTAGATGGATCTGTATTTATGTTTCTCATTGAAGAACTGTGTATCAATAGTTGGATTATGAGCATTGAAGTTAAAACTAAAAACATCATCCAGGAAATTGACTCATCGATCGTTCGCATCAAGCCTCTTATCTTAGTATTCAATAGGTTTTATCGATGCACTTGGGCTTATGTTTACCAGAGAGTAATGCATTAAATACAATCCATGACCAAACTTCTAAATGACGGCATGAATGACTTGAAGCGATAAAGAGATCACCATACCGAGATGGATGTCCCTCAGGTATTGAGGATATACCTGTTTGACTTGTATGCTCTAATTGACGATCCTTAGATATCGTTCTAAAAATTTCCTTGGACTATTACAAGAAAGGTATACAACTTTTAAAATGACATTCTTATCGCTAATGATCATATCTATTACCTTGGTAACGTCAGAAGACTCCATAAAACAGGTAATAATGATTTGTGAAATATTCACTATAAGAGTGAAAAGTATATATCGGCGCATTCTTGACTCTAAACCAATTTGTCGGTTTTATATTGTATTGTATCACAAGGACATTATCGATGGTATCTTATGGCGCTTAGCTATCTACCTTGTGGCGCTTTAATATTTTGTGCTCTAGAATGCATGTTTTCTTATGAGTTATGAACGACATTTACTAGGCTAATCAACTCATCAGAGCAAATACGTGTTTGCTTATAATCGTGATTCTTGTGAGATGGTACTCCCATCCTGAATAACAAGAAAAACGACTCAATTATGACAGAACTATGTACATGCCCAATATTTTGAGCATATGATCATGATAGTTCCGCAAAATCCCTTGGTTTCTTATGGATCTAGTCATATGATGTCGGCGGTAAACTGAATACTGTATGTCTTGAACCATGAAAAGACTAAGAACTAACAAAAGAAGATAAGCTTGAAATATATACTGGTGCAGCTTATGGTTGCTAATCCACTAACAAACCTACTTGTTGGCACTTTAAGTTTGCATGGATAGTGGTGTACAATGTATGGCGGAATAAGTCGTTCCTTTTAGTTATTTAATCGGCATATACGACAATCAGTTTATTCACATTTATAGTTCTCTTGAAAAATTAATGTTATGGGTATAAGCATAATTGGGCAGGATGCAATGTTGCAATAAGCAAAATTAGCCAAGTAAGATTGGTGATGATTAGCGAACTTAGTTATGATCTACAAATGTAAAGAAGTTTTGACTATTTTCTCTCTATAGATAAGTCCACTTTATCGCATCACATGTTCATACCATATGTGCTAAGCAACCATAGTTTGAGTTAGGCAAATATATCCCTCCTTTGTTACGTATAAGTCGCTAGAAAGAGTCCTGGCTTCTTTCATAAAGGTGCCATTAAGTGACATACAGCTAGCCAAGAAGGTCATGTTCAAAGGAAGCCGGTCCTAGACCAATAAGGGTTAAGGTTTGGGATTTGTATCCTATTAAGGATCATGCCCTTGTTAGATTGGAAATCTATGGATGCATATGATTTCTTATACGAGAAGACCTATATAAGTCACGCTAGTCTTTCTTTAAGATATGGACACAAGAAAAATTACTCTAGCCACCAAATGCACATCAGGGTTTGCATGTTTTCCAAAAGAGATTGTGGAGCCGATATGTCATAGATTGCAAGGTAATTCTCCATACTTGAGGTCATCCAACGTTGTGATGCAAATCAGGGGACAAAGCCCCTTCATTCGCATCAAAATATCCAATCCACTAGACAGTACGATGATCCTTCCTATGCATTAATTACAATGTTATGTATATAGATCTTTTCACATAATTTCACTTCCTTTAAACAACCAATAAAATGAATTGACAGATTACAGACTTCAACGATGATTTAGGAATTACTTTTCAACCAAGTATTGTAGATTGCATGGAGATATCTTCATTCTACTCCTAATACTTAAAACTTTATACACGCTAAACTCCACAACTTTTAGTGTAGGATTAAAGCCGCACCACCTAAAAGCAAGGTTTTAGGTCTCGGTTTCGGTCTCGGTATCGCTCTTCCCAAAATTTAGGTTTCGGTTTCGGTATCGTCCGTTTCGGTGGTTTCGGACGGTAGTTTCGTTTCATCGGTATCGGTAGTTTCAGATACTTAAAACTCTATTAAATACTATCAAATATTATCAAATATTAGCACAAATACCTTTTTACTAGTTACACATTTTGTTAAAAGTATTATGCTAAATATATTACATTTCTTTTATTAACATGATTGAAAATAAATGAGAATGGCAAGCTTTTGAATAAATGGAAGGGTTTGGTGGCTGAAAATGATAACTTTGTAAATAAATGGAAAACCTTTAGTGGCTGAATGTCAAGCTTGTAATTAAATAGAAAGCCTTTAGTGGCCAGCTCACTCAAAAGGTCAAACTTCTTAATAAATGCTAGCATGTGTTGGACAATTGCACTTGCACCGTGCAAACAAAATTTAAATTAAATGCTAGAATATGCTACCATGTAAGACCTCAAATTGCAGGAGGCGGGCTTCTTCGGGGATGCGACGGGAGGCGGGCGACCATGAGGTACGTCCATCTCTTCGTTTCTTCTTCTTTTTCTGGATTTTGGTGATGTTTCCTCCTCCTCCTCCTTCTTGTTTTCATTTTTTTAAGTTTCAGTCGGTATCGGACAAGTTTCGGCCGGTATCGGCCAATACGGCCGAAACCCTGGCCGATACGACCGAAACCCCGTCCGATACGGCCGAAACCCGGGCCGATACGGCCGAAACCCGGGCCGATACGGCCGATACGGCCGAAACCGAGAAGTAACGTGTGGTTTCGGACCGGTCCCCTCCGTAACCGATCCGAAACGGCCGATACCGGTCGGTTTCGGCCGAAACCTAAAACTATGCCTAAAAGTAACACATAACAGGGAGTCTTCTACAATGCCATTGGTCTTGGTTAATGTAAAGTGATATTGTCATGAAAGTTTAGCGGAATGAACATTTCTTACACATACATTTACCTTCCATCACTAATAATGCCATTTTAAGCTTCTGGTTATGGGCATGAATGTTGTAAAATTAACAGGTCCATCAGTCAATCTAATGTCACGTGACTTCTTCATTAACAATGTATTAATGATTTCAAATAAAATTATTCACTTAGTCTAACAATACCTGAAAAACACTCAATGTTTGCCTCCTTATTTCAAGCACGCATACAACCAGCATCCTAGGCTTTTTGGCATATTAAATGAATTATTTATTACCAAAAATGTTTGTATGATGTAGTTGTGTTTTTATTAGTTATTTAATTTAAATCAAAAAACCGAAATAAGATTCATCTATACTTATACTTCAAAGCAAATACAATTTTATTCAACCACTGGTCGTCATAGCTTGCACACATTATTTGTCATTTCAATACATTCCATTTCTGCATCTTGGACCCATCATTTAATGATTGGGTTACTCCATCAGTTATTAGTTCTTATCTAAAATATGCATGCTCTGAAGTATTTTTCCCATGTTAGTGTATTCTCATATACCAATAACGACTATAGAGTATGTGTTTGTATATAACCCAACATCCTCCAGAATAAGGATGGAGCCACATATCCTAATGGGTGTGCCATGCCGCTCCCCCAACCCCCCGGCGGCAAAGAAAACAAAAAAAAATCATGTCCACTCAATTTTTGGCTTGTTTTTTTCTCTCCAGTTTAAAAAAACTAATCCTTAACTAATAGTATGACATCCTGACCGAACCATATGTGGGTCTACTTGTCCAGATCCCTATTGACAAAAATGTCAAAATTTAACCATTTTGTTACTTCTCATAAAATCATTCTTTCCACTGAATTTCCTCTTTAATGTTCCCCTCTGGCAGCAAGTATTTCTCCCACTTTTGTAAGACTTCTATGTAGCTCTGGAAAATAGTTAATTTGACCTTTCCCTAAAAAAGAAATATTGATTTCAAAAATCACCATGAAGATGTAAAGTTTATAAAACTAAATTCATATTTGGGCGCATTTTTTCTATATACTAATCCAATATTCAAAATACTCGGATCAAGTTGAATTTTTTTTATTTTCTATTTTTTACAATGTCTATTAAAGCAACAAGTAACATGAATATAGAATGCATTTTATATTAGTTGATTAATATAATCTCTTTTTTTTTGTTGCATCAAGATCCCAACGCTTCTATTTTGCTCCCTTAGAGACAGTCTACTTCCTGGCTCCGAACCCTGCTTCAGAACCTGGTAAGTTTCTTGCGACTCAAACTTCTTTCTTTTTATATCCCTAGATTTATTAGATATGATTGATACGACTCTTTGCGAGAGAGATAATTACCCAATGCACTAGGAGAAGAGGTTACTTGCTACAGGTGTGTCTTCTTAAAATATTAGTCTTGGGCAATAGGGGACAGCCATAACTTTAAATTACTACTCAAACAATTTCACGTCAAGAAACTACATTTCATCAATGTCTAAGATCACCAAGACTACAATGAAGCAGAAAGAAGTGAAGGTGCAGATTTCACCTTATTTCTTGCTTGCACAGCCAGTGAATGAGCTTGGGGTTAGCACTATCCGCCGGATGTTGAAAGCTGAAGGATCACCAAACATAAGCAATAATTAGACAGATAAAACAAGCAGGGAAAAAGATACAAAACTACATGCAAACAGAAACAACTCACTCATTAAATTCGGTCAAATTCAGAAGACCATCTCCATCTATATCTGAAGCATCGAAGTGTTCATGACTCCACCAACCCATCTCCGCCGAAGCATTATTATCTGCTGCCCAAAAAATAAATCTTTTAAGGAGAGTAAACTTGCAAAACGGTTTTCAAAATTAAATACTATCTAAAAAGGTCGGACCTTGCAAGCTTGAGGACCAAGTGGGTGGCTCGTACTCGTCGAACGAGACGAGCCCATCCTTGTTCTTATCATGAAGCTCCATCTCCCTCCGCATCCTGTGCAGCACCTCCCTCATCGCCTGCTGAAGATTCCACTGGGTGAGCTCGTCGGCGGACACGCGGCCGTCCGCGGGGCCCACGTCGATCTTCGGGAACAGGGAGATGATCCTGTGGGTGACGTTGAACCTCTCCTCGTCATTGATGTAGTCCTCGGCGTCCATGAAGTCCTCCCACTCCGGCTGGCCCTCGTGGCCCGGGGCGTGGTCGAAGCTAAAGTGCGCCTTCTCCCATTCCCGATCCTCCCGGTGCTGCTCGATGTCGGAGATGAGGGGGTCGAAAGGGATGGGGGAGTGGGGGGAGTTGGAGGCGGAAACGGATGGCCGGAGCTTGAGGCGGCGGTGGCGGCCGAGGTGGTGGCGGGACCGGGAGGGGGAGTGGGAGGAGAGTAGGAGGAGGAGGAACACAGCGACGCCGGCGTAGATTACGACTGTGACTAGGGATTTCGAGGAGGAGGACATTGTAAGATTGGATCCCTAGTTTCTCTCTCTAAGGTTTGGATTTGGATTTTGCTTCTCTCTCTTCAGATCCGCAGGAAAACGAGGAGTACGCGTGCTGAGAGAGGCAACGGAAGTCTGAAATGGCGAGTTCTTTCTTGCACTTAAACCCTTCAACATTTGTCTTTTTGCGAATTACTACATAATAGATTAATTCATTTTTTTAATTACACAATAGAATGTTTTGCATATATATCCTTGTACATTCTAGATATTACACATCTCTCCGATTTATTCTTATTTTCCTTTGTATCCTCGCGTTTTTCCACTTAAATTGCGTGTTCAAAAGATAAAAAACCTCATTCTTGCATAATTGCACTGCACAAATGATATTAAAGAATGCATCTAAATTTGATTATCGTAATGGACGTTATCTGCTTAGCTGATTATCTCTTTTTATCTATGATCTATTTTTTTAGTTGCTTGGATTCACAAATATTCATTCGTGAACAACAAAAATATGTGATGAAAACATAATAAGTGGACATCTGCCAAACAAGTTGAAAACCGAAGAACATATATGAAAATATGCATAGAACAAGAAGGAAACATAAGGATATTTATGCTAAAATCCCTTTATAAATTTATATATTCTTATACCAGCAGATTAATTGGAAGCATCTATCAACCCTTGCATACAGGCAGCTCATAGCTGGCATCATGTGGAATAATAGCAACTACTTTCCCTTTGGGCTGCAAGCAAGATGAGATTGAAACATTCAGACTGCTTCGGGAACTAGTAAAGATCACAATAACAGCAAGTGCTTCACATCAACAGCCAACTTGAAATGCCATACTTAGAATCAAATTGTTTTTCTTCCTATAACAATCTCTGCAACCGATTAAAAGCAAAGATAATATTCAGCCCTAATAACCTAATAACAAGGTGCGACTGCATTTGAACATCGGACACATTGACACTAGCTGCACCGGCACTCTCCTGATATTACACAGTATAACCAGACAACAGAATTGAAGCTCAAAGCCTCTTATTAGATTCCAAGCAGATAAAAGTTCTGACCAAATTGCTATTACCATGGCGATACAATATACGAACACTGATACCAAAACTTACTAATGTCCCGTTCTTGCCATGGTGTACATCTGAATTCAGTTCCTTGAGCTGAGATCCACCGTAGCATGCACTTGTAAAATCATGCTTTTTGATTCGATTCTTGCAAACGTTTGGAGATTGGGCATATATGGGGATGAGACTATCAAATCCGGATTCAAACATTTGGAAAGTTGGAGGCCCTAACCATCATGTTTTCAGTGGTGCCTTCTTCTCTCTATCAGATATACGAGCAGGGGCATTTGAATGAGATTTGAACCGACCTCTGCCTCCGTCTTCCCTCTCCTGAAAGGGTGTGAATGAAGTACAATCATGTCGACTTCCTTGGTGAGACTACTGGTGTTAAAACTAGGAGTAAAGAATAAGAAAGCATGGGAAATAGAGTGCTCGCAAATCCCATTATGAGATTCTCTGTTTATCCTGGTTTGTTTGGACATGAAACCAATTTGGTTTTATACGCTTCCCCAAACTAATCCAATATAATGACAAATTCAAGAAATACCAAGCTTTAACCCAATTGTATATAGTTAGGGACTGAGAGCAGAACTAAATAGAAGTTGGCTAGGATCCTCATAGTCCCTAGCTTCCTCATTCTCCTCTACACCTCCAATTAAGGCATACAGCACCGCAGTCATTTTAAAGGTACCAAACAAGTTCTCAAAGTCATATATCAAACTACCATGCAACAGACTTGGAATGATTTGCTAGATACGATTTACATCATTTTGTAGATGATTTAGATTGTGCAGACACTTTCCCCAGAAGTACAATCTAATAATTGTTAATTTAAAGTCTTCAGTATGTACCTTGATTCATTTTTTTTTCTTTTTTTTTTGGAAATTGTCTTGCATTATGTGTTACAACCTATTTACAAGACTTGCAGCTGTAAGGCAAATATAAGAGGAACTTGACGAAGGTTGCAAATGCATGTGTTACAAGGTCACAAGTTTCAAAGAATGCCTTCAAAAGTATCGAGTGGGTTTCGGACACAAATTTTGAGGAGAGAGCACGTTATATTCGATACTAAGGCAGATGCGCAGCAGGAAATTAGGGTTGGGGACTACAACAAATCCGGTACAAGTAGGGACAAGTTGAATTGGTGCCGTAAGTTGGAAAAAAAATACCTTTTTCTTTACTATCTGAACAACATCCTCATCATGAAGAACGTGAGCAAGCCCGCAGTGCTGTGGGTAATGCCTTGCACTAGTTCCCCATACCAGCACATATTTTACATCCTTCAATATGTTTCTGTGTATATGATTGCAGAAGTCTTCTACCGTGCATCCACCTCTATCCTGTTTGAAAACCACTCAGAGATAAATAGATTATGAGAGACTAACATTTTCCCAGTACAGAACCTAGAATAAGTATCCAGGGCATGCATGCATTGCACACTAAAAACTTACTGTGGAAAGCACAAAAGGATCTGTGAAATCTGGTGGCTGACCCTGTGGCTTTGAATAAACCCTCACAAGTCCCATCTCCTCCCACATTCTCGCCAGTAATCTATCTAAATTAAGCTGGAACAAAGCATCAACAAGGACCATATGAAAAGAATTAGCCCACAAAATATTTCGTTTAACTTTGTCTGCTTACGTTCGACTCATTGCAACAGGCCAAAAAAGAAATGGTCAGCCAGTTTAAGGAAGATAGGTCTACAACACCAATACATTAATTTTATCAAGAAACTAACTAATCACAAGTTGGACTAATTCGACAGTCGAGTTGCTGTATAAGCTACGGTGGAATAACTGGTATAGACACATCGTAGAAACCTGACTACGGAATGGAAGCACATGAGATAAAAGTATAAACCTACCTCCAAATTGCAGCTGATGACAACTGAATTAGGCTGCCTGGCCAGCCTGTCCACATCATCTATACCGATGACATCAATCTTGTTATAGACATATACGCACTTCATGTATTTGCGGTTTCCCTCTATGACATCAATTAGATCATCAACTGTAGCATCCTCACGAAATAGTAACTACAGAAAACCAACAAGATCAATTTTAATGAATTTATTCTAACCAGGAACATCTTAAAGTGTTTTCCCCCTTCAAGCACTACTTGGCAAAGAATTCAAATTTGACAAATACAGTCATGAACATCAGTAATGGTTAGATCTAATAATTACACATGTTGATAGAGAAAATTTTCTTTATACATAAACGCTCTAATAAAAATAATTTAAGTTCTAATTATTTTTGGGTGAATGCCTCTTCTCATTGGACCATATTAATATAATTATATGGTCATGAAAAGCAGTGTAAGCTAAAACCAAAATTATGGGGAACCCCAACTAAATAAATGAGTAGGAAATCAAATGCAAAGAGAAGAAACTTTGTGGAGAGCAATTATCCCCCCCCCCCCCCCCCCGGGGGGGGGGGGGGGGGGGGGGGGGGGGTGAGAGAGAGAGAGAGAGAGAGAGAGAGAGAGAGAAGGCCCAAATCCAAGCGAAGCATTTCAAACTGACAATATTAATCATCATATACATAAGATTGAAGCCAGTACGGGTACTGACCTGTATTTTCTGACATTGTTTGTTCGTTTACTTAATGTTATTACTTGGTCTAGATTTAAATCTATTTGCTGTATGGGTTGTGGTCTAAAAGTACATAGATCTCATAGTACTCTCGCATTATATAAATAAGTATGATTTTCATATGTAAATTTGCTTAGACAGGGTCTTATGAGAAAAATGCTTAGTAGGTTGTTATGCTTATCTTTATTTCTTCAGGCCTAGTCTTTTCTTCTTCAATATGTAGGGTGTTGGATATTGAGACACCCCTAATATAGTTTTGATGACGATTAAACAAATGAAGATACTAATTAATGAGTGTGTAAGTCTTAAAGAATATTTCATACAAAGAGTTCAAATCAAATGGAAGAATGTTGACCAATGGAGCTTAAGCAATTGAAGTCAATCATATTTGAAGATTTGGTCAAAGATGAATTGTGAATTAAGCTTACTCAATGGTAACCCAAGTTCGAGAATCAAGACATGGAGTTGAAGAGCCAAAGCTACATCAACAGCCCAAAGAGTAGTAAATTGATGTAATTTTTGTTCACGTCTTAGATTCAATGTACGCTTTTGAGATTGAAGCTCACACACTTAGAAAACATTTTAAAGTCGCACAAAAATATTTTGAAAACATTTTTGAAAACATTTAGATAGAGTATCATACTCTCTTTTGATACAAAGTCATGTATCAAAAGAGTAGTTGACTCTCCATTCTATAGTAGTCGACTACTGAAGCTTAGCTGGTTCAGGGTAGTTTCTTACTCTGCCATGATGGTCGACTCATGTTGACAGGGTAGTCGACTCATGAGGCAGTAGTCGACTCCCTAGAGAACAGGAGTCGACTCGCAGGCCCCAACGGCCATATGTGATTGTATCGATTAGAGCCATAGGAAGACGATTTAGAGAGTATTTAGAGAGTATGTATTGTGCAGAATTCCTCTCTATAAATAGATAGCTTTTGTACGAATAACTATTTTATAAAAAAAATTGAGTAATTTTCTAAGAAACATTTTCAAGTGTTTTCATTCTCTCTAAGCCCTCTATTTTTTCTTGTCCATTGATCTAATCTTTCAAAGCTTTTAAACATATTTTCTTGGCCAATCGCATTGTGATCTTCTCAGATTTTTCTTTATCTTTTAAGATCACAATCAAAGCATTTCTCTTGATCTTCAAAGTTTTATTTGATATATCTTTATTGATATCAAAAGGAAGATTTTTTCCAAGCCACGCACGATATTCATTAAAGCTTCAATCTTCGTAGCCATAGAAACGGTACTCGTCTTCAAATGCATAGTGTACGTAAAACATACACAAGGGTGTGGTAGTAAGTTTGTAGTTTGGCGATTGTACTTGGTGAAAAGCCTCTTGCACGAGGTCCTCATGTGGTGATGTTGTTTCTTTTTGTATAAGCCCTCTTATTAGAGAAGAGGTACGGGAGTAAAAATCCTTGTATTGAGACAAGATGTTGGAAAGCCCTCTATTTCAAGGCAATGTAGTGGAACTCCGAGCATGTGCTTGGGACTGGATTAGCCCACGGTTGGGCGAACCAGTATATACTGCTTGTGTGTTTGCGATTGTCTATTATCTTGTGTCTATTAATGTCTTTACTTGCAATTGTTGTTGTTTGTTTTTCGTTGTGCACTGACGGTTGATGGTAGGTATTTGAGTTATTGATTAAGTATCTAATGAAGTTACACTCGTATGAGACTTAAAGCAATCATTTAGAAAGGTTTGATAATTTTTAATTAGCAATTATTTTTGACAATACTATTCAACACCCTTCTAGTATTGTGTGTCATCAACAGGATCCTAGCACGTAGTATCAGAACCAATGTTCCTCTAGCCCAACGTGATACCAGTGTTTCCCAACACGTGCTATTAAAGCAATGAAGATTAGATGGCATCAACTTCATCTCACCCCAAAGGACTCCACCACCTGTCTACCCCTATTAGATGGAACAACCTATACGAGCTGGAAGACAAGGATGCCAAAGTATCTTCAATCAATGGACATCAACAACTGGAAAATAACAAAGAATGAGTACATGGTGTCGGACACTCCAACGGAGACTTGGGAGAAAGAATTCAAAAAGAATGACAACCGCAATGCAAAGGCAATGAAAGCGTTATTCTGTGCTTTGGTTGAAAACGAGTTAAACGGTGTCACAATGTATAATATCATATTAGATTTGGCACTCTAGAACTAACACATGAAAATACCAACAAGGTAAAAGAATCTAGAATCAATATGTTGAATTGTAAATTTGAAAGCTTTAAAATGAAATAAGGTGAGATCGTTTCAAACATTAATACTCGTTTTATAGAAATTATTAACGAACTTGTTGAATTAAACAAAAAAGTTCATGTATGACTAGGTAATGAAGATTATCATATCATTGAGGCCGGAATGGAAGCCAAACACCATTGAATCCGAGAAGCAAATGAGATGTTCAAACTCGCCATGGAGGAATTGATGGGAAATGTCATGGCATTCGAAACTGAACTTGAAAAGGATAAGCAAGAAACACAACCAAATAAGAATTTGGCATTCAAGTCCAAATCCAAGGAGCTCAAGTCTCAATCTGATGATTCCGACCCCGATGAAAATGGTGTGGCCCTCATTTGAAGAACATTCAAGAAAATGCTCCGAAGTTGTCAAAATATAAAGCTCGGTTAACTAACGATATCATTTGTTTTGGTTGCAATAAGCCAGGACATGTTAAAAGAGGCTGCCCCTTAAAGAGGAGAAAGAACAAGGATAAATACACGTGCAAAGATGAGAAGAAGAAGCGGAAGAGAAGCTATGAGGAGGAGAAATTCAAGAAGCCCTAGAGGAAGGCGTTTGCTGTTTGGGATATGAGTGATGGCGAAGATAGCTCCGAAGACTCATCCTCATCATCGGATGAAGAAGAAGAAAGGGAAGAAAATGCCCATATGTGCATTATGGCCTCAACTTCCGTGAAGGTAAGTACTCCAACTTCTTATGTAGACAATAATAACAATAGTCATAGCGATGATGACATTGATGACGACTTTGATATTGTGATTTACTTTTAATGATTTGTGTGCTAAACACGATAAGTTGCTTAGAGAATGCAGAAAATTAGAAAAGATTCATAAAAATGGTATTAATTTAAAAAATATAGTTGAAAAAGAAAATTCTAGGTTAAAATCGGAATTGATGAAATTAAAGTAGACCCAAGAAGAATTAACATTTTTTAATCAAGAACTAGATAATGAAAACAAAAAAATTATAGATGAAAACCAACACTCAAACTTTGAGAATAAAAGGCTTAATGATGAGTCTAAAATAATGGATACTAGGATAGAAAACCTATGCAATGAAATAGATGAAATTAAAATTAAGAATAATGACGTCTACAGTAATGTTCAAAAATTTAATAAGGGCAAAGAACATCTAGATAATTTAATAGGATCTCATATAATCAAAAATGATAAAGGAGTAATAGAGTACAACCCCAATGTTAACAATGGTAATGCTAAAACCCATAAAAATCATCCTAATCAAGCTAACTTTAGATAGATAACACATGTCAATGCAAACATTAATAAAGGAAAAATGATAAAATTTGGATAAAGGTTTTAATCAGAAAATGATTGATGATTATGCAATTAAGTTTAAACAATATGTCCACCGTTCACCTAATTGCAGATTTGTAAAAGATGAGAAGTCTAAACCCAATTGGATTTGGCTTCCTATGTGAGTAGCTTAGGTTTATAACATAAGTGAGATACCGCAACATAACCCTAGATATCTCACTTTAACTGGGCTCATTAACTACATGTGTGTGCTTGTTATATTTGCGCATGTAGGATAGCTTAGAAATCCTTAAGATTTGATTTGAGAGTGTCTAGGACTTGTTCGAGATTGAGCTTCATATGTTTCAACATATATCAGGTAATAGTCGACTCAAGTAATAGTCGACTCCCCTGTTAAACATGTTTCAACATATATCAGGTAATAGTCGACTCCCCTGTTAAATTTAACAGGGGAGTCGACTATTACCTTATATATGTTGAAACATATGAAGCTCAATCTCGAACAAGTCCTAGACACTCTCAAATCAAATCTTAAGGATTTCTAAGCTATCCTACATGCACAAACATAACAAGCACATGCATGCAATTAATGAGCCTGAAGAGAAAGCTAGGGTTTGGAGAATATAAAAGAGGATATTTTTAAAGATCTTCAAGAGAAATACAAGATAGAGACTTCTTTTGAGAGAAAGCCAACTCTTCAAGCTTGAATCTAAGAGGGTAAGCTAACTCTCACTAGATCTAGGGTTCTACTCTTCTATATTAGGGATAAACACTCAAGTTTTACATAAGAGAAATGAAAAGACTCTCTCCAACATAAAAGGGCAGCCAAAGCCACAATTACACAAAAAAAACCTCACAAACCCAAACATTGCAAAAATACCCAAAATATCACAAAATTGCCCCGGCCTAGTTCTTCATCCCGAAATTCTTCTTGTGACGCCTTCGTTGATATGTGATGATCTCATCAGTACTCCCCCTAAAAGAACCACATTGTCCTCAAGGTGGAAGTCTGGGAAACGCTACGCAATCACATCATACGGCTCACAAGACGTCTTATGATCCGAAGGTCCGTCCATCTAATCAGCACCTCGAGTACCCATGTGCTCCCCTAGCAAATCCCCTTCAGCTCTACCGGCTCAAGCAGCACCTCCAAGTCATCTGTGAGTGTCGGTGGTAGTGACGAAGACACGGTATGATCCCCAATGGCCCGACGGAGCTGTGACACATGGAAAACAGGATGGATCGCTGAATCTGGTAGTAACCTCAGCCGATATGCCACCTGTCCAACCCTGGCATCAATCTCGTACGGTCCAAAGTAACGGAAGGACAGCTTCTTGTTTCGCCTACGTGACAGGGATCGCTATCGATGGGGCCGCAGCTTCAGATATACCATGTCCCCCTGCTCGAACTGCACGTCTCGCATGTGTTCATCTGCTCGGCTCTTCATAAGCTGATGTGCTCTAGTCAGGTGTCGTCTCAACTCCTCCAAAGTGTGGTCCCGCTCCTCTAGATATTGATCCACCTGAGAAACTGGAGTAAAGCGATGACCATAGTGCATAATATGCGGGGGTCCCACCCGTATAGGATCCTGAAAGGAATGGTCTGGGCAGAAGTGTGGAAAGATGTGTTGTACCAATACTCCGCCCACGCAAGCCACTTCACGCACGACTTCAGCGACAGATATGTCTCAAGGGTCCAGTTGACAACCTCCGTCTGACCGTCCGTCTGGGATGGCAAGCGGTACTCCTCTTAAAAACTGTCCCCAGCATCCAGAACAACTCCTTCCAGAATGTGCTAAGAAAGACCTTATCTAGATCTGTCACAATAGAACTAGGAATCCCATAGAGGCTCACTATCTCCCTGATTGAACGTCGCCGCCACGGTCACCGCAGTGTACGGATGTTGTAGTGCCACAAAGTGTGTATACTTGCTCAGCCTATCATCCACCACCATGATGACCGAGTATCCCTCTGATTTCGGCAAGCCGTGAATGAAATCCATGGTCACCTCCTCCCACACTTGGTCAGGCAACGAGAGAGGCTGCAACAAACCCCAGGAGCGGTCGATAAATACTTGTGCATCTGGCATATGTCGCACTTCTCCACCATATCCGCCACATCCTTCATCATCTCCTCCCAAAAAGGCTCCCTAGTCAAACGCTAGTAGGTCTTCAGGACCCCAGAGTGGCCACCCATCGTGCTTACATGAAACTCATGCAACGACCTCGGAATATGAGCCGACCTTTGCGGTACCACCAAACGCCCCTTGTACAAGAGACGCCCTCCCTCTATCGAGTAACCGGGGTGTGCTGCTGGTTCGTGTAACAGTGCCGCTCGAATTTTGGCCAGCCCTTCATCCTCCCCAATCTCCTGCAACAGAGGCTCCCAGTAAAATGGGTGCCGACAAAGCCGACAAATGAGAATCAATCTCCCTCAGAGATAGTGCATCCGCCGCCTTATTTTCAATTTCGGACCTGTACTGGATCTCAATGTGGTAGCCTAGCAGCTTGGTCAACCCCTTCTGGTGCTCCTCTATGACAATCCTCTACTCCAGAAGGTATGTGAGACTCCTCTGGTCGGTCCTCACTATGAACCGCCGGCCAAGAGATATGGTTGCCATTTCTGCACCGTCAATACAATAGCCATCAGCTCGCGCTCATAAACGGACTTGAGCCGAGCCCTCGCCGACAACACATGGCTAAAGTATGCCACTGATCGACCCTCCTGCATCAACACCGCGCCCAAGCCATAGCCTGACGCATCCGTCTCCACCACAAATGGTCGTGAAAAGTCCGAAAGTACAAGAACCGGTACGCTAATCATGGCCCCTTTTAGGGCCTCAAAAGCTCGAGTGGCATCCTCATTCTAGTGGAAGTTGTCCTTCAGCTGCTCAGTCAATGGCCACGCGATGGTGTTGTACCCCCTGACGAACTTCTTGTAGTAGCCAGTCAATCCTAAGAATCCCCGCAAGGCCCGCAGGGTAGTGGACAGCGGCCACTCCACCATGGCTGCTATCTTGGAACCATCGGCCGCCACACCCTCCGCAGAAACAATATGGCACAAGTATTCTACACTCTGTTGGTCGAACATGCACTTCTTTCGATTGGCAAATAGCTGATGCTCCTGTAACTCCCTCAACACCATCGCTAAATGCTTCACATGTGACTCCATCGTTCGGCTATAAACCAAGATGTTATCGAAGAACACCAAAACAAACTTCCTTAGATATGGTCGAAACACCTTGTTCATCAATGCATAAAACGTGGCAGGGGCATTGGTCAAACAGAATGGCATGACCAGGAACTCATAGTGGCCCTCATGGGTCCTGAATGCAGTCTTTACCACATCATCATCTCTCATCCGAATCTGATGATATCCGGACTTCAAATCAATCTTCGAGAAGACCACCGCACCATGCAGCTCATCCATCAGCTCGTCGATTACGAGAATGGGAAATTTATCTGGCACCATCTCCTTGTTCAATGCACGATAATCGACGCAAAATCTCCATCGGTCGTCCTTCTTTACTAACAACACCAAGCTCGAGGAAGGACTCACACTCGGCTGTATTACCCCCGCCTGAATCATCTCATCCACCATCCTCTCAATCTCCCCCTTCTGCACATGTGGATAGCGGTAGGGACGTACACTGATTGGGGAGACGCCCTCACGTAGCACAATAGCATGCTCGTGATCTTGTGGGGGAGGAAGCCCTGAGGTGTCTGGAAAACTCCCTCAAATTGGGATAGGACCTGTTGTAGTTCCTATGGGATGCCCTGCTCCTGCTCAGCCTCATCCACCGCCAAGCCCTGTAGCTCCACCAAAAATCCTCTCATGTGGACTGAAAAGCCCTCGCCATGATCTTCAAGGAGACCCTGGATCTGCACAAACTAGGATCCCCTGAAGTGTCACCACCCTCTCTCCGTGCCTGAACTCCATCCTCAGCAACTTCTAGTTAGTCTTCGTTTCTCCCAGTGATTGCAGCCACTTCATGCCTAGAATCACATCAGTGCTGCCAAGATCGAGCGGCAAGAATTCTTACACATGTATCTCCTGGAAAGTCAAAACCATACATCTGCATACTCCTACTCCGCTCAACCTACCCAGTGCCCATCATCCCTCCAAAACTGCCGGTGTCAACCAACTGCAACTCATGCTGCTCCACGACATGGTTGGAAATGAAATAATTGGTGGCCCCACTATCAATCAGCACCACCACATTCCGCTCTGAGATCCTTCCGATCAACTTCATAGTGTGGTTCGAAGTGAACCTCACTACAGAGTTGAGTGACACCTCCGCCACGTCTAAATGAGATGGTTCATGCTCCACCTCTTCTTCATTCGGCTCCTCCACTTCCTCCTCATCATCATCTACTAACAGCACCTGAAGTGTACGATCTCGACAACGATGGCCTGGAGCATACTTCTCGTCACACCTAAAATACAGCCCCTTCGCCCTCTTGTTCTATATCTCCGCCTCAGTCATGTGTCGATACTGCCCACTAAGTGGTGGAACACTGCTCTTCTCCTTGCTCCCCTGAGCCCCTCCTGCATGGCTCCCCCTGCATGAGCCCGTTGCACACCTGGGGTCGCCGATCCCCGAAAAGTAGATCCGCCCCAAACTCCCTTGGCTCACCAATCCGCTGCCAATATGTCATCCACTATCTGAGCAAGGTACAATGTCTTCAACAGTCCACTTGGCCTCTGCACCCGTAGCTCCTCCCGAATCTCAGTCTTCAGCCCCTTCATAAAACTCCCCACCAAAGTCTCCTCGGTCATCATCCCACCTATACGGCCAAAGAGTGCCTCAAACTTCTCTTGATAGTCTCTCACCGTGCCCACCTGTCGTAGTGTCAAAAGCTGCTCATGTAGGTCGTCATCCTGGGTGTCTTTGAAACGATGGTATCAACTTCATCTCACTCCAAAGGACTCCACCACCTGTCTACCCTTTATTAGATGGAACAAACTATACGAGCTGGAAGACAAGGATGCCAAAGTATCTTCAATCAATGGACATCAACAACCGGAAAATAACAAAGAATGAGTACATGGTGTCGGACACTCCAATGGAGACTTGGGAGAAAGAATTCAAAAGGAATGACAACTGCAATGCAAAGGCAATGAATGCGTTATTCTGTGCTTTGGTTGAAAACGAGTTAAACGGTGTCACAATGTACAACACATCAGATTTGGCACCCTAGAACTAACACATGAAAATACTAAGGTAAAAAAATCTAGAATCAATATGTTGAATGGTAAATTTGAAAGCTTTAAAATAAAAGAAGGTGAGACCGTTTCAAACATTAATATTCGTTTTACAGACATTATTAATGAACTTGTTGAATTAAACAAAAAAAGTTTTTATGTATGACTAGGTAATGAAGATTATCATATCATTGGGGCCGGAATGGAAGCCAAACACCATTGAATCCGAGAAGCAAATGAGATGTTCAAACTCACCATGGAGGAATTGATGGGAAATGTCATGGCATTCGAAACTGAACTTGAAAAGGATAAGCAAGAAACACAACCAAAGAAGAAGAATTTGGCGTTCAAGTCCAAAGACAAGGAGCTCAAGTCTGAATCTGATGATTCCGACCCCGATGAAAATGGTGTGGCCCTCATTTGAAGAACATTCAAGAAAATGCTAGGAAGTAAGTTGTCAAAATATAAAGCTCGGTTAACTAACGATATCATTTGTTTTGGTTGCAATAAGCCAGGACATGTTAAAAGAGGCTGCCCCTTAAAGAGGAGAAAGAACAAGGATAAATACACGTGCAAAGATGAGAAGAAGAAGCAGAGGAGAAGAGAAGCTACGAGGAGGTGAAATTCAAGAAGCCCTAGAGGAAGGTGTTTGCTGTTTGGGATATGAGTGATGGCGAAGATAGCTCCGAAGACTCATCCTCATCATCGGATGAAGAAGAAGAAAGGGAAGAAAATGCTCATATGTGCATTATGGCCTTAACTTCTGTGAAGGTAAGAACTCCAACTTCTTATGTAGACAATAATAATAATAATAGTCATAGCGATGATGACATTGATGACGATTTTGATATTGAGATTTGCTTTTAATGATTTGTGTGCTAAACACGATAAGTTGCTTAGAGAATACAGAAAATTAGAAAAGATTCATAAAATGGTATTAATTTAAAAAATATAGTTGAAAAAGAAAATTCTGGGTTAAAATCGGAATTGATGAAATTAAAGTAGACCCAAGAAGAATTAACATTTTTTCATCAAGGACTAGATAATGAAAACAAAAAAATATAGATGAAAACCAACACTCAAAATTTGAGAATAAAAGGCTTAATGATGAGTCTAGAATAATGGATACTAGGATAGAAAACCTATGTAATGAAATAGATGAAATTAAAATTAAGACTAATGACTTCTACAGTAATGTTCACAAATTTAATAAGGGCAAAGAACATCTAAATAATTTAATAGATAATTTAATAGGATCTCAAATAATCAAAAATGATAAAAGAGTAATAGGGTACAACCCCAATGCTAACAATGGTAATGCTAAAACACATAAAAATCATCCTAATCAAGCTAACTTTAGATAGACAACACATGCCAATGCAAACATTAATAAAGGCAAAATGATTAAAATTTGGATAAAGGTTTTAATCAGAAAATGATTTATGGTTATGTAATTAAGTTTAAACAATATGGCCACCGTTCACCTAACTGCAGATTTGTAAAAGATGAGAAGTCTAAACCCAATTGGATTTGGCTTCCTATGTGAGTAGCTTAGGTTTATAACATAAGTGAGATACCACAACATAACACTAGATATCTCACTTTAACCTGGCTCATTAATTACATGTGTGTGCTTGTTATGTTTGCGCATGTAGGATAGCTTAAAATCATTAAGATTTGATTTGAGAGTGTCTAGTACTTGTTCGAGATTGAGCTTCATATGTTTCATTAACAGGGGAGTCGAACTCCCCTGTTAATGAAACATATGAAGCTCAATCTCGAACAAGTACTAGACACTCTCAAATCAAATCTTAAGGATTTCTAAGCTATCCTACATGCACAAACATAACAATCACATGCATGCAATTAATGAGCCTGATGAGAAAGCTAGGGTTTGGAGAAGATAAAAGAGGATATTTTTATAGATCTTCAAGAGAAATACAAGATAGAGACTTCTTTTGAGAGGAAGCCAACTCTCCAAGCTTAAATCTAAGAGGGCAAGCTTTCTCTCACTAGATCCAGGGTTCTACTCTTCTAAACTATGGATAAACACTTAAGTTTTACATAAGAGACAATAAAAAGAATCTCCCCAACATAAAAGGGCAGCCAAAGCCACAATTACACAAAAACCCCTCCCAAACCCAAACATTGCACAAATACCCAACATACCACAAAATTGCCCCCGGCCTAGTTCTTCATCCCGAAATTCTTCTTGTGACGCCTTCGTTGATATGTGATCTCATCATTACTCTCCCCTAAAAGAACCACCTTGTCCTCAAGGTGGAAGTCTGAAAAATGCTACGCAATCACATCATACGGCTCACAAGACGTCTCATGATCCGGAAGGTCCGTCCATCTAATCAGCACCTCTCGTGCCCATGTGCTCTCCTGGCGAATCCCCTTTAGCTCTGCCGGCTCAAGCAGCACCTCCAAGTCATCTGTGAGTGTCGGTGGTACTGACAAAGACACGGTATGATCCCCAATGGCCCGACGGAGCTGTGACACATGGAAAACAGGGTGGATCGCTGAATCTGGTGGCAAACTCAGCCGATATGCCACCTGACCAACCCTGGCATCAATCTCGTACGGCCCAAAGTAACAAGAGGACAGCTTTTCGTTCTGCCTAAGTGCCAGGGATCGCTGTCGATGGGGCCGCAGCTTCAGATATACCATATCCCCCTGCTCGAACTGCACGTCTCGCCTATGTTCATCTGCTCGGCTCTTCATAAGCTAATGTGCTCTCGTCAGGTGTCGTTTTAACTCCTCCAAAGTGCGGTCCCGCTCCCCTAGATATTGATCCACCTGAGAAACTGGAGTAAAGCGATGAACATAGTGAATAAGATGCATGGGGTCCCGCCCATATAGGATCCTGAAAGGAGTGGTCTGGGCAAAAGTGTGGAAAGATGTGTTATACCAATACTCCGCCCACACAAGCCACTTCACCCACGGCTTCGGCGACTCCGAGAAAAAACACCGCAGATATGTCTCAAGGGTCCGGTTGACAACCTCCGTCTAAACGTCCGTCTGGGGATGGTAAGCGGTACTCCTCTTCAAAACTGTCCCCAGCGTCCGGAACTCCTTCCAGAATGTGCTAAGAAAGACCTTATCCCAAACCGTCACAATAGAACTAGGAATCCCATAGAGGCGCACTATCTACCTGATGAACGGCGTCGCTACGGTCACCGCAGTGTACGGATGTAGTGCCACAAAGTGTGTATACTTGCTGAGCCTATCCTCCACCACCATTATGACCGAGTACCCCTCTGATTTCGGCAAGTCTTGAATGAAATCCATGGTCACCTCCTCCCACACTTGGTCAAGCAACAAGAGAGGCTCCAACAAACCCCCAGGAGCGGTCGATAAATACTTGTGCCTCTGGCATATGTCGCACTTCTCCACCATATCCGCCACATCCTTCCTCATCCCCTCCCAGAAAAACTCCCTAGCCAAACGCTGGTAGGTCTTCAGGACCCCAAAGTGGCCACCCATCGTGCTCCCATGAAACTCATGCAACAACCTCGGAATATAAACCGACCCGTGGTACCACCAAACACCCCTTGTACAAGAGATGCCCTCCCTCTATCGAGCAACCGGGGTATGCTGCTGGATCGTGTAACAGTGCTGCTCGAATTTTGGTGAGCCCTTCATCCTCCCCAATCTCCTGCAACAGAGGCTCCCAATCCAGTAAAATGGGTGCTGACAAAGCCGACAAATGAGAATCAACCTCCTTCCGTGATAGTGCATCTGCCGCCTTATTTTCAATTCCGGACCTGTATTGGATCTCAATGTGGTAGCCTAGCAGCTTGGTCAACCCCTTCTGGTGCTCCTTTGTGGCCATCCTCTGCTCCAGAAGGTATGTGAGACTCATCTTGTCTGTCCTCACTATGAACCGCCGGCCAGGAGATATGGTTGTCATTTCTGCACCGTCAATACAATAGCCATCAGCTCGCGCTCATAAACGGACTTGAGCCGAGCCCTCGCCGACAACACATGGCTAAAGTATGCCACCGGTCGTGAAAAGTTCAAAAGTGCAAGAACCAGTACGCTAGTCATGGCCCCTTTCAGGGCCTCAAAAGCTTGAGTGGCATCATCATTCCAGTGAAAGTTGTCCTTCTTCGGCTGCTACTCAGTCAATGGCCACGCAATGGTGTTCTACCTCCTGACAAACTTCTTGTAGTAGCCAGTCAATCCCAAGAATCCCCGCAAGGCCGGCAGGGTAGTGGGCAGCGACCACTCCACCATGGCTGCTATCTTGGAATCATCGGCCGCCACACCCTCCGCAGAAACAATATGGCATAAGTATTCCACACTCCGCTGGCCGAACATGCACTTCTTCCGATTGGCAAATAGTTGATGCTCCTGTAACTCCCTCAACATCGCCAAATGCTCCGCATGTGACTCCATCGTTCGGCTATAAACCAAAATGTTATCGAAGAACACCAAAACAAACTTCTCAGATAGGGTCGAAACACCTTGTTCATCAATGCCTGGAACGTGACAGTGGCATTGGTCAAACCAAATGGCATGACCAAGAACTCATAGTGGCCCTCGTGGGTCCTGAAAGCAGTCTTTGCCACATCGTCTCATCCGAATCTGATGATATCCGGACTTCAAATCAATCTTCGAGAAGACCACCACACCATGTAGCTCACCCAGCAGCTCGTCGATCACGGAAATGGAAAATTTATCTGGCACCGTCTCCTTGTTCAATGCCCGATAATCGACGCAAAATCTACATATGTCGTCCTTCTTTACTAACATCGGGCTCGAGGAAGGACTCACAATCGGCTGTATTACCCGCGCCTGAATCATCTCATCCATCATCCTCTCAATCTCCCCTTTCTGCGCCTGTGGATAGTGGTAGGGACGTACACTAATTGGGGACACACCCTCACGTGGCACAATAGCGTGCTCGTGATCTCGTAGGGGAGGAAGCCCGTGAGGTGTCTGAAAAACTCCCTCAAACTGGGACAGGACCTGTTGTAGTTCCTATGGGATGCCCTGCTCCTGCTCAGCCTCATCCACCGCCAGGCCCTGTAGCTCCACCAAAAATCCTCCCACGTGGACTGAAAAGCCCTCGCCATGGTCTTCAAGGAGACCCTGGATCTGCACAAACTAGGATCCCCTGAAGTGTCACCACCCTCTCTCTGTGCCTGAACTCCATCCTCAGCAACTTCTAGTTGGTCTTCGTTTCTCCCAGTGACTGCAGCCACTTCATGCCTAGAATCACATCAGTGCTGCCAAGGTCGAGCGGCAAGAATTCTTACAACACATGTATCTCCTAGAGGGTCAAAACCACACATCTGCATACTCATTTACTCCGCTCAACCTACCCAGTGCCCATCATCACTCCAAAACTGCCATTGTCAACCAACTGCAACCCATGCTGCTCTACGACCTGGTTGGAAATGAAATTGTGGGTGGTCCCACTATTAATCAGCACCACCACATTCCGCTTTGAGATCCTCTCGATCAACTTCATAGTGTGGTTCGAAGTGAACCTCACTACGGAGTTGAGTGACACCTCCGCCACGTCTAAATGAGATGGTTCATGCTCCACCTCTTCTTCATTCGGCTCCTCCACTTCCTCCTCGTCCTCTACTAACAGCACATGAAGCGTACGATCTCGACAGCGATGGCCTGGAGCATACTTCTCGTCACACCTAAAATACAGCACATTCGCCCTCTTGTTCTATATCTCCGCCTCAGTCATGCGTCGATACTGCCCATCATGTGGTGGAACACTGCTCTTCTCCTTGCTCCCCTGAGCCCCTCCTGCCTGGCTCCCCCCTGCAGGAGCCCGCTGCACACCTGGGGTCGGCGATCCCCGAAAAGTAGATCCGCCCCAAACTCCCTTGGTTCGTCGATCCGCTGCCAATCTGTCATCCACTATCTGAGCAAGGCCCAATGTCTTCAACAGTCCACTCGGCCTCTGCACCCGTAGCTCCTCCGAATCTTAGTCTTCAGCTCCTTCATAAAACTCCCCACAAAGGTCTCCTCGGTCATCATCCCACCTATACGACCAGAGAGTGCCTCAAACTTCTCCCGATAGTCTCTCACCGTGCCCACCTGCTGTAGTGTCAAAAGCTGCTCATGTAGGTCGCCATCATGGATGTCTCTGAAACGATGCAGCATGCAGTATGTGAACTCTGCCCAAGACTGCACCGGCCTCGATTATTGCCTCCACAAATACCAAGACAACGCCTTCCCTTCCAAACATACGCCCAGAGCCTGCATCTTCTCTCTCTCCCATCTGATAAGCCTCAAAGTATCGCTCCGCACGTGAGACCCAACCGTGAGGGTCCTCCCCATCGAAGATCGGCATCTTTAGCTTCCGAACTTTGTTTTCAGGCCCACCTAACCCTTGCTCCACTCTTGCCCTAGGTTGACCATAGTGAAATTATTGAAAAGCATTTCGTGGATGTTCTTCATCTCCCCATGGTCTCCCAGGTCCTCCATCATAGCCTGCCGCACCCCACGGGTTCCCCCCGCGGCCCCATGGTTCCGAAATTGATCATCGACCATCCCGGGAGGTCGTCGGCCTCCAAAGTCTCCTCTGTATGTCTCATCGGCCCGTGGAGGTCCCAAAAATGGCACGCCGCCACCCTGGAAGGCAGTGGAGGGTTGCCACCATGCAACAACCACAGAATCCCTCTCCGTGTGCTGCGGAAAGGAGCCCGCGCCCCGCTGGAAGTGCGAGGGACCCCCTCTGCCTCTCTGCGTCTGCGCTGGGGGTTGTTGCTGCCCCGGCGCAGTCGCCGGGGGCCAATGCCCCCTTCCAAGTCCCCTGGGGGCTCGTGAGGCCCCCAGGCAGTCGCTGGGGTTTGCGAGGCCCCCAGACTGTCGAACGGGGCTCCCGAGCCCCCCAACTTGCCGCTGGGGGCTCGCCGCCCCCCAGGTGTTCGTTGTGGTCCGGCAAGGATCTAGGTGAGTCGCCGGACCTTCGCCGGTGCTCGATGATGGCACCGGACCTCTTCGGATCCCCACGGGTTCATGTCCCGCGTCGTCGACCCCCATTGAGGGTTTGGAGGGGCCGCGGGTCCTCCTAGGCCTGTCGATCCCCCTCCCAAGCTGGAGGGGGGAAAGTAACCCCACGCGTGCGCTTCGTCATCATCCTCCGACGGCACGTCCTCCACGAGCACCATTTGTCTTTTCCCTTTGTCTAATGGCGGCTCTTCTCGGCTCAGATCTGAAGAACTACTCGTGATCTTGTCGCTCTTGGGCCCCTCCTCCTCGGTTCACTGATTTGCTTGAGCTTCCATGAAGGATTTGAACATGCTCTCCAAGGATGAGATCCTTTCACCACTTCTTTATTGTAGCTCTTTGATGGAATCTTTTAGGGTTGCTTCAAGTTCTCCAACTTTCTCATCTAGGGCATCTTTCTTCACCATGGATCTTGTGTTGGTGTTGGTGGATCTTTGCTTTGATACCAATTTTATGAGAAAGCTTAGGTTTGGAGACTTCAAGTGAAATACAAGATATACAAGATAAAAGAGGATATTTTTATAGATCTTCAAGTGAAATACAAGATATACAAGATAGAGACTTCTTTTGAGAGGAAGCCAACTCTCCAAGCTTGAATCTAAGAGGGCAAGCATACTCTCACTAGATCTAGGGTTCTGCTCTTCTAAACTAGGGATAAACACTCAAGTTTTGCATAAGAGACAATGAAAAGACTCTCCCCAACATAAAAGGGCATCCAAAGCAACAATTACACAAACCCCCCTCCCAAACCCAAACATTACAAAAATACCCAAAATGCCACAAAATTGCCCACAACCTAGTTCTTCATCCCGAAATTCTTCTTGTGAAGCCTTCGTTGATATGTGATGATCTCATCATAGCCCTATTAATGTGAGATATATATGGTAATGTTGTGGTATCTCACTTAGGTTATAAACCTAAGCTACTCACATTGGAAGCCAAATCCAATTGGGTTTGGACTTCTCATCTTTTACAAATCTGTAGTTAGGTAAACGGTGGATATCTTGTTTAAACTTAATTACATAATCATCAAACATTTTCTGATTTAAACTTTTTGGTATCCAACGATTAATCATTTTTTCTTTATTAATGTTTGCATTGGCATGTGTTGTCTTTCTAAAGTTATCCTCATTAGGATGATTTTTATGTGTCCTAGCATTACTATTGTTAGCATTGGGGTTGTACCCTAATCCTCTTTTATCATTTTTGATTATCTAAGATCCTATTAAATTATCTAGATGTTCTTTGCCCTTATTAAATTTTTGAACATTATTATATAAGTCATTATACTTAACTTTAATTTCATATATTTCATTACCTAGGTTTTCTATCAGATTATTCATTATTTTAGACTCATCATTAAGTCTTTTATTCTAAAATTTTAAGTGTTGGTTTTCATCCATAATTTTTTTGTTTTCATTATGTAGTTCTTGATTGAAAACGGTTTATTCTTCAAGGAGGTCTCCTTTAATTTCATCAATTCCGATTTTAACCTAGAATTTTCTTCATCAACCATGTTTTTTAATTAATACAATTTTCATGAATCTTTTTTAAATTCATCAACTACAGTTTACAGCCCTCCAACAAAAATTGGCATTGACACACCTACACACGATCACACGACATGCATGTCCATCCATTTCCACCACATGAATGACAACCCATCATTCACTTAAAACATTAACAAAGTGAGATATGTTCTTTCCTCTAAGACAAAAGCTCATTGTTATATAGATCATTTTACTAAAATGAGTTTTTTTTCATATATAAATGACAACCCAATACATGCATTTATATGTTAACTGTACATACATATACACACACGTATATATATTCAAACATTATATGCACATATAGGCATATCATCATGTCTAGATTAGATTCTGAACAATTGTTGAGTTTGCCACCTGGTGCATGTGTCAACCATTCATCGCTTTTCCTAGATTCCTCCATAATGTCGCTTCCACCACAACAAATAGAAGAAAAAAAAGCACAATAAGAAAAACACAAGTGGTTAAAAGATAAGATAAAAAAAAGACAAAGCAACAAGAGCATTGGACATACGATATTATATAAGGCATGACCTGCTTTCCTCGTGGCCTAGATAATAAATTTTATGGTCTTTCATTATGAGTTCTTACCATCGATGGCCGACTTTCTGCGTGAAAATTAATCAAATGTAAGCTGTGCATATCTAATGGTTATTCAAAAAATAAAAAAACAATAGTATGTGACTACTCTAGGTTGAAATTAGGAACATGTTGGATGCTTTAATTGACCGAATAAAGTCCAACATGATGAGGGCTTGCTGAATTTTTAATGGAACGTTATTCCCATTAGGTTACACAATGTTTACATAGGAACAGAGAAGAGATAGAAGATAATATCATGGAAAATTCAAAACAATCAGGTAACTGAATATCATATAATTGTTATAGACCTATGTCAATAAAATATGAAATCTGTTATGTGATTTTATCTCTTTATTCATAAAATCTACTGGATCTATTTTACTATCGGTAAATGAATGTCTAGACAATTTTCAGACTACTTCTTGAACAAATGATAAGTTCTCAGTCCAGAATTTCTTTCAGGTCCATATAATTATATAAGAATTTCCACAATTGTTAAGAGTTTAAGTAGGTGCTATTGTCTTTGCTATTAAATCTCAATTCACCATGAGGCAGTGGTGGTGGCTGGGGTGAATAGATTTATATGGCTTTGAGATATTTTGATTAGTTAGTCACATATCATTGGTAAATTACCTCAAAGTCCAATATAACAATCAAATTTTGTGATTGAATGGCTAACAATGAACTTAGAATTATAGATGAGTGGTTCTATTTGCCAAATAGAATGATTTTTCTCTCATGGCCTTCAGTAATTATATAATGATTACTATTAATTAGGTAACATTATTTTACAAAATGCTGGGTGCAGTATTTAAATGCGTGTTGACAATGGGTTTTAAACTTTTGACATACATTTACTTTGAGTGACAAGACATTCGTAAATTTCCCGCCACCGCCCCAGAACTCCAAAAGTTTTTATGGGAGTTGAGTGAATAAAAATATACACTCCCCGTGTTTTTGAAGGTACTATGCCTCTTTGGGTGTCAGCCCTACACCTAGTGCCTAGGAGATGATTAATTGCAGCAAAGGCGGTGAGGAATTTAAACGAAGAACACGAAGAAAAACAAGAAGAAAGAGGACCTCTTGCCACTTCTTATAAGTTGGGTTAAGCCACAAGACCCTAACCCAATGTCTCACCCTCTTTCTCTTCACTCTCCCTTCACACATGCAGCGATGGTGGATAGAGGGAGTGCACAAGGAGTGAAAGATAGTGGCATGGGGTGGCCTCCGTTTAGGCGCCTGCCCAAGCTGCTTTTTACAACAATGAACGCACCCTCGCAGGACAGGACCCCTTTTATGGGCCAAAATCAGAGCTTTTCTGCAGCTGTATATATTTTTTAGTTCATTTTTTATTGAATGCTCGGTGAAATTTGAACCTGAGTTTCTTCAATACCATCTAGAGTCTACCACTTCACCAAAACTCTAAAGTTCTGATGGGTGACAAAACATTTTATAAATATTTGCATCCTTAGAATTCTAGATTGACGTAGATATTATGTAGTTGTTGTAATATTGAAAAAAATTATAATTTTAACATACTTTTTTATCTGAAATTTTGCAAGCGACAACTTAGATAAAATGTACTTATCACATAATTTTTCAGGAATGGATACTAGATATGCAATTATAATGTTATGATAATTTGCAACAGCTATCATTTTGAGGTTCGAGCAATTATTCAGCATTCTGGCCTTCGAACTGATAATCATTGAGAATCCTGGCCTTGATGTAAATCATCCATCAATACTTTGGCTTTTCATAAAAAAAATACTTTGAGATTCTAGTCTTCATGGAAATTATCCTTCAGGATTCTGCCTTTTCATGAAATCATCCTTCAAGATTCTAGCCTTCATGCAACTCACCCTTCAAGATTCTGGCCTTTGAACAATTCATCTGAATTCTTGTCTATTTGTCCTTTAAAAATTTTGGTCATCTCATCCTCTATGGACTTTGGCCCCTTGCGGGTAACCATGGTCACAGATTAGTTTGTTTGTGACAATGATTTGGATCCCTGTCATTAATATATTTCATAATGTTTAAGATACTAATATACTTTACTTTGACCTCTGGGATGGACGTTGTGGACCATGAAAGGAAGGGAAGTGGATCTGAAGCTTAAGGTGCTTCAAGGTGCACATAAACACAACTCTACCAAAAAAAATGTGACGGCCACTGTATATCAAACAGGCTGATTGCATGTATGTCAAACAAATGAGAGCTGCTCCATGTGGTTTCATTGTCACTATGGGTTTATAGACAGCATACATCATGAAAGGGCCAAAGTACTGGTAATTCCAACAAAACCTCTATAAATTATATAACTCAAATTGAAAATTTGGATAATGTATCAATTATCAACTGTATAATAAATCAGGTAGCAAAGTGAAGGGCAGTACCTCTGCATTATGAATTTTGTACTCATGAAGGATTTGATAGCAAAGTTTCTCATCAACATGTGTCAATGCACAAGTGCTATTGAAAGAAATGCCTCCAGTCTTTTTCTTCTTGAAATAAATCTGAAGATGAATAGATGGTACATTATGTTATTCAATTATGAAGAAGCAAAAGAACGCTCAACTATTTATCTTGTGAGTGGGGAGAAAAAGAATCAACCCTTCCATCATAGCCCAAAACATTTTGGGAATTAGAAGAAACTAAAGTCAAAGACAATGAACAACAGATGAACAAAAATAAAAGCTGAACAACAGATGAACAAAAGTAAAAGCTTACTTGAGGGGGCCTCTTGTTCAAACGCAATCCAACAGCTTCCAATTCTCCCGTTAATATTTGCCTGTGACCCTCACTCTGAAAGCATCTTACTTATTAGAAGCTAAAAGAAAGAAAGACACAAAAAACACAAAAGGGAACAATTGTATAATAACATATAATATAATTGAACTAAGGATGCCAGGCAGCTATCTACTATGGTTATATAAAACTAGCGATAGAACAAGGCAATCTGTCATACTTTGTCTGAAACTAAGTGCAAAGTATGCTTTGTCTGAAAAATAAAAATTGACAAAACACTAGTTCAGCCAAAATAAATTACAAAGAGAGACGACAATGTGACTCTCTCTCAGCTAGTCTAGGAACTGATTGCAGAAAATAAATGTGTGCACAAAAAGGGGTGTTCATTTGACCAGAAGGCCAGGGACCAGGAAAAGTGGGAGTCTATGACAGAATGAATGCACCTGATAAAACACAGCCTACAGTCTGTCTGGACTATGAAGCTCATTACAGAACGAATGCACACTGATAAATCATGCAGCCTACAATCTAAAGCTCATTATGGAGATGAGAAACATGCAAGAACATTTTGATTCACAATTCAAACCTGAACCAACCCAGTTACACATGGCTCAAAAAAAGGTGGTGTAGGTAAAAGAAGAAAACATGATTGACTAAAGTTATTATCTAAAAGATATACCGCTGGCCGTATTGATGTAAAAACATATAAACCCCTCAAATTTTATTATGCACACAAATATTTGACAATTATGGATATCCAATATCTGTTTCATTAAAAAAATTGCATACAATTATAGATAGTACTTACAGATTCATGTATTTATCATATCCCATTATGAGTTTATATAGCACTGCAGAAATACTGAACACAGCCCGACGCCCCCCCCCCCCCCCCCCCCCCCCCCCCCACACACACACACACACACACACAAAAACACACAAAACAAAACAAAACATAATAATAATAATAATAATAATAATAATAATAATAATAAAATACACTCACTAGAGTCACTCCATGTAACAGCATGCCAAGTCAAATAGCTAGGTACAATGGGTTGTAAATATTTCTTCTATCAGGCAATGACTCAAATTAAAGGTTGATCCATCCACCTTTCGATCCCAACCATTAACAATCCAGAACCATATACATTTTAGTAAGTTGAATATTTAGTTCAGTGTTATAAAAAATATACACTTGTGTATCTGCATGACACATATATCTTCTACGTATCCAACTGCATTACAGACCTAGATGGAAGCATAAGAACTTGCTTGGGAATCTTAAATACAAATATCCAAATTACAGGTGGTGGTTTGATCAGCACCATCCGCCCTAGCAATTTGACTTGTAACAACTCCCCAACCCACCCCCCCCCCCCCCCCCCCCAAAAAAAAACCCAAAAAAAAACAAACAAAAAACTCGACGGAAAAAACTAAACCAACTGACAACTTCACACAACTTGGTACAGAAAATAAATCAAAATAGTGTAAATCAAAGTAAAATAATGTAATATCAAAATTCAGTGGTCCAGGTGTGTTCTACTCAAATTTCAAACAACAAGGAAATAAGAGAAAGGGGTTCCCAAAACTCAAGAGTCATAGACAAAATGGAACCTAATAGATTGCATTCATTTTTTTTAAACTGTGACAAACAAAGATAAAGTATTTAAACTTAAAAGATTATTATGAAAATGACCTAAATAATGGACAGCATCTGGTTTGCAAATTGGAACAACAAGACATCCATTCAATGAAAGAGTTGCAAAACATAAAAATATACTGGAAGACTTACTTTCGAGGCATCAAGAACCATCAACACAATATCTGATGACTTTGCAACAGCAATAACCTGTGTAAAAGAACTAAAACAATTATATTTTATTCGATTACTAAAATAATAATAAATTGTAACATGAATATCTATCAGCATTGTTCTCTCTTAAAAACCTAATGCAGCAGTTTTTCCAACTTCAGATAGCAGCTTGGAATTAGAAGACTGCACTTCCTAGTATAGCTACGAAGTAATATAAATTGCAGGAAATGAGATGGAATTAAATATTTCAGAAATGATGGAGTGCTTGGATGTACATGTGTGTGTATGTGTGTATTGAGTATTGTAGATCTCCACCACATTGCTCGTGTTTGTGCGCACGCGCGTGTGTGCACGAGGGTCAGCCAGTCTAGGAGGAGGAAGCTGATAAGATTGTCACGTATCAAAGAAAGGCGTCACAAGAAGGATCGCGGGATGAAGAACTAGGCCAAGTGCATTTTTGTGAAGTTTTGGGCATTTTTGTGAAGTTTGGGTTTTGGATGTGTTTTTTGTAATTTGGGCTAAAGCTGCCCTTATATGTTTGAGGTGTGGTTTTCACTATTCTCTTATGCAAAACTTGAGTGTTAAACCCTAGCTTAGAAGAGAAGAACCCAACATCAAGTGAGAGTAAGCTTTCTCTCTTAGATTCAAGCTTGGAAAGTTGGTTTACTCTCAAAAAAAACCCTTATCTTGTAGTTCTCTTTTGATGTTTATAAAGTTCTCAGTTTTCATCTTCCAAACCCTAGCTTTCTCATCAAATTGGTATCAGAGCAAAGATCCACCATGACAAACACAAGATCCATGGAGAAGAAAGATGCCCTAAGGGAGAAAGTTGGGGAAATTGAAGCAACCCTAAAGAAATCCATCAAGGAGCTACAACAATGAAGTGATGAAAGGTTCTCATCCTGGATAACATGTTCAAATCTTTCATGGAGGCTCAAGAGAATCAGCGTGGCGAGAAAGAGAATCAGTGTGGCGAGAGGGAGAGACCCAAGAGCGATGAGAATTCGGAGAATCTTTCATATCTGAGCCGAAAAGAGCCGCCTTTGGACAAAGGAAAGGGGCAGCTGGTGCTCATGGAAGACATCACCGGAGGAAGACGAGGAAGTGCTGATGGGGGCATTTCCCCCCTCATCCAGCGTGGGAAGGGGGCTCGACAGCCCATAGGAGGACCCCCCCCAACCCTAACTTGGGGGCGGGGTGCATCAAATGGACGCAACTGGCCTCACCTTGGCACTGCGCCCTCGCCAAACACCAGCGATGGTCCGGCGACCCACCTAGAGGTTCGTCGGACCACGACGAACAACTGGGGGCCATGCGAGCCCCTAGCGGCAACCTGGGGGGCTCGCGGGTCCCCAGCAGCAGCCTGGGGGCCTCGCGAGCCCCCATGTGAACATCAGGGGGCGATTGCCCCTTGCGACTGCGTCGGGACATCAGTGGCCCCCAGGGCTGCTGCAGAGGAGCGACGGGCTCCACCCGCATCTCCAGAAGGGCAATGGCCCTTTTTCGCTGCCGTAGGAGGGTTTTTTGGTATTCTTAGGACCCTCACGGGTCGATGAGACATACAGAGTAGACTTTGAGGGCCGACGACCCCCAGGGAGCTCGATGAACAATTTCGAAACTACGGGGGGCGCAAAGGAAACCCGTGGGGCGCGACAGGCTATGAAGGAGGGCCAAAAGGACCGTGGGGAGTTCGAGGACCCCCACAGAATGCTTTTCAACAATTCTACTACGGTCAACCTAGAGCAAGAGCGGAGCAAGGAATGCGTGGACCCGAAAGTGCGGAATCTAAAGATGCCAGTTCTCGACGGGGAGGACCCCCACGGATGGGTCTCACGTGCGGAGCGGTACTTTGAGGCCTACCAAATGGGGGAGAGGGAGGTGCAGGCGTTGGATATGTGTTTGGAGGGGAAGGGCAACAATGGCGGCCGGTCAAGTCATAAGAAGAATTCACATATTGCATATTGCATCGCTTTAGAGACACCCAGGGCAGCGACCTGCACGAGCAGCTTTTGACGCTACGACGGGTGGGCATGGTGAGAGACTATCAGGAGAAATTTGAAACACTTGTTGTCTGTATGAGGGAGATGATGACCGAGAAGACCTTGGTGGGAAGCTTTATGAAGGGTCTGAAAACTGAAATTCAGATAGAGCTTTTGGTGCAGAGGCCGATTAGACTGCTTGAGACGATGGACCTGACTCAGATAGTGGATGACAGGCTAGCAGCGGATTGGCGAGCCAAGGGAGCTTGGGACGGGCCCGCTTTTCGCGGCTGGGCGACTCCAGGAGTGTATCGGGTCCCTGCAGGGGGTCCAGACGGGGAGCTCAGGTGAGCAAGGATAGGAGCAGCGGACCACAGCCTAATGGGTAGTTTTGACGCATGACAGAGACAAAGATACGGAACAAGAGGGCGAAAGGGACTGTGTTTTAGGTGTGACGAGAAGTATGCATCATTTCATCGCTGCCAAGATCGTACACTCCAGGTGCTGCTGATAGAGGATGATGATGAGGAAGTGGAGGAGCTGAGCGTGGAAGAGGTGGAGCAGGAGCCATCACATTTGAAGGCAGCAAAGGTGTCACTCAACTCCGTAGGAGGGTTCACTTCGAACCATACTACGCAGTTAATGGGGAGAATCTCTGAGCAGGAGGTAGTGGTATTGATTGATAGTAGGGCCACCTACAATTTTATCTCCAACAGTATGGTGGAGCAGTATGGGTTGCAGTTGGTTGATACCGGCAGCTTTGAAGTGATGACAGGACTGTGGCAGGTATAGCGGAGTAGGGGAGTATGCCGAGTCGTGATTTTGACCCTCCAGGAAATAGATGTGGTGGAGTTCTTACCGCTCGATCTGGGCAGCACCGATGTGATTCTAGGCATAAGATGGATGCAGTCCTTGGAAGAAACAAAGACCAACTGGAAGCTGCTGAGGAAGAAGTTCATGTACAGGGGAAAGGTGATGACGCTTCAAGGGGGACCCCAGTTTATGCAGATCCATGGTTTACTTGAAGACCATGGCGAGGGCATTCCAATCCAAAGAAGAAGGCTTCTTGGTGGAGCTACAGGGCCTTGACAATGGAGGAGGCGGAGCAGGAGCAGGACATACCAAGGGAGCTACGGCAGGTCTTATTTCAGTTTGATGGGGTGTTTCAGACGCCTCACGGGCTTCCTCCCCCACGAGACCACACGCATGCCATTGTGCTTCGAGAGGGTGTCGCTCCTATCAATATACGGCCCTACCGCTATCCACAGGTGCATAAGGCGAGATGATGGTAGACGAGATGATCATGCGAGGGTGATACAGCCAAGTGTGAGCCCTTTCTCGAGCCTGGTGTTGTTAGTGAAGAACGGTAGCTGGAGATTCGTGTCGATTACCTGTCATCGAATAAAGAGACGGTGCCAGACAAATTTCACATTCCCGTGATCAACGAGCTGTTAGATGAGTTGTATGGTGCAGTGGTCTTCTCCAAGATTGACTTGAAGTCCGGTTATCACCAGATCTGAATGAGAGATGATGATGTGGCAAAGACGACTTTCAGGACACACGAAGATCACTATGAGTTCTTGGTCATGTCGTTCGGCTTGACTAATGCACATGCCACGTTCCAGGCATTAATGAACAGGGTGTTTCGGCCCTATCTGAGGAGGTTTGTACTGGTATTCTTCGATGACATCTTGATTTACAGCCGGTTGGTGGAACCACATGTGGAGCATTTGACGACTGTGCTGAGGGAGCTGCAGGAGCATCGGCTATTTGTCAACGGGAAGAAATGCTCTTCTGGCCAGTAGAGGGTAGAGTACTTGAGTCATATTGTTTTCGCGGAAGGCGTGGCAGCGGACGGTTCGAAGATAGCGGCGATGGCAGATTGTCCACTCCTTACCACACTACGAACGGGGATTCTTGTGACTAACGGGCTATTGTCAGAAAGTTCATCCGTGGATACAGCACCATTGCGTGGCCGTTGACTGAGCAGCTGCATAAATACAATTTCCATTGGAGAGAAGAGGTCACTCGAGCTTTTAAGGCCCTTAAAAGGACCATGACGAGTGTTCCGGTTCTTGCGCTTCCAGATTTTACCCTGCCATTTGTGGTGAAGACAAATGCGTTGGGCTATGGCTTGGATGCTATGTTGATGCAAGAGAACAGGTCGGTGGCATACTTTAGCCACGTGTTATGGGCAAGGGCTCGGATGAAGTCAGTGTATGAGCGCGAGCTGATGGCTATTGTGTTGGCGGTGAAAAATGACGACCCTATCTACTTGGCCAGTGATTCGTAGTGAGTACAGACCAGAGGAGACTCAAATATCTTTTGGAGGAAAGGATGGTCATTGAGAAGCATCAGAAATGGTTGACCAAGATGCTCGGTTACCTCATTGAGATCCAGTACATGCCAGTGATTGAGAACAAGGCGGCATATGCACTATCACGGAGGGATGTTGATTCACACTTGTCCGGCCTTGTCAGTACCAGTTCTGCTCGATTGAGAGCCCCTGTTGCGAGAGATTGAGGATGATGTGGGCCTAGCCAAGATACTACATGAACCAGCAGCACGCCCTAGGTATTCGTTAGAAGGGCAACGTCTCTTATACAAGGGGCGATTGGTGGTACCGCGGGGATCGGCCCATATCCCCAGGGTGTTACAGGAGTTTGATGGGAGCACGATAGGTGGCCATTCTGGTGTTCTGAAGACCTACCAACGCTTGGCTCAGGAGCTATTTTGGGAGGGGATGCGAAAGGATGTGGTGGAAATGGTAGAGAAGTACAACATATGCCAGAACCACAAATATTTATCAATAGCTCCTGAGGGTTTGCTGCGGGCGGCCCCTCTATTTGCCTGATCGAGTTTGGGAGGATGTTACCATAGATTTCATTGACAGCTTGCCGAAATCAGAGGGTTACTCAGCCATCATGGTGGTGGTGGATAGGCTGAGCAAGCATGCACATTTTGTGGCACTACGACATCCCTACACTGCAGTGTCAGTGGCGACGACATTCATCAAGAAGATAGTGCGGCTTCATGGGATTCCGGTCTGTATTGTGACGGATCGGGATTAGGTCTTCCTTATCACCTTCTGGAAGGAGTTATTCAGGACATTGTGGACAGTACTGAAGAGGAGCACTACTTACCATCCTCAGACTGACGGCCAGACGGAGGTCGTCAACAAGACCTTGGAGACATCTGCGGTGTTTTGTGTCTGAGTCTCTGAAGCAGTGAGTGAAGTGGCTAGCTTGGGTGACGTATTGGTACAACACATCGTTCCACACCTCTGCTCAGACCACTCCTTTCAGGGTCTTATATGGGCGAGATCCCCCACATTTATTTCACTATAGTCACCTCTCTACCCCAGTTTTCCAGGTGGACCAGTATCTTGAGACGAGGAACCACACTTTAGATGAGTTGCGACGACACTTGACGAGAGCACAGCTGCTTATGAAGGATCAGCAGATGAACACAGGCGAGATGTGCAGTTCGAGGTGGGAGACATGGCGTATCTGAAGCTGCGACCTTACCGACATCGCTCCTTGGCACATAGACGGAACGAGAAGTTGTCGCCCTGATACTTTGGGCCGTATAAGGTGGAGGCCAGGAATGGCCAGGTGGCGTATCTGCTGAGGTTGGCACCAGATTCCGCTACTACCCCCCGTTTTTCATGTGTCGCAACTCTGTCGGGCCATTGGAGACCATGCACCTTCCTCCTCACTGCCCCCGACACTCACGGATGACATGGATGTGCTTCTAGAGCCTACCGATCTGAGAGGGGTTCGTCAGGGGAGTTCAGGAGCACGGGAGGTGCTGATTAGGTTGGACCGGCCTTCCAGATCATGAGACGACCTGGGAACCTTACGATGTTATTGTGCAGCGGTTCCCAGGCTTCTATCTTGAGGACAAGGTGCTTCGTTTAGGTGTAATGATAAGATCATCACGTATCAACGAAGGCTTCACAAGAAGGATTGCCGGATGAAGAACTAGGCCGAGGGCATTTTGTGAAGTTTTGGGCATTTTTGCAAAGTTTGGGTTTTGGAGGGGTTTTTTTGTAATTTGGGCTAAAGCTGCCCTTATATGTCTGGGGTGGGGTTTTCATTATTCTCTTATGCAAAACTTGAGTATTAAACCCTAACTTAAAAGAGTAGAACCCTATATCAAGTGAGAGTAAGCTTTCTCTCTTAGATTCATACTTGAAGAGTTGGTTTCCTCTCAAAAGAAACCCTTATCTTGTAGTTATCTTTTGATATTTATATAGTTCTCATTTTCATCTTCCAAACCCTCGCTTTCTCATCAGAACCCCCTCCTAGACATTCATCAAAAATTCCCTCTCCAACATTTTTTAAGTGATCTGCACCATTCATTTTGATTTTCACTTTCTAAACCCCCAAAACATCGTATATCTAGGGAACCCAACAGATTTTGCTCTTTTATTCACTTGTCGCAAATTTAACCGTTTTGGCACCAATAAAAATTTTTGCAATGGTTGGATGAACAAGCAAAATACTTTGAATTCACTTTATCTTTAATTTATTAAGGTTTTAGAATATGAAGATCAAAATAAACAATGCCGTTCATTAAAATGATGGAGATTGAAGTTGTTAATGACCGTCTAGGATGGTTTTCCTCCAAGTGTAGCTTTTTTTTTCATTTTTCTCATATGAGCAATATGGGCGTCAACTAGCCTGGGATGAAACTCGTCATTGGCAGCTAAATGAACAAGCTATATGGCTAAATGAACTTTTTGCGACAGCGAAATGAACGAGCAAAACAACTTGGGTTCACTAGATATTTAGTGTATTGAAATTTTAGCATATAAAGATCAAAATAAGTGATGTCAATTACCCAAAAATTGGTGAAAATTGGAATTTTTTATGATCACCTAGGTGGGTTTTCCTCCTAGGATAGCTTTTCTTCATTTTTCTCATATATATATATAGGAAAATTTTCATGTTCAAAAACGTTTGAAAAGAATTTTTTGGGGTTTTTTAAGATCCACACCATTAGATGTGATCTTCATATGCCATATGCTAATACACACACACTGAAACCGTTAAATATATAATGCATTAATCAAGTGTCAACTCCGCTTAAGGTTCACCTATTATTTTCCACTATGGTATATATGTATCGATTAAACCATAAAAATTTTGAAAAAAATTTAAAAATAAATAGATTTCGCACCATCTTTTCATACAAAATTTTCACACAGAAAGATGGTCATATATATGTGTGTGCAAAATTTCATGTGCAAAAAGCCCTTAATGCAAATAGCGTGAGAAAAGAGTTTTGTTGGGTTTTTTCAAAGATCCAAACCACCGAATGTGTTTACACATGCTAATACACTAATATACAAAAAATCAAGAAAACCCCCCATATTTGACCCTTAATCGGATCGATACAAAATGTTCTATTGTTCAAAAAACCGTTAGATTTGTATCGAGGGTCAAATCCCCCTAAGATTCACCTATTATTTTCCCTAAGGGGGGTGTGTGTGTGAATTAAACTTTGATAAAAAAATTTTGAAAAATTCGAAATATATATTTTCGCACCATGATCCTGTGCAAAATTTTCGCACAGTATCATAGCCCTACCCCCCTATTGGTTCTGGTCCGTTTGCACAAGCTTTTATGTTCTTCAGAGCAAAGGTTTTGTGTTCTTCCTCTGATTTATTGATTATGGCAATAGGTTCTTCCTTTGAATTATAGATTATGGCAATATAACTCTAGCACTTTATGTAACAAAAATAAGGAGCAGAAGTGTTGAGTTATTTCTGATATTGAGGTAACATAGAAGAACCAAATTTGAGATTTCATGTCACCTGTCATTTTCAAATAGACAATATTTACTGTGGCCATAGTGTTGGGACATGGTTATGATTGGTGTTGCACTAGAGAAAAGTACTTCTCTTTCCAACCCCCAACCCCCAACCCCTCCTCATTATCCACTTGTGCTTCATTTCTTTCTCATTCGCCCAATTCATTTGAATCAAACAAACATAATTGCATAATAGATTATTGTTTGCTTGTCCATCTATACCTAAGTGGAAGATATCCACAGGCCACCGACCACCAACTTAATTTCAATGAGTTCTAGAATCTTTTTTCTTTCTTTTTTTCTTTCTTTTTTCTTTTTCTTTTTCTTTTTCCTTTTAGAAAAATGCTTCTCAAAAGTAAAAACATTGTTATCCACCGAATAATTGTTGCTATTTCCGACGAAGTCAAGTTTGCCTTTTGATTCAATCACAAATTCAAATTTGCAAACAGCCTTAGCTCCCATATGCACATACCGTTCATTTCCAGGAGCATCATCATCCTCTCCATTCAATTCTTGTAAAGCATTACACTCACAACGTAAGTTGATCTCACTCTTCTCCATTTTGGAACCCTCCCCCAGAAAAAAACTAACAATACAAATAAGACCAAAGAACATAAACAAAAACAAAAAACACCACTATAGGGTTTTTCATAAAGAAAGTCCCTTTACTATGTCATTCCATAAACGAAGCCCGGCCATTTTACGGAATGCATGACAATATTTCCTAGCAAAATCTGGTGTGGTAGCATGTCTGTTACAAAACACGTCCACCATGCCCGGCACTAGTTCGCATACGTATCAACAGACTGACAGAGTATGCATGCCTTAATGTGGCAAGTTAATGAGCATAATTGCTTTGCAATTAGTGCCTGCATTTAGGTTCCTCGACAGATGTACATATAACTCACAAATAAACAAGTGGACAAGAGTACCTTTGGAGAAGCACATGACCTACATGTTCGTGTTTGTACCAGATTATGGCATACATCTCGTGTCAGTAAAGTGTGGATGAGAGATCAAACTTAAATGGCAATACAGGAGACTGCATGCTAATAGAAGCATATTTGCTTTTATTACAAGTTTATGATGGGGTTCGGGTTTATGCCCACAGGCGGGTCCGCACCCGCACCCGCACCCGCACCCACACCCGCACCCCAGCCCCCCCTCCCAAAGTCCGGTTTAGTATTGGAGATGGTATTTTGTTAATTGGATTTATGGGGGGGTTATTCTTAAGCGATGGCAAGCCGTCGATATTCCTTTTATGCTTATTTTGATAATTGAGAGAGATTCTTCGAGAATTCTTCGAGGGATATTAAGAGAGTGCGGACGTCCTCGCTTACCGGCGTCTTGGGAGGGTGGTTGCCCCTTTATTGTAGCCATTTATCTTCTTTATTCGCTGTTTTAATCAAGTTTAGTTCAGATTTGGGGTGATTTCTATCAATTTGGTATCGGAGCACGTGACGATCCATGTCGGCTTCGACGAGATCCCAAGATAAAATTGAGGCGTTGGAGGCAAAATTTACGAGCGAATCGATTCTATCAAGAAATCGTTGATGGGAAACGATGATTCCATGTCGAAATTAACGGCTTCCATCAACCAATTAACGGCAAATCAAGCAAAGCACGACGAACAATTTGCGCAAATTCTCTTCTAATTGGCGGCAAACAACAAAGGCGAGTGAAAACCTAAATCGGTGGGAAAGGCGGCACATTTAGTCAAGGGAAAGGAGAAAGTTGAGATTTTTGACCCGGAAAACGACTTTGTCGAGGAGGAATTTGTCGAGGATGAGGAAGAGGAACCGTGTAAGGTCGACTATCGAGAGGAAATGCGGTGGAAGGTGGTGGAAGTGCAAGGGGGGCCGGCGGCCACAACCAGCCCCACCTGGGGGCGCGCACGCAGGCGGGAGGGCCGCGGGGCACCCTCCAGGGCCCCGCCACCTCCCAGGACTCGCCCAGGGGCAGCAAAGCCCCGGGGGGGCCGCTAGGGCCCCCAGGAACATCGGGCGGGGCCGGCGGCCCCGTAGGTCAGAGAGGGGCTGTGCGCGGGTTTTTCGAGGCGGGAGGCGGCGATTTTCAGCAATTTCACGACGATCAGCCTTGTCGGGAGGTGTCGGCGCTTGATTTCGAGGAGGAATTGGGTTCCCGGGGATTTCAGGAGCACAGAGACTACAACGAAGGGTATCAGGACCCTCCCGACCCTCGATTTGACGACGGAAGGTGACAGCCTCCACCCCACCACCAGGAGGGGCGCACAGTAGGCGCGGAAGGTGGTTACAGAGACTTCCAGGAGAGGCCAGAGGGCAGGATTGGAGGCGACAAAGGGGGTGGATACGGAGACCGAGGAGGACCCCATGGGGTTACGAGCGACACCAGGAGAGATATCAGCACTACCACCAGCCTAGACACGGTGGAGGTCGCGGGGACTAGGGGATTCAATATGGACCGACTGAGAAAGCTGAAGATGCCTATATTCGATGGAGCGGACCCGGTCTCGTGGGTCTACAGGGCGGGGAGATTCTTTAGAGTCTCTCGCATGACTGAGGAGCAGAAGTTGGAGGCTGCTGGCATATGCCTAGATGGGAAGGCCCTTGCGTGGTTTCAGTGGAAGGACGCGAGGCGCCCCTTTCGCTCATGGGAGGAGATCACGGACCAGATGATAAAGAGGTTCAGAGACCCCCACGTGGGGAACGTGCTGGAGCAGCTGCTATCACTTCGACAGGAGGGTACGGTGAGAGACTACTTAGAGCGGTTCGAGGCTCTTTCAGGACATGTGCACTGGGTGACCGACGAGACGATGGAGAGCACTTTCATGAAGGGTCTGAAGGCCACTATACGAGCAACGGTACGCATGCATAAGCCTCAGAGCCTGATGGAGACCATGGAGTACGCTCAAATGGCAGAGTACTATCAGCTGGAGGATAGGAAGGCCAGAGGGGGTTGGAGCGGATCGACGGGTCGTAGCCAGCCAGTGACAGGTGGACAGCAGAGAGCCACGACAGGGATGGATTCGATGGGCCGGAAGAAGTCTGGGGAAAGGAGTAGCGCACAGCATGCTGGGGGCAGTTCAGGTGCATGACGGATGCAGAGATGAGGGAGAAGCGACAGAAGGGCTTGTGCTTTAGATGTGATGAGCGATTCACACCGGGCCACAGGTGTGCGGGGCGCAAGCTCCAGGTGCTGCTTCTGGAGGACGATGACGAGGCTGACGTCGAGGAGGAGACAGTCGTGGCAGAGGAGGACGAGCCCGAGGGCCATCAGTTGGACGAGGCGGAGGTGTCCCTCAACTCCGTGGTAGGGTTCACACCAAACCATACCATGAAGCTGAGGGGAGAGGTTGGCGACTAGGAGGTAACCATGCTCATTGACAGTAGGACGACCCACAACTTCATCTCCAGGAGAGTGGTGACACAGCAAGGGCTCCAACTGACCGACTGTGACAGTTTCAGTGTTATGATGGGGACGGGAAAGAAGGAGAGCAGTCAAGGAATTTGCAGAGGGCTGGTTCTGACCATACAAGAAATACAGGTGATCGCAGATTTCTTACCTCTAGACCTGGGGAGCACCGACATCATTTTGGACATGACACGGCTGCAGACGTTAGGGGATATGACAGTGAACTGGAAGCTGCTACGGATGAAGTTTCAGGAGGCAGTGAGGGCAGTGACCCTTCAGGGGGACCCCAGCCTATGCAGAGTTTTGGTCTCTTTGAAGACCATGGTGAGGACCATTCAGACGGAGGGATGAGGATACTTAGTGGAGATGTACTCGTTGACGGGTGAGGGAGGCGCAAAGGCCAGTGCAGATCAGCTCAGCTGATGGAGCAGTTTGAGGAGATCTTCCAGGAGACTTGGGGTCTCCCACCATCGAGTGACCACGAGCACGCCATAGTACTACGAGAGGGCGTGTCCCCCATTAGCGTTCGGCCCTACCGATACCCCCAGCATCAGAAGGATGAGATAGAGAGAATGGTGGCAGAGATTGTGCAGGTGGGAGTGATTCAGCCTAGTGTGAGCCCGTTCTCCAGTCCAGTGCTGTTAGTGAAGAAGAAGGATGGGAGTTAACGTTTCTGTGTAGACTACAGAGCGTTGAACAAGAAGACAGTGCCAGATAAATTCCCCATACCGGTGATAGATGAGCTCCTGGATGAGTTACATGGGACAGCCTGGTTTAGCAAGATAGATCTCAAGTCTGGCTACCATCAGATCAGGATGCGACGGGAGGATGTGCCCAAGACGGTGTTCAGGACGCATGAGGGTCACTAAGAGTTTCTAGTCATGCCATTCGGCTTGATGAACGCACCCGCCACCTTACAGGCTCTTATGAATAAGGTATTTCGTCCGTACCTAAGGCGATTCGTACTAGTTTTCTTCGATGACATTTTGGTATACAGTCGTACCCTGAAGGAGCACTTGGACCACCTGCAGGTTGTTTTTCAGGAGCTGCAGTATCATCAGCTGTATGTGAGCAGGAAGAAGTGTTTATTTGGGCAACCACAGGTGGAGTATTTGAGGCATGTAGTGTCAGCAGGAGGGGTGGCAGCAGACAGAGAGAAGATAGCGGCGATGCTATACTGAAGGCGCCCCCCACACTCAGAGGGCTACGGGGTTTCCTGGGTCTAACAGGTTACTACCGCAGATTCGTGGAGGGGTATGGAACGATTGCCTGGCCACTGACAGGGCTAATGAAGGACCCGTTTCACTGGAGGGGGGAGGTGACGACAGCATTTGAGGCCCTGAAGAGGGCAATGACCACCGTGCCAGTTTTGGCGTTGCCCGACTTTTTCAGGCCCTTTGTGGTAGAGGCCGACGCATCGGGACATGGACTAGGAGCCGTATTGATGCAGGAGCAACGGCTCATTGCTTACTACAGCCAGGTGTTGACCACGAGAGCCCGACTGCGATCGGTCTACGAGAGAGAGCTGATGGCCATAGTGTTGTTTATACAGAAGTGAAGGACATACTTGTTGGGGCAGAGTTTTCTAGTACGCACAGATCAGAGGAGCCTGAAGTACCTGTTGGAGCAGCGGATGGTAGCAGAGGAGCATCAGAAGTGACAGCTGAAGCTGATGGGGTACAGGTTTGAGATCGAATATCACCCGGGGCTGGAGAACAAGGCGGCCGATGCACTCTCACGGTGAGAGGAGGAGGTAGAGTTAGCCACACTAGCAGTTTCCGTGCTCCAGGACTGGGGGCCACTACAGCAGGAGGTTGATCTGGATCAGGAGTTGGCAGGCATTCAGGAAGCCCTACTGTAGGGGCCGACAGAGTATCCGAGGTACTCTCTTCAGGATGGTCGGTTATTATATTGAGGGAGACTAGTTCTGCCGAGGACGTCGACGTATATACCGGCTATATTCCATGAGTTTCACAACGGCGCTATAAGAGGTCATTCGGGGGGTCCTAAAGACCTATCAGAGATTGGCGAGAGATGTCTATTGGAAGGGGATGAAGGAGGTAGCGAAGAGGATTGGGAAGTGTAACGTGTGCCAGCGTCATAAGTACCAGTCGATGTCCCTGGGAGGATTACTACAGCCGCTGTCGTTGCCTGATCGAGTATGGGAGGACCTCTCCATGAACTTCATAGATGGATTGCCGAAATCGGGTGGCTATACGATCATATTTGTTGTGGTTGATCGCCTCAACAAGTAGCGCACTTTGTTCCGCTTCGGCATCCTTACAGCGCAGTATCAGTGGCAGAGGTATTTTTGAGGGAGGTCATTCATTTGCATGGACCTCCAAAGTCCATTGTCTCGGACCGATACAAGGTATTCCAGAGTAGATTCTGACAGGAGCTTTTCAGGCTGCATGGGACGGTGTGAAGACGGAGCACAGCCTACCACCCTCAGACCGATGGACAGACGGAGGTGGTCAACAAGAGTGTCGAGACTTGCATACGATGTTTTATTTCAGAAAATCCCAAGGAGTGAGCGCGTTGGCTAGCATGGGCGGAGTACTGGTACAACACGTCCTATCACACTGCAGCTCAGACGACACCGTTCAGGATTTCTTTACGACAGGGACCCTCCTCATTTACTACACTGTGGGCAGGACTCGACACACGTGTTAGATGTGGAACAGTATTTGGCGGAGAGTGATCAGATTCTGAAGGAGCTGAAGCTCCATCTACTAGAGCTCAGCAGGTTATGAAGGCGAGGACAGATTTACACCGCAGAGATGTGCAGTTCGCAGTGGGAGACATGGTGTACTTGAAGCTGGGGCCCTACAGTCAGCGATCCTTGGCTCATAGGCGGAATGGAAGCTAGCGCTGCGTTATTTTGTTCCTTTCGAGGTTGAGGCGAGAGTGGGACCGATTGCTTACAGGCTGAGATTACCTCCAGGATCGGTTATCCACCCGGTGTTCCACGTTTCACAGCTTCGACGGTCGATCGGAGATCACACCCCTTCACCCACCCTCCCGGAGACATTGACAGCAGATATGGAGGTGAGGCTAGAGCCAGAGGCACTGAAGGGGGTACGTAGAGGGCGCATGGAAGAGCGCGAGGTCTTGCTGCAATGGAAGGGTTTGCCTGAGCACGAGAGCACGTGGGAGGCTATAGACGTGATGGCGTAGCAGTTTCCAAACTTCCACCTTGAGGACAAGGTGGCTCTTTGGGCGGGGAGTATTGATGGGGTTCGGGTTTATGCCCGCAGGCGGGTCCACACCCGCACCCCAGCCGCAGCCCTTAGCCGCGCGCGCCCCCCTTTAAGTCCGGTTTAGCATTGGAGAGGGTATTTTGGTAATTGGGTTTATGGGGTGGTTTATTCTTAAGCGAGGGCTAGCCGTCGCTATTTCTTTTATGCTTATTTTGATAATTGAGAGAGATTCTTCGAGAGTTCTTCGAGGGATATTAGGAGAGTGCGGATGTCCTCGCTTACCGGCGTCTTGGGAGGGTGGTTGCCCCTTTATTGTAGCCATTTATCTTCTTTATTCGCTGTTTTAATAAAGTTTAGTTCAGATTTGGGGTGATTTCTATCAGTCTACTGTTAGAAAAATAAAAAGGTCAGCCTTAAAATAACAATTTTTTTCCAACGATTTGTATCTACTATCTATCTGTGTCATAACAAACCAACTACTCAATGCCTTGGAAGCCTAAAAGAAGATACTAATTAAGTAGCATATCGATGCGACAAGAAGCCTTGCATGGAATATAGTGTCATAGTCTCTGCTTCTAGCTAAATAACTTTCAAAATGAAAGGCTATATAGTATTGAGCGAAAATTCTGGAAGCATCAGTACCTGTCTACCACAACCCTTTCCCTCGGATGCCCCTTCAATAATCCCAGGAAGATCAAGCAATTGGATTTTGGCATCATTATAGTGAATAATCCCAGGGATGCAAGTTAGAGTTGTAAACTCATACGAAGCAGCTTCTGAGTGTGTTCCCGTGAGCAAAGTTAAAAGCGTTGACTTTCCCACACTGCAAAATTTTGAATAGAGCAGTTTTAAATGAACAATTTTGAACTATAGCTCCCAAACTTGAGATAAAAGTAATGACCATTGAGTTTCCATTAAGGCTGTAACATAAATTCCAAGTAGCATATTCAACATGCAAATGAACAAATAAAGAAGTCTCGCAAGGCATGAAAAAAAACTCTAATTGAGCAGGAAAAGTAAGACGCTAGCTGATTGTTAAAAGTCTTGAAGAGATTCGGTTTGATGCCAAAGCAGATTAAATTTAATCAGCAGTTCCAATAGAATTGGCATACAACCATCCTTGTTCAGCAAAGGTTGAGCTGAGTACATCAAGGATTGAGCCTATAAATATGGACATCTATTATGTGGTGTGGCTATGATTATGCGCATTTTTTACATCCATTTTCAGTTTTTATTTTTTATTGTCAATGATTCTGACAATAACATCAGTAAACTGACTGGTGCTTCTCTCATGTAATGCTAGAAAACATAACCCTCCCACCTGACAGAGGCAGCACCAAACCTATCTTAAAAGATGAGGAGGACTTGTGCCGCATAGCATTCTAGTCCATATCACATGAAGAAATCATGAACACCTCTCATATAGCACCTGAAAGGAAATTATCAAGATTTGAAGTCTTGGATACACTTTTAGTATCAACTAGCAGTTTGTACTATTATTAGCTATATCAAAGTATCGGGTAAGATGCATCATATGAATTGCTTGTCTTAGATCAACATATATGTTAGCTGAGATAGACCTTCAAATTCAATTAGTGTTTCATAATCCATGATATATCATCCAAGCCAATGCCTTCTCTTTTTCTAACCCACTTATCAATGGGCCAATATTCAAACCTTGATTATGATTATTAAATGAGATATTTTTCTACCATTATATCAAATGAAATAGAATTTAGAACTTAATAATTCAGACCTTGACTCTCCTCTTATTTCAATTGTTATTGATTATTATCAGTGATGTTAGAAAATTTCAAATGGATCATATCAGCATATTTGAAATCCAATATAATACGAGTAATATGTACCGGTATTGATTGCGGTTCAAACCTTGAAAAATACTCCATCAGAATTTGCACAAAGATCTTTATCATGTTATGTAGAACACTTCGTGCGACCAAAAATTAGAATGTTCGACATAGCACGCCCATCCATGCCTGACACTTCACAAATGTTCAAACCTTTATTTACTTCAAATATGTACAAGACGAAGTATATTATGTCTCCCTTTTGACGAGCTAATTGTTTCATGGATAATTTCTTATGTTATGTTACTTTCTATGGGAATAACACGTGTATAAGACGTAAATATACACATTTGCAGGATGTGCATAATTAGCCATGTCCTTGTGCATGTGCCTTGGAGGGCTGTTGTGATGTATATCCCACTTGGTGCATCGAAGAAAGACACACTTGTTTGTCTCTACAAATCACAGGTTTTGTGCGATTTATTTCTACCAGGTGACAAATCCATGATCCAAAGTGGACGAGTTCTTCATTCTCAGAGTTGACTTAAATAAAATATCACACAAACCAAAGGCTTTAAGAGCTTTGCTGCCTAATGACAATTCCATGATTGAAATCAGTGAAGTGCTTCTTCACCCTAGGAGTCAAAACTTATATAAAATGGTGACTCATACCTAATCAAAACAACAATTTTACTCATCAATTATCAATCAACTTTATATTCATATTATAATGAACACGGTTTTCCCTTAATATTAATAATATAGTAGTTCATTTTTTATTAATAATAGATTAAATTTACATATGATTCATAAGCTGATTTTTCTGAAAATAAAAATAATAGCGAGGGTACAAAGTATATTATAATTGAAGCTCTGAGTTTTAAAAGAAAGGACAGTGTTAAAAGGCATAAATGCAAGTAAATATGTGGAATGATTATTTATGTGAAAATAGAAGCTTGTGTAAGGTGAAATATCCAAGTATATAAGAATTTGTAATATATTTATACAAAACAATTTCATAGATCAGAACCCCCCCCCCCCCCAAAAAAAAAAAACATATGGCCTTGAGATGGAACGGGATTCACAATATGTTTTTATACAAAAGGTTCCTAAGATGCGACTTTTCTTACGCATAACTTTAAAGTGTTAATTATGCTGAGTTCAAGCTCAACAATGAACTGGATTCCCTGGAGATGGAAGCTCCTCTATATTACAAACATTTTGAGTCATATTATTATGTCGAGCACAGTGATAAAGTATTAATGTAAGAAATTGTGGTAAGTCTGAATGGGTAACAGAAGAGAAAAATCTGGACCTGGGAAATCCGATCAATGCAACACGACCATGGCCAAATTTTGTAACTTCAAACCCATCTCCAGCTCCACTTGAACCCTGTTTGACAATTGTTAATAATACAGTAGTAGTGTAGTACATACAATTATTAAATAAGAGTTGTGTGTGTGTGTAAAAGAAAGAATGAGCATACACACAGTCCTGGGGGGGATAAATGTGTTCAATCGTAAGGATGAAAGCCTACCAATCATTGATATGGCATTGTTAGATAAAAATCGGTTACAAGAATAGGTTACATATCAAGATCGCTACAACAATCTTGATATCTTTGTTCATGTATTAAAATGAAATATACAATAGGTTAAGACCTGTTTGATAACCAAAAAAGGAAAGCAAATTATCACTTCGTATAATTGGCAGAAAGTAGCACCAAATATTTTAAGAGTGATATTTTACAATGCCAGAATGCAGAAAGCTAGAGATCTTGAAACTACTTTTGTGCGTGAATATCGATTCGTACAGAAGCTATATAATCACAAAAGTGGCCTAATGAAATCTATCCAAATTCCTTATAAGTGACCACACCATGAATTTCAAAACCCACTCCACAGTGATGCAGATGCAGAGAGACAGAATCAGGACAAGCATATTAAATCACTACATGTAGTCATCTTCTTGTCTATATGTTCGAAGAGGAGCATCTTCTCATCTCCTTGTCTTTATCAGACCACGGATCCTCCGCTCGAGTCTCATGCAGGTTAATTTTTGCAACCTCCAGTAAAACTTATTGCAATCAGCATATGATGAATTCCGAACTGAGTTACTATCGAGCCTACATCCACCACGCTTATTATGCAAAAAGGAAACTTCCTATGTAGGTCAAGGTATGTAATGTTTATTAATGACAAAAATGTCAGTGCCCCGTACACATATAAGGTAGTATAAAGCATGAAATCTCAATGATCCCTATGAAATGAGAACTAATGTTACTAATACCGCAAAGGCACAATTGGAATTGGCCATGAATATAAGTGTGTATCTCAAAATAAAATATTAGCAAACATGGAAATTATAATTAAATGCAAACATATTAAAAATAAATTTGCTAAAAGACAACTACTAACATATACACATTTGTGGTTGTTCTTAGGAGGGCAAGATAACATACGAATAAGATAACATGTGAATACCTTTGGAGGCTCTAACAATTGTGTCCTTAGCTTTGCTATCTTTGCCTTGAGTTGTCCGAGATGGTATTCTGCATGAAACAGCAGTTAATAGACAGCATAAGAGCATAACTAAAAAAGTTAAAATTAAAATAAATGCAGTAAGTCTAGTAAATTAATGGAAACAACTCAGGAAGAAAAAATTGCACACTTTAAACACTCTTTGGTCTGTGCATATGAAACATTTGTTGTTTTTGTGGACATGAGTGCATTCATGTTGGATGGGACGATGGTTATTTGGATGGGATCATCGTAAATGTGTAAGATACACATAAAATTTATCATGGACTTTATACATCGTACATCCAAACAGTTGCCAATGTTTAGCATATTAAAATGAAAAAAAGAGGGATATAGAAACTTAGTAGTCCTATTTTTCATATAAGAGCCCTGCATTAGGCAATCCAAACGAAGCAATTCAATATTTTTTTCATATAAGATCCCTATGTTGAGGCAATGAAGTGGATGCGTGCTCTAAAGAAAATGTAATGATAAATGGTTTATGCACACATGCGCGCACACATATGTATGTATTTTTGTATGGAAAGAATGTAAATTGCATACAATAATACATATGTATACACACATGGCATGGGCGACCATGTATTAGACTTTAATTGCCATGAGAAAGGTGAGAACACCGATGATGGAGTCTCTTTGCACTAGTTACAGATGAACATAAAGACATACTAGGATGAAGCCCACACAGTACATTTTTGTTGATTGATGATATACACATAGTTAACAACAGAAGAAAATATGAGGATTAGATTACATAATAGTTCTCTGATGAGCAAGAGAATTTGATTATATCAAAAACAAATTTAGTAAAAGTATGAGAAGAAATTACGGTTTGCTTCACATCCATCAAAGAAATAGCTCTGAGTGACCCTTTGTTGTTATCTATGGTCGATTATTCCTTTTTTTGTTATCTAGGATCAATTATCAACCATAATTCTAAAACTGAGGATGTTCCATATAGGAACAATCTAGGATACTAGTAGGTGTATTGTCTGAATGATGAATACCCATGAAATTAGAAGGGAATTTGAACAAGCTGTTTAAATAATCAGCCACAATTTATCAATTTGAACGTCGGGCAATCATGAAACGATCATACCCAAAAAAAAACGAGTGTAGCTGAAACAAAAATGTTGAGATAATTACAATTTTAATTAAGCGTAAATATAATGCAAGTAGTCATTTAGCACTATTATGACCTATGATTCAGATAAAAACGCAACAAAAAATCCTGATGGTAACAAGATTCATAAAATTTAGGCAAACTAAGCATATAAAATTAATAGCACACAAACATCTAAATAAAACACCTGTAGCTTTATTCTTTTGTGTCCGTGCCATTTCAGCTTCGATTTCCTTGATCTTCTCGATGATACCCATTTTTGCTTCCTCTCAAACTTCACCTACCTAAAATTAACAAAAAAAATCATATAAATTTGAAAAAAAAACCAACAAAGACAGTACCCTTGGTGTCAAATTTGTAGGAGAACAAGAAACTAATCGATTCACTAAACCCTAGGAGTAGGGAAGCGCTTACTTATATGAAATCGAAGAGCAGTTCGATGGAGTTGGGTCTGTTGGGTCTTCAAATTGAGGCTTTCGAATCGAAGCGAAATTAATTTGGACGAGAACTCGGAACGAAGCGTGTGTGTGAGTTCCGATTGGATTCCAGACTCATCGATCGCTATTTCAGCGAAAGTGCAAACTGAGAGGGAGCATACGGAAGAGAGAAAGCACGCAAGAGCTGATTACGGCCGTCCATCTGTGTCATGGGCTTGATTTTACTGGCCTGGGCCCAATGTTTAGAAGAAAATGCCCAGCCCAATTCATACTCTGTGTGGAAACTTGACAGCAGCTTCAATATTTATGCATAATGTTATAAGATAAATTTGGATCAGAACTTCTTAGGCCTTGAAAAGGATATGAATGTGTATGTGATGATAATTAGGTGTTTCCTTTAGTTTCAGCTAACGTGTCGGTTTTTTTTTTGTTGGTGGATATGTACGTGCGACCCATACAAACAATATACATGTACTAGTCATAATACGTGACCATAAGTAACAGAGCATTTAAAATATTCCCCCGAAAAATTTCACCCCATTCAAAATCTCTTTCCCGCGCTCAAAAAATCCGTAGCCTAAATGAAGGCCATATCATTCCCGGTGGGTCTTGGTCTTCATTAAGTGTTTGGCAAAAGCTAACTTTTGCACTTGCTTATGTTATTGTGTATTTATGTATTGATGTGCATACATATTGTATGACAAATTATATATAACTTTGATTTATGAGCAAGCTCTTGAGTTCGATTAGAATCCATAACTAATACACCTCAAAAATATTGGTAGTGATTCTTGTGAACATAGGTTGTGAACAGCCCAATATCTCAACCCAAGAAACAACTAGTGAAAGGCTCGAGCATTAAGCCCATATAATGGCATGTGAGTTCGATGTCATAATCGAGCATACGAATTGCCAAAGCAAACTTCTAGAATGCATATAATAATATTCTGCAAAATAGAATGCTACATGTATATGAATTCTACATGTGATAGTCACTGCCCTACTTATTCATCAAGTTAATGTTGCGTCAAAGCAATGGCAGACCTACCCGCCGGCCCACGAAGAGCGGAAAGAACATTTCATCCGAATGAAGGAGCCTATAAGGAGCATAAGGCATTGTTGATGAGGCCCAAGAAGTCCTCATTGAAAGTGAACCGCTTACTCTATCAAAATCAGGTCATATTTTGCTCGTTGAGCTTTCGAGCCTCAATGGATAAGTTAGTTGTGGGCTTGATATTAATGGCGAAGTAAGTGAACAGTGGTTAAGCCCATCTTTCAGGGACAAACATGCCACCATTAAAGCAAAACTGCTATTTACTAACAACACTGAGGGGAACCCCTCACCTATAAATAGTTTTAGTGATAATGGGACTGGGGAGAAGCTCCAGAGATATTACACTATAAGGTACTCTAACAACTTACTCTTCTACGTCCACTTTACATTTCTTCATCCATATCTCGGCATGACAGTAATTAGACGATCTCCCAATAAGTTGGCCCTGGCTGTCCTGAGCTTCCTCTAAGTCACTCACTAACTTAAGCATCGGATGAGATTTGGGTCGGAACCCAGATCCGACCCCCCTGACGATTTGTCTGAGCTGCAGATAAGCCAATGATAGTTCGGAGTTAGGTCGAGCTTCACCCAACAGCTCGGCCTTAGCTATCCCTAACACGGTTTCAGCCTTCCTCGGGTCCCACTCCTCTGCCGACAACGCGCCACATCATCACACGTCAGCACCAATCTAATGTGTGACGAATTTACGCTTCAACAGTTGGCGCTGTCTATAGGAAACAAGAGTCAACATCCATGTCATCAAAAATGTCGGCTTATCCCACCAACCAGGGGTCCACATGACCATTCATTAGCGAGGACGCAGATGCCCTGATTATCCACGAAGGTTCTGGCTCCTCTTCCCAAGGGAGCCCAGCGCCACATCTGGTCACACTGGAGCAATTCCAAGCATTCTCTGATGCAGTCAATGCCAACATTCAGGTGTTGCCTACTGTAATAGAACGGCCGGTAAACCAACCGCCATAAGTGGCTACGGGGCGACAACCCCCCAACACGGGATTAGGCCCCAAGGGGCAGCAATCCATTCCCAAGATCCAAAGGAATGACGAACCAAACTTGGAGCGACAAGTCATCGATTTGACTACTGTTACACATACACCTCGGTAAAGACCCGAGGTCGACAACCTCAACGGAGGTCATGGTGGTGAAAGGGACGGCAACAACCACTCTGACAGACATAAGGGCCTGGGACACTCTATCAATGGAAAAGCTTCATGTCGTCCTACTCAAACGAAGTGGAACAAACAAAGGCCCGTTGCATGCATGATCACTGACGTAGTCCTCCCTAGCAGCCCAAGTCTGGGCACAAGCGGTAGAATCGAGGGGACAAGCCTCCCGCCTCGAACTCTCCCAACGGTTCGGACGGGGATACATCTGATTCTTCCAGCGCCTCCACCTGTTGACAGACTGTTGACAGGCTAGATGTCACGACCATGTGTAGATCCCTAATTCTACACCCTCCGGTTCGAAGAATGAGCGCAACCCAATGAAGAGGAACATCACCTCGGCTCCGCAGTTGCCAAACTTCAAGATGCCCATAGGACAAGTATGATGGCATTGGTGATCCTCGCGAGCTCATCCATGATTACAAGAGTGTGATGGAGATACACGGGGCGGATGAAGCATTCCCGTGTCGGGCCTTCCATACGCCGTTGCACAAGGCGGCGAAAGAATGGTACAATGGGCTACCAAATCACAACATTTGGTCTTGTAAGAGCTTATCCCAAGCTTTCTGCCAACAATTCATGGCAGGACGAATGCGGAAACAAAGCTTAGATAACGTGTTCACTCTAGAGCAGAGAGAAGGGGAAATGATGTGAAGCTTTCTCACGTGTTTCAATAATGAGAAGTTGAACGTCGAAGGCTGCAACAATGATATCATCACTGCAGCTCTCAAGAAAGGAATACGCTGCGAGGATCTGATAAAATCACTGCACAGTCAGTTATAGAGGATGTGATGAATGATCCACAGTCAGTTATTCTAGTGTTTTGTTGGATGTTATGCAATCGTTTGATTTCATATTCACCTTGCATGTCATGGTAAACATCCTTGGAGTTGCATATGAATTATCATGGTTACTGCGAAGATAATGTCAGGATATTGAGAATGCGATGAGATTAGTACAAGTATGTAATTTGAGCCTACAGATGATGAGAGTCGATGGATTGGATTCTTTGTTAACTGGGATCTCTTCTTTTTACAATAATCTTTAAATGGTTATTCATGGTATAGATGACAAGTTTAAGGCGTGTGGACTTCTAAAACTGAAAATTGTAGAAATGACAAACTTGCATCACTTCAGGTTGAACTATTTTATAGCATAAAAGACATGCAACTTCAGGAGATTAACAACCATTTTTCTGAGATTAATGCGGAGTTGCTTCTCTGTGTAAAATATCTTAGTCCCATTAACTCATTCTCTGCTTTTAGGAAAGAAAAATTGATACGCCTTGCTCAAATACATGCAAATGATTTCTCTATCATAGAAATGGCAGCACTCGGGAATCAGCTTGACTATTATATTCCTTGACTATTATATTCCTGATATGCGCTCTAGTCATTTGTTCTCAGACGTCAAAGAAATTACAAGGCTTGCTGAAAAAATGGTTGCAAAAGATGTCCATTTGGTGTATCCACCGGTTATTAGGCTTATTACATTAGCCCTAACTTTGCTAATTTTAACTGCAACAGTAAAAAGTGCATTTTTAGCTACGAAGATTGTGAAGACCAGACTATGTAATCGAGTGACAGACGAGCGGCGTAATGATTGTTTGATAACATACATCGAGTAAGAAGTTTTTGATCAAATTTCGAATGAAGACATTATGCAATACTATCAATACTATCAGAATATGCAACCACGGAGAAGATAGCAATAATGTATTGATTGTTTTTTAAATTTGGGTTCGAGAGCATTTCGACAGGTTTATTAATTTAATATTATTATTTTCTTAATCAATATTAAATTGTGACCCCATAATTCTAAAGGCATGGTTCCGCCACTGGGTAGGAGGAAGCAAATCAAACATTCAGGCAAGCTCAAGCATTCATCAAACTTCTAAAAACAATTCAACATTCCAAAAACAATGCAAAACCAGGCAATGCAAAAGCCAAAACAACAAATAATAAGAAGCAAAGAAAATTAACTTAGCCAGATGACTCCTTATTAGGCAAATAGAGTTCTCAAAGTCATCTCTGCCAAAGGACTGCTCAATCACCATATGCCCACTCCTGAATCAACACTGCACATTGATCAATTTGTCCAAATCACAATTTGCTACGTGGGTTTTCATAATATAACTCCATAACAAAGCACCACATTGACAATACAGTGATTTTTAATCACTACAGTGATTGTTTACAAAGCATGCCACCATTGGGTATTCATATATATATAGAACGCTAAAAATCACTACATATGACAAGCGAAACTCACATTAGATCCCTCCTATTTTTTTTCCAACTTCTACCTATAATCATTCAGACTGAAATAGCAACAAAAATACAGCACAACATCCCTAGTTCCTTAAATCTCACATGACACAAACGAACTAAACAAGCAATCCTGCAAGCAACACACCCCCACTAAACCCCTGAGGCTTTTCCGAGCCTTCCCCTCAGCATCTTCACGGCCATGTATCTGCCCAACATCAGGACTGTCGCCTGAGGATTCGTTCCCGGAGAGTTCACAAACGTCGAACTGTCTATCACTCGCAGCGAGCCGACCCCGATCACCCGGTAGTCTTCATCGACCACCTTCCCGACGTGGCAGCCCCCGTGATAATGCCATATCGTAATCACGGTATCCTTGCAGAACTGCTCGAGGGATGTCGTATCGTTGGTGTGCTTGGGTATCAGGTTCACATTGGCCCTCACACTCATGTTAAGCAGCATGTTGGTCGGGTACTTGTAGTCGTCGGTCAGGTCCGCAATGTGCTTGGTTCTCGCCACCCGTTCGATGGTGCGGATGCCATAGACGCAGCGTTGGAGGTCGTAAGGATGCTTGAAGTAGTTAAACGTGACGTTGGGGGTGGTCTCAACGTCGGCGTTAACGAGCGTGAGGTGGCCTTTGGAGAGGGGGCCGTCGATCTTCTCCAAAATGAATCCACCCTGAAATGCTTCGCGGGGGAGGTCGCCCTTTGTCCGTGCATACTCCTTGGCCGCCGCAAGTGTCCTCTCCTTCGGCGGGAGCGTCGAGAGCTGCCCAATCTGATGATAGCAAACACACAACAACATTCTGATCAAATACCGGTTTCAGGAATACTATGGCATAACTGAGACATGGATACTGAACCTCAGCAGACATGATTCCGTGGTGACACTGGATGCTGTCCGAGGACTGGCTGAACCCGCTGCTGGCCTCGATGAAGGTGCCTATCTTGGTGATCCCAACGGTCTGAATCAGCGACTGCTCGACCGGCTTCTTGGTCGGGATGAAGACGGCGTTCATGGGGTTGTCGGATAGCCCCTTTCCGACATGCTTGTTGTGTAGAACCAGGGGGATGTTCAGTCTCTTGAGGTCATTCTTCGGCCCAATTCCGCTCAACATCAGCATCTGGGGGCTGCCGAGGGTGCCCGACGACATGATGATCTCGCTCTGCCTCCCGGCCTTGAGATACGCCTCGTGCTTACCGCCCTTCTCGTCCTTGAACAGCACCCCGACCGCTCTGGGTCTCCTCCCTGCTCAGTGATCAGCTCCATGAGTCATTTTTGCTCACTCTTATAAAAGGTCTGTTATTTGCCATTTACCTTTTGCTTGGTTAAATATGATCTTTAGGACAGTGGCATGAAGGAGGACGTTGAGGTTCTCGGTATTGCCGGAGGGGAGGAGATTGGCGGCGGTGCTTCGAAACCCACGCTCGTCGAAGATCGTGCCGCCGACCTTTGTGCCGTAGATGTGGTCATAAGTGTACCCATTGAACGGAGAAATTCCGGCTTGCAGCAGCCCATCCTTCAACGCCACCTGCCACTCGGCGAGCTTGGGCTTGTGGACGATCCGTTCCTCGATCCACGGGTACGACTCGTTCACCAGTTGCTCGTTCCAGCCGGCGCTCTTCACATAGCTGTGGAATCACCATATCCATCATCAGCTTCAATGTGTCAATGTGATTATGATGCGTAAATGAGTGGAAACCAAGAAAGCAGTATATTTATGTGGCCAGCTCAAGCTGCAGGCACATGATATTGCAGTTGGCAGTACAAGCTGATGTATCAAGAACAAATAATAATCTAACCACACACAGAGGGGGAAAAAAAAGAAATCTTCATGCATGCATATATGAAGCTAGCTGGCAAAAAGACCAGATACACTGTAAGTCTGTAAAGAGGTCACAAGTTTTGGTTTCATCCATTTTCTGAGTCAAGATGGCAAACATGCCCATTGCTGGAAACTTCATGGGCTCATGATATAAAGCTACATTCATCATGTGTATGGCAACATTTAATGCAACTGCAATCCGGTGGTCTAAAGCGATGGTTATCTAAGCCCATGCTGCATATAAATACGCACCTTGAGCTGGCTCTAGTGTAGAAGCCGGCATTGATGCAGGTGCCCCCACCGAGGACGCGGGCGCGGGCATTGATGACGCCGTCGGTGGAAATGAATGGCTGGGAGGCGGAGGTCGGCGAGGTGTCGGCGAGGTTGATGTGGAAGTTCTGCATGTAGGAGACGTTGAGGTTGCCGTAAGGGGAGCCGCCCCTCTCTAGGAGGAGGACACTGTAATTGCGTGACAGCGTGGCGGCCAGCGGGCACCCAGCCGTGCCCCCTCCCACTATGATGTAGTCATACTGCTCCTGTGACTCCTCTGCTGACAAGCTGCTTGCCTTCCTTAAATGTGGCCCCATCATCTTCCCAAAGTCCTCTCCTGTAACATTAAAGATAAAAATTTACAGGAAAAATACACAGGTTTTGCAGAATGAACAAGCTTTGGAATATTGATAATTGCAGGATGGGTCAGAATTGAATTGGAGTACTAGAATCTCAAGAAGCCCCCCCATGTGGTTTACTTCTGAAGTGTTCAAATTTTACTTGACATAGTTTGGATTTGGCCAACATTAGAACACATGTCACAGTTTCATATGGCAGAAAAGGAACCCACAAGATTTTAGTGAGCAAAATCTAGAGTGGAGACTGAAAAGTGAAAAAAAAAAAAAACATCAATTGTAACAAAAAAGCAGAAAGTTGGGCTTATCTTTACAGAGGAATGGAAGGAGAAGAGCATGTGCCCATATCTTTACAGGTTGAGGCCATACGCAAAATCACTCACAAGACCCCCAAAACTCTTGGCAAAACGGCAAAAAGCTAGTCAATAGAAGAAGAAGAAGAAGAAGAGTACCTTGAGATGCTCCAAGTATCATGAGCAAAAGCACAAGTTTGAAGAACAGCTTTGCCATGGCTCAGGACTGCCTTTTTTTAGCTCAACCTCTCTCTCAAATGCCAGTGTGCTCTTCTCATACCCCAACCAAAGGATATATATAGGAGGGAGATCAGAATTAAGGACTAATGAAGCTTTTGGGGTGTGTGTTTTTTTTAAGAAAAGCAACCCTTCAACTGGCTTTGTATTTAATGAGGACATGAATGCAGTGGTGTTGTAGCAATAGGAGGACCAAAATACTACTTCTCACCGCTCGCTTTCTCTATTTCCAAAAGTCCTTAGCAACCAACCAAATGCATCTCTCTCAAAAAAAAAATAAGACATATGACTATGAGAATGACAATGACCCTCTGGGATTTGGCTTCATCATTTGCTCAACATGATATTTTTCTCAAAAGAAGAGTAACAGACTTTGATATTAGATAGAGCATCAATTAGATCATTGTAATCAGTGCTTTGTCAATGTTTAGTATTTACCCTGATACTTCTAACTATTTCAGCTAACATTCAATTCTGAGGAATGATCCTGTCAGGTTGTAGATGAGTGGTGAGCCCTTAGATTGCTCTTCCATTGGTTGAGTGGATTAAAATAGATGAAAATTTGTCAAAAATTATTGGGGCTGCCTCAAGGACTCGTTTCACTGCTCACGGCTGCTTATTCACACTTTTCTCAGAGAACTCAGCAGCAATCTCTGGATTCTTCAGAAAGAATTCTACATGCAATCTCTCTGAGCTCTTGCCCATGATGCCTCGTGTTTAAGATGTTGATGCTGATTGGTTCAAATTTCACAAGGCATGTGATGATGACAGTTTCATCTGCTTCAATCATTCTTCACATTGGACAAAAAAATTTATAAGGTAAAGATTGCAAACCAGGCATGGGGAATAAATAGAAACCTACCCACATTCAAAGCAACTGTAAATTTCCACCCACTGTAATTGTTTGAGTTAATATATCCGGGTACTAGTGAATAAAATCGTCTTATTTTTTATCTGACATAACTTTAGGAGTGCATCAGTGGCTTCTGCCCCAATGAAGAGCCAAAGTCTAGAAACCTCAATGTATGCAAATAAACTAACCAGCAACTTACTTTCAAATTGTTTTATATGAACTTTCTCAGCTCTAAAGAATCATGAGTTAGAAGGAAAGTATTAGCGGACGTAGTTGAGTGACAATTCCTGTTAGCTAGAACTAATTAAAGATATAAAATAGAGAACTCTATGTATCATTAAAGTCTTGTTAATGAAACCCTAATCTTTTTTCAAAAATACTAAAACAAAATGGTTAAAATAGACAAGTGCTTCTTGGTTATTGACATATTGTGTCTCCATAAAATCACCATAATACTGAAAGGAAAACTTCCAAGATGGTTGGAAGACAAAAAAACACAGCAGTGATTAAATCTGTTGTCCACCAAGAAACATGTTTTAAAAAATGAGTAATAAATGTCAGTGTATTGATGAAGATGGTTCTTATCATGCAAACATCTTGCCATGATAATTCTGCATCAAAAGTCTCAACTGTTTACTTTGACAAGGTTCAAGAGATTTATATTAATTTCTGCTCTAATAACACATCATCCTACAAATAGTATGACTGCTTTAATGAAAACCCAATGAAGAGGTAGGTATTATGTATGAGATTTTCTTACTTAACTTGAACCTAACATTTCCTATATATGAAGTGACATGACTCCTAGGTAAAGCCAACACCTCAGTGCCATATGGGGTGTGCTGGGCTCAGTTATTTCATAGTGTACAACACATTGAAGAGTGAAGGAGTAGATCACCATCCCTCCCATCGAAGAGTTATTTCCTATTATTTATTTATTTATAACTAATAGGAGGTAGCTGGAGATTCTATCACACTTCATCTGCCATCTGTTTTGTTAGTTACTTCATATGGCCTGAGGGGGAGGTGGCATCTTAAAGGAGATCACATGGCAGTATATTAAAATCACACACTGTTCAAGTGGGCTGGGATTGCATGAGTGGAAAATGGGGAGTCCACAAGTATTTTACCTCTATTGGGATTTGAGCATCTTTGTGGGTGAGAAGAATCAAAGGAGGCTATTGGATGGAGTTGATCCAGTAGAATGCTTGGATACATAGATGTGTTGGGTATAAACTAAAATTGAGATCATTAACACAAACACAAAATTTTAAGAGTTCAGAGCAAAGTCATATGTCCTCAGACAACAACATAGGAGTTTTATTATTTCAGAAGACAAATGGTAAAAGATACGGAGATCTCACTTCTCTCTCACCGAGGAAATAATTTTCTAGCAAAACAAAAGACCGTATGTGATGGACTCGGGGTGCAGCGGCAAAAGGCTAGGGCAAATCAGCGGCGAAAGCGGGGTGAGGCTTGTAATTCTGGGCACCAGGGCCAAAACTGTAATTGTGGTGGTCCAGTGGACAGATATGTAATTATAAGGAAATCAGTGTTATATGTATGGAGGCTGGGTTAATTATGGTTTATACTGAAATTGAGAGAAGAATTAAGCAGAAATTAGGAGTAAACATCCTAGATTAGTGGGAGAGTTAAGTCTTTCCCCCGAATTATAGTCTAGTAGAGCGGTTCTCCTCTTGAAAGAGGCCAACTATCTAGTATTTTCTTTCAATATCAATAAAAACACTAGATTTCTTTCCCAAAATCTCATCTTTAGACATAAAAATCCCACTTTAACCCAAAAAATACTATCTTTTCCTATTTTATACCCAAATTCCATCCATTTTTTCGGTGACCCGGACTCCTGCACCGCTTCATTAGTGTGGCGGCTACGCACCAACCCAGTGGTATACAAGGCTGACCCACACCCGCATACCAAGTTAGTCGAGAGAATTAAGCGAGGTAGCCATTATTCCTCGATCACTCGCCTCTCCGGGGAGAGAGTAACGCACTTCCCCCTTAGCCAACCCCCTCGGGGTCACCAAATTCCATTCCAATCCTAACTATAAGACGACTAACCTTTATAACATTGTGTTATTTTCAATTGCGCAATTCTCGGAATACCACCACAATAAGTATGTGTATAAATATAACATCAAATCAACACACATAAATTTGTCTTTTTAATGATTTTTTAAAAAAACTCCTTCGCCAATTTCACTTCTAAGCCGACCTTTTAATTTCAGAATGGGCCATTGCATCCATAAATTTGTTTTTATGTTCCTTCTCATTCTGAGTTGAAGCAATTCCTTAGAGACAAACTTAGTTTGAAAACTAATCAGTGTTTTTCTTTAAAATGTTACTTTTTTATATGTTGATTTTTCTTCCCCCATCAAGCAGTAATATTTGTTTGTTTGCATATTTATCTATTTTTAAATGAATGTAGCTATTAATAACAAATATGGGTGGACAGAATTTTCCAAAAATCACTAACTACATGAGAATTTTAAAATTTTCTTTAAAATTTCTGATGGGCCTCTGGCGGCCCATAGGCCCCTGCGGGTTTACACCCGCAGGCAGCCCAAGCAACGCGCGCAAGGAGCAGAGCCGGCCCCCCTCTTGGCCAACCAAACCTAGCCGCATAACCCCCTTATTTGCCCTAGTTTTTATTATACATAGGGGTAGCCGTCTACTATTTCCTATGCTATTTTGATGATTGTTATTGTGTGATTCCATATGTAGACGAGTGTGGACGACCTCTTCGGCGTCTTGGGAGGAGAGCACACCTCTTTTGTGCTCAATTATCTAGTTATTTGCTATTTGTTTTCTAATAAAAATCTCATCTTTGTTAGTTCCTAACAATTTGTTAACAGAGCACGTGACGATCCATGGTGGCTTCGACAAGATCCCACGACAAAGTTGACGCTTTGGAGGTCAAGTTCACGAGCGAGATCGAGGCAATCAAAAAGTCGTTGGCGGAAAACGATGAATCTATGGCGAAATTAACTACTTCCATCTCCCAATTGGCGTCAAATCAACCAAAGCACGACGATCAATTCGCGCAATTGATGGGAGCCCTAAATCAATTGGCGACAAACAACAAAGTGGACGGCAACCCTAATCCGACACCAAAGGCGGCACATTTAAAGAAGGAGAAGGAAAAAGAGGAGACTTATGCCCAAAACCAACCCTATTACGTGGAGGAATTGGACGAGAAAGATGACGAGGAGCCATGGAGGGAGGACTACCGCGAGGAGGTACGGCGGAAGGCGATGGAGAGCCAGGGGGGCGGCGGCCCTAGCCGTCCCAATTGGGAGCGTCGCGCCAATGAGGGGTATCGGCCGAACCCCCACAACCACCAGGGGGCTCGGCCGATGCGGGAGAAAGGCGGGGGACATTCCCTTGCCTACACCGGACCCCGGCAGGGGGGGCCAGGCCCTGCCAGGGCTCGACAGGGTCTGGCGACCCCACCGGACCCCGCCGGCCTTGCCGGAGGCCCTGCAGGGCCTGTCGCCCCTCCAGTAAGCCCGGAGGGGCCCGACAGAGGGTCGCAAGGGGCTGGAGCCCCCTAGCAGCCGTCGGGGGATTCTCTCGGCAGAGCCCGCCAGGGGCGGGAACACCTCAGCTACAGCCAGAGGGGGAGGGGACGTGCGGACAGCCACCAGCTGAGTTTTTTGAGCCCCGGGCGGCGGACAACGAACGAGGAGGGCCACGGGCAGTTTTCAGGTGGATTTTTGACCCTCCGGAGCGTCGACCAGCAGCTGAGGATCCTTTCTACGGCGACGGACGCGGGAGAGATTATTATTCTGACGGTAGGGGTGGCTACGAGGCGGAGTTTGGCGATGATGCAGGTTGGAACGATTTTGAGGGTCGGCGGGGAGATTACCGTGGAGACTATGGGGGTCATGGAGGAGGGCCACCTAGGCATTACGAGACCCTATACGAGAGGAGACAACACTACCACCCGCATCACAGAGAGGATGAGAGGCCCGAGCAGGGGCACTTTGAGGGAGAATGCAGAGTTCGAAAGCTGACGATGCCACTATTTTTTGGTGAGGATCCGCATGCCTAGCTGTTCACCGCAGAGAGATACTTCGCAACACACCACATGTCCGAGGCACAGAAGCTGGAGACGGCGGCCATCTGCATGGAGGGGAGAGCCTTGGGGTGGTTCCAGTGGAAGGAGAGGCGGCATCAGATCAGGAGCTGGGAGGAGCTAAAGGACCTGGTACTGGAGAAGTTTAGAGACCCCCGTCTGGGGAACTTACACGAGCAGATGTACGTCCTCAGGCAGGAGGGGCCGGTGCGGAATTACATCGAGAGATTTGAGACGCTGGTAGGACGAGTACATGGCGTGTCTGACGAGTCACTGGAGGGCACCTTTCTGAAGGGGTTGCGCCCCAGCCTGCGAGCAGCAGTGAGACCTTACAAGCACAGGGGGCTTTCGGAGGTCATAGAGATGGCTCAGATGGTGGAGGATGCGCAGACCGAGGATAGGCGGGTCAGGAGCAGCTACAGTGGTCAGCCATCGAGAGGCGCCCCGTCTGGGGTTGGAGGAGCAGGTACCCCCACGGTAGCGGCCCAGACGAGCCGGGAGAAGACTGGGGAGAAGAGTAGTGCACCAGTGGCTGGGGGACAGTTCAGGCGCATGACGGACGCAGAGATGCAGGAAAAGAGGCAGAAGGGTTTATGTTTCAGGTGCGATGAGCGATTCTCACCAGGCCATCGGTGCGCGGGGCACAAGCTCCAGGTGATTCTGCTGGAGGATGACGACGATGGGGCTGATGTCGAGGAGGAGGCCGCTGAGACTGAGGAGGAGTTGGAGGGCCAGCAGTTGGACGTGGTGAAGGTGTCCCTCAACTCCGTGGTAGGGTTCACACCGAATCATACCATGAAGCTGAGGGGGGAGATCGGTGACCAGGAGGTGACTGTGCTTATTGACAGTGGGGCTACCCACAATTTCATTTCCAGGAGGGTGGTGGCACAACAGTGGCTTCAGCTGACAGATAGCGACAGCTTCAGTGTGATGATGGGGAAGGGGAAGAAGGAGAGCAGCCGGGGAGTTTGCAGGGGACTGGTGCTGGCCATGCAGTGGATACAGATTATTGCAGATTTTTTACCTCTGGACCTGTGGAGCACCGATGTCATTTTAGGCATGACCTGGCTACAGACGTTAGGAGAGATGAAAATAAATTGGAAGCTGCTACAGATGGAGTTTCAGGAGGAGGGGAGAGCAGTGATTCTCCAGGGGGACCCCAGCTGCTGCAGGGTTTTGGTCTCTCTGAAGACCATGGTTAGGACCATCCAGACGGAGGGAGGAGAATATTTAGTGGAGCTATACTCTTTGACATGTGAGGGAGGCACAGAGACCAGTACAGAGCATCCCATTCCAGGAGAGGTACAACAGCTGATGGAGCAGTTTGAGGAGATCTTCCAGGAGCCGCGGGGCCTTCCACCACGGGACCACGAGCACGCCATTGTTCTACGAGAGGGTGTTTCCCCCATTACCGTGCGGCCCTATCGATACCCCAAGCATCAGAAGGAAGAGATAGAGAGGATGGTGTCGGAGATGGTGCAGGCAGGGGTGATCCAGCCGAGTGTGAGCCCGTTCTCCAGCCCAATATTGTTAGTGAAGAAGAAGGATGGTAGTTGGCGGTTTTGTGTGGAGTACAGGGAGCTGAACAAGGAGACGGTCCTAGATAAATTCCCTATACCGATGCTTGATGAGCTCCTGGACGAGCTACACGTGACAGCCTGGTTCAGCAAGCTAGATCTCAAGTCCGGCTACCACCAGATATGGATGCGACGGGAGGATGTGCCCAAGACAACGTTCAGGACGCATAAGGGTCACTACGAGTTTCTGGTCATGCCCTTTGGGTTGACCAACGCCCCTGCCACCTTTCAGGCTCTTATGAATAAGGTATTCCGTCCATATCTCAGGCGATTTGTACTAGTTTTCTTCGACGATATTTTGGTGTACAGTCGTACTCTGGATGAGCATTTGGACCACCTGCAGGTGGTATTTCAGGAGCTGCAGTACCACCAGCTATATGTGAACAGAAAGAAGTGTCTATTCGGACAGCCGCATGTGGAGTATTTGGGGCACGTGGTATCAGCAGGAGGGGTGGCCGCAGATAGAGCTAAAATAGCGGCCATGTTGGACTGGCCGCGCCCCACTACCATCAGAGGGCTACGGGGTTTTCTGGGGCTTACAGGTTACTATCGCAGATTCGTGGAGGGTTATGGGACGATTGCCTGGCCATTGACGAAGTTATTGAAGAAGAATCAGTTCCATTGGGGGGATGAGGCGACGATAGCATTTGAGGCCCTGAAAAAGGCGATGACCACTGTGCCAGTATTGGCGTTGCCCGACTTCTCCAGACCCTTCGTGGTAGAGGCAGACGCATCAGGATATAGGCTGGGAGCAGCACTGATGCAGGAGCAGTGGCCCGTAGCTTACTACAGCCAGGTGTTGACCGCGAGGGCCCGATTGCAATCAGTCTATGAGAGGGAGCTGATGGCGATAGTATTGTCTATACAGAAGTGGAGACCATATTTGTTGGGACGGGGCTTCATAGTTCGCACGGATCAACGGAGCCTGAAGTACCTGTTAGAGTAGCAGATGGTAGCGGAGGAACATCAGAAGTGGCTGCGAAAGTTGATGGGGTATAGGTTCGAGATTGAGTACCGCCTGGGATTGGAGAACAAGACAGCTGATGCGTTATCCCGACGGGAGGAGGAGGCAGAGTTAGCGACACTTACAGTGTCTATCCTCGAGGATTGGGGCCCACAATAGCAGGAGGTGGAGCAGGACCCGGAGTTGACGGCTATACGAGAGGCCCTTCTACATGGGTCGACTGAGTACCCGGGGTATTCTCTTCAGGGTGGACGGCTACTTTACTAGGGGAGGCTTGTGATACCGAGGACTTCTACATTTATACCGGCCATTTTCAGGGAGTTCCACGGTAGTGCTATTGGAGGACATTCTGGGGTCCTCAAGACCTATCAGCGGCTATCAAGGGAGGTCTACTGGAAGGGGCTGAAGAAGATGGTGGCCAGGATGGTGGCGGAGTGTGACGTGTGCCAGCGTCACAAGTATCAGGATATGTCTCCAGGGGGACTACTACAGCCGTTGTCCTTACCAGACTGAGTTTGGGAGGACCTCTCTATGGACTTCATCGATGGCTTGCCAAAGTCGGGTGAATACAGCGTCATTTTTGTTCTGGTAGACCGCCTCAGCAAATATGCACATTTTATCCCGCTTAGGCATCCTTACAGCGCAGTTTCTGTGGCGGAGGTTTTTGTGAGAGATGTCATTCGTTTACACGGTCCGCCGAAGTCCATAGTCTCGGATCGAGACAATGTATTCCAAAGCAAATTTTGGCAGGAGCTTTTCAGACTACAGGGGACGGCCTTGAAGAGGAGCACAGCTTACCATCCACAGACTGACGGTCAGACGGAGGTGGTTAATAGGAGTGTGGAGACTTACCTGCGATGTTTCATTTCAGAGAATCCTAAGGAGTGGGCACGTTGGCTACCGTGGGCGGAATATTGGTACAATACTTCATATCACACGGCGGCGCAGACTACACCATTCAGGATTTTGTACAGCAGAGATCCTCCGCATTTACTTCATTATGGTCATGAGGCGACTCCGGTGTCTGATGTGGAGCCGTACCTGGCAGAGAGGGATCGGATTCTGGAGTAGCTGAAGCTCCACCTGGCGAGGACTCAGCAGGTGATGAAGGCACGGGCAGACCTACACCATCGGGACGTACACTTTGAGGTTGGAGACATGGTGTATCTGAAGCTGAGCCTACAGGCAGCGGTCGGTGGCTCATAGGAGAAATGAAAAGCTGGCACCATGTTATTTTGGGCCTTTCGAGGTCGAGGCAAAGGTGGGACCGGTGGCCTACAGATTACGCTTATCCCCAGGATATACCATTCACCCAGCCTTCCATGTCTCACAGTTGCGTCAGGCCATTGGCGACCACACCTCTTCCCCTACATTACCAGAAACCCTAACTGCTGATATGGAGGTGGGGATGGAGCCCGAGGTGCTGAAAGGGGTTCGGCAGAGCGACACAGGTGGGAGAGAGGTGCTGTAGTGGAAGGGCTTACCGGAGCACGAGAGCCCGTGGGAGGATATGGATGATATGGTGGCGCGCTTTCCAGACTTCCACCTTGAGGACAAGGTGGCTCTTTGGGGGAGTATTGATGGGCCTCCTGGCCCATAGGCCCCTGCGGGTTTACACCTGCAGGCAGCCCAAGCAGCGCGCGCAAGGAGCAGAGCCGACCCCCTCTTGGCCAACCAAACCTAGCCGCATGCCCCCTTATTTGCACTAGTTTTTATTATATGTAGGGGGTAGCCGTCTACTATTTCCTATGCTATTTTGATGATTGTTATTGTGTGATTCCATAGGTAGACGAGTGCGGACGCCCTCTTCGACGTCTTGGGAGGAGAGTACACCTCTTTTGTGCTCAATTATCTAGTTATTTGCTATTTGTTTTCTAATAAAAATCTCATCTTTGATAGTTCCTAACAATTTCCAACATGAATACATTATCTAGTAGGATTAAGAGTTTGTATTCTGCTCAAAAATGGTATGAACTCATTCTATTCCTCTATAAATAAAGGCATGTGGGTCTCCCATCAGATGGTACTTCACAACACGTTAGCAGCACGCTCTTCCCTGAGATAAAGAGACTAGACGTGTAAGTTTTGGTGGACGACGAAGGCGATGCGAAAGCTTTTGGCGGACGACAAAGGCGACACGGTACACAGCTTTGGCAGACGTCGGATCAAAGACGTTTTCGCACAGGCGTACGACGAAATCGAAATTTTTCCTTTCGATTTTAAGGTACCCCCACAAATCGAATCTCTAATTCGTATCATGATCATGATATTGTGCGCCTTAGATCTACAAGATCGAATCATAAAAATCTAGGGAAAAAACAAAATAAACGGGGTTGAGACGAAATCCTTAAATAAAAAATCCAAAATTTTGAATTCCGCCCTCCCTTAATGGAGGGGCCGGCAGCCTCAGGCAGCCGGCTACTAGATAATATACTCATAACACCTCATTGTTTATTTAAAGAAGATGGTGGTTTCTTTGCATGAAGCAATGAATGCAAGTGCATCTCTATGTACCTACAACAATTTACATGTGGAATGTTCCCATATAAACATTGAATGTATGCATTGTTAAATACAGTTCAAGTTAAATCTAACCATGATAAGGACTTGTCTTCCAGTTATCTGGATTAATGAGGAAGTCTTCCCTCTAATAAATTGATCATATGCTCTTTATTTTCATATAAACTAACTGATAGAGACCTTCTTTTTGGCATCATATAGACGGATGAAAGGCATGTTTATGGGTTATCTTCCTTCTTCAATTATAATAACTTCTAAGAACCATCCAAAATCCATAGGACCACAGTTGACTGCAGTGCCTTGGAAAGAGAAAAAGGCCAGATTCCTATTTAATCTAGTTTTCTGATGTAAAAGCAATTCGTGCCAATTAGTGCAGTGCAGTGAAAATTAGGCATGCTTCTCTTTGTTAGGTTTTCTCTATTTTCAAACCATTTTGTTACTTCACTCGTTTCTATGGTGATTGGCAACCTATATGACAAATAAGCCAGTCCTCCTATTTGCTCTCTTTCTGGCTACTGAGTTTTCAATTTTGTCACCTAGAATTGTATCAAAGTGGCGTAACAAAGAAAATTTCTTATTGACTTTAATGGGATGCACTAATTGGCTGATCACATTAGCCAACTGCATGGGTGGCTCATAGAGTTAAGGAATAATTAAGGCAGGAACAACCACTTGATGCTTTGCCCAAAGTAGACTAACTATGCACCAGCCCAAATCAATCATTATTAGAAGGCAGGAAGACTGACACTCAAAATCTCCATCAAATTTCAGCTGAGACAGGATTATTAAAGCTGATAGCATCACCTGAAGCTCCAAACTACTCTCTAACCAACTTGCCACCGACTGAATAAGCTTTAATCTGATGCCGTATCAAGTCAAACAGGCGTATCTATTGAGTGTTATTTGTAGAAGGGTGTGTGTGTAAAGCAAATCTTGGGATATTATATATATGAGGGGTTAGCTCATTTAGAGACTAATCACCATTTTCCCAAATCTCAACATGGTATCAGAGCCCTAGAAAGAAAAAACCCTAACCCTAACCCTCCCGCCTCCGCCTCCACCAACAGCACCCCACCCGCGATCACCCCCACTCTCGTCTCCACCCCGAAGCTCCAGAAGCCCCCCCGACACCCTCGTCTCCACTAACCGAAGCCCCAGAAGCCCCGACACCCCCGTCTCCACCAACCGGAGCCCCCAGAACCCTCGTCTCCACCTACCGAAGCCCCCACACCCTCGTCTGCACGGCAGGCCGCCGGCGCCAACCTTGCCTGCGCGCGCCGCTGCTCGCGTAGGCCGCCGCCGCCGCCGTCGCCTGCGGTGCAGGCCGCCGCCGCCGCCGCCGGCGTAGGCCGCCGCAGTCGCTTCCGCCACAGGCTGCCGTCATTGCTGCCCGCTGCCGCTGCTGATTCCCTTTGGCTGCTGATTCTCTACTACTAAGGAGGATCCAAAAAAAAAACCCCCCTAACCCTAGATCTATGGTCGAGCCATGAAGAGGACTCCATAGGTTTACGGTTAGGGTATGACCTAGAAGAAGAAGAAGAGAAGTAGATCTGCGGATCTAAGGAGGAAGAGAGGAGAGATCTGCGGATCTGAGGAGAGATGGGGGACAATCTTACCTCTGCTGACATGAAGGCCTTCATCGGAGAGATAACGAAGCTGCTTGCTTCGAAGGAGTTGGGCTCCTCGAGTGGATCAACGCCTTCACGTCCTGTGCAGAAGCTGGAATTGATGCCCAATGATGTGAAATTGGAGGGGACGAAGAATTACCTCAGTTGGTCCAGGAGGGTGCTTCTCATTCTGAGGTCGAAGGGGTTAGAAGGCGTCGTTCTGGGTTCATGCAAGGAACCGCTGGACAAGGATGAGGATGATTGGAAAGTCTGGAGCACCACCAACTCACTGGTGGCTGCTTGGTTGATGACATCGATGGTTCCACCCATTGCTGGGATGGTGGAGGCCATAGAGAGTGCTGCGGGGATATGGAGTATGGTGGAAAAAATGTATTCTGGAGCAGGGAATGTGATGCTGATGATGGAGGTTCAGGGCAAGGTCGACACCCTGAAGCAGGGGGAGATGTCTATTCTAGCCTACTCTGCGGAGTTGAAAAGGCTATGGTCAGAGTTGGACCACTATGACCCTATTGATCTGCCTGATCCTAGGAGCGCTGCGATACACAGGAAGTGGGTGGAGCGTAGGCGTGTCACACATTTCCTGAGGAACCTGAGTGGAGATTTTGAGGCCAGGAGGGCGAGCATGTGCCACCTGTCCTCCATCCCATCCCTGGAGGAGGCCATAGCTGCAATGGCACAGGAGGAGACCAGACTGAGGGTCATGAAGGATGAGGGTACTCAGGTCACTCGGGCTGCACTGGCTGTACCGGCAGTGGCAGCAGTGAGCGAGGATCGAGAGTGCTACACATGTGGGGTGAAGGGTCACCTGAGCTTTAACTGCCCACAGAAGGGCAGTGGACGAGGACGTGGCACAGGAGGCAGAGGAGGAGGCCGTTGGGGCCGTGGAGGCCGTGGACGAGGTCGTGGTGGCCCACGGGCCAACCTTGCTACCGCTGATGGACGACAGGAGACAGTGATGATCGAGGCCACGCCAGCTGAGGCTTCAGATCTAGAGCAGCGGAGACAGTCCAGGTCTACTACTGAGAGCTCGGAGAGTCATGCAGACCAGACTGGGGATAGTGCCTCGCCATTCGGTAACTTTGCCCACTTCGCTCACACAGGCTCAGGTAACCGATTAGCCCTTTCATGTAGAGATCATATAGAGTGGATCATTGACTCAGGTGCATCTAGTCATGTGTCAGGAGCATATAGACAATTTTCCACATATAAACCACATACCATTCATGAAACCGTTCAGACAGCTGATGGCACATCCCAACCCATTAGAGGGATTGGTACTATTCAGTGCACTCCCTCCATACGCCTCTCTTCTGTCCTTCACGTCCCATCATTTCCAGTCAACCTCTTATCTGTTGGCTCTATTGTTGATGATCTCGATTGTAGCATTACTTTTGACTCTGCTCATTGTGTGTTGCAGGAAAGGAAGACTGGGAGGAGGCTTGGGACTGGCGTCAGGCGTGATGGACTGTGGTATCTTGACAGAGCTAGTGGGGATGCTGCACTGGCTGTCGTTGTTGGAGAGAAGGAAAGTGATGTACTTTTGTTGCATTGTCAGTTGGGACACTTACCGTTTGATATTTTGAAAAAAATGTATCCCGATATTTTGAATAGAGTGAATGAAATGAATTTGAAATGTGATGCATGTGAATTTGGGAAACACACTAGGACGTCATATCCTAGTGTAGGGATGAGGAGTGTAGAGAAATTTCATCTTATTCACTCAGATGTTTGGGGGCCCTGCCCAGTGACTTCAGTGAGTGGGTTCAGGTGGTTTATCACCTTCATAGATTGTCATTCTCGGATGACATGGCTTTATATGATGAAAAACAAAGGTGAGGCGTTGAAGTGTTTTCAGGACTTCCATAGAAATGTCGGGAATATGTATGAGGCCAAGGTCCGTGTCTTGAGAACGGATAATGGGACAGAGTATGTAAACAGGGAGTTTGCATCTTACCTATCTGAGAGTGGGATAACTCATCAAACCACTTGCCCCAACACCCCCCAACAGAATGGAGTTGCTGAAAGGAAAAATAGACACTTGTTGGAGGTAACTAGGTCTCTCATGCTCACCATGAATGTACCTAAGATATTGTGGAGTGAAGCAGTGATGACAGCCACATATCTTATCAACAGGATGCCTTCACGGATCCTTGGTATGAAGTCTCCATGTGAGATTCTTATGGGAAAGAACACTTTTGTAGTTCCACCAAAAGTGTTCGGATGCACATGCTTTGTGAGGGACCATAGACCCTCTGTGGGGAAGCTGGATGCTCAGGCAATTAAATGCATATTTGTTGGGTATCCTTCAAATCAGAAAGGCTACAGGTGTTGGAGTCCCTCAGAAAGGAGGCTGTTTGTGAGCATGGATGTGACATTCAGGGAGACTGAACCGTTTTATGAAGGACTGACAGATTCTACATCAGTATTTGATACTGGGGCCTCTCCAAGCACAGGAGGAGTTGGTCGAGAGGGGGAGACTGATGACAGGAGGGTAGTGGTTGGACTCATACCGTGCCCTGTCAGGCCTACTGGTACCGGTCCTGATAGCAGGGAAGAAGAAAGGACCTTGGTGGAAGAGGAGGAGGACAGGCTGTACGGCAGGAAATATAGCAGGAGACAGAAGGATAGTCATGGCGATGGAGAACAACAAGAAGACATCTTCCCCACTGAAGAACCACTAGCTCCACCGCCCCATGTCGAGATTGATCAGTCTATCACGCCTGCTCGAGTCCCGACCTCCTTACTGCCTTCCTCTCCTACCACGGATGGTAACCTTTCTTTGCCTTCCTCTAGTTTAGATCTTCCACTTGCATCTCGTAGGGAGCCTCGTATCAATGCCGGCAGGCCTCCTGTACGGTATGGATACGAGACTGATATTGCTAATCATGTCTCCTACGCTTCTCTTACACCTGCATATAGGGCTATCATTGCATCCTTACAGTCTATCCCTATACCAAGTGATTGGCGAGTGGCAAAGCAACATCCCCAGTGGAAGAAAGCAATGCTCGAAGAACTTGAGGCATTGGAGAAGAACAAGACATGGAGACTTGTCTCACTTCCAGCAGGGAAGAAGGCTGTGGGCTGTAAGTGGGTATTCACAATAAAGCAAACTGCAGAAGGCAAGGTGGACAGGTACAAGGCGAGGCTGGTTGCCAAGGGCTACAGTCAGACTTATGGGATTGATTATGATGAGACATTTGCCCCAGTGGCAAAGATGAGTACTGTGAGAGTACTGATATCCTGTGCAGCGAATTTTGGATGGAAATTGCATCAGTTGGATGTAAAGAATGCCTTCCTGCATGGAGACTTACAGGAGGAGGTATACATGGAGGTTCCACCTGGCTTTGGCACACAACAGACGGTGGGAAAGGTGTGTAGACTGGACAAGTCCTTGTATGGGCTGAAGCAATCTCCAAGGGCATGGTTCGACAGGTTTAGGCGTGCAGTCATCACTATGGGATACAAGCAGAGTAATGGTGATCATACTGTATTCTATAGACACTCAGGACAACGGATTACTCTTCTGGCTGTGTATGTTGATGATATTATTATCACTGGAGATGATGAAGAGGGAATCTCTCACTTGAAGGTGAGGTTGGCGAGAGAATTTGAGGTCAAGGACCTTGGACAGTTGGGATACTTCCTTGGACTGGAGATTGCCAGGTCCAGGAAGGGTATAGTTCTCTCACAGAGGAAGTATGCACTGGATCTTCTGGCTGAGACTGGTATGTTGGGGTGTCGTCCAGCAGTTACTCCTATTGATCAGAATCATAGGTTGCATTCACAATCAGGGGAGCCAGTGGACAAAGAGAGGTACCAGAGACTTGTTGGACGCCTCATCTACTTATGCCATACTAGACCTGACATTGCCTATGCTATCAGTGTGGTAAGCAGGTACATGCATGATCCTAGAACTGGACATATGGAGGCAGTCTTCAGGATACTGAGGTATCTGAAGAATAGTCCAGGAAAAGGCATACTATTTGGTAGTCATGGTCACATGAATGTGACAGGCTACTGTGATGCAGATTGGGCCAGTTGCCTAGATGATAGGAGATCGACCTCGGGCTACTGTGTGTTTGTTGGGGGCAATTTGGTCTCTTGGCGCAGCAAGAAGCAGGATTTGGTGGCTCGTTCCACTGCAGAGGCAGAGTATCGTGCCATGGTGCTTAGTACCTGTGAGATGATCTGGTTGAGATCACTCCTACATGAGCTACACCTGTTGAGAGAGGGACCATTGCGGTTGTTGTGTGATAACAAGTCAGCAATTAATATTGCCAACAACCCAGTGCAACATGATAGAACGAAACACATAGAGATTGACAGGTTCTTCATTAAAGAGAGACTGGATAAAAAGCAGTTGGAGATCTCCTATATTACCTCTGGACAGCAATTAGCAGATTGCCTTACGAAGGGGTTAAACTCTAAAGGAGTAGAGGATGCTTGTAACAAGATGGGCATGATAAATATCTTTTGCTCATCTTGAGGGGGAGTATTGAGTGTTATTTGTAGAAGGGTGTGTGTGTAAAGCAAATCTTGGGATATTATATATATGAGGGGTTAGCTCATTTAGAGACTAATCACCATTTTCCCAAATCTCAACAGTATCAGATACACGTATCTGATACGACGGTTCAGTTTTGCGTAAACTTGTTAGAATTTGTGACGTGTCGGTGTATCATGTATTGTAATAACCGTGTCAGCATGTCCGTGTCTGTGCAATGTAGCTGCATCCTTCTCTATTAGCTTCTATCAGTTACTTTGATATTAGTTCATTAACTTTCCCTGTTAGACTTACAGCTAGAATTCTTCCATTGAATATGACCAATTATTAGCTAAATTTACTTATCCATGGATGTGTGCTTGGCCAGTAATTTATTTTGGATGCCGTGCATTTATACCAGCCAACACATAGCAGGAAGTAAACTCATCCCCCCCTTGAGCACGAGAAACGCAAGAGTCATGAAATATGTAGCTTTTAAAACATAGCACATGGATGTGTGGTAAACATTTATAACTGAAAATGATGACTGCAATCATCTTGCAACCAACTTCTGACAGCGTCAGGACTAGTTTTAACACTCACCTTGGGGTTCACAGGTTTGTCATGGCCAGCTCCGGCCAGCATTGCACTCTGCGTAATTCTTCTGCTTCACTTCGGCCTGCACATTACCATGAGAAATGTGAAACAAAATGAAGAAGTTAAAATACTGTTCTCATAATATCTCATGAAGCTTACTGACACTAGTATATGATCCGAACAAAACTGAGCTGCAGCACTGGAATAAACTGTTGACTGTCAGTAAGTTTGAGGAAGATGGAATTACTGTATCGATCATATCAGTGAGAATTTTCATGACAGGAATATGATTACAAGTTCGAGGGCCAGTGGTGAAGAAATTAAGTTCTCCAGCTCACCGAATGAGCTGGATCTACAGAGGAAATTAAACGCGATGCTGCTTGCATGCCAGAATTGCCAGATGATTGAATGTCCTGCTGCAAGCTTGTGGGCCTGATGGAATTCTCATCCCAGTAAGATTCGTGTTTACCAATCAGTAGAATAGTAAAAAAGAGTTCATAAAATATTGTCGTGTTTATGGTAAAAACATGGGTCATGTTACAACTTACCATAGATCACAGCTTGATACATGCAGTATACAAAAATAGAATAGTTGCGGATACAAACAGAAGTATGATACGTCCATAAACATCAGTTTTTTTTTGTCTCAGAGGTAGAAATATGTCCACCTAGGTAGCACATACACTCCAACCATGTATGGGCACGCATATCAGACACATTTTAGACACAATTCTGCCAACATATTTGTCCACATAAGCGTAACTCTGGAGAACGGAGGGAAAAATTGTGGGAAGAATTTATCGCAAGACATAATGAACTGAGGTACCCATGCAAAGAGTCCATAACATTGTGGGAAGAATTCATCTCGATTAATATAAATTACGCGATATCACAAAGTGAACAAACTAGAGTAGTACAAGTGAGAATGAATACATCTACTTGTAGCCATACCTATTTACAAAAAACTCATGAATACCTATCGCTAGAACCTTTTGTTGGTAATGCCTCTGCCCAAAATTCAGGTTCTCAACAAGCAAATATGTATGACCAGTGCCAACGATATCACACACCAACCAGTAAACCAGTTGGTAGCTTTATTGAAATCCTAAAAGAATCATGCTTCCAGTATTAGCCGACAAGGAGGTTTTTAGAAGAAATTTAACGGTGAATGTAGATTACATCCATTCTTCACTCTCTGATCCTTTCCGTCTGATCCCATGCTCACTCACGCTTCCTCCTGACAAGCCGCTTACCCACTGCCAGACCTGCCTGCTACCAGTTCTCAAAGGACCGGAGCTGCTCGAATGCATCCGAAAGGAGCTGGATTCGTCCATTGTGTGCCTTTCCGAAATGCTAAAGATATCGGATGCTGATAGCACGGTTTCTTCTTCCAGACCCAACCCTATGTTCATCTTTACCTCTGTATCTGGACAATACAGCTCATGTTGGCTGCAGCTACCTCTGGGCTCGCTCTTCTCATGGCATACTAATTTCAAGGCCTGGACTACTTCGCCCATAAATGGTCGTTGAGAGACTTCAGGCTGAACGCACATTGATGCAATCGCTGCTACTTTAGCCAAACTGTCAAAGGGAAAGCTGGTGCCAAGTGATGGATCTACCATAGCCTCCAAGCCATCTCGGCTTGTGAGCAGCGGACGAGCCCATGTAACAAGATTTTCTTGCCCTGGAGGTCTCAACATGTCCACTGGCTTTCTCCCTGTTAGGAGCTCAAGAAGGACGACTCCATAACTGTAGACATCACTTTTAACGAGGAGATGCCCGGTCATGGCATATTCAGGTGCCACATAACTGAGAAAAAGGAGGGTAGCTTGCATCACTTCCAAATAATTAAGGAGATCTATTATAAAAGATGGGAAGAAATTTGTTAAAACGTCATACCCGAAAGTTCCCATGACACGGGTTGATATGTACTCATTTTCCTTGCCCAAAGCTGTCCGCGCCAGGCCAAAATCACAAACTTTGGGGGTAAAATCGCGTTCCAACAATATATTGCTGGATTTGAAATCTCGGTGTATGACATGAGGGTTTGAATCCTCATGCAGATAGGCTAGACAGCGAGCTGCGCCGATCGCAATCTTCATTCGGGAATTCCAATCAAGGGGGGCGGTTTCCTTGTCCACTCCTAAGCAAGAAGCCACAATCAAAATTTTCAAATATCAAAAAATATAAGAAATAAAATAAATCACAGGAATTCAATTATTCAGTGAGAGAATTTGCACGTAGAAACGAAGTCACAAAGTCAATGAACAATATCTAGGTAACACGGAGAATTGAACCATAGAGTAGTGTTATGTTGGATACCCGAATCAGACACAATAACCATATTTGAGGGTAGTTTTTAGAATTAGCTTTAAGTGCCGCCATATCGTGTTGAATCGTCCCCGTGTCGATGTGTCGGTGTCTTTGCAACAGACTAACATTTATACAATAAAGGCTTAAAAATTCAAGCACGGGCCTACTTACCATACAAATGAGATTCTACGCTACCATTAGGAATCAGTTCATAGACCAGACAGTGGAGAGACTCCTCTGTGCATATACCAAGCAGCTTGACTAGGTTTCTGTGATGCAAGCGGCTAAGCATTTCGACCTCTGCTAAGAACTCCCTTACACCCTGTTGATCATCTCTCTTCAAGACCTTAACGGCTACCCGAGTTCCATCTTCAAGAGTACCATCATAGACAAGCCCAAAGCCTCCCTCTCCTATTATTCTGGAGTCGTCAAAATTGTTTGTAGCCCTTTCTATTTCTAATAAACTGTAACTTTTCACTGCTCCTATATGAGCTGCAATACTCGAGTTCATGGAAACGGATCCCGAACTAAGTCTGCTTCCAAATCTAGAAAATCCAGTCCCTGCAATAATTCATATGTACATCAGGTAAAATTAGGCGGTTTTTTATATGATAGCCAAAAATAGATGGTTTAAAATTTTACATTGCAAGCAAACAAAGCTTGTGATCAAGCATCAAGTAAAAAATGTAAAATGTATGTAAACTTCTCTTTTCTATCCGAACAAGACATGATCGCTTATGTTTCTCAGCTTTTTGTTTCCCCGCTAGTTACTGGACTTGAACATGAGTCTTTGCACAATCCACCAACATCTCTTTATAACTCAGCTGAGACTCGGTGGAATAGTTTTTCAGGTTTGCTATTGATGAGACAACTGATAAATATTTTATAAGTTGCCCTGGGATATTGTTACACCTCTCATGTACTGTTATTAATCTTATATCAAAATCATATCCACAGAGGGCTTCATCCAGTCATGCAAATTCAAGTGCAAGCAATATTTATATCTCACAACAGATTATAGTCTTATATCAGCATCAAGTACCAAGAGAGGGGTTCTTCTCTTTTCATCGTATCACGACAAGGCATTCATGTTGAACAGCATATTTGACAACCATAATCATAATCATTAAGCCATGTTCTTGTTGTTTGGACTTTGGAGTTGGTTAATTTTGCATATATCTCAACTTCGTAAGTATGCACGTAAATCAAACAAATGTAAGATAAGTCTCTATGGTTAGTGTTCAACTCCACGTAGAAATGTACAGCTAGTGAGGCATGGCTAAATGCTAAGGACGGGAATTGAGTTATGGCCTCATGGAAGGTTCCAGGTCTAATACCTAGCTTCTATGGGCCTTTGTTCTGAACTTTTTTTTCTTAAAAATGGAGAGAAGAACGAAAACAAAAAAGGGTGTACATGCAAAAAATAAAGCCATAAAGATATGGTGACTCCATCATAATATGTGACGTCTTCAACAGATGTTTGTGAGATTGTCTTGTATAACAAAAATCATATCAGGTTTACAGGTGAAGGTTGTACATCACGAATAGCAACTCAAAGTTTGAAAATGTCTCTGCAACTCCTTTTTCACCTTAAGAAGAACCACAACTATGGGGTCTTGATGTTTCTCAAAGACTCAAAACAGCACATGTCAATTGCTCTCGTGTAATGTTTAAACTCTTTCTGCCTTTGCCTATTCTGTAAATTACTGATTGTAGATTATAATGGAAATCTACGTATTCTTTACAATAAATACTGATAATTTACAATATCGTACCTGACGATTTCGTAAAGGCTGGTAGTGAAATCTGAGGAACTGGCACAGAATGGCGTGTATGATGTCTCTGTCTGAGAAACAAAGCTAACACAGCTCCAATGCACAGGATCAGAATCATAATAGATGATAGAATGATGGCAGCTATTAAGCTACTGCTATGCTTTCCTTTTGGCTTTTTCACATCAACAGCAAAAGGATGTATTATCAATGGGTTATTGCCATAACCAAATGCTCGTGCTGGTGCTGCGGGTGGAGATAGAGGCAGACCTGTAAAATACAAGAATTCAAGACAAGGAAGAAAGAAAACGTTCAAAGAGACCAATCACCCATATGGATAATGTTAGGTTTTGGATATCACATCCTTCAAAATGGTTAAATATGGCAGTATGTTAAGGACTTAAAGAGTGGATTTAATTCCCTCAATATTGATGCAATGTGGTTAATTATGAAGCTCTGATGAGACACACTCTCCCGTCAATGTTGGTTGTGCTCAATCAGATCGGAGCCACTGTGGAGACTTGTTAGCGTTTGTATCTCGCATCCTTTCAAGTGGTTTATGTAGCTCGTGCACTCCTATCATGAAGCCGCACCATATCGGAAACGTGTTGGACACATGTATCCTATGTATTTTTTTTAGTTTTTGTGACATTTCCACATGCGTGTACATATTTGGGTATCTGTATTCGTGCATCACAGGTTAAGGAATTAGAAAGTGGTTTAGGATGCATTTGGATGTTAAGCAAAATCATAAAAATACATGATTTGTGCTAAATTTGGAAAACAAATAGTTTATGTATTTTGGAGCGAGTGAGTGGAATAGTGAGAGAATATGGAAAATATCAAATCATGATATGGAAAATTTTCTATTTGGAATAGAGATTTGAAATATTGTGGTTGTATATCCTATTGTGACTTGATAACCTTTTCGCCAAAGTAACCAAATCACTATAAGATTCTCTAAATATTGTGACCTATATATCTATGATAAACTTTGTTTAAAAATCAAACTTTTTATTAAAAAATTCAAATGCAACCTTAGCCCCACATTGAGTAAAATAAAAAAAAGGACATGTGGTTAAACTATGTTTGGATTCATGACTCCATTAGAATTAATTCTTTTGGGTCAAAATGGGTTTTATGCAAAGAAATTTGGACCCGATAGAATTAGGTCACAACTGATTGATTTGAGAAAATAATAATGAAGATAAATTAGACACACAGATTTATCGTGGAAAACAACAAACAAATTATGGTAAAGACCACGGGCAAGAATAGAAGAATTTTTCCATGAAAAATAATATGATTTTTCAAATTCTCTTTATTTTACTTTACTAGGAGATAACAGCAATAATCTCACTAGAAAATAAAGGAAATAAACACTCAAAACTCTCTAATTTCTCTCTTGTATTTTGAATTGGTTTTTGGGATGATTCCAAATGAATTAAGGAGGCCTTATTTATAGGCCTCTAAATACGTATCAATTCGGTGAAATGTTGATACCAATTTGGTGAAAAGTTGACACCAATTGACAATATCTCACTTGAAGATTTGATTGAGGATTAATCAGATATTCACGCATTCTTTCTATCTTATCATCTTCATATTGCTTACGTCCCCACTAGGCCATATGAGGATCAACACCAAACAAATTTTCAGTATCGACTCATGTAATCTGTCAGGTTGTCTTTACTATGAATTTTACACATATCCATAGTTCCTTTTTCCATTTTCTCACAAACAAAGTGATACTAAACTCGTATGTATTTTGTCGTTGAATGAAAGGCAAGATTCCTTACTAGATGCACGACACTTTGACTGCCACAAAACAAAGAAAGTGCTTCTTATTTGTGCTCGAGTTCCTTCAATGCTATCTGCAACCATACTGCTTCTTTACTGACTTGTGTAGCAACTACATATTCTGCTTCTATTGTTGACAAAGCCACAACTGACAACAGTTTTGAAACCTAGCTTATAGCTCCTCCAACAAGTGCAAACACATAACATGTGGTAGATTTGCTTATCAAGATCGCCTACATAATCAGAATCAACATATCTATTGACAATAAAGTCCGATCCTCTGTAACATAATGCAATATCTGAAATTTCCTTAATGTATTTTATGATCCTCTTTACAGCATTTCAATGCTCTCTGTCAGGATTTGTCATGTACTGACTAACTACTTCACTGCATGTGCAATGTCTGGTCCTGTACAAATCATCGCAAACATTAAACTTTCCACTGCTGATGCATATGATACTCGAGACATCTACATCCTCTCGTCTTCGTTGCTAGGACTCATACTGGAGGATATCTTGATAATTATTGTGATTTTCATTAAGTAGGAATAATCCAACCTCTCTCTCAATACAAACCATGAAGGGTGGTCTCTACCAACCCATGGAGTATTCTCGGCAAGCTCCTCTTGCACAACCGACTAGATCAACTCCCTTGATCCTACGGGCGTAGCCGTCGGCCTCCTCCCGGAGTTCTTCAAAAAACTTTCGTAAAAGCCGTCCCTTTGCCGCAAAACCGCACGCACCTCTAACTACCACGCTTCCCCTCAATCACGGAGTAGTTAAGGTAGTTTGCTCGACAGATCTCGTGCAGATTGGCATCCCACAATATCTGGAACTACTTCGGACAAGTAGTTCCCCATATCTCCCAGGATCCGATCAATAAAATATTGTGGGTAAGAATCTCTCTAACCGATACAACAATAAAACCAAGAGGTTGCAACTTCCAAATGTATCTTCAACAGAATATACCAGAATACCTAAACGAGATAACATGAGATCTGAAGTAATCCACCTTGATAACCGCTGAAGTGCGCCAATCAATTCCAGCCTTCTGACACAGCATGTTGTACATAATGTTGTATAATAACGTTCAACATAATATACAACATGGCCAATAAATAGGATCTTTCATACCTCGGTTGTGAATTGATACTTTCATTCACCTTCGTCAGCAAATCTTATGCATACCTGCATTCAACCGAATATCTGGAGAAGATCTAAACAATAGCGTAAGATCTGAAAACATTCATATATAGAATCTTTAACCACACATATCTTCAATCGCACAACCATTCAGATATGAACCCATTCAGATTTTGAACCACTATTTATGGGTAAATAACTTCCTCTTTAATGCAGAATATCCGCCAAATTTCTAGGATCACTTCGGGTAAGAAATCTCATATTCAAGGAACCACCGAATCTATTTCGGGTAAAATGATTAAAACAAATCTCATGTGGATATTTTGCCCATAGAATAAGGATCTATTTCTGGTAAATAAAACCAATAAATCTCAGCAAATATTTCCTCCCATCAATTTAGGAACTAACCAGATTCCCAAATATTCTCAACAAACCTCCATCAATTAAGGAACTAATTCGGGTAAGAATGAGTATAAAGATCTCACCAATATCTGGAATCAATCAAATCAGGAACCTCCGATATTCTAGGCTATAAATCAGATCTGAGATCACCACGACAGATTTGTAGACCAAAACAGCGTTTATGTATACGAACAATTATTCCAGATCCCGAATGTTGAACATAATGTTGCAACATAAGTTCAACATTTTACTCAAACTACTCAAAAACAATCCAGATTCCACAAACTGAGCTCTCCAGATATAGTGCCACTAATGCCAACAAATATCAGCAGAAATTCAACCCTAACAATTAACAGGAAGTAGGGTAAAACTTGACTTACAATCTTGTATATTGAAATGCATCAATACTTCTTCAGATAATTCTTCGGAGAAAGCCAAATCTTTCTATTATATCTGTCTTGATGAATTTCTTCTTCAGATAATTCTTCAGAGAAAGCCAAATCTTTCTATTTTATCTGTCTCAATGAATTTGCATCCCTAGAATCTTGTTTGCCAGTCATAAGTCTTTTATTTCAAATTCTCTAACCAACTGTGCATTTAATTCTTTAATACGATTTTTATTGAGACATGCTATCAACATGTCATCGGCATACAACAGAACAATGAAATTATTGTCACCAAACCTCTTAAAGTGTGCACAATGATCTTCATTAACTCTACTATATTCAAAGCTCATGATAAAAGAATCAAATCTCATGTTTGTTACATCGATGCATGTTTTAGACCGTACAGAGATTTGTTCAACCTGCAAGCCAACTTTTCTTTTTTTTTCCTTTTTCTTCAAACCTCTGGTTGGAACATAAAAATTTCTTCTTCAATATCTCCGTAAAAAGAGCTGTTTTCACATCAAACTGCTCTAAATATAGGTCAAGCGTAGCACACATTGTCAAGACTACTCAGACTGTTATAAGTCAAACCACATGGAAAAATATTTCATCAAAGTCAATCTCTTCTTTGTGAGCATATCCTTTTCACATCAATCTAGCACGATATTGCTCTACTTGATAATCATCAGTTCATTTGATCTTGTATATCCATTTGTTACCAATTGGCTTCGTTCCTTACGGTAGTGCCATAAGTTCCCAAGTCTATTCTTATGAAGAGCTTCAATTTCTTCATGCATTGTTACCATCCATTGAGATACATCTGAATTGTTTATTTCTTATTGGAGAGTTGATGGCTCTCCATCCTCAGTTAAAAAATAATATGCAACATTGCTCTCTATAATATAATCTGAGTGCCAAGATGGTTCTTTTCTTGTATGATCTAATCAGAGAAGTTTCGGAGTTTCAAACTCTATGGGCTCTTGTTCCTCATGCTTTGGCACTACTGCTTTAGAAGAAAACTCTTTTATCACATGTACCCTTGTAGCCTCTGGATTTTCTGTTGAAGTGCTATCATCTCACTTATTCATTTATAGCTTATCTTCTACAAAGATAACATCCATGTTGATTATAACCTTATGGGTAGTGTGGTCCCACAGGTGATACCCCTTTGTTCCATTAGCATATCCCAAGAATAAACAATTTTTGGATTTTAGATCTAGCTTTGTAGTTTCTTGTGCATTATACATCACATATAATCACATATAGTGTACTTCCAAATATATGAAGATTTGAATAATCAACTGGCTTGCTAGTCCACATCTCCATTGGTGTTTTCAACTCAATTGCTTTTGAAGGTGCCTGCTTTGTCTCATAACAGACTGTGTTGATTGCTTCTGTCCAGAAAGTCTTTTCTAAGCATGCAGCTCTTAACATTGCTCATGTTCTTTCTAATAGAGTCTTTTTCATCTGCTCTATCATCCTATTTTGTTGAGGAGTGTATGCCGTAGTGAACTGTCTTTTGATGCCTTCCTATATGCAAAAGCTATCAAATTCATCACCAATGTACTCACCTCCATTATCTGTCCATAAATACTTGATCTTATTTCTAGAATCAAGTTCAAACCGTGCTTTGAAGACTTTAAAGATTGAAAACACATTTGCCTTCCTCTTGATAGAAAACACCCAACATCTACTGAAATAATCATCAATACAAGACACAAAGTACTTTACGCCTCCCATGGATAAAACCGGTGCTTGCCATACATCAAAATGAACTAATAATTGAATAGCCTTACTTCTAGAATTTGATGTGTTGAACTTCAAATAATGTTGCTTACTAGTAACACAATGCTTACAAAAGGATAAAGTTACCTTTCTGAGGCTTGAAAGTAGCTTCTGCTCAGCAAGAATTTTCATTACTTATCCTAATATATGTCCAAGCTTCTGATGCCACAAAAATGTAGATTTATCACTTGAATTACTTAAAACAATTGATGTTTCTGCTTCCTGTTGAGTCTCTCTCTTCAACTTGTACAGATTTGTAGTTATCTTTCCTCCCTTCATAAGTATAAGCACATCTCTGATTATCTTCATAATCTTATTCTCAATCTTGAACTTGCACCCGAGATCATCCAATTGTCCTAAAAACAACAAACTCAGTGCAAATTGTGCCATCATGTAACTTCAATTTGATGGTTCCAATACCAACAATCTTTAAAGCATAATCATTACATTTGTACACAAATCCTCCTGAGATAGAATCATAATGATGGAACCATTCTCTTCAAGAGGTCATGTGAAAGATAGCTTCTGACTCAAAAGCCATGCATTAGCAAATCTCTTCCTGCCTTTATTTGTCGTCGATGCTTCACAGCATAGAGCATTTCCTTCCGCTGAAGTTCTTACAATATTTCCTTGAGTAATGGAATATATTTTGTTTAAATTCCAGCAACCCTTCTTCAAGTGACCTTTCTTATCACAATAGTAGCATTTAAAGCTCTTCTTACACTTTAACTTTGATCTATCATGATTGTGCTCCCACTTGGAACATGTTCTCTTGATCTCGCTCCCATCAATGCCAAGGCCTCCGCTTGCTGCAAACTTGTATGTATGTCTTCCTTGTTCTTGCATCGATTTTCTTCTTCTAGAATAGTAGTTGTAATATCATTAAAGACTAAAGTATTTGTAAGTATATTATTTGTTAAGTTGACAATGAGTTGAACATATGAATCATGTAGACTTTGAAGTAGAAGCTCTGCACGCTCTTGTGACTCTATTTTATAATTCAATGAGATGAGTTGAGAAAATAGAGTATTCAAGGTATTAATGTGTGTTGGATCCATGTGGAAGGCAAGTAGACACTAAAAGAAGGGATGAATAGTGTATATGAAATATTCAAAGCCCTCTAGAAAAGTCTACCTAAGATTACAATTAGTATTACCTAATTTAATCTTATTCAACAATAATTAAATTTTATCAAAGAATATGCTGCAAAAATGACACAAGTAAAAGATAATTCACAACACAAAAAATGAAACAAGCGCAAACACAAAGATTATCCTGGTTGAGGTATCATGTACCTTACATTCAACACACAAGTTCCAATTGGCTAGTTCCACTATTTCGGAGAATATTACAACCACATCTTTCCAAAGTGATTTTTACAATACGCCTCAAATTAGGGAATTTCCAATAACCACATCTTCCCAACAGTGATTGATAGCATTGACTTGAAGCTCTTGTGGATGGGTAATGGCTATAGAAGAAATCTTGATCATTAAATATAGAAACTTTGGCATTGGAAAATCAAGGGGTTCGCTAATGAAAAATAGAAAAACTTTGAGAAGCTTTGGCAAAAAAAGAAAAGGAATGTTCTCAAAATTTGGAGCAGAAAAATACTTTTCGTCCACAAAATATTGATCTTTTTCATCTCTAAAAACTGATAAAACTCATTTATTTATAAAACAAAGATTGGTTCAAAATAGTTTACTAAAATATCTTTCCAACGGTAAAAACGGCTAGTTAAAAAGCTGGTCAAATGTGACCGTTGGGCTATACTAGTAGGGTGCTAGTTGACTAGTGAGATAACAGTGGTCGACTAGTACATGCTGACAGAATTTCTCGAGAGGTCTAGTCAACCACAGTAAAAACCTAGCCGACTATTATTCTGAAATTGTGTCACGACACTGATAACTTAGGAAATAACTTTTACAATAATTTTAAAATAATTTTTATTGTGTTCATATGTGTGTGTGAGCTTCAACTAATACTCTAACATGCTAAGATAATGAACATAAAAAATACATCAAAAATAAACTTTACAATTAAGCACTTGATATAATTTTGACACTTTGAGCTCCTCCTTTTCTTGCTTCCTTTGAGTATTGGCATTATTAAACTTATTTTAGTTTTGAGTGCTTCTTTAATTTGCTTCACATACATGCACTCATAGATTAGATGTCATTTTTGCTAATCATCAAAACTATACGGGGTGACTCAATATCCTAACTGTGATTTTCAGTACAAAGGAATAATCAAATAAACACAAAGATTAAAAGACAAGAACCATTCAGAGACACTCAAGACTTGGTAACGCAGTTCGGTGCGCACACCTACATCTGCGGGGCCACGCCCAGAAAATCAGAATACTCCACTAAAATAATCAATAAGTACAATCACTAATTATCGCGATTCTATTAGGAGGAACAACCTCCCCCTCAATACAAACCGTGATGGGTGGTCTCTACCAACCCATAGAGTATTCTCGGCAAGCTCTCCTTGCCCGCAAGCTCCCCTTGCACAACCGATTAGATCAACTCCCTTGATCCTACGTGCGTAGCCGTCGGCCTCCTCCCGGAGTTCTTCAAAACTTTCGTCAAAAGTGGTTATTGCTAGACGCCAATCTCCGCAACCCTTTCAATGCTTCTCGCCCTCAATCATAGAGCGGTTAAGGAAGTTTTCTTCGATGAAATCTCAGAAGATTGGCCTCCCACAAAATAACTGAACCAAGATCGGAAATGGTTCAGCCAAATATTCTGAAAATGGCAACAACAATAAGTGGGCGAGATTCTCTCCAACCGATTCTATAACAAATTCCGAGAGATAGCAACTTCCAATTATATCTCCAACAGATCTTCAATTGCAGCAATATATACCAGAAAACTTAGAAGAATCTGAAAGGAGAAATGAGGAATCCACCTTCAATAACCGCTGAAGACCTTCATTCGATTCCAGCCTTTTGACACAGCATGTTGGACTTTATGTTGTATCGTAACGTTCAACATATCATCCAACATTGTCACCAGACGAGATCTCTCGCCACATATTTGCAGATTCATACCTTCAACCACATCGTCAGCAAATCTTATGCGTACCAGCATCTAACAGAGTATCTGGAGAAGATCTAAACAATACTGCAAGATCTGAAACCATTCATTTAAAAAATCTTCAACCGCACATATCTTCAACCGCACATACCATTCAGTTATGAAACCAACCAGATTTTGTAACCACTATATCCAGGTAAATAACTTCTTTTTTAATGCAGAATATCCGCCAATATTTGTAGGATCACTTCGGGTAAGGAATCACATATTTAAGGAACCATCGAATCTATTTCGGGTAAAAAGATTAAAACAAATCTCATGCAGATATTTTGCCCAAAGAATAAGGATCTATTTCTGGTAAATAGAACCAATAAATCTCAGTAACTATTTCCTCCCATCAATTTAGGAACTAACCAGATTCCCAAATATTCTCAACAAACCTCCATCAATTAAGAAACTAATTCGGGTAAGGAGTATGAAAATCTCACCAATATCTGGAATCAATCAAATCAGGAACCTCCGATATTCTAGGCTACAAATCAGATCTGAGATCACCACGACAGATTTGTAGACCAAAGCAGCGTTTCTGAATACGAACAATTATTCCAGATCACGAATGTTGAACATAATGTCGTTCAACATAGTGTTCAACATTTTGCTCAAACTGCTCAAAAACAATCCAGATTCCACAAACTGAGCTCTCCAGATATAGTGCCACTAATGCCAACAAATATCAGCAGAAATTCAACCCTAACACTTAGAATGTGCTCTGTCACCAAAGTGGATTCTATCATACGAAGAGTATACAGTTTCCTCTTCAGGAAAATTTTGTTGTTAAATGATTTGGCATCGTACAATTTGGTCAAATGATCCCAAATCTCTTTTGTTATCTTCTTCTCCTCTATGCATGAAAATATCTCATATGCTAATGCTAGATGAAGATTTGCAATAGTATTTACATCCATCTCATTCCATTTACTGTCATCTGTGAGTGCCGTCGGTCTTGCACTATTGGCCGTCAGGCAATTATCTTTTCCCAAGCTAGCCTTTATCTCCAACTTCTATAGTAAAAAATTACTTTCGTTGAACTTCTCAAACTCAAATTTCGACGTCATTGCTTCTATCATGAATCTCGCTCTGATACCACGTGTAAATATAATTAGACCTGATAGAATATGGTCACAGCTAATTAATTTGAGAAAATAATAATGAAGATAAATTAGACACAAATTTAATGTGGAAAACCCCCAAACAAATTAAAGTTAAAAAACCACAAGCAAGAATAGAAGAATTTCACTATGAAAAATAATAGGAGTTTACAAATTCTCTTTATTTTACTAGATGATGACACCAATAATCTCTCGAGAAAATAATAGAAACTCTCTAATTTTTCTCATATATTTTGAATTGATTTGTGGATGATTTCAAATGAATCGAGGATGCCTTATTTATAGGTCTCCAATACGCACCAATTCGGTGAAAAGTTGGCACCAATTGACATTTTGAGGCTTTAAGCATATTTTTGCTTGAAACAAACTCCAAATCAAAAGGGTTAGTCCTGTCGGAGTCATGAGTCCACCATTGAATAAACATGCTAACCGATATGTGACCAAACCCACTCTCTAATTTTCTTACATAGAGCACACTGAAGTGCTTAACCACTGGGGAGGATACAACGTGCAAACCCGACTAGATAATGAATTCTGAAAAAATAATGAATATGGCTGACAAGTGATCTACTTGATATACTTAAAATAGCAGCCAATAGGTTAACTTCCGCCATTGAGGGGTCTAAAGGGTCATATGCATGCAGCTTCAATCCATGTTGCGGGGAAGCTGTGTCCTTACTTGAACAAGTGACCTTACCACATACGAAACATTACCCTTCTGCTAAAACAGGCTTGATGCCAACCATCATGTTATACTTGGAAGATGAAATAAACTCAGCTGACGTTTCATCAACTACTCATGCTTCCCTTCAGGCGACAAGTCACTAGTTTGAGATCAACATGTAGAGAGGAATGTTTTACTCTACTGTATAGGTAGGTGGGAGTTATCCGTCCTACGAGTTGAAAAAGATGAAAGGAGATCAAGGACCATAGAAAAACCCGAAAAAAAATTAAGAGATGAGTAAAGAGCCAAAGGAAAAGCACAAAAAAACCTTTTGGTCTATTACAATAGGCGTTTGCGGTTATCCAGGATCAATTTAAAGGGTCGATTATAGCTATAGTAATGCATTCATCGATAATGGCTTAAGAAAGAAGTTTCTGTAACTTCACCCTGGAACGAGGTTATCATAGTGCAACCTCTACCGCATCCTCAAGAAATAAAGTAGGATGATATATGAAAAAAGGTAATTCATCTCATAGTTTGGTAAAGTTTAAGTGATTACGTTCCAGAAGTGCATAGAATAAACTGCCACAGAATAGGCATTCTCACCTGGATAGAGAACATATAATATATCATAATTCCCAAAAAGTGATGCTTTAATGGAAATATTCTTGTTCCAGAACTTCCCAAAGGTTAGAAATGCCGTGTTGTGATCAAACTTTTCTCCACGCGGTACAAGATTGATCAACACAATGGTCTTCTCTGGATCCCCACTGGCAGCATTAGCTCCCATGATGCGGACCTGACTTTGTTCCATAGAAATTCCAGATGCAATTTCCTGGGCCAGCTCGGAGACTAAAGGGAAGAATGCATATAGTGCGACACTTACTCGAAGCCCCGCTTTCATCGGCAAAACACATGTACAGGGGGTGCCAGGAGGGGTATTTGTTAATGGCTCCGTGCAAAAAGTAGAGCTACAATCTGCATGTAAGCAAACCAAACCATATTTTATGACACATACTTAATTGTGCACGCTGCACCCCGCATGAGAACTAGGATGGGAGCACAGAGTCTATATCACAGCACAAAAGTTGACTTAAACAAGACATGAGAGCAGAGAAGATATACAGGTTGGATCAAAAGGACTATTAAACATGTGTTCAAGCATGTAATACCAAGATTTGGCGGTGGAGGAGGCAATGTCTTAAGAGGTTGTGGCCGTGGTGCCGTTGGATTCTTTGAGGAAGACCCAAAAGGAGAAACCACATGAGGGTAAACCGGAGCTGCAGATATGCCAATGAAAGACAAAGTTAATTTACAAGATAAACTCGACGCATCGCTAATTGAAAAAATAAAGAACTGCAAGTCAAAAGGCGTATAATATGTTTACCGTCGGTGTATGAAATTGTTGGTGTTGGTGAAGGCGCAGGGTATCCTTCAGTGCCAGTTGAAGGATGTGGAGCATTAGCAGGAGAGGTAAATGAGCCTGGAAAGTGATCTAATTAGCACAATTCTAACAAAAGCTCTCACTATAAGTTTTGATTAGTTTTTACCATGAGTATAAGGCGGAGGAGCATGATGTCTTCTCCAATTGTGGTGTGTTTCTAGCGGATGATGTGAATGAGCTGAATGGATCACTGGACCTTTAATTAAAATAAAAGGATACAATGGAGTTGTGATATTCACACACATGACCAATCATAACCGGAAACAAATTGGCATCATACTTCTTTTGTCTCGAGAAAAAAAGCCATCATACATTAAAGTTATATTATAACCTGGAAGGTATGAAGGCGAAACGAAAAATGATGGAGCTGATGCTGGGATGTCTTTTGATTTATGTCTCACATGACTTGTCATGGGAAGATGACCTGTGGGCAATAAGAGAAATCATGATATTGATAATCCGTTATCTCAACTGAGGACTGGAATTGTGTTGTTGCAGTGATGGGGGAATGTCTAAATATATGGTTACACAACTAAGATAGTATGCAAAGTCCCAATCGTAAACAATATAGTAAGTCTAAAAAGTTGAAAGTCCTAGCTCTAAATCAACTTAGGAAATCTGAAGAATAAAAACCCAAATATAGTCGTATTCCTTACCACCACCTTGCAAACTCACAATGGATGAAATATTGAATTTGGAAGAAACATATGGTTTCTAGTCACCTGACAAGGATGGTATGCAAATCATGTCGATAATCACATGTCACGTGCAGTACACAAGTCTGTAATTGAATCAATTTGCTAATCACCAAACATGTGTAGTATGTGATTTAGCCACTAACCATCTAACACGTACAATGAGCAAATCTGAAAGAGGATACGATCACACATACTATTTGTATTAAATTAGTTAGAAGAGGAAATTGGGGCCCCCAGATAGATTGGGAAAGAGGGCCTACATGCCACAATTAATCATATTGGTTATGACAGAAATCAAGTTGAAACCTTATCTTGCTCAAAAACTTAAGCGTGTGGATAAGACCCAACTACTAGTACATGGACATCACTTTTTTCTATTTTATCGGCAGGGTTTATGTAGAAGTTTTGGGGAAAGTGTGATTAGCACACAAATGAGCTAACCCCTCATATTTATAATATCCCTTACTTTGCTTTACACACACACCCTAATACAATAACACTTAATACTCCCCCTCAAGATGAGCAAAAGATATTTATCATGCCCATCTTGTTACAAGCATCCTCTACTCCTTTAGAGTTTAACCCCTTCGTAAGGCAATCTGTTAGTTGCTGTCCAGAGGTAATATAGGAGATCTACAACTGTTTCTTGTCCAGTCTCTCTTTAATGAAGAACCTGTCAATCTCTATGTGCTTCATTCTATCATGTTGCACTGGGTTGTTGGCAATATTAATTGCTGACTTGTTATCACACAACAACCGCAATGGTCCTTCTCTCAGCAGGCGTAGCTCATGTAGGAGTGATCTCAACCAGATCATCTCACAGATACTAAGCACCATAGCACGATACTCTGTCTCTGCAGTGGAACGAGCCACCAAATCCTGCTTCTTGCTGCGCCAAGAGACCAAGTTGCCCCCGACAAACACACAGTAGCCCGAAGTCGATCTCCTATCATCTAGGCAACTGGCCCAATCTGCATCACAGTAGCCTGTCACATTCATGTGACCATGACTACCAAATAATATGCCTTTTCCTGGACTATTTTTCAGATACCTCAGTATCTTGAAGACTGCCTCCATATGTCCAGTCCTAGGATCATGCATGTACCTACTTACCACACTGATAGCATAGGCAATGTCAGGTCTGGTATGGCATAAGTAGATGAGGCGTCCAACAAGTCTCTGGTACCTCTCTTTGTCCACTGGCTCCCCTGATTGTGAATGCAACCTATGATTCTGATCAATAGGAGTAACTGCTGGACGACACCCCAACATACCAGTCTCAGCCAGAAGATCCAGTGCATACTTCCTCTGTGAGAGAACTATACCCTTCCTGGACCTGGCAATCTCCAGTCCAAGGAAGTATCCCAACTGTCCAAGGTCCTTGACCTCAAATTCTCTCGCCAACCTCACCTTCAAGTGAGAGATTCTCTCTTCATCATCTCAAGTGATAATAATATCATCAACATACACAGCCAAAAGAGTAATCCGCTGTCCTGAATGTCTATAGAATACAGTATGATCACCATTACTCTGCTTGTAGCCCATAGTGATGACTGCACGCCTGAACCTGTCGAACCATGCCCTTGGAGATTGTTTCAGCCCATACAAGGACTTGTCCAGTCTACACACCTTTCCCACCGTCTGTTGTGTGCCAAAGCCAGGTGGAACCTCCATGTATACCTCCTCCTGTAAGTCTCCATGCAAGAAGGCATTTTTTACATCCAACTGATGCAATTTCCATCCAAAATTCGCTGCACAGGATACCAGTACTCTCACAGTACTCATCTTTGTCACTGGGGCAAATGTCTCATCATAATCAATCCCATAAGTCTGACTGTAGCCCTTGGCAACCAACCTCGCCTTGTACCTGTCCACCTTCCCTTCTGAAGTTTGCTTTATAGTGAATACCCACTTGCAGCCCACAGCCTTCTTCCCTACTGGAAGTGAGACAAGTCTCCATGTCTTGTTCTTCTCCAGTGCCTCAAGTTCTTCGAGCATTGCTTTCTTCCACTGGGGATGTTGCTTTGCCACTCGCCAATCACTTGGTATAGGGATAGACTGTAAGGATGCAATGATAGCCCTATATGCAGGTGTAAGAGAGGCATAGGAGACATGATTAGCAATATCAGTCTCATATCCATACCGTACAGGAGGCCTGCCGGCATTGATACGAGGCTCCCTACGAGATGCAAGTGGAAGATCTAAGCTAGAGGAAGGCAAAGAGAGGTTACCATCCGTGATAGGAGAGGAAGGCAGGCAGGAAGTCGGGACTCGAGCAGGCGTGATAGACTGATCAATCTCGACATGTGGCAGTGGAGCTAGTGGTTCTTCAGTGGGAAAGATGTCTTCTTGTTGTTCTCCATCTCCATGACTATCCTTCTGTCTCCTGCTATATTTCCTGCCATACAACATGTCTTCCTCCTCTTCCACCAAGGTCCTTTCTTCCTCCCTGCTATCAGGACCAGTACCAGTAGGCCTGACAGGACACGGTATAAGTCCAACCACTACCCTCCTGTCATCAGTCTCCCCCTCTCGACCAGCTCCTCCTGTGTTTGGAAAGGCCCCAGTATCAAATACAGATGTAGAATCTGTCACTCCTCCATAAAAAGGTTCAGTCTCACTGAACGTCACATCCATGCTCACAAACAGCCTTCTTTCTGAGGGACTCCAACACCTATAGCCTTTCTGATTTGAAGGATACCCAACAAATATGCATTTAATTGCCTGAGCATCCAGCTTCCCCACAGAAGGTCTATAATCCCTCACAAAGCATGTGCATCCAAACACTTTTGGTGGAACTACAAAAGTGTTCTTTCCCATAAGAATCTCACATGGAGACTTCATACCAAGGATCCGTGAAGGCATCTTGTTGATAAGATAGGTGGCTGTCATCACTGCTTCACTCCACAATATCTTAGGTACATTCATGGTGAGCATGAGTGACCTAGTTACCTTCAACAAGTGTCTATTTTTCCTTTCAGCAACTCCGTTCTGTTGAGGGGTGTTGGGACAAGTGGTTTGATGAGTTATCCCACTCTCAGATAGGTAAGATGCAAACTCCCTGTTTACATACTCTGTCCCATTATCCGTTCTCAAAACACGGATCTTGGCCTCATACATATTTCTGACACTTCTATGGAAGTCCTGAAAACACTTCAATGCTTCGCCTTTGTTTTTCATCCTATAAAGCCATGTCATCCGAGAATGACTATCTATGAAGGTGATAAACCACCTGAACCCACTTACTGAAGTCACTGGGCAGGGCCCCCAAACATCTGAGTGAATAAGATGAAATCTCTCTACACTCCTCATCCCCACACTAGGATATGATGTCCTAGTGTGTTTCCCAAATTCACATGCATCACATTTCAAATTCATTTCATTCACTCTATTCAAAACATCGGGATACATTTTACTCAAAATATCAAAAGGCAAGTGTCCCAACTGACAATGTAACAAAAGTACATCACTTTCCTTCTCTCCACCAACGACAGCAAGTGCAGCATCCCCACTAGCTCTGTCAAGATACCACAGTCCATCACGCCTGACGCCAGTCCCAAGCCTCCTCCCAGTCTTCCTTTCCTGCAACACACAATGAGTAGAGTCAGAAGTAATGCTACAGTCGAGATCATCAACAATAGAGCCAACAGATAAGAGGTTGACTGGAAATGATGGGACGTGAAGGACTGAAGAGAGGCGTATGGAGGGAGTGCACTGAATAGTACCAATCCCTCTAATGGGTTGGGATGTGCCATCAGCTGTCTGAACAGTTTCATGGATGGTATGTGGTTTATATGTGAAAAACTGTCTATATGCTCCTGACACATGACTGGATGCACCTGAGTCAATAATCCACTCCATATGATCTCTACATGAAAGGGCTAATCGGTTACCTGATCCTGTGTGAGCGAAGTGGGCAAAGTTACCGAATGGCGAGGCAATATCCCCAGTCTGGTCTGCATGACTCTCCGAGCTCTCAGTAGCAGACCTGGACTGTCTCCGCTGCTCTAGATCTGAAGCCTCAGCTGGCGTGGCCTCGATCATCACTGTCTCCTGTCGTCCATCAGCGGTAGCAAAATTGGCCCGTGGGCCACCGCGACCTCCTCCACGGCCCCAACGACCGCCTCCTCTGCCTCCTGTGCCACGTCCTCGTCCACTGCCCTTCTGTGGGCAGTTAAAGCTCAGGTGCCCCTTCACCCCACATGTGTAGCACTCTCGATCCTCGCTCACTGCTGGCACTACTGGTGCAGCCAGTGCAGCCCGAGTGATCTGAGTACCCTCATCCTTCATAACTCTCAGTCTGGTCTCCACCTGTGCCATTGCAGCTATGGCCTCCTCCAGAGATGGGATGGAGGATAAGTGACACATACTCGCCCTCCTGACCTCAAAGTCTCCATTCAGGTTCCTCAGAAAGTGTGTCACACGCCTACGCTCCACCCACTTCCTGTGTATCGCAGCGCTCCTAGGATCAGGCAGATCAATAGGGTCATAGAGGTCTAATTCTGACCAAAGCCTCTTCAACTCCGCAGAGTAGGCTAGAATAGTCATCTCCCCCTGTTTCAAGGTGTCGACCTTGCCCTGAACCTCCATCATGAGCATCACATTCCCTGCTCCAGAGTACATTTTCTCCACCATACTCCATATCCCCGCAGCACTCTCTATGGCCTCCACCATCCCAGCAATGGGTGGGACCATCGATGTCATCAACCAAGCAGCCACCAGTGAGTTGGTGGTGCTCCAGACTTTCCAATCATCCTCATCCTTATCTGCCGGTTCCTTGCATGAACCCAGAACGATGCCTTCTAACCCCTTTGACTTCAGGATGAGAAGCACTCTCCTGGACCAACTGAGGTAATTCTTTGTCCCTTCCAATTTCACATCATTGGGCATCAATTCCAGCTTCTGCACAGGTCGTGAAGGCATCGATCCACTCGAGGATCCCAACTCCTTCGAAGCAAGCAGCTTCGTTATCTCTCCAATGAAGGCCTTCATGTCAGCTGAGGTAAGATTGTCCTCCATCTCTCCAGATCCGCAGATCTCTCCTTTCTCCCTTCTTAGATCCGCAGATCCACTTCTCCTTCTCCTCTTCTAGGTCATACCCTAACCGTAAATCTATGGAGTCATCTTCATGGCTCGACCATAGATCTAGGGTTAGGGTTTTTTTAGGATCCTCCTTTGTAGCAGAGAATCAGCAGAGAATGAGAATCAGCGACGGCAGCGCGCAGCAAGGCAGCAGCGAATCAGCCGCGGCAGCGGCGGCGGCCTGTGCAGCAGGCGGCGGCGGCGATGGAGGCCTGCGCAGCAGGCGGCCGGCGGCGGCGGCGGCGGCGGCGGCGGCCTGCACAGCAGGCGGCGGCGGCGGCGGTCTACGCAAGCAGCGGCGCGCGCAGGCGAGGCTGGCGCAGGTGGGGGATGCGGGTGCGGGTGCCCGCAGAAGGAGGCGCGGGTGCGGGTGCCCGCAGGTGGAGGCGCTGGAGGTGTGGGTGGCCGCGGGTGGAGGCGCAGGTGGTGGAGGCGCGGGTTAGGGTTTTGGTTTTGTTTTTTTCTTTCTAGGGCTCTGATACCATGTAGAAGTTTTGGGGAAAGTGTGATTAGCCCACAAATGAGCTAACCCCTCATATTTATAATATCCCTTACTTTGCTTTACACACACACCCTAATACAATAACACTCAATAGTTTATGTAATATTAACATGATATAAACCTGTAAATTCATATTCGATATGAACATAAATAAAGAAACCAAAGCATGGACACAGCCTAAGGTTGATAAAGAATGGGGTATTACTATGATGGACACAGCCTAAGGTTGATAAATAAGCTTTAAATCTTTTGAGTGTCTAGATTACATATGCCTTAGTGCTTTTTGGTGTTTAGGGAGAGATGTGAAACCCTTCTATATATGTTGTCATCCTCAGAGTCAGCTACTTAAATGATTCTTCATTAATTGTAGGATTAGATTCAGAGTGATTCTTCATTAATTGTAGGATTAGATTCAGAGGCCCAGAAGGATGCATTAGTATCATACTGATATTAGAATATTGACATGAACTTAATTAGGGATTAATACATAACTTAAGGAAAAAGTCAATCAATGGGCCCTAAACTCAAATCCTTATTGGATTCGGTTTGCTATCAAAAACAGTCCAAATAATGACGTGGGTTCAGGTCAGGTAAGATTGCTCATTAATAGGTCTGGATATGAACTGTTTGCCTAATTAATCCAATATAATCCAATGTGGGAATATTATTCTTAATATCCATGTTAAAACTATCACTTTATTTTTATTTAGATGAGGATGGTCCATGGTAAGCTCAAGCTAAATCAGGTGATGTTGGCCAAACCCATGATTAATCCAAGTAAAATCAAGTAATGAAGGACCAAAGTGACATAGATAGTCAAACCTGTGGAAGACTCGAGCAAAGTCGCATGATGAAGGACCAAATCATGTGACAAAGGAGCCAAATGGAGCCAAAAAGGACCACGCCATGCTATCTTGATACCATGTCATCTTGATAAAATTGGGTGGGGGTCATTTGTGAGTTAAATTGGTGAGAACATGAACATAGTTAAAAAATCTTCATATGTGCGGCGTTGAAGACGGTGATCATTTGATTTCTGCAATAAGAGGCCTAAACTTATCCTTTATCCTTACATATTCTTGATTATTTTTTTCCTAATTATTCCATCACATTTTAATCACCTTCCATTCCATCAAATTTACAACTTCTTTTATCATCATCTTCATCATCTTTTCTTTCTTATAGTTTAAAGTAGTTTAGTATTTACTATTTGGTCAAAAAAGTAGTATCAGTTTCAGTCTTAGCAAAAAAGCAACTTTATGATTTTAGTTCAAAATTCCTAGCCGTCTTGTTTATCTTCTCCCATTAAACCCTGACCCTGACCCTGACCAGCGTTGAGTGCCTACTATATGAGCACGGCCTAACACATGATCATGATTAATGCAAGAACTACAATGTCATAGAAGCTTGGAGGAAGAGAATTCAAAATGATGACTCTGATACCATGTTACCTCAATTGAGGAATAAATTTGTAGTGTTGCATTGATAAGGGCAATGCCCGTAAATATAGTTACATGATTAAGGTAATATGGAAAATCCTAATGCTAAACAATATAGGAAGTCTAATTATAGAATCTTCATTAATTGAAAGTTCTAGCCCTAAATAATGTAGGAAATCTAAATGATAGAATCACATATATACAGTTGTATTCTTCAACAAAATTTGTCATGTTCAGCATTTTTCCATAAAGAAAAAGGGGATAACTTTTAAATCCATATGATGCATAACAGAGACATGGCTGGATAATTCACTTGGAGGAACGGCAACTGACCTGGCTGACCTCTTTTGGTGTTCGGCATGAAAAGTAGTAGATGCTGGAAATGAGAAAACACAGCAGCACTTTAAAAAACTAATTCTAGTGAATTAGGTCCAGTTGGCATTACTTACTTCTAATATAACTCTTCCTCAAATATGAAATCAGGCACATTATTGGTACCAATGCTGGATTTACTTTGGAAGTGGATGAAAGAAAGTTACTTGGTGACTGGTGTTGAGTAGAGTCCTTTGGGGGTAATGTCGTTGTTCTTTACACATCCGAATTTGTATTATAGAATGTAAGGCATTGAGGTGCCCCTTATAAGAAGATACATATTTGGGATTTCCTTAAATTGTTCGAGGTTGAAATATATTCTCTGAGAATTGAAGGTTATCGATCCTCTTAAGTGTTTCTACTACCACCGGGTGTAACACCCACTTTTTTAATATTATTATATTCAAGATTGTTAGGTAACTTTTTTAAGATTACAATCGAAAATGGGAAATAAAAGTTCCCTTGAGATTTACTACTTTGAGTAGAATTGGAATCATTAATAATGACAAATATATTTTCAAATTAGAATAATCTTAGGTATAGGAAATTAAGAACTCATACGTTAACGTATTGTCAAATTTTCCTAATTTTGCTAATGACGGGTTAAGAGGTTTGAAATTGAATTGGAATTATGAGAGAAGAATTTGAGAGAATGTTACCTGAAACAATTAGGCTTTCTAACCTTAGTAGAATGTAGTAATATGGAAACATATATATTAGGATCTGACAAAAGAGCTTAGATGACACTCTTTTTATTAGATTTGCGAATATGTGGTTGCAGCAGGCTAGTTTAGTATATATTATGAAGCCACAGTGGCAAAAAAATTGTCAAAATTCACCAATAGGTGATGTGATGTACGACATGGAGCAAGAATTTATCTTAAGTGTGGTAAAGAATGTATTTGTTTCTTATATGATGGATTAAGAAAATTAATTTGACAATGGATATAGGAACTTCAATTAGACTGGGAACCAATGAAATGATATTTTCAAGAGACTATATAGATATGAAGATTTAAAAAATTTAAATTGCAAAAAGGAGTAACATATATGCCCTATTTTAAGTAATAGCTCGCATTTGAAGATGAAAAGGATGGAATTAATAAAGAGATAGGAAAATAGTCATAAATAAACAAGTTGCAAAGGCTTGCAAATCATTTTCCTAGATAACTGCAGCAATTCTGTCCATACTCATAGAACTCCAGGACCTAATCGTTTTTCTACGATTTCATTTCGTACATTTTTGAACCACTTGTGAAAGAGTGTATTTTTGAGCTAGTGCTGGGCAGTAAATTACAAATGATAAATTTTACTAGATTAAACTATGCTCTCATTACTCTTACCAATGGTAACATTGGATTATGCTATAACTGCATGAGAACTTACTACCAGTTGCTAAGGATGGCATGGGTCAGGTTCCGACATTAGTTTATGGACAGCCTACAAAATGGCGGAATGTAGATTTTCGAAAGCAAATTCAGGAAGAAACAAATCTGTCTGGTGATGTCTTTCGTATGATCAAGTGATACTTTTATGTTGATTAATGGTGCAATGGGAAATCTTGTTTGTAGCAGAATGGCCCTTAAAATGGGCGATTCTTTATCTCCTCTTTTTTATCTGTTGGAATGTTCGGAAGTAATTCACTGCCGAATGAAATCTTTAAGCCTTCAATCCTAAAATCAGAACAATCTTTAAACATACCAAACTAATAAGTTAAGAGGTCATTTAATCTTTCCACAAAAAATGTGGAAGAAGTTATCATTAAGATTGAACATTGGTTTTGAATCAGGACATTTTCTATGATGGAAAGAACACAAATTCCAACATCATCTGAGAGCTCTAAACTAATTTTCGTAGAAACGACAACTATAAAAATGCTCAAACTTTGATGTCATAGATTAAACCCTAGAAAATTGCGTCATTCACATTCACCTCTGCCCGTCATTGCCAAGCACTTGAAATAAGCGTGTCTTTTTTCTTGCAACATTAAACTCAGCAAAGTGCTCGATAAAACATTTTACGGAATCCCACCCAAAAACAGTAGAATTGTAACCCAATCTTTGGGATGAAAAAGAGTTTGTTTACCTCTTGATCCATGGATGCCCAAGAGCCCAAATGCAATGCAGATAATCCACGAGAGTAGGATCTTTCTCATCTCGCCTCCCCCTCAGCAAACACCCGACTTGAGAGATCAAACAAGGTCGCAGAATTCTACAAACATCCCAAATTGCATCTCAAAGCATCGGATTCCATGAATGCAGAGGACCCACCAAGCAATAAAAGGCGGCAAATGCCCATAGCAGACAACACTACTCAACCCCATATCTGATTTTTAATGCCATGGAAATAACTGAGAAATTCAACTCACAATGCCGTTTCTCAGAGAGAATGAATGTTGGGTAATGGGCATCTCTCCCCTCTCTCACAGTTCATGGAAACAAAGCTAGAGGCAGCTTGCAGTGAAATCAAGAACAGCACATGGGAGGGTTAATCTTTTTTAATTTAAAAAAAGTGAAGGCATGAGCTCTTTCTTCTACTACTTGGATTCTTTGTTTGGATCTGGGACCAAAAGAGGCAGAGCTTGAGGGGCCCAGGGTTTGGATTATTGTAAGCTTTTCTGCAACTGTGGAATTTTTTAGTCGGTGTTGTAGTGGGGGGCCAAGCTGTCAGTGGTCCTAAATTGTCAAAAGTAAAAAAATTTGCTAATTAGGGTTCCACTCAATTGGAAACCTAATCAATACTGTCTGAACTTCCAATTAATGATGATTTAATGAGGGTTAGGTGTATATGCTGCTCTACCCTAGCTCTTGTTTGCTTGCTGGTTACTAGCCCAGTAGATCTGATGTGTCGGCTTTTATTTTAAAATCATTTGTTGGATTTGTCTTGAAGCGTGGTATATGTTATAAGCTACCGACAATTTAACAATCTTTTAAGGGGAAATCAAACAAAAATACCCAACGTTTGGTGCCTCTTTCATATTAATACCCTGAACTTTTAAGTCATACACAGCAGTACATTTTTTGGTTTTTTGTTTAATTTATACCCGTTTTGCCCTTTACCCTATTCAGAAAATAATACCCTAACGTTTGGGGTATCTTTCAAAAACCGAAATCCCACTAAAACCCAAATCACAGGGGTATTTTTTTGAAAGATACCGCAAACGTTAGGGTATTATTTTCTTAATATGGTAAAGGGCAAAACGGGTATAAATTAAACAAAAAACCAAAAAAGGCACTGTTGTGTATGACTTAAAAGTTCAGGGTATTAATATGAAAGAGGCCCCAAACGTTGGGGTATTTTTGTGTGATTTCCCCCTCTTTTAACTGATTATAAGATGAAACAGCTCTATCGTTTGTGTGAGCGATGTGACATCTTTGCCTGTTTTTTTTAAGGACGAATACCACTGAGCCAATTGGCTCGGTTAGAGCATGATTTTCAATCTGTATCGTTTCAAACAGGGGAAACCATCTGCTTCTGTCCGAAGATGTAGGTGGGAGCTAGTCTAGAGACCATCCAACTAGTCTAGTGTGTAGTTGGATGGGCATTGATTAATATATATAATTAAGTTCTCATTTCTTGCTGAGATGCTCCAAGGTTTAAGAGTGGTTGTGGGCAAAGCAATGTGAGGGATGAGAGGAACATCTGAAAGCAAAGTGGTTACCTGGTGGTTAACCCCAACCTCCCCAAGATGTTTGGTGGACTTTAGTTGGAAACATGGTATATTTGTGCAAGCAGTTGGATCAAGAGTGGGTGATGGAATCCAATGCCCCGATCTGTCTTGCTCTACAGGACGGCCGGAGCGTGCTGAACTGCTTTCCGATGTATTAAAAAACAACGGGTCGATAAACCTTCCGTGTTTCCTGCTATATTGGTTATATTCATTGTCAACAAAGATCATAGCAATCATACGTTGCTTCTTTGCAGACAGTAGGTAGACATGTGCAAGTGCATCTCCCTACGCAAAGCATTTGCCTTCTGCTTCTTTTTGATTACACTAGCCCGAGTTAGCTAACACCACCGACACTGCAAAAAAGAACATTAGAAACTTTTGTTTTCTTTTTGTTACTGAGTCGAGACCGGGGGATGGGGCCGCCATCCTCGGATGGTCAAGTAGAAGACTGAAAAGATGAGAAATATAGCTGTTGAGGTAGAATGTAAAGAATAGAATGGGCTACCCCCCCACTTGATGTGATAGATTTGTACAGATTTGATCTTTTTACGTGCATGTTAAGGTCAAAAATGATCGACATGGATCCTTTCTTGCTGAGTCGGAGCCTAGTTAGCCGGATTGATGGGACCCTGGTTTGGGCGAACCAGGGTCGTTGGTTGATGGCAGTTGACTTGTGATGCTCGATCGACCCTCGAGCGGTCAGTATGCCGATCGATCGTGGTTGAGGAGCGCAGGATCGACCCTCGCGTATGGCCAAGACTCGACGATATGTACCACAGGGAAGCGTCGGGGGGATCTAGGTTTCGACCAAATCTCATCCGATGCTTAAGTTAAAATGGAACTTACGAGAGCGAGGTGGCTAGGAGCAGCTGAGATCGACCCACAGAGGTTCATCTCAGATCTGACGTCGCAAGCTCTTTTTTGGAAGAAAATATAGGTTGGAGAATGTAAAGTCCGAGTATCAGATCTCGAACCTTGGGAGTTCGAACATCCTCTACTTATAGACCGCGTGGGTCCTTTTAGTGACGTTAGGAGGATAACGGTCACCAATTATGGTGCAATGATCTCTCTTCTTTAATAGGAGTAACCGTTGCACATGTTCCCGCCATTCATCAGCTCGCCCTTAATCGCACGTTCGATTGGTGGGAGTCTAACGGGCGGCTGGTAGGTGGGCCTTGACTGAGTCGGTATTAGGCTTCTCTTGTAGGCTCTGCGGGCCTTAGTCACACATCGAACGAGTCGTGTCGAGTGTCGACCCGATAACTCAACGGAACCAGTTCTAATTCTCCAATTTAAAGTTTATAAGTAGGTTTTCGATGTACCAAAAAATATTAATTCTTAATGTACGCTGTGGGCCGCCACTGTAGCTATAAAAATTCCTGAAATTATTTCAATGGCCTGGGCTTGTTAAAATTCAATGATTCGGGCTCCAAAAAAAAATCCATTATGGATCCTTGTAAATCCTACAGTAATCCCAATATATTTTTGATGTTTTGTTAGGAAAGAATTTTTTGTCCTATAAAGAAATTCTGATATTCTAATCCAAACAAATCGTTTTAATGCATAAATAAAACTAAGTAGACTTGGTAAGAAACAAACACAAACCTCCCAACGTTCACCCCTTTCAAAATTGAAAAAAAAAACAAATAATAAATTTGAAAACAAATGGCTGATGATCTAGAATTAGCAACTGAAATCTCCACAAATCTCTCCCCTTTCTCCTCTTTAAATTTTTCTTTTTTTTCTGACCGTTTCCTCGTTCTCTGCTAATTATGAACGATTAATCTCACTCACTCAACGTACGTTCACTTATTCCTCCTCAATTTCGATCCTTTCCCTACTCATCAGCGCCCGCTTCTCCTCCCTCAATCCTCTCCCCATCTCCCATTACCCCTTCATAATTATGAACTCAAACATTAATCACAACAATCACATTCATAACACCACAACCTCCAGCAGCCACACTCAACACCACCGTAGCTCCTCGTCAGCGGCTGCTGCGGCTGCTGCAACGCCGTCCTCGTCCTCTACAACCTCGACGTCCCCGGCGGCCTCCCGTCCCTCGCCGTCTTCGACCACCCAGGCCTGCGCCGCCTGCAAGTACCAGCGCCGCAAGTGCAACCCCGACTGCACCCTCGCCCCCTACTTCCCCGCCGACCACCAGCGCCAGTTCCTCAACGCCCACCGCCTCTTCGGCGTCAGCAACATCCTCAAGATCATCCGCGGCCTCGACCCCCTCCGCCGCTCCGAGGCCATGAAGTCCATCATCTTCCAGTCCGACATGCGCGCCCACGACCCCGTCGGCGGGTGCTACCGCATCATCCTCGACCTCGAACGCCAGTACGAGCGCGACTGCCACGAGCTGGCCCTCGTCCTGCACCACCTCTCCCTCTGCCGCCAGGCTGCCGTGCAGGGCAGCGCGGCCGATCAGATCGCCCCCCAGCACCCGACCCCGAATCTGCTTCTCGGCGACACCGTTGACGACGTGGCAGTCGCCGGCAACAACAACGTCGTCTACGGTAACGACCTTATGATCGCAACAACTGCACCGACGACGGAGCAGCAGCAGCAGCAGCAATACTACGACTACTTCTACTTTGATGGGAACGGAGGCGGGGTCAGCGGAGGAGAGAACAATATCAACATCGAGGACGATGATCATATTAACAGCATTAATGCACATGCAGCGACGACCATGAGTGGCAACAGCGTTAACAACAACAACGCCGTGGGTGGCACGAACGGAAACGGCAATGAGTTGGACATGGAGATGCATCCGCAACCCATGTTGATCGGGATGCATCAGCATCAGGAGCAGCACCTGCATGCACAAGAAGATGACGTGAAGCCGTTCATCGACATGTTCGACGTGACGCACGCGTTGGCCCTGGGAGACGAGGAGGAGGTCGGAGAGATCACGTCGAGAGCAGCCGATCTCGATCTCGCCGCCGGATCTTACCACTGCCGGTCAGAATTAGAGCTAAGGTACATCGAAAACAGACATCATCTGAATACATCTTGTATGATTTAGTTAACGTTTACTTTTGCAGCAGTGAGATTCACGAGGCGAAAAGGGAAGAAGCAAACGCAATGGAGCAAGTTCAAGAACACGATCTGAAGGGCGCTGCCTCGTTGTTTACACTCACAAGCCGCGATAGCTCCTTTGTATAACCACCATCTTTCCTCGCGATCATCATCATCTCCCCCCTAAATAATTTTCACACAATTTTGTACTTACATTTTGATCGATCGAATGAGTACACAATGAGGTTTAGTTGTTGAGTCTGTTTTTATACTGCCTTGCCTCCCTTGGGCTAATGGGGTTTTGCTTGGTCGACATCAAAGAACAACGAACAATTACGGTCGACATAAAAAAACCATGTCTTCTTCTTAATACTGTCCTGCCAAGGCGAAGCGTTTGTTATCACCCCATCCGACAAACCCTCTCGTTGATATCAATTTCAACGGTGTTGAGAATTGCAACAGCGCCAAAAACTTGTTAGGGTTTTACATTCATAAACCGCAAGCGTACCGCACGGCTTTCGTCGTTGCGATGTACGGATCGTTCACATAGAGGTTGGATAATCGAGTACTAGTTCGGTCATATATTATTGTTAGCTACGTGGAATCGATTATCTAATTATTAAATACCGAAGAATACGGGGAATAACAAGAAGAGCAAGAATGCCAATCAAAACAAATAAAAAGCGCAATTAAACAAAGCAATAAATACTTATCTCAATCATTGCATACACGGAGTCGTCAATTTCATGGCTACATCAATGAGATAAGCGATCTAAACTAATCTAAATTTAATCTTACTCCTAGAACATGAAGGGATGTAAAACTGTGGTAAAAACACAGCCCCGAGTTGCCTCCTAGTCTCTGGTGGCGCTCTCATATTTAAATAGAACATATAAAACCCTAGCGGGTTCAGGAGAAACCCGATTCGACACGACTGCATGGAGATTCCACACGGTCCAGTCGTCTGGAGTTTGAGAAACACAAAAATCCTTCAAAAGATGGAGATCGATACGGTCGCATCCGGGAATCAACGCGGTCATTTGGAACTCGACGGGTCGTTTGGAAGGTTGACGTGGTCGCGTCAATCTGATGAAGTTACGCACTTTGGGGGTTGGGAATTGTTGAATTGACGTGGTCGTGTGGGATAGCCACACGACCGTATCACATTGGTCTTTAGCATCCAAGCAGCTATGGTTCACACGATTGCATCGATAAACGACGTGGTCGTGTCATTTGGAAGAAGTTATGCACTTCAGCCCCTTTATGCCGCGTTCTGACGTGGTCATTTGGCATAGTGACGCGACCGCGTCACTATGGTTCTCGGCTCTATTCTCCAGTTGCTTTGTGTCATCCCACACGACCGTGTGGGGTGACACATGCGGTCGTGTGGAGGTCGAAATCCACCAAATCTTCATGATTAGACCACGTCTCTTCGCCTCGATTGTCCTTCTCGCTAATTGACTCTTTTAAGCTCTTCTTAACTTCTATTCAACCTAAAACGTACATAAACACCCAACGAGCGAAATGGAACGATAATATGATGAAGTGGCGATAAAAGTGAGGATTTGTGTGACATTATGTATGGATAAACCCCACTAAAAGTATATAAATTATCCACTAATCATTGAGATGTCACATTGATGATAAGCTAACAATTGATTATTGAATGCTTCCATTATGATTTGGTGCTTTGAATGAACGAGCCTAACGGTCGGTTGTCGTCTTAAATGGATATATGGCTCGCCTCTCACCTGTTGGGCTGTCACGCCCCGCTTACCACTATACTTGGGAGCGAGGACGCGAGCAGGTCCGCATGTGCTTAAAGCAAAGAAGAAGTGCTTTTATTCATTTCTTTCTTTTTTGACTTAAGCACAATAAACGTTTGTTTAGTTAGGCAGGTTATTGCATGCGAATATTCTCAGAACAGCATAAAAATTCATTTCACTTTTATTCCAGGGTTTTCAAAACGAGTACACAAGTAGTTAGGCCTATCATGGGCCGTACAATTCATAGAAATGTAAACACACTTGCAAAGCTACAAATAACACTAATGAAAAGAACTAAAACAGCTCTCTCCCTATTCTTCAGCAGGGAGGACCTCAGCGTCCTCGTAACTCTGGTCAGTAGGGTCGTCCTCCAAGATAAGATCCTCAGAAGCGGGGTCCTCGATGAAATCAGACTCTGAACCTAACATATATTTCACAATACATTGAAATATATGTCAGCGAATAGCTCGGTAAGATATTTAAAGTAATGATATAAGGAACAACTTGGGAAAGAACAAAAGAGCGTTAGTACACATTTATGAGTAATGAGTGCATAAAGTAAAGTATGAGCTTATATGAATTTCAGTTCAAAAAGTAAGGCAATTGCAAGTTGAGTATTTCAATTATTTGTGATCGTGATAAGTCCATGTCCGGGTGGGTAGTATGTTCTTGATGCACCCTATCATCCGGGGTTTACCGTGACGCTTCTTACCATCCCTAAGTTGGAAAATGGTCAAGATACTTGCATCCATTGGTGTGGTATGGAGGTAGATGTAAGATGGTCAAGCTACATCTACAGCCCCTATTACTATGGACCAACCCCACCCCAGTGTCATAGCTAGTCGTCGACTAGTTGCCTTTCCATCTATAGTCAATGGGTTTTCATTTACATTTTGAGGGTTGTGTCCTATCCTCTGTTCGGGTTGGTTCAATTTGATGACAACCAGAGAAAAGGTATTCTTTTACCGAAGAAACATTAATATGAAATGTCCATTTTTAATCAGATGCAACAGGCATAGTAAGAGCATGCAGTTTAGTAACTAAGTTGACGAGCATGGTCAAAATAAGATTTTAGCACCAGTTTACGCAGTTTGTCCCAAAATTCAATTACAATAAAGTACTTGCCTGAAAGCGATGGTGGATGCATGTCCCAGTGATCGTATCGTGAGGTGTGTCGTATCTGCATCACAGATTTGATATCAAACGGCAGTTTCACTAATTAATTACCATAATAACTAGCCTATACCGGATTGTATACAATATATTGTTATTACTAACATCATCTACTAACATGTTGTTTTATGTTATTAAACTAATATTATTAAGCTAACATGCCACTTAACCCAATAACAGAACATGGTAATATACTAACCAATATTTTATACTAATTAACATTGTTATAACTAGCTTGCAATTATGCTGAACCCAGGGGCGTAACTACTTAAGCTTTGCCCTGGGCAGCTGCCCAGGGCAAGATCAAATAAAAACTATTTATACTTTCAATCACCTTAGCTTACTGGCTCATTTGGTTAAAGGGTTATGGTAATAACGTGATGGTCTCAGTCTCGAAACTTGTTTTGGCCCTATCAGCATATTTTAAATAAATAAATTTTTCGTTTGTCATAAAATTTTTAGGTGTGTAGCTATGTAAACAGACCTAATTGATCAGTAAGTATCAGCATATTTTATATTTTATATTTATTGAATTTTTCTTTGGTCAATAAAATTTTGAAGTGTGTAGCTATGCAAACGGGCCTAATTGCTCAGTACACATACCATTTAATTTTCCAGTTAAAGGAGTTGCTTTGCTTTGTGATTCCAATGAGGCTAAATTGTTAAGGGTTTTTGGTTTTATATATGCTTTTTTTTTCAAAATTTTCATGATGGTTTTGGATGAGTTTTGATATTGTAATTTTTTAATATGATAATTTTTTTAGGGTTTCCACCTGCTAGTTATATATCTAATTGACGCCATGATTAACTGCATATGATTCAATCTATGATTTTTTGATTTACTTGAATTAGGTTTGTTCCCCTTTCTGGGTGTATTTTTTTTTGGTGAAATCATTGATTTTTCAAGAACTGTCTTTCTTGATTTATTCGATCCTGTTGTAAACTTAGCGGCTATGGAGACCATAGCCCTATATTTATAGTGGTAGGGTTACATAATGGGTGGATACCCACTAACGGGTAGGCCCACCAAAAGCCTGTTTATAACACTTCCCCTTATCCATCCATTGTTGTAAGCCATGGTGAACGCTTCAGGGTTCATGAAGCTTATTTGATCATGGGTCTGGAGATACTTCTGGATCTCTAAGTTTAAGAGTGCTTGCCTCATTAAAACCTTTGCCAAGGAAAACCCAGTGGGAAAAACCAGTGGCTAAGGGAAAAGAGTACAAGTCTCTATAACTTCCCTTGATCGATGGATAACATCAGTGGTGGATACTTCTGGATCCAGAGTTAATGTGGCTGCCTCGTTAAAACCTTTGACTGTGGAAAACCCAGTGGTAAAAACCAACAGCCAAGGAAAAATAGTACAGCACTACGTTAACTCCCCCTGATAAGTACAAGCTTCAGGCTTGTACATCTCTCAGCTGTCTCATCCCAATTCCTAATACAAGTTTTTTAAAGGTACTGCGAGGCAAAACTTTAGTGAATAGGTCAGCCAGGTTGTTGCAGGACTGGATCTGCTGGATGTCGATCTGGTTGTCCACTTGCTGTTCATGCGTCCAGAAGAGCTTGGGGGAAATGTGCTTCGTCCTGTCACCTTTGATGTAGCCACCTCGTAGTTGAGCGATGCAGGCAGCATTGTCTTCGTACATGGTGGTTGGCCCAAGATCTCCCGTCTTCAGGCCGGTGGTCTTGAGGATGTGGTTGATGACTGATCGAAGCCAGAAGCATTCTCTGCTAGCTTCGTGGATCACGATGAGCTCGGAGTGGTTGGATGAGGTCGCTGTGGATGTCTGCTTCACGAATCTCCATGAGATGGCCGTCCCACTGTATGTGAATACGAAACCGGTCTGGGACTTTGCGGTATGTGGGTCGGACCTGTATCCCGCATCTGCGTAATTGACCAGGTCGGTGGATACACCTTTCTTGAAGTACAGTCACATGTCTACAGACCCTTGGAGGTAGCGCAGAAGTTGTTTCACTCCGTTCCAGTGGCGCTTTTGAGGGCGCTGAACTGTATCTGGCTAGTAGATTTACTGTGAACGCTATATCGGGACGCGTGCAGTTTGCCAGGTATATGAGTGCTCCAATTGCACTTAAGTAGGGTACTTCAGGACCCAGTGTTTCCTCCCCCTCTTCCAGCGGTCGGAAGGGGTCTGTTTCAACATCCAATGATCTGATGACCATTGGTGTGCTAAGCGGATGACATTTGTCCATAAGAAAGTTTTTCAGCACTTTCTTTGTATATGTCGATTGGTGCAACAGGATTCCTCCGCTTAAGTGTTCAATTTGTAGGCCTAGGCAAAACTTCGTTTTGTCGAGGTCTTTCATCTCAAAAGTCTGTGTGAGACTTTTGGATATCTCATCTATCTCTGCAGGAGATCCGATGATGTTCAAGTCGTCTACGTAGACGGTGATAATTACGAATCATGTTCCCTTTGCTCGTATGAAGATGCAAGGGCAGACTTCATTTGTTGTGAATCCTTGTTGCACTAGGAATTCACTCAGTCTGTTGTACCACATTCTACCTGACTGTTTTAGACCATACAGTGATCTCTGGAGTTTGACGGAATAGACGTCCCGAGGTCGTTCTGTCATTTTTGTCGGTAGTTTGTATCCGTCTGGGATTTTCATATAGATGTCCTTATCTATATTTCCTTATAGGTATGCAGTCACAACGTCCATGAGCTACATATCCAGACCTTCCTTCGTGGATAGGCCGATAATGAAACGGAAAGTGATCGCATCCATGACCGGGGAATATGTATCGTCATAGTCTATTCCTGGTCGTTAGGAAAAACCTTGTGCAACAAGGCGCGCTTTATAGCGCACGATCTCATTATTCTCGTTTCTTTTTCTCACGAATACCCATTTATATCCCACAGGTTTAACACCTTTTGGTGTTAGGACTACAGGTCTAAAAACTTTGCGCTTCGAGAGTGAGTCCATCTCTACTCCTATTGCCTCGTTCCACTTTGGCCAATCCTCTCTGCGTTTACATTCTGCTAGAGAGCGTGGATCGGTCTCATCGTCGTATTCAGTGACGTGAGTGGCAATAATGAGCGCGAAGTTATCATCGATGATTGTGCTTTTTCTGTCCAGTACCTCCCCGGTACGTACATAGTTTAATGAAATTTCTCCTATATTTTCCTCTTCAGGGGTTGTTAGTAGTGGAGAGATAGCTGGGCTGAGCTCAGCATCCTGTGGTGGTATCGTTATTGTTGCTCCAGGATTTTTCCTCTTTCGAGGATTCTTATCTTTGGAGCCTGGGGGTCGTCCTCTTTTTTGTTGAGGTACGGCCGCTTCTGCTGCAGGTGGATTGCATCCATCTTTGGGTATGTCAATCCTAGCTGGCGTATTTACAGCAGGGACGTGTGATCTGACAATCTTCTGGTTGTCAGTGAATTTATCCGGTAAAATGTGAACTGTGTTCTGAATTTGAAGGATCTTCAGGATCTCTTCTTCACATTGATTTGTGCGCGGATCAAAATGGATAAAGTCTTTGTGTCCCATGTAATGGTCTTTGAAGCTTTTGGCTTCTGTGTGTTAATGCCTAGTTTTGGAAAAATGCTTTCATCAAACTCACAATCTGCTAGACGTGCTTTAAAGGCGTCCCCTGTAAGGGGTTCGAGGTATCTAATGATTGATGGTGAGTCGAAGCCAATATAGATACCAAGACGTCGTTGAGGACCCATCTTGGTTCTCTGCGGTGGTTGCTTGAACGCGTCTCAAGTATGTAATGCTTAAGCGCTACTCCCAAGTGTAGGAGGACGTCAAGTAATAAATTTATATCCGGTGAGACCGGGTCGGATCACGGGGACAAGTCGTTTTGCAATCGCAAATTCAATTAATAAAGGAGAGATAAATACGAAACTACAACCAACTAAGCTAATGGTGGAAATGCGCGTGAAAATGTGGGTGAGACCATCTACCAAACCAACATCCTAGGGTTCGAGAATCGGAGAGGGAAATAGGCGAGGAAGCTTGTGTGGTGTGTGGGAATGAGGTTGCTAAGCATATGGGTTCAATCCGAGGATAACTCAATTGTCTTTCTGGCTAAGGAAAGCGTAATCGGTGGATGTGGCATTTTAACAAACACTTGGTGTGCAATGAAAGTAGGGTATGGAAAATCGAGATAATAAACAACCAAGCATATATGAATGGTACCACTAGGCAAACTCCACTCTAGGGATACCCACTAGGATCCCTAATTCAAAGTATATCCCAAAAAAAATCCTACCACATAAACTTTTAAACATGCAAGATTGAAATTCCATAGCCCAAGCAAGCAATATCACCACACAACCACACACAATGAGATCTAGCTACTCATAGCAATAAAAGAGACATTTTCATCTCTAAAAACCATCATCCAATATCATTACAAATCACCAAATCAAAATACACAAAGAAAGGGAAAGAGTTCACCAAGATTTCTCTAAGAAAAACATAAACGTTCTCTTCCAAAGTGCTCCTCCAAGCTTTCTTGCTCCTCTCCAATGGCCTCTAACCCTAAGAATGAAGAAGAAGGAGAGTGGAATGAGGGGGAAAGAGGGGAGGAAAGTCCAAGAAATAGACCCAGAATTTCGGGTCTGAAAACAGCCCAAACGGGTCGGATCCGCGCCCAAACCCGCAACTAATCCCAAATCTGCAGAAATTTTCAGCACCGTCACTCTGTCTTGCGAAAATTCTAGAAAAATCATCCGACCTCGGAATGATGTGTTCCAGGCGGCGATGGAACCATAACAAAGTGTACAACACCAGAAAAATATCACTAGGCCGGAAAATAGACTGGAATGATAGCAGATTTCTTCACAAGAGGGGGCCCAATCTGCAGAAATTTTCAGCACCGTCACCCTGTCTTGCGAAAATTCTAGAAAAATCATCTGACCTCAGAATGACGTGTTCCAGGCGGCGATGGAACCGTAACAAAGTGTAGAATACCAGAAAAATATCATTATGTCGGAATATATGCTGTAATGATAGCAGAATTCTACACAAGAGCGGAAAAGCAGACTTTCTAGCCTAGAAATTTTCAGCACCGTCACATTGTCTTCCAAAAAATGCAGTAAATTGCTCCGACCTCCAAAAATTCCGGAAAAATACACGTTGGAATCGGGACTTCACGAAATTCAACTGAAAAATAATAGAAGACCAAGATGAAGATGCTAATAAGCTGTAAAAATCATGTTTTAAGCATATAAAAACGGTAGGCTCCAATATTAAGTGATATCATCAAAATGCACGTATCGGAGCCAAAATGAATACAAATTATTCACAAAATGCCATCTAATGAGGGGTAAAATATACAATATTGAACCCTAATCAGTGGTGCTATGGGGACATAGACAGCACATCCGAATATCCTCAAGTGAGAGATATCGGGCGGGTTCCCATATGCAAGTTGCATCGGAGAATAAGATTGACTACCTGACGGTCGTAATCTTATCAGCAATGCAGCGTGCAGTATGGCATGTCCCCATGCACATACCGGCAACTGGCATTGCATTAACAATGGTCTAGCGATCCATTGTAGTCTCTTTATGAGAGATTCGGCTAACCCGTTCTGGGTGTGAACATGAGCTACATGATGTTCAACTTCTATGCCGGTTGCTTGGCAGTAGTCTAGGAAGACTTGTGAGGTGAATTCCCCAGCATTGTCCAGACGCAATTTCTTGATCTGGTTGTCTGGGAAATGTGCCCGCAATTTTATAATTTGTGCAAGTATCTTTGCAAAGGCTACGTTGCGGGTGGACAAGAGGCACACATACGACCATTTTGAAGATGCGTCGATTAGTACCATGTAGTACCGAAATGGTCCACTTGCGGGGTGAATAGGCCCGCAAATGTCACCATGTATTCTCTCTAGGAAGCTTGGAGACTCAGAGTCCACCTTCAGGGTGGATGGTCTCGTAATCAATTTCCCTTTGTAACAAAGGGGACAAGGATTTGCACCCTTCCGAAGTAGCGTCAGGCTTTTCGGATTAATTCCACAGGATTGGGATATGATGCGACGCATCATATTCCTTCCAGGGTGTCCTAGTCTATCGTGCCAGAGTTTGAATTCTGGTTGATTTTGGCACTTCTGGTGCTCCAGTGTGTTTGCTTCCATTGCTCTGATCCTTGTGTGGTAGAGACCCGACGGGAGTCCCTCAAAACGTTCGACGGTGTTTTTAGCACCGTTTTTATGAGACGTTACATCAAGGTATTCACTGTTTCCTTTGCTCACCGTTTCTAGGTGGTATCCGTTTAAGCGGATATCTTTAAAGCTTAACATGTTTCTATGCGAGCTGGGGGAGAGAAGGGCATCTTTTATAAGTAGTTTTGTACTGTTGGGGAGCATAAAATGTGCTTCCCCTGATCCTTCAATGATACTTGATGGACCGGAAATTGTATTTACGGTGCCATCATATTTATTAATGCTTTGAAAAAAGCAGGTGTCTTGGAGGATCGTGTGCGTAGAGGCACTGTCCACTAGGCATTTAAAGTCCATCTAATTTAAAAGAAAATATCGCAGTATAAGGCACAAACACAAAGGAATATACTACGAATAATTATTTTGATGTCTGAAAAGTACTTAAACATGCCAGAGATAAGCAGATAAATTGTTTCTCAAAAGGAAAAATTACAATGCATATAAAGTAGATAAATGTCCTCAGTCGAGCAGGTCATCGTTGGAGAAGTCCTCAGCGATGAACCTGATTGGTGCCAGGTTTTCTTGAACCGCCAGGTTTATCTCAGCTTGCTTCTGGCTTGCTTTGTACAACTCCTGAAGGTGGTGTGGGGTACGACAATTTCTGGACCAGTGTCCAGTCATGCCACACCTATGGCATTTATCTTCCCAGTCCTTTCTGGGGGCAGAAGTCTGGCCGTCGTCCTTTCTTTTCCACACATTTTTCTTCTTTCCCTCTTGGTTGTTTCTTGGAGGGGGTCCTCGAGCCTGCTTCTTCATGGTCTTACCCTTCTGGGGTTTGCCTTTGAAGTTGCCCCTTTTATTCTGGAAGGAGCTGTGGTGCGCTTCAGGCGCAGGAGCAGTGCCGGTAGGGCGTGAGTTGTGGGTGGCCAGAAGGAGGTCACGATTCTGTTCTGCCATCAGAAGGCATGAAAGAAGCTCAGAGTATTTTGTGAACTTTCGTTCACGATACTGTTGCATCAGTATGACATCATTCTCATGGAAGGATGTATACGTCTTCTCTAACATGCGTTCCTTCGTCACCTTTTCACCACACAACTTCAGGCGTGAGGTGCTGCTAAAGAGTGCCGAGTTGTACTCGGCAATAGACTTGAAGTCTTGGAGACGGAGGTTCTCCCATTCATATCGCGCTCGAGGTAGTATAACATCTCTTTGATGTTTATACATGTCCTCGAGGGCGGTCCACAACTCATACGAGTCTTCCACCGTTAGGTACTCGGCCTTCAGGGTCCGATCGATATGGCGTCTGATATAGATAATTGCTTTCGCTTTATCTATATCAGAAACCTTATCGCCTAAAGCGATGGCGTGACTCAATCCCTGTGCTCGCAGATGGAATTTTATATCCAACTGCCAGCTTAAGTAATTCTTTCCTGAAGCATCCAAAACGTCAAAATCGACGCTCGCAATTTTGGCCATTTATCACTCTAGCATGTAAAAAGATAGCATTAATTAGATATTTTTGCAGAAAAATAAATAATCAAGCACATCAGACATAAATATTTGCTGCGTGGATCGGCTAATCACCATAATTAATTACTGTCCATTACAGTCCCCAAAAGAAAGAAAGTACAACTCGGGAACCCCTGTGGGGCCCCTATTCTTCTGGAATAGTCCTTCATCTTCTTGAGGCGTCCGCCGGGCTTGTAATTTTACAAAATTATCCTCACTACATTTTTCTCTCAAAAAAAAGAAAATAATGCATGAAAAATAAAATGGTGATAACAAGCCGATCCAAAACCACAGTAAATATTAATCATTCGTCGCAGGCAGTTATAATGCAGCAGGCATCATCACAGGCAGTTTATACATCACATGCAATTTATTCATCACATGCAGTTATAATGGAAAATGAAATCTACCGTTTAAAAATTATTGGACCACTAGGCAACGTCATACACCGTTAGGTTAGTTGACTAACGGCAGAGCGGTCGCAGGATCTTCTTAATTTTTAAACGTTTTAAAGAAAATCATATAATCCAAATATAATGGCGATGAGTAAAAATCACATGTAATTTTAGTCCAGATTATAACGAAAAGAAATCGCAATTAAATCTGAAAGAATTTTTGAAAATTCGAAAAATTTTCTGGCTCAAAAACCTTAGTTAGGGTTTTGGGGTACGCACGCCGGGCCCGTAGCCGCTACTGGCGGGCGGGCCCGTCCGCCGCAGCAGGCGGCGGGGAAGGGGGTGCCGCTGCAGGCGACGGGGAGGGGGGCCCACCGCTGCAGGCGGCGGGGGTTGCCCGCCGCTGCAGGCGGCGGGGGTTGCCCGCCGCTGCAGGCGGCGGGGAGCCCCGCCGTCGCAGCGGCGGGGGTTGCCCGCCGCTGCAGACGGCGGGGATTGATTCGGGTTCAATATTACATATTTAACCCCCCATTTAGCCCTATTTTGTGCTCATGAGATGCTACATTGTTCTCTAATTCATACGTATTTTTTACGCATTTATTTATTAGAGAAAACACACTATTTGAGCACAAAACAGCAAATAATGAAGTATTTCTGCACTTATTATATTTTTCTTAGCACCGTCTCGATCTCACGATTCCAACGAATATTTATTTGTATTTTTCTGAGATCTGTGCTAATTTCTATGAATTTTTGAATGCAGAATACCATTTATTGGAAATAAAATAAAGTTGGCACGAATCTTGATGAACACGTGGCGGCCATCCAGCGATTCCCGCCCGCATCAGACGGCTCACAGAGGCGGGCGACGCGGCTTTTTGTACGCCGTTGGATCTTGATCCAACGGCCATCAGCGGCCCGAATCGAATCAGCGGAGCGCACATCTTGAGCACCACGTGGCTTCATCTGGACCACAGATCGACGATCCGACGGTCCGCAAGCACTCCGCGAGACGAGCGACGCGGCGTGATCTGGAGCGTCGATTGACGATCCAACGGTCACAACCGAAGGCGAGTTCGAGCGGAAGCGGATCCGCGAGCAAGCGACGTGGCCGATTATTAACCCTCCGATGGCGATCGAACGGGCGAGATCTTCGCGAGTGCGCTGAGTAACGGATGCGGGCTTTGCACGCTTTTTGAAGCACACGCGTCGCTCCCACGTTCAATCCCGCAACGATCAACGGCCCACGTTTGCCCCGCTTCAGATCTGCGGTTGGGATCGATTCGGGCGCGAATTTAAGTGGGTTTTGAACCCAATAAGGCTATTAAACCCGCAATCTAATTATATAAGGTATTTTAGGGTTTTTGGGGCGTATAATGGGCGTATTGGAGCACTTAGGAGCCGTATTTTCTTCTGCAAAAATTCTGTAAAATTCCAGAGCCTAGTTTCTAATTTCCAGAGAGTTTTGAAGACTTTTCAGAGAGATTTGGTGATATTTTCTTCAACTTCTATCCCGTATTTTGGTGTTTTCTATTGTATTTTGCTATGAACTTGAAGTATTTTGTTATGAAACTTGTTTATTATTGCACGATGAGTAGCTAGAACTTATTTGTGCATGGTATGGAGTAGTTAGGGGATATTATTCGTGTTTATTTGGTTGAAATTCCTTGTGCTAAATCGTTTAACGTCTCTAAAATTGTAATCGTTGTTCGTAAATCGACTTTTTTAGATTCCAAAAGAATTAATTTAGTTGATGATCGCCCCAAAAGGGTGAGTTTTGATCTCCCCAAAAGGGAGTTTCATACCGTAGTTTTGATCTCTCCAAAAGAAAGTTTCATATCGTATTATAGCTTTAGCGACGATCTTTTTGAATATTTTGTTTGAACCCCCAAAAGGGCATCTTCCGATGAATTGCTCCCAAAAGGAGAATTCATTGAGTTATATTGGATATTTTTCCCGGTGAATTGCTCTCAAAAAGAGAATTCATTGTGATATATTCATCAACCAAATTAATACGAATCGTTGACCCTAGCGAACCCATACCATGTGCACACTTTTTATAGATATTTGTTCTCACGTATTTCTAGGTTTATATTGTTCACGTGTTCACATCACCATCACCGTCATCATTTGTGAAGTGGTTATTTTCTTTTCGTAGGATTTCTATTTGATTTAAATTGTGGTTGCAACAGATTTCTTCCCGTGGATTCGACACCTGGACTCCCAGGTTTTACTACTTGTACGAACTCTTGCACTTGAGAGAGAGCACCTTTTCGGTCCCACCAAGTTTTCGGTCCCACCAAGTTGCCGGGGAAAACTTGGTGGGACCGAAAAGGTGCTCTCTCTCAAGTGCAAGAGTCCGTACAAGTAGTAAAACCTGGGAGTCCAGGTGTCGAATCCACGGGAAGAAATCTGTTGCAAGGTTATACACTAGACACTTTTATGGATCGGGGGTTATACTACATCATTTTTCCGCCATCCACACCGATAGCAAGGTTATACACTAGACACATTCTTCACCTGATTTGCATATTGCATCCTTGTACATGAGTCATGACTTAGAAACATTTAACTAAACTTTCAATCATGATCTAGAAATTGATAATATATAACCATCCATAACCTGTTATACCTATTGTTACAGAGTTTACATTTTCATGCCTTTAGCTGTTACATTCAATTTAGTAGTTTACTTTACATGTCCTTTTACATTGCCTGGTTTATTATATTGCTTGCCCTAACCCGTTTGCTTAGATTATATTTTAATTTACTCTAAGTGGCGTTACATTCTTTGTTGTCCATGTCAGGTGATGAACATGTATATGACGAGACTTTAGTTATTCGGGGTTTAGATACAGTCTTCATTGTGCAATACACATTGTAACGACTGGTTTTCTTGTATCTGAATTTATTATAATATAATATATGTTTTGGTGGATTTTCTCCTCTTGTGTGGTTTGCGTCTCCGTAACTTTCATTTTCGATTGATTCGTCGTATTTTCTCGTTTCTTCCTTAGGATCGTCGATTTCAAAGTACGTCGTTTGTGACGGGCTTCATAACGGTCATATCTAACTATTAGATCAAGCCTAGGAGTCTTAGGATTCGATCACGGGGCCTCGCGCTCCGTATCGGAACTTTCTGTGCTCATTAGCCGGTATAAGAAGGGGCACCGACCGACTAGATGACGATCCAGTCGGTCGGCAATCCTTCTTGGACCGACTAGTGGGCTATCTAAATTTCTGAGGAAGCTTCTGTTTATCGTTAGTCGGTCTAAGAAGAGTTGTTGACCGACTAGGTTGCAAACTAGTCGGTCGGTGATGCTTCTTGAACCGACTAACTCATCATCTTAATTTTAGTTGAGTTACTGTTTACTCTTAGTCGGTCTAAGAACGTTCTTCGACCGACTAGACGTTAAACTAGTCGGTCAGTAGTTGTTCTTTGACCGACTAATTCTTAGTTCAGGTTTTCGACTGGAGCTACTGTTTACACTTAGTCGGTCTGCGTTGGTCAACCGACCGACTAGTTCTCAAACTAGTCGGTCAGTAGTTGTTCTTTGACCGACTAAGCAGTACAGGAAACCCTAGTTTTGCCCTAGCCGCCAGCCCAACCTATAAATACCCCTCCCAAACGTTTCTTCTTCCTCCAACACGACCTAAAGCCCTAGTTTCTCCCCCATTGAGCCCCCATCTTCCTCCAAGCTCCATTTCTTCATTCCAAGCCCTAGAATCATCATCCAATCCAACCATTCACCCTATCTACTTCTCATCTTCCCCAAATCTCCATCAAAACCCATCAAATCCCCAAATCCCCCTAAACCCTAGTTTTCCCAAACTTCTCCAATCTTCTCCAGATCTGGTCCTAGGGTTCCCCGGAGTATTTCTTCCGCCTCCTCTCGGTAAGAAATCGATCTACCGTTGTTTTCTTATCTTATTGTAATTTTTATGAAACCCTAATAAAATACTTGTGTTTTGATGATTGTTCCCCATAACAGCGATTCCCCGTAGGCTAGCATTCGCGGAAACGAACTTTCGTAACCGTCATCCCCGATGATAGGCAAGTGAAACTTGCACCTCTTGATTTGGGCCATGTCTTAGGTCAATACCTTGTTTTAGCGTAAAAGAGACTAAACGGTGAAAGGATAGCCGTTTAGACGCCATTGACCTAGCTTGACAACGAAGCTAGATCCGTCACCCTCATCATGCTTGTATGTCACGTTTAAATTCAATTAACGGTACGCAATCATTTGTTCATGTCATTGCATAGTGATAAATTATTGTGATTGTGTAGCACACGCTACAACATTAGTTTCCTGGCTCGTGTTCCAGAAGCGAGCCCTGTAGTTGGAAACCCCAACGCTCGGATACCGGCTAGGCACCCACTTTTCGTGGGCACAACCCTATGCCAATTACACTTCCTGGCCTGTGATCCAGAAGCGAGCAAATGCTTGATACACGTAGGGGTGGGGTAAGAGATATGCGTCACCAGAGCACGAGATGGCCTGATCCGCCACTCCAGCCTGCAGGCGAAATCTCTAGTGTTTAAGTGAGTAAGAGATATGCGTCACCAGAGCACGAGATGGCCTGATCCGCCACTCCAGCCTGCAGGCGAAATCTCTAGTGTTTAAGTGAATAATAGTGATAAGTGATAAATGATAAGTGATTAGTGATTTGGTAGCTTTTGCTACATCGTGCGTGCTTGCCTCTCTTTTTAAACTGTTGCATCATACTTAACTGCCACGTCATTGCTTAATGTTAAAAGTGCTAGGTTACTAGTTACTTTCAGTTTCCTTGCTCAAGTCTTTTAGACTTGCTGACATGTGCCCCTTTCTCTTTTGGGTGACGTATGTTAGACCCTGAGCCTGAGTTGCTTGCTGAGGGTGAGGCGTTTGCGGACGCCGAGCTCGAGCCCGTGTTGGACGGAGAGTACGCGGACACTGGGGACCAGTCCTAGGGTCTCCGTTGTGTTTTATTTTTGTTAGACAGTTGTTTGTTATCGGTGCATGGCACCTATACTTATTTATGTCGTTGCTTTTGTTTGGCCTTGTTCTGGGCCCTTGGACTCTTTCTTTTAGCCTGGTGGCTTTTCTGTGATGTTGAATATTTTGTGGACAAACTTTGGGATTGGTGTTTCTTATCCGTCTCATATTATTATTGTTGTTGTTTCGATTGCAATTACAGGGACCTGCTTATACTAATTTGACGCTTATCGGGTTTGGGGCTTCACCGCTCCACTCCCGTGCGGACCTTTTCACGTCTCGCCTCCATTTTAGGGAAGCGGGTCGTGACACACATGCTTTTTAGATCATTCTTACATGAATGTTTTATATCTCGTTAATTTCTACTTTTCTTTCTGTTTTCATGGGTAACCAACATGACATGCAAATGCATTAAAAATAATCACGACACCTGTACGTTTGGCTTGACAGTCTCTAGTGTGTTCATGCGGATTTTGTGTGCTCTCATTGTTTGGTTTTGTATCCACACTTCTTTATCTTTCTATTTCCTTACTATGTTTTGGATTGTTGTTGTTACGCCCTAAAGGTTGGTATAGTTGATAAAGGCCCACTCAAATAGCCCCCATCAACAATTCTCATCAATGAGGGCCAGTTCATCAAAGCTAAGGAGAGCTCGTCGAGACTCAAAGCAATGCGCCCTTGTGGACTGCCAAGCTTGCCCAATCAGAACGGCAGGCTCGTCATCCAAGTCAAAGAGAAGAGCCCTCCGGTTGACCGCACAAACTAGCTCGCTCCAGAGTAGCTCGCTCCAGAGGCAGTTCGCCTAACTCTCCGCCCAAAAGCAATCCGCCCACGGAGGAATATGACGCACCACCAACGTCACTACTAGTCTCACTACAGACAAAAGCCTGACAAAAGCGCCACCTAACGTTCACGGCTCTGACAGCCAGACCAAAGTGCACCTGACATCGCCTGGCGCCATCAATACAGAAAATATCTCTGACACCGCTCGCTACTGTAATGCCCTACAAGCTACTGCACAAGTACTAGAGGGTGGGTGAATAGTACTTTAAAAATAACAAGGAGCATAATTCCTAATTAGCGTGCAAACAACTACCAAATCAATTTGCGGAAGCTTAAATTGATAACAACAACAAAATTAACAATGCTAACAATAGATATTACTGGGTTCGGATCCACCCAAATCTCCCCGACTTGTTCCCGGTGATCCTACGTCCCAACCACCCGGATCCCCTCCGGATACTTGAGTTATAAACCCTAACTCAAGATTTCCACTATGAAATACTTGTGAAAAACCTTCACAAGTCAAATCATACACAAAGTAATTTATGACTCCCACAACCCGGGATCACAACCACACTCTCACAACCGAGAGTGAAACTTACAATATGAAAGTAAATGAAATAAGAAACTTCTTACCGACAAAATACCTATGCCTTGAGTAATGCTTACGAATTAGGGCAAAGATGATTTTGAGTAAGAAGAAGTGGCACCAAACCTTAGCTCCAAGATGTAGATCAGCGATGGAGAGCTATGGGGATGTTGGTGACCTAGAATCAAGCACTTGGCTTGGAAGGCTTCACACTCAATGAATCTCTCTTTGGAAGTAAGAGTGAGGAGAGATTATTGAATGGAATGAAAGAGCTTTGAATGAGCTTGGAATGATTTCTCTTGATCTCTAAACTTGCAATAATATCAGCCTTGACTGCAATGAATGCAGACCAACAAGTATTTATAGGATAGAGGAGAGAGAGAAAGAAAAACGTTTCAATTAATGCTCCAACGGCTCTTTTATGAACCCAACTAGTCGGTCAAAGAATAACCACCGACCGACTAGTTCATCAACTAGTCGGTCGGTCAATCAACGTATACCGACTAATGAGTGAACAGAGAAAAGGTCAAAGCACAGACAAAAGGAACTAGTCGGTCCAAGAAGAGTAGCTGACCGACTAGTTTCACAACTAGTCGATCGGTTACTCAACTGAGACCAACTAACAGATAAAACTGAAGTCTGAGCACAAATTGACTTAGTCGGTCCAAGAACAAATGTTGACCGACTAATTCACCAACTAGTCGGTCGCCAAAAGAGCATAGACCGACTAACGATAAACAGTAAGTTAGGTGAAAATTGGCATGTACAGTAAAGCTAAACTAGTCGGTCTTTAGCGCTTGGTACTCTAATACCGCGGCTTGTCACGCCGACCCTCCCTATTTTGGGCAGCGGGGCGTGACATCGGTCCAAGAAGGAACGTTGACCGACTAGTTCATTAACTAGTCGGTCGATCAATGAACACAGACCGACTAATGATAAACAGTAGCTCAGGCTCAAATGTGCATGTACAGGGAAAGCTCAACTAGTCGGTCACAGAAGCATCACTGACCGACTAGTTCACAAACTAGTCGGTCGGTGAGTCAACTTAGACCGACTAACTGTAAACAGTAAAGAGCTTGGAAATGACTGACAAAAACTAGTCGGTTCAAGAAGCTTTGCCGACCGACTAGATCACCATCTAGTCGGTCAGTTCTTCTTCTTAAACCAACTAACATGCACAAGAAGTCGCGAATCGAAGCGCGAAGCTTCGGGAAAGATTGTATGGACTTCTTCTAAGATCCTAGAGCTAAGATATGGGCGTCATGAAGATTTAAACCGTAAGACCTACTCAAGGCTTAACATTCTACGAAAGAAGCTTAAAGACAATAAATAAAACTCGACGATACCGTCTTCAAAAGCTTCAATCGAATCTTCATGACTTCTAAATTGCTCCATAAGCTTCAACGAAGATTTAGGCATACGATCACGTGCTTTGAGAAGTTTTGAGACGTCGTAATTGATATTCATATGAATTTGGCGACGATCTCCATAACTGCGCTCACAAAGTGTTAGTTCACGTTATATTTATGTTTGTTCATCATCCAAAACCAAATCCGGGGAGTCCAATATCCAACAGCTACCTGTCGCTTCACTACTCGAGTGCCAGCTGGGTTGATTCGACAGCTTACAGGATGACAATCAACCACCTCACAGCCCTATAAATACACCCTCTCCTCGTTGGAGGAGAGGGGATGGTTGGTTGGTCAGTTAAAACTTCTAACTTATTTCAATACGCAAGGTCAGATTCTTCCACATATCTGTGCTTTCCTCATAAGCCCGCCACACTTCGCCGATCGGTTTTAAGGTCTCCAAGTGTGCCCGGCGCCTACATTTTACGTCATATGCTGACTTAGGTATCGGATGGGTTGCGGATTAACAGCCGGCCCAGCCTTTCTGACGAGTTGCTCTTCTTGTAGGAAGCTCGCCCTTGCTGCCATCTGACGAGCGCCCTGCCTTATCCTCCATCAACCAACAAGCGACATACTACATCTTGTAGGAATATTATGCCCTCAAGGCCATTTATTCCTGTGTGAATAGCACAAACATCTTGTTCGAAATAACAGTAAGCTGTTTGGTAATAATTTATCTAAGTTATATTGTAATGTAGTTAACATTAGATATCAACTTAGGTAAAGTCCTGAGACTTTATGCAAGGTCAAACGGGTATCGAGATGAGTATCTCGATCATGGAGAAACGTTTGACCGTCTGTAGCATAAGTCTGAAATGGTTCGTGGTCGTAGATGTTCCGAGACAAGGATATCGAAACATCGGATAGACCATTGTGTCTTAGTCTTCACCGTTTAGCGGTGGCGATGATCTCATGATCGCTTGACTTGGCGAAGTCGAAGACGAGACACAGGTGCTCATTAGAATGAGTTCACTGAACGATCCACTAGAGTTATCATATGGTTATATTGACCAATCTGTCAGTGATAACTCTGAGTGATGATAGGATAGTTGGTCTTCTGACTTGAGGTCATTTTGACAGACCTGTGCGTGAACGGTGCCACTTAGATCAACTGACCTAGCTTCGAAGCAAGGCCTGTCGAAAGGTCTTTTGATTGGGTGTCACTTGAAACGTACGAGGCGAGTAATGACCAAGAAAGGATTCGTCTCTCCCGGTCAATGGGAGTTAGTGTCATAGAGTTAGTTCGGTCTTTAGTAAAAACTCTGCGCAGAGTATGTTGGAAGAAGTCCAACATTTATTGACTAAAGATCGATAGAAACTAACCGGAGTCAAGTTATTGGGGTTGACAGTTTGACCGTACCCTAGACTTGATCTACACGACATATTTAAGACGAAGAGACTATAACTACGGAATTCATCACGGAAACAGTCAGGTGGTCCCGACAATACTCATGTCAATGAGTCAACCACATAATGATGATTCCTGAAGCAGGGACGGCAACCACTGCTCGTGGTCACTGCCGTATAGGGCTTCGAGCCCAACCTGTTGTAAGGGTCAGGCTGTAGGGTCTCACACAGAGTGTAATGCTTCGTCTAGTAATAGGTAGAAATTAGTTAGGGAGAATATTTTGCATTTTGATGAAGGGATGAAATAATTGCATTTAATGCAATATGGTAATTTAAGCTTCGATAGGGAATATTTTGCATTTGATGCAAACGCGATTAAATGTGTATTAAATTGTTTAATATAATATTTAATAATATAAACGCAAGGAAAAGTTCACGGGTAAGACGGAAATATTCCGGTCTAGACCCAGGTTCGAACGGCGTCCAAATCGGACACCAAATGCTCAAGTTATGCCCAAAACAGCCCAAAGGGTCAGATCAGGCCAGACCAGACAGACTAGCCCAGTCTGAAACTGGTCTGGCCTGCTGGCCAGACCCAGTAAGGCCTAGGCCGGCCTGGGCCTGGGCACCCAGACCCGCCTCGGCCTGGGCGCTCGGCCCAGGCACAGGCCCGGGCGCCTGGGCACAGGCCCAGGCGCTGGGCGCCTGGGCCTGGGCCCAGGCGGCCCAGGCGCCCTGGGCGCCTGGGCGGCTGGCCCAGGCGCCCAGGGCGCCCAGGCCAGGTGCCTGGGCTGCGCCCAGGTCCAGGCCTGGGCTGCGCCCAGGTCTGACCTGGTCTGTTTTGTGGGTCCCACCTTTGGGTGTGGAACCCTAGGTTTGATGGGCATTTTTGACGGCTCAGTTTTTGTGAAAAACTAGCCTTGGGCTGATCTTTGGACACTCAATTGGAGGGTCAAACGACCTCCGATTGACGAACGGTTTTTTCCTATGCGTTCACCGTTGAACGCTTGTCGTATTGATAGGTTGTATCAATCCTGAAGCTCAACGGTGAGTGAGTTAAAATTCACGGAAGTTTGCACTTTGTGAAGTGCAAACTAACTTGATTTTAAATTAACTAATTGTTTAGTCCCACATCGGATTTTGAGAAAAGGGGAGAGTCCGCCGCCTATATAAATAGGGGTCTCCCCCCTTCATCAAAACTCGTCCCAAGCTCTAGATCTGAGCGGCTCTCGTAAATGTTGGAGCACGCTCGGATCTAAGCTTAAATAAATATTTCTCTATCTCCCTAAATTTCTGCCTTACTCCTGCGGGCTCTAGCAAAGCCACAAAGGAGTTCGGATTCTGGATCTGAAATCTTGGCGGAGGTTTCACTCGCGTGAAACTTTCTTCGGCGCGTGGTTGGCTCGGCGGCACGGGGATTGATCGCCTCGGGATGCGGAGCGGTTCAGGGAGCGGTTCAAGGAGCGGCTCGGCGTGGGACGGGAGCAGCTCGGAAGACGGCGCGGAACATCTCGCCTGCTCCAGGGCTGATATTCCGGGTATGTGGTTAAAGTATTTTTAGCATTAGTTTAGTTTAATCGCAGTAGGCTAGATCCTTCTTGGGATGGTCAGATCCATCCCAAGTCGGCATAGATCTTGGCATAGGGTCTTGGACCTTAGGGCTAAGTTAAAATTGTTTTAACTGCATGTTAATTTAGTTAACATAGTTTTTCTTCCGCTGCAAATAATTTATGTGTCTATGTTCTGTCCGACTTAGGACGGGACTAGAATTTTTGTGCCCTAAGGGACCGCCAATCTCCCTACAGTGGTATCAGAGCCAGGTTTGCGTAGTCGATCTAGCCTGCGATTAATTTTAATCTTAAGAATGCTTTTAAATACTTTTAAAATGTTTTTAAAGTTATGAGATAAATTTTAAAAATGTTTTATATGTTCAAATTTATTTGATAAATTTTTTAAGCATGAAAGTTTTTAAAATGATGTTTTAATTTATGAGATATTTAAAAACTGTTTTAAAAGTTAAAAATTTTTATGCGATAAATTTTTAACGTAGCATGCAAATTAGTGATTTTAAAATTAAGTTTTTTTATGAGATAAAAATAAAATAATTTTAAAATCATATTTTAAATTTAAATGTTAAATTTATGTATGCATGCTAAAAATTGTTTATGCGATAAACTTAGTATATTTAAATGTTAAATAGTTGTGCACTATCTTTATGCGATAAATTAGTGTAGTTTTTTTAATGGCTTGTTAATGTTGTCCCTTATTTGATAACACAAGACAACCTTTTAGGTTAGCCATTAAAAATGATTAAAATTTATTACTTGAATTTTTAATGACATGCTATGTTTTAATAAATCATTAACAACAATATTAAGACCTAATTCCTGATTAGGGTAGTCCTTTAAATGATTTTCAATTCTAATTGTTATAATTAATTTTCATTAAAGGACTTCGCTTCTAGCGTTGTTAATAAAATTTATTAAAATCCTAATAACGATTAGGGTAGCATGTGAACCTTATAGTTGATAAGGACTTAATAAAAGTTATTAAACGAACCCTAAAATTTTGAATTTAAGGATTCAACTAGTTGATAGGATTAATTAGTTGTTAATAAAAGCTGTTTAGTCTATGGCATACATACAAAAATGACAAGCTTCATTCAATGGACCATGATCCAGTCAATGTGCTTGGCTAAGAGTTCTGGGTCAACCCTTGCTAGTCCAAGGGGTCGTGATCCTGACTTAGTCAATTCCCTGGCTGAGTTCCGCTGGACCGCAATGTCGCGAATCATGATTGTATGACACCCTGGACTATATCTAAGTCAAATACGTTAATGATCTTTTTCAAGATTAGCCGTATCCCTCCTTGTTTTAGGGGTTAGCAACTATAGGGCCCGTGTTATAGTTGTTGAGATACACTCAAGCTGTGACATGGCAACCCTGTAGAAACCAACTCCTTAAATACATAAGATGAAATCTTGACTAACCCTAACCATCGTCTCGTACCCCGAGCGCCGGCGTAAGTTAAGTCAACGATGTATTCTGACTTGATGTAAGTCTAAGACCTGACCCAAACCGACGTGTCGTGCATACACCGAGCTGAGGGGCAAGTCAGGCTAGACATGAAAACAAGGGTCCGACTAGACTAGACATTGTGATTTGGATGAGCACACTCATGATCACGAATGGCTAGGGGCAAAAACCGATTAAGAGAGTCATATCCGATATGATCGATGAAGAGTCATCTTCCGATTGCAGAGTCAATCAACTTGTTGAGCTACACGCAAGGTTGTTTAGACTCAAGGTGATTGGAACTCTTACCCATTAATTTTAATTCGATTAAATCGTTCGTTATTAAGCTTTAAAACGTTCGTAAAATTAGTGGGAGGATATAGATAGATAAAAGCCAATCTACCTATATTTAATATTGAACATATGCTAAAACTAGGGCAAGACTATGTTTACCGAAAGAATCAATTGATAATATTGGAATTAGTTAACTGGTCAATAAGTTGATTAATTGAATATCAAGTTAAATTCTAATTGATGTAATTAAACTATATTCTTATTGACATTAAATGACCTTCTAAAGAACAGACTTAAGAAATATGATTTCATTAAGTTCTGGGTCCAACAAATAAATTAAAGCTACATGTCACTCGTCTCTATATGAGGCAGCTTGAACATATAGGACATTCAAAGTATGTTTCTCCCTACAACTTGTCGAGCTACCCTCAAGGTTGTATGGACAAACAATATTGATCCGCAAAGTTCGAAAATTCGATCAAACCGTTTGAGTCGAATACGAGTGCATGGGCGATGCAAGACTATGTATCCCAACCGGATCTTGAGACAAGCAACTTCTTGAGCTACACTCAAGATTGCAAAGCTCAAGCGTTTGGATACATAAGTTGCTTGCATATCTATTTATTTATGTTGATATCTAAATGTGATTTAGAAAAGGTAGAAGGCACTTCGGAAAGTCAATTGAGAAAGTTAGTTTAATTTATCATTAGCAGAGGCATAAGTAGGAGGAAATGAAAATGTGACATATTTTGATGTCATGATTTCAGAATGAATTGTTATACAAAAGACGTTTAACACATTTTGACGAATGTCGTCACATTGCTTCTGAAGTAATGTTTTGCGTTAAGTAATATATATTAAATGTTAATATATAAAATACACAAGATAGTAGCAAACTTATATGGTAAAATTAGACTAGGCCGTATCTAAAGATTAAGCTTCACAAGTCACATAAAGAGGGGTCTGACCTCTCGTATTATGAAGTCTACGGACACTTGTGAGTCTTAGCCTCTTAGATACAATGGTCGAAACCCATCTGTGAGACAGTGGGAGAATGAGTTGTCGAACTCAGTCTCGTACATACTGATGTACCCGAGTCTACTTTTAACAAAATAAGTTATTCGTATATTTTATTAAGAAACGTGTTCTTGATGAAACACAAGTCTGATAAAATAAAGAACGAAATGCTAAAGTATTTAAACTGATTCGATTAGATCGAATGGTCAAATACTTAGCTACATAAAATCTTGTGTAATTAAAAGAAAATGTGATTTTCTCTCAGGTCAAGTCTGTTAACACATCAAAGTGTTAAAAGGTATGAATCACACTTAGTTAGACTTGGTGCGATCCATAACAAGTGACTCTGAGTTAAATCCTCCATCTGGGTTAAGTCCCAGATAGTAATGCCTAGGTTTTAATAATGTTCTATGAGGACATTATCAATAATATATTCAATAAATCAATCGTAAGGAAGTTGTAAAAATACTCGAATCTCGTGAGACGAATTGTCGAGTCAGACATCATAACTGATGATGACTTAGTCAACTTCTAGGATGAAATTCGGAGTAGTAACTCCGATTTAAAACTTGATGAAGGTCCGTGTGCGTAAATAAATTTGAGAATTTAGTTTACGTACCCAAGGAAAATGTTTCCTCACTTACTGCAAGTAAATCTTTAAGTTGAAAGATTGGTGCAGAAAAGAAAATAGTGAAGTACAATAATGTTGGACGGGAACGGTTTTCATCCTAATTTCTTTAAAACGGATTATGATGAAACCGGTTCCGCCAACAGATGTGTACAGATCTACTCGGACCAAAGCCGATGTAAAACGCTTAAGTTGACCGTGAAAATTGGAGCATTCACTTATAAGTTCGTTTTTCTAAATATGATTTAGACGGACCAACTTATATGAATTGGCCAGAGAATTTTCAAGGTCAGTGGGAGCGTGTAAATTACATGCGAGACATCAAAGAGATGGAACATATATTTTGATTAAGTAATCAAAGAGTTTGATTATTTATCAGAAATGAATATGAACCATTTGAAATGACCAATAACTAATTTGAAATTATTATCGTAAGATACGATGAACTGGATAAGATCCAGGGAAATAAAGTATTATAGATTCCGATAGACCAAGTGAATTATTTGAATGAGATTCAAATGGTTGGTCTGACATGAACATATAAACCCCTTAAGTCTATAGAGTAGACGGTTTTAGCAGATCCACTCACGAAGGCTCTACCACATGAAGTCGGGAAAACTCATGTGTAAAAACGGTATAAGATATCGAGATAAATGGGCCTGAGTGCAAGTGGGAGATGTAGGAATATTATGCCCTCAAGGCCATTTATTCCTGTGTGAATAGCACAAACATCTTGTTCGAAATAACAGTAAGCTGTTTGGTAATAATTTATCTAAGTTATATTGTAATGTAGTTAACATTAGATATCAACTTAGGTAAAGTCCTGAGACTTTATGCAAGGTCAAACGGGTATCGAGATGAGTATCTCGATCATGGAGAAACGTTTGACCGTCTGTAGCATAAGTCTGAAATGGTTCGTGGTCGTAGATGTTCCGAGACAAGGATATCGAAACATCGGATAGACCATTGTGTCTTAGTCTTCACCGTTTAGCGGTGGCGATGATCTCATGATCGCTTGACTTGGCGAAGTCGAAGACGAGACACAGGTGCTCATTAGAATGAGTTCACTGAACGATCCACTAGAGTTATCATATGGTTATATTGACCAATCTGTCAGTGATAACTCTGAGTGATGATAGGATAGTTGGTCTTCTGACTTGAGGTCATTTTGACAGACCTGTGCGTGAACGGTGCCACTTAGATCAACTGACCTAGCTTCGAGGCAAGGCCTGTCAAAAGGTCTTTTGATTGGGTGTCACTTGAAACGTACGAGGCGAGTAATGACCAAGAAAGGATTCGTCTCTCCCGGTCAATGGGAGTTAGTGTCATAGAGTTAGTTCGGTCTTTAGTAAAAACTCTGCGCAGAGTATGTTGGAAGAAGTCCAACATTTATTGACTAAAGATCGATAGAAACTAACCGGAGTCAAGTTATTGGGGTTGACAGTTTGACCGTACCCTAGACTTGATCTACACGACATATTTAAGACGAAGAGACTATAACTACGGAATTCATCACGGAAACAGTCAGGTGGTCCCGACAATACTCATGTCAATGAGTCAACCACATAATGATGATTCCTGAAGCAGGGACGGCAACCACTGCTCGTGGTCACTGCCGTATAGGGCTTCGAGCCCAACCTGTTGTAAGGGTCAGGCTGTAGGGTCTCACACAGAGTGTAATGCTTCGTCTAGTAATAGGTAGAAATTAGTTAGGGAGAATATTTTGCATTTTGATGAAGGGATGAAATAATTGCATTTAATGCAATATGGTAATTTAAGCTTCGATAGGGAATATTTTGCATTTGATGCAAACGCGATTAAATGTGTATTAAATTGTTTAATATAATATTTAATAATATAAACGCAAGGAAAAGTTCACGGGTAAGACGGAAATATTCCGGTCTAGACCCAGGTTCGAACGGCGTCCAAATCGGACACCAAATGCTCAAGTTATGCCCAAAACAGCCCAAAGGGTCAGATCAGGCCAGACCAGACAGACTAGCCCAGTCTGAAACTGGTCTGGCCTGCTGGCCAGACCCAGTAAGGCCTAGGCCGGCCTGGGCCTGGGCACCCAGACCCGCCTCGGCCTGGGCGCCCGGCCCAGGCACAGGCCCGGGCGCCTGGGCACAGGCCCAGGCGGCCCAGGCGCCCTGGGCGCCTGGGCGGCTGGCCCAGGCGCCCAGGGCGCCCAGGCCAGGTGCCTGGGCTGCGCCCAGGTCCAGGTCTGGGCTGCGCCCAGGTCTGACCTGGTCTGTTTTGTGGGTCCCACCTTTGGGTGTAGAACCCTAGGTTTGATGGGCATTTTTGACGGCTCAGTTTTTGTGAAAAACTAGCCTTGGGCTGATCTTTGGACACTCAATTGGAGGGTCAAACGACCTCCGATTGACGAACGGTTTTTTCCTATGCGTTCACCATTGAACGCTTGTCGTATTGATAGGTTGTATCAATCCTGAAGCTCAACGGTGAGTGAGTTAAAATTCACGGAAGTTTGCACTTTGTGAAGTGCAAACTAACTTGATTTTAAATTAACTCATTGTTTAGTCCCACATCGGATTTTGAGAAAAGGGGAGAGTCCGCCGCCTATATAAATAGGGGTCTCCCCCTTCCTCAAAAATCGTCCCAAGCTCTAGATCTGAGCGGCTCTCGTAAAATGTTGGAGCACGCTCGGATCTAAGCTTAAATAAATATTTCTCTATCTCCCTAAATATCTGCCTTACTCCTGCGGGCTCTAGCAAAGCCACAAAGGAGTTCGGATTCTGGATCTGAAATCTTGGCGGAGGTTTCACTCGCGTGAAACTTTCTTCGGCGCGTGGTTGGCTCGGCGGCACGGGGATTGATCGCCTCGGGATGCGGAGCGGTTCGGGGAGCGGTTCAAGGAGCGGCTCGGCGTGGGACGGGAGCAGCTCGGAAGACGGCGCGGAACATCTCGCCTGCTCCAGGGCTGAGATTCCGAGTATGTGGTTAAAGTATTTTTAGCATTAGTTTAGTTTAATCGCAGTAGGCTAGATCCTTCTTGGGATGGTCAGATCCATCCCAAGTCGGCATAGATCTTGGCATAGGGTCTTGGACCTTAGGGCTAAGTTAAAATTGTTTTAACTGCATGTTAATTTAGTTAACATAGTTTTTCTTCCGCTGCAAATAATTTTTGTGTCTATGTTCCGTCCGACTTAGGACGGGACTAGAATATTTGTGCCCTAAGGGACCGCCAATCTCCCTACACATCTGACGGGCGAACTCGAGATCCTCATCCTCAAATCATCCTCAGATCGCAGTTGGCCTTGTCATCCCCCCTAAACTTGTAACCATCGCGCCCTTGATTTCCCGATCAATACAAATTCATTGTTGGCGGATTCTACCCCGCAACAGTTGGAGCAGTCTATTGGACTTAGGGTCACACCCATGACAAATCCATACACTTCAACACTTTCCTAACCGTGGAAAACAACCCATGGATGATGAGCCACTTCCTCTCGGAGGGACTTTCCTGGCAGATGTACCCCCTGAGGGGACGACGGAAGCTATTCATGCCTCGGCCAGTGCTATCCACCAAGGCTAGGAAGCCTTTACAAAGATGACGAACGATTGGGGTGCGGGTGGGGCCGGGACATCCATCGTCCCCCTCAACCCCAGAACATGCGGCGCAACCTTCACCCCCAGATCGAAGAAGCAGCAGCCGCCCGGTGGAAGGAGCCCAACGAAGAGATAGCAGCTCCACAAAGACGTCTCGATGCGGACATCGAGGCCGCTCAACATATGCGGCTCAATAAAGAAGCTGCTGCTCAACAAACACTTCTGTAAAGCTCCAACCACAAAATCGAAGCTCCTCCGAGTAGGTCGATTACGCGCCTTAGGGCTCAAGCCCTCGCAGGCCGACCTGGAACGCGAAAATACATGTCTTCCTTCTCTCTCACCTATCGTTAAGTTTTGACTCATGTCATCTTCAAACTTTTCTTGTGAGAAGAAGCCCCAGGTTAGGTTCGGCCTAATCGTAAAGAGCAAGCTGCCTTGCTGCGAGCACACCTCCGGGGCAGGTTTTTAAGTTGAGCACCCGAAGGGTCTCCGAGGGCTGGAGACGGGCTACGCACCTCGACCATTTCCTACCAAAGATCCGGGGCAGGCCACGTGCTGTGCCCCCGAAAGGCGCTAGATGCATAGGACCCCCCAGGGGTACTGGAAGGTCCACGACCCACACACACCCTCTCGAAGCCCTCCGGGGCAGGTCGCAGCCTCGCTACCCGTAGCAGGTCGGACCTCGCTACCCAAACCGGAGAAGAGAGCGAGCTACCTCGCAGCAAAGATCCAGGGCATGCTTCCGAGATGTGCCCCCGAAAGGTCGCCAATGGCTTGGGTCAGGCTGCGTAACTCGATCCTTTCCTCTTAGAGACTCATGGCGGGCACCGGAACAACGTCCTCGAAAGGGCGCCCTCAGGAGACGGTTGACATCGGCAAAGGTCGGCCTCCCCCGACGGGTCGCCCATGGGTCTGGGGGCAGGTTTTCGGACTGCCACCCACTCAAACAGGTTTTATTCTATCTCCGACCTGTGTCGTTAATGTTTGGACTTACACACACTTTGAGTTTTCTCTTGTGTGCGAGAAATCACAGGTCGAGATCGGGTCGACTACGTGCCCAAATAAAAGGTCACATATCTCTTAATTGCATCCTTGCCATTCCTTTTTCATGAAACGAAAGAAACGCTTTTCTCTCTCTAATATTACATGGTTGCCCCTTCCCTTTTTGCACTTTCCCCTTAGGGTTTTTTCTCTTAGGTCATTTGGTTTTCACATTTTTACCCTGGACACTACATAAACACACTTTTTTCACTTTGGCGCCTGCTTCTCTCCACAATTTTTTCGGCCCCCTTGACAGGCACAGACTTTTTTCACTTTGACTTCTGCTTTTATCTGTGTTTTTTCCGGTCACTGCGTGCACCATGTGCACGTGTAATTTCTAGTAATCCATCCACACATGCTATGAATGTTGCATACAATGATGCGGATCTCAATCTGCCTTAGGCCCTTAGTCAGATCTAGATCCAATTCCGAAATGGATATGCAAGTGGACGTTTGCGTGACGGATCCGGCCCGTTTCTATCTTACACGCGAAAACCCTAGCGTGGGCCCCCATCCCCTTTCATCACCATCATCAGTTCGTAACTAGGGTTTTCGGGAAGAGCGGGAGAAGGTGAGAGAGAGGGAGATCATCGCAGAGAGGAGAGGAGAGAAAGATGAAGGAGAGAGGGAAATCAGGGCAGCCGAGCGTCGACGAGAGGTACACTCAGTGGAAATCTCTGGTCCCCGTGCTCTACGATTGGCTCGCCAACCACAACCTCGTTTGGCCTTCGCTCTCATGCAGGTACACCACACGCTGTCCACTAGGGTTTCTGATCTAGAACCACGTTAGGGTTTTTTCGACTCGTACTGATTTGTACTGCTAATGCTGGACATACATTCGTTTATTACATGTGTTGGCTATTCAAGGAGTGTTAGATTATAAAAATATTTCACTTAACACTCATCCCAACTCTGGAGTTTGTGGTAAGGAATTTAACATGTTATCAGAGCCACCTGGGTTCAATGGCTGCATAAAAAGATGGGAATTCCAGCTTTTGGCCCGTTAAGAAAAGGGCCAGGCAAGAAATCCAACATGGTATCAAAGCCAACCAGGTTCAAATTCCACTAGATGCATAAACAAAAGGCAAATTTCAGCTCTCGACCCAAAGAAGGGCCATCAACCGGTTGAGGCATGTTAGATTATAAAAATATTTCACTTATCCCTCATCACAACTATGGAGTTCTGGTGTTGTGGTAATGAATTCAACAAGGAGCATGTGTGTTGGTTGGGTCTCTAATTTTGAATTGTGTTGGGGGTTTTGCACTGATTGCTAGGATTTTGGTGAGAAATGAATCGTTTACATTGAAGAGGATATAAATTTTTGTAGTGGTCCAAACAACATCAGGAATGATGCTGAAAGCCCCAATTTGATGGTGAGATGAGAGGCAGAGCTGAAACGGATGCCTTGAATTAGTATGAATAGAAACTTTTGAAGTACCTAATATTTTCATAGCGAACTCAAGAGGAAAGGTTGAAGAGATATCGTGACATAGAATATTGCCTCCAAGTATAATGAGTAAATTGATCCTCCTACAGAGTAAAACTTTTGTACAGAGATCATGCTCAACTCTATGATAAACTAGCATATATAGAGCAATCAACACGAGGTGAATTCTAAGTTTTAGCTCATTTGGTTCTTGCGTGGTGGCTAGTCAAGGAGCATTTACTGGGATTGAATACATGTATGGATGTAAATGAAGATTCTAGATCGTGGTTAGCTCATGTCACCAAGTTCGAAGGCATTGTCTTCTTCTGACAGTGCATTCAGTTACCACTGAGTTGGGGCTTTGGAGATAGAACAGCTGTATCATATGTTCATACATCTTTTGAGTTGCAATTATGGGAACAAAACTGAAGGCTTCGTTGGTTTAAATTGTGATTTTCTTTGACACCATGTTTCTTATTCACCTAATCTCTATCCATTCATTTGTTTGTTTGTTGCATAGATATTATTATTGTTATTGACTTTTAACATGCCTATTATTTACTAATGATGGTTCCATTTTCGTGCAAAAAAAGGTGGGGTCCGCAACTAGAGAAAGCAACATATAAGAATCGTCAACGTCTCTACCTCTCTGAGCAGGCAAGTAATGCTTATCCTATTATATAAACTTGGCTGTTGAAGGCTTTTGTCACTTGTCTATTTGGGTAGAAAGTTTTGGTTTTATGTCCTGAAATTTTGGAGGATCTAGTTATAGTGGATTTTTTCATAAACTTTTTCTATGACTCGATATGAGTATTAATTTATTTTTTTGCCCGTCCTTTGTGTATTACTTCAGTTTGGAAATTTCTATCGTACTATGCATAATACTTGATTTGCCTTTCTTGCGAACAATTTTACTCGTCAACTGGGGAAAAAGGAAAAAAGTTACTTGGATGAGTTTTCATTTAAATGATTTTATCGAGCGTTAACCAATTCCATGTTGACATTTGTAATTTGCTGATTGAGTATTATACCAATGTATTCATTGGGTTCACAATCTCATTGGTGTCTTTTTTCCCAGACTGACGGGTCTGTTCCAAACACTCTAGTCATAGCGAATGTTGAAGTGGTTAAACCAAGGGTTGCGGCTGCAGAGCATATATCCCAGGTTTTTCTAATATTTATTTATTTACGCAGATTATGTCAGTTACATTTGTTTTGCTCGATGCGGTCCCAGTCTGGTGTACGGTTTCTTGTAGACCATGCACCTCTGTCCATCTGTGAACTATAGCATTATTAGAATGTTCACTCTTTATAGTGACTTTGACGCTCTGCATTCTAATGCTAGTTAAGTTTAATTCAAATCATATTATTTGACTGATTGAAGCTTTTGCTCCTTTGTTGCCTTATCATTGGATTTTTAGGACGGTAAGCTTTATAACTGTATTACTCCTTTTTAAAACTTAATGCATACGCATTGTTTTAAAAGGCGGCCGTGTAGACGTGGGGTGGCCCTCCCGCGCGAGTCACATGTCTCAGGAGGACAAATGACGATTTTCTTCTTCTTCACTTCCTCTTCTTTCATATGCTGCTGCCATCACTGCAAAAGAAGAAAAAGGGCATGTGCACCAGGGCCGATACGGAGTTGTGCCTGGCATCTCAGAATAACAATACACATAAGTTAGAACTTCAATACGATGCTGATGTCAAGTCATGCTACAGGGATGCAAATTGTTCTCAAGTAATGAAAATGAAACAATGAAACAATCTTGTATGGAAAGTGGGAAGTGGATAGATTGGTATCTGAGTGAAACTTTTCATTTTTCTCTGCAAAAAAACAGTTACAAAATGTGGACTATTCTGTGTTTTGTTGCATTGTAGTCTCCAAAAATGTGCTATTGACATAAGTGTCACACTTTGACAAGTATAGGGATGTTGGACACGGTAATTATCCAATCTCTAGACACGGGGACATGAATATGCATCAATATTTCTTTGGCATATACGCATGTTTGACTTGGTATTCATATAAAAAAGAACATAATTTTAATAGAATGATCTATAAAACAATAAATCTAGTCAAAAGAGGTCATGATATGCCTTGTGTGGTACACATTTTGAAGGTGAATAACAATGTACATATTGGTAACTGTTGAACACAGATAGACACAGGCCGTGTTTGGGTGCATCAGACACGCCAATTTTTGATTGGGAGAAGTGTCCGACTTATCATGCAAATAGCATTTAGTATCTTAAGTTAATGAATGATCACTTGTAAGAGTTTGACAACAGCATTTGGGGATTTCTCCTCCAATATTTGGATTCTTACTAGAGAATCTAGCCATACTGTAGCATTGCCGTGCGTAGATATCTGACATTGCATCTGTTTGCCAGTCATCAAGTCATATCAGTTTGTTAGGCATTGATCCTTAATCAGAGATCGTGGCTGGCAAGTTTCCATCAGCCAGAGAAACATGATGTTAGATTGTAAATTATGTCCATATTGCCGATCTTAAATTTAGAATATCATTTTAATTTGGCAGGCAGGGTTTCAGCCGCAAGAGTGATAATTAAATATTTTTTGTAACTTTTTGCATGTCGGTCATTTTTCTAATGCTGCATACTTAAACATTAAGTTGCACTAATTTGCTGGATAATACCTATTGAGTTGTTCTCAAGTCTGAACTTTGTCAATATTTTCAAATGTCTGATTTATGCCTAAGACCAAGAAATAACCTTCTCAAAATTTGTTTTGTCATTGCTATATTATATTTTGCATATAAAATGGTAGAATCTTAATGATGACGGCAATATATTGCTTTTTCAGTTCAATGAAGAAGCACGCTCTCCGTTTGTGAAGAAGTATAAAACCATCATACATCCTGGGGAGGTATGTGACAGTATTTCATTGTAACCTTTTTTTTCTTGGTCCCAGTTTACCTTCTTTTACGTGTTATATCATGTGCTTTCTGTTGTGTCCGAACTAAATTGAATTAATTATACATTAAGAGTTGAACTTGTCATCTTTATTGTAATGCATATAAGCCAGGTAATCTAGACACTACAAGCAATGCTCTATGTTCTCTATTTTTTTGCACTCAACGATGATTCAACATAGGTAGTCTAAATGCTGATACACATTTCATCTCTTCACATTCTGCTATAATTATTTGATACACCCTATAAGCTCTATATATCTTTTGCGCTTAAAAATAATTTTACAGTTTGGTAGTCTAAATGCTGATATGCCTTCCATCCTTCTGCTTTCTGACATCATTTATTTTGAAATTACCCCTGCACATGAAGTGGATTAGAGGATTAGTTATTAACATCTTGAGCCGGGGTACCAATCTTCGATTTTTGAACATCACACTAAAGAATTCAGAAGCCTTTTTTCATATCAGGCGTTTATGCAAGGCCAATTCATCAAATGTTTGGGTTGACCCAATGATTAAGACGCAGTTTTAGTTAGAATATTTTAATGCACAGTTATATCCTCGATCTTACTGCTGCTGTCATGTTTTCCCAACTGGTTTTAATATTATAATAATGGAAGACCAGAAATCCATTTTTCTTCTTTAACTCCTACCTTCAATTTGCCGTGTGGAGTTTGGTAGTTCAATTGCATGATAGAGATGCATGCCATGTGGATATAGGCATCCTAAGAGTACATACCAGAAGCCTTTATCTTGTGCTTTGTTTATTATCATATCTGAAATATGGTACGGTTATTGGAATTAGCATTATAAGTATTAGAAGATCTTCTTACTGTTGAGGCCACAAGACTGTAAGTCCATACCTATGTCAACTTGTGCAGTATTATCGAGGTACCATTTATAGGTCACAACTTGCTGCTTACTCATTACTGATCTTTTATGATGTACCAGCAAAGATTTTACTTGTTATTTTTGTATGCAGTGATCAGGCTAATATTATTTATTTGACAAAATTTTGAGATTTTAATGCAGTGTTATGCATGATATTGTGCAGGTCAATAGAATCAGGGAACTTCCAAGCCAAAGCAATATCATAGCAACTCATACAGACAGTCCTGATGTATGCCCATTTTGTTACTGGTTGACTTATGTCAAATTGTAACGTATTGTTTTGAGACTTGTGAGAATTATGTTTTCAAAATTAATGGCTGTTGTGCAGGTGTTCATTTGGGACGTGGATACACAACCTAATCGGCATGCTGTTTTAGGAGCTACAGATTCTCGTCCTGATGTGGTATATTACTTTCGTCTTCACTTGATCAAGCTGTCAGAATGTCATATTGTTATATAACTTACAAGAGATGTACTGTGCCATAGTCATATATTCTGAGAAAGGGCAGTGTTAAGGGGACATAGTGTGCAACTTGCATAATGATTAAACTAGAAAGCAATTCTTGTTTTTGCAGATTGAGTCCCTTTCTTTTCAGTAACATTTGACTGACTCATAATTATCAACTTGCAGGTATTGACTGGGCACCAAGAAAATGCAGAATTTGCACTTGCCCTTTGCCGTGTAGAACCTCTTGTACTTTCTGGAGGTTGAAATTTACCCTTTTAACTGCTATCATTTTATGATGTAATTCACTGTTTCTTATATGCATTAGCTTCTACATTGTCACATTTAGTATCTGTTGCTACTTGCTTGGTCAGGAAATTCGTAACGTGAATTAGTTTTATCTAAAAAAAATAAAGGCACTGATCTATTAGTTTGCTGTTCTTTACTATTCTTGCTGTTCATAGTATATGGGGTAGACCGCTGAAGAGGATAACTTAGTAGAGTTATTGAAAGATGCTGGTTAACATGTTGGTATGTGAATCGTATATGGGCGTGCTTGATTGGACACTTATGAACATCAAAATTATTACTTAACTGGACAAGTGAACTTCTGCTGGTATTTTTAAACCTATTACCTTATTGGTGTTAAATATTGTAATTAATATCGATGTTGAAGGAAACGGTTCATTCTGTATTAGTTTTTGAAGACATTAGTTGATGAAACGAGGATGACATGAATTGTTAATATGAATCGGGGGATAACATTTAACAAAAAGCAAAACACATGGGTGCAATTTCATAATGGAAAACTAAGATGATCCTGTAGTTATCATCGGTAGCCAAGTAGTAGTACAATCACAATGCCATCATTTTAGCACTTGCAATGCAAACTGGTGATGATTAATGAGGGAAGAGCTGCCTATAGAGTTTGAACTAGGCAAACAAGTAAGAAGGTGGCTTCATGATCTCCTGTCAAGCAAACCCTTGCCTGGCTATTAAAAAGTTTGGAATGAGGACAAGGTTTGTATTCTGTAGTGTTGTATGTTCCAAACGAACCCAAAGCAAAGAGGATTCAACAATGTATAAGCTACTTTGGTTGGGTTTGTTCTGGACAACGAAGTAATTGCCAACAACAACAGCAGCAGCTACTAAGCATTTATCTAAAATCTGTGGAGTCGATCACATGAGTCCATTTTCTCCCGTCAGCGCTGTTAGGGCCATCGCCACTACAAAGGACAAAGTGATGGCCAGCTGTTATAGGCTGAAAGCTTTTGTCACAACCCCCTCCTTCTGTTCACCCTTTGTCAGATGTCTTCTGCAGACCTTAACCCATAAGTGATATGCATAAGGATGCAAATTGATGTGCATGGTCTTAAAGCATCCTGGTCTTGTGTTTGAATTGTGATTCTTTGGGATTGGGAGAAGAATATATGAAGCTCTAAGGTAATTTGTTGATGTTGTGACTCACATTTGAAATTGCTTGCAGTGATGCGGCACATTATTTGAATGAATGATGAAGAAAGATTTGTAATACTTTCGCAGGCCTTTTTTGTCTATGGCTATTTAGTTGTCTTTAATATTATCAGGAGCTGTGCGTTGGTGCACCAACTAATGTTTTCTTTGCGTCTTTTATTCAAATGGCAAGTTTGAGACTTTGATGTTATCTACTTCCTCCACTTTACTATGATTTTTCTTCAGAGATCAGAATGTCGCACATGGGTAGTCAAAATTGTCATCTTGTTGCCAATAACGAGTTAAAAACGAGGCGATAAGTTTTAAGATTAGCAGCTGGACCATTCAAGGTACTGACGATGCAGCTGGCCGAACTCACCGAGGAGGTGGAGTAGGTGATGGTGGAAGTGACAATGAACAGAAGAGCAATAAAAGTTGTTAATAGAGAATCAGCTTGGTCATGCAGTCTGGTAGGGTATGATCAGAGTTAGAATTGGGGCAACATAAGGATTCTTGAACAGAAAAACCATGGAATGATAAATATTTTCATCCACATATCACAAGGCAGCACAGGGATTTAAATTGCCATCAAGTTGCCAATAAAAGAGATAAATATGAAAGTGATTAGTTCTAAGATCAGCGGTTAGATCATAAAAGGGAAGACTGCAGCAAGGCCTACCGTGATGATACTGAGTCAGTGATGTGGAGTCAGTGATGGTGAATGTGACAATGAACAGAAGAGGAAGAGGAGCTGGTGTTATAGGAGGTTGGTCATGCAGTCAGGTACAGGGCATGATCAGATTTAGAATTAGGGTAATTTGATGACTGAGCAGACAGGAGCTATGGAGTAAGATATTAGAACATCGTGAAGTGGTTTCGCATTGATGGAGCATTGGAGTATATCGTAAATGGAACTGAGTGGATGATATTTGGATATTTACAATGCCGGCCCTCACACCTCTGCTAACTGTATTTTTGGATCACTGAAGCCTCCTATTTATCATACCTATATATTATGATTTTTATCATTGAGTATAAGTACAATCATGATGCAAATGCACAAAAAGCTCTGAGTTGACCTTAATTTCTGACACTTAAGAATGGTCAAGAACCTTTCTACGTATTGGTCAAGATCCTGTTCTCATCCAGTTTTGGATCAGCACCCTTCGAAAGGGATATGATCAATATACATTTCAGTTTGAATTTAACCCATGCATAAGACCGTATAAAGACATGACAGTTAGCTTCTTTGGATTTTTGTAACAATATTCTATTCCCTGAATTACTAGGCTTCTCTGCATAGAAGAATTCAGAAGAAAACTAGGGGAATCGGTTGGATACTGGTTGCTTAATAAAGAATGTAAGCAAGCATCCTAAATCTTATTATCATTAATAGTATTCATATGTTTATATTCTCTTGGAAATGTGTTTGTCCATTTAGCGTAACTCCTAACAATTGAATAGTTCTAAAAGAGATTGGTCAGATAGTACCAGGCTTTCTACCATTGAGCTTTGAGCAGTAGCAATGATGGGCAAGAAAGGCTTGCTTTTTTAAGGGTTAAAATTACTTGAGGTGCATCTTTAGACCATAGCCCACCAGCCTAAGCATTTGTTCATATGCTATGTTAAGGTATCAAATTTAGAGCTCTTGATCTCCTCGGGCTCTATATGTCCTTGGGCCAAACTTCGTTGGTGTCAACATAGCATGGTTTATTTACCCATATTAGTTTTGCCTCTTCAGGTTAAGTTATCTTTCTTTTGAAGGGCCTGAAGGCCCATGCTAATAGGAGTCTTTAGTGCTAACCGATAAAATGAATATTCTCATTAAGCTTTTGGATAATGCGGTTATCTGGCTACTACGGAACTAGATAAGGCTGTTGGGTCATGCAGTTTATAATCATGTAACCAGGGAACACCATCCAAAATTATCCTGAACTATGAATTCTGATACGGATGAAGCTTCCAACGTTTTCTGTATTGAGTTCTATTCATCTCTTCTGATGAAGAGTCGCTTGACTGATGTCAAAATATACTGTTTTTTTCATGTTTGTTTGCATCCATGTTTTATCCTTGTTTGTCTCTTAGATTTTTAATTTTAAAATAGTAATCATTTTAAATTTATTTGCTTTCAAATATTTAGGTAACATGCTTACTTTATTGACTTATATCGCTGGTAAAATTTTCCTTACGACCTCTCATTCATCTCGTTGTTATAATTGATAACTGTTATAGGGAAGGACAAATCAGTTGTCTTGTGGAGTATACAGGACCACATTTCTTCCTTATCAGATGCCTCAGCTGCGAAATCGCCTGGATCAGCTAGCTCTAGTGGCAAGCAACCCACAAAAACTGGTGAAGAGAAAAATTTAGATGCCCCTAAAGTTGGACCACGTGGTGTGTTTCAAGGTCATCAAGATACTGTTGAAGATGTGCAATTCTCTCCTAACAGGTACCTAACATTTTAAAACAGCTGAATATGCAAAAAATGCTGATACATTTTGTTTGCCTATGTATTCAATATGTTGCATCTCTTGAGCAGAACATTATATTAGTTGGCTAATCACACTGCCCCCAGCATCTCAATTACACAATCATTATATTTAATATTCTTTCTGAAATAGACAATCTTTCCAAATATGGTAGCTGCAGAAGGACAAACAATCTTGCTATAAATAGAACAAAGACATTGACACTGCCTTGGTCAGCAGTCCTTGAGTGCTTTGACAATTTTCTTTCTCAGCGAACAGCATAATTCATCGATTAGATGCCGTTTGGGTTCTGCCATCCGTATTTGAAATTCTGTTTTCCCCACATCATGCCCTTCAAAACAAACCTCTCCAAACAAATTTTACACCGATCTTTGGTGTACCTATACAATCAAGGTCCAATCTTTCCACTGAAATATTTTAGCTTCATCGGTTTTGGATGGAACCGATCTGAAATAACGCAGCATGCTCAATTTTCGCAAAAGATATTAAACAATTTTTAAAAAAAACTTTGCAAAAACAAGAAATCCAGCTGAAAAACATGAAAACAGCGAAAAAAATGAAATTGAATGAAAGAACTATCAAATCGGAAGCTAAACAAGAAAACAAAAGCAAAATAAGAACTTGAATTTTATTGGCTTATTTAGCTTTCTCTTAAGAAACCCCCTCACAGTTTTTTACTGGCATGATTTCACATACGATGAATACGTCCTCCGTCTATGGTTAAACACTTGTAGTAGTAACCGACGATCTTAATTATTTGATTTCATTGATCACTGAAGAGAGCATATTAGTCCGTTAATTCAAAATTTTAGAAAAAATATAAGAGAAATAGCTTAGACCTTTATGATTGCTTTACTTATTTTTTGAATCCAGCCCCCCTAATGCAAGTGGATCTCAAGGATGATGGTAATCAATTTTCCTTTATTGCCTCTTTGTTCTTTAGTGTCTTGATGACATCATTATCGTAGTCGCATGTGTTAGGCAAGATTAAAGAAAACATCCTTCTGAAAAAGAATTGAAACGACATTAAATTTGAATGTAAAACCCAATTAAAAATTGTATAATAACGTGAAGAAAATTTAAAAACAAAAAGGAGTTTTTCGTTCCTCTCATATGGTCTTCTGCTTCTTTTTTTGGAAGTCGAGCAGATATTAGGAACAAATGAGGGGCTCTAAGTAAATTAAGAGATATGATGACAATGATGTTTTGTGTCCATACATAATAATATTTTTTGCCATCGTATGTTGAACACGTGGCACCATATTATTGGATGGTCATGTTGACTAATGTCAGCATAAGTAGTATCCATATTCATCTAGCATGTATTTGTTTACATCCTTATGTATCACATGCTACACGAATAATTGCTCTGATCTTCGCCAAGCGTGACCATCCAACAAAATTGTTTCATGTGTGATGTAGGACGTGATAGAATTTAGGAAATTGGTGGGGTAATGGAAAAGATTTGGGGGGAAAATTGATAAACTATGGTTCTTGGTTTCTCACCAAAGGTGGACCTTTCTCGAGCTTGTGGAAAATCTTCCATTGGTTTTTGTCATTGATTGATTCATTGATTCATCTCAAAATTAAGTCTAGGGCCTTTTATAAGCTTACTAGCCAATACCTTTTCTATTCCATCCGATGTGGTGCAAAACTCACGCAAAAAGCCTACAACTCTTTAAGATAAATAAAAGAATCTAAATAGACTCCAAATAATTAAAGCTAAAAATTAAAAATCTTGATCGTATCCCTATCATTCTTACTGGCTTGAGAACTTCACCAACTGGTGAAGGACGATACATGTAGCACAGCTGGGCATAAATCAGTAGTTCCTTGCAGTTGGAGATGTGTCCATAAATCTTGAAGTGTAATAGGACGCAGTTTAGTAGAAGCACGTCTTTTGAGAATTTCTCCCAATTTACAAAAGACAAAGCATTCAGAACTTGTTTGTTGGTTAGGAGAGGAGGATTTGTGATAACAAACTCGATATGCTCAATTTGAATCAGTGGTGCTTCTTTCGACTAGCACATGCTTCACGGATGGCTCTATATAAGATTCTGGTTCAGATTACGGTGCATGATCAAACTCTGGCTTATGCTCTGACTTTGGCTCTTGTTGTGACTCCATTACTGGCTCAGGCTCCAAGTTAAACTTAGGTTTCAATTCAGGCTCAGGCTATGTCTCAATCGCTAGGTCTGTCTTGAGTTTACTCTGATATTTTCTTTTTCATTGTTCGATCGCTTGAAGAATTCTTTTGTCGCTCTCACTTACCTCATTTTCTGACCACATCTCTATCTTTGGGTTTGAAGATTACTGGGGTGCATGCGGAATATATTGATGCTGTGAAGAATAACGATCTTGAAGACTGATTTTAAACACTGACCATCAACGACTATGACACGAAAGTCGCCGATACCAGGATCTCGCTTCTCCTTTGAACATGTATATTTTTGTTATGAGAAATAAAATTTGGGAAAGAAAATTTATATATTGGATTACCAATCATCATATCCATAACTTTCTTCGAAATCATAAAAATGTGGAACTCGAATCATAATTACTTGATGAGAATAACACATGTAATAATCATTTGGTATCTCAATATTAGAGCCGATCTTGCACGGATGGTACTGGTGTGTAATTGGCTGAGTTAATTATCCATTGGCTCGAATGTCACTAAATTTGGTCTTCAAACAAATTCAGAATCGTCAAAATGTCAGAGCTGTTCAGAAAACTTACCGAAAATCAGCTCCAAAGTTCCCAGAAAATCCAAACGGCTTACCGGATCAATCGGCTCGGTAGAGCTGTTGATTGGATCAAACGGCCCGGCTGAGCCGGCTTGGGGGTCGGCTCGCCTGTTCAGTCAGCTCGATTTTGAAGCGGTTCGGTTCAGGTTTCGGTTCTAGGCCAGTTCAGGTTCTGGTTCGAGTCTGGTTTCGATTCGGTTGTGGTTCCTGTTCCAGTTTGACTGTGGTGAAAAAATATGAAAATTAAACAATTTTAGGAGGCAACCAGCCAAGGGGGTTGGGGAGAGAAAAAGGGGATGGGGGACAACATGCTAATGGGCAGCGGCTCCCCCACTAGCCATTGTCCCCTTTATTTTTAAATTTAAAGGGGCAACAGCTAGTGGAGGCTAGCCATTGCCCCTTGATTCTTATCGGCTACACCCTATGCAACTGAACTGGTTTGGTTCTTCGGTTCTGAAATCGGGGAACCTGAACCATTGGTTTCGGTGTGGTTCCATATATTTGCAAACCGGAATAGAGCGGATTTGGTCCGGTTTCGGATCCGGTTCTCGAAACCGACTGTACAATTTCGGTTTGGTTTCAGTTCGGTTCCATGGTTCGAATCGAACCGTGGTCGAGTCTACCTCCTCGCAGCTGTTGGTTCGTCTAGAGTTTCCACCTTTTTTGGTGGGGCCAGCCCACCTGATTGACGCCGATGATCTCTCTAGTGAGCATCGGAGGTACGATGCAACGGTTTTGATGAGAGAGGGAAACTTCGACAAGTGGATCTAGATGATATTGGGATCAGCAAAGTCGTGCAAGTCACATGGAAGGACCCACGACTGTCGTGGGATATCAGCGGCCATTGTCGTGGCCGAAAGTGACGATGATTAGGGTTTGTGATGTAGGAGTCACAGACGCTGTTGTGGACGAGGATGAGGGGCATGGCTTGCAGCAGATCTGGGTGGCTGTGAGAGTTGACGAAGTTGTCAGAGAATCTATTGGTGGCGGCATGGGTGTCAGGCAGCGGTGGCGTGGCTAAGGTAGGGTTTCGATTCGATTTTGGTTTTTATCTGAAATTTGGAAGAGCGGAGATGAAATCTTTTGATGTGATACCAAATTGATATAGGACATGCTAGAATTTGGGATTTGATGGGGGATTGGGGGGATTTGGGTGGAAGAATTGATAAATTAGGGTTCTTGGTTTCTCACTAAGGGTTTCTAAGGCTTCTCACCAAGGAGGGCACCTTTCTCAGGCTTGTAGAAAATTTTTCAGTGGTTTCTTTCATTGATTGATTCATTGATTTATCCCAAAATAAAGTCTAGGGCCTTTATAGGCTTACAAACCAACACTTTTCCTTTTCATCCGATATGTTACTATACTCATGCAAAAAGACAAACTCTTTAAGATAAATAGAAGACTCCAAATAGACTCCAAATAACTAAAAATTAAAATAAAAATCCCTATTAATGTGCCTAGCATATGATGGCATAGAAGATCATTAAATGCATTATACATACCATCATTATCATTGTTCTTTTTAAATACAGAGGGCTCCTACGTGTGCCTTGCTTCTGTCTTGGCTTCTACGAAGATACAAAGGAAGAGAGACATACCATGAGAGGGGCACTTAAGAACATTTTCCCATCTAAATCGTTTTTTCACATTATTAGTCAAGTTTCGATTGTTTTTTATTAAAATTTGATGTTTTAATTCTTTTTGCAAAAGCATGTTTTAATTTCTTCTTATAGAAGAAACGTGCCGATGGCGACATTGGCATACAAACACCAAACAAATGGAGAAGAAAGGAGGATAATGCATTTTGTCATTGTGACCTGCTTCAATTGCCGTGGTTGCGTCGGAAAAATTAAAAAAGTAATTATAAATACGGAAGGTATTTTGCTAATTTTTTAAATCAATGTGAATTATCAGGTTTTGCTCGCTGCAGCAATCAATGAAATTATAGAATTAAGGTTGTTAGTTATTGCTACAATATTACTTCATGAGTTGGAACTCTAACTATAGACAGAAAATGAACTAGTCGTGAGCAGTGTCCTTGTAGCGGAGATTTTGAGGGATGTTCTTAAGAAAAAGCTGAAGAAGCCATTGTAGATCTTGCTGCCAGTAGAGATTGTGCTACAGGTGGAGATCGTGTCCCTGAAGGAGGACAATAATTGGAAGAGAGAGGACGGGGAAGGAGGATCGATTGCCATTGTCCCTGAGATTTGCTTGCAATGCAAGGGGTGCATCTAAAAAATCAGCAAAACAATCATAAAGATTAATTTTGCAAGTATTTATTTGCAAAATATTGAGTTAGTGGGCTGATATGCCCTCTGCATTGATTAATGAAACTAGAAAATTAAGGTTGGTTATTACTATAGGGGTTGAAACTCTGACCATAGACAGCGGATCTAGTCACTGTGCGCGGCATCATGATAGTGGATTCTCTGCTGGAGGTTATTAAGAGACCGTAAAGAACAATAGAAGGTCCACATGATTGGGGGGGGGATGATGTAAGGTTTTCATCTTTTTACTTTGATTCTTGGGCTAGGTTGCCTATTGCAGACCATAAGGAATAGTAATGAAGGAAACAAATGACTGTGCTCTTTTCTAATCCATTCCAACATTCATATATTGTAAAACCTTGGGTGTAGAAACTCTTGCAATCTCATGTTTTCTACAAAGTAATTTACATGTGCAAATAGCCCAAACATCTAGGCTTACAAATTTTGCAACACAAGATGTACTTGCAGCATAAAACGAAGCCGACCAAACACGTCGTATGTTGTTTAGGCATCTAAATAGTAGAAAGCGCTCACATGATAACAAGTCCCGTATCTGTCCCACTGTTTCTTCCACTTGAATCTTCCAACTGGTACTTCACCTATGGGCAAAATTTCTTGACAGATTTCTTTTGTATAGATCATAGCTAAAATTTTCAATGAGGGGTGGTATGTGAATGGTATGGCATTTTTGAGGTTGTGCCCCTCACGGTAGAAAAAGAAAAAGAAAAAGAAAAAGAAAAAGAAAAAGAAAAAGAAAATATTGTGTAGTTTCCTGTAGATGAAAGCCCAAAATGTTATAAAATTCATAGTCATATAAATGCATGCATTGTGACTCCACATATATACACATATTGAAGGGTAAATTTGTCCATACTCCATCTTTTTATATCATTATTGTCCAATTTGCTTTTTTTTTTCCATTTCTACCACTATAATTTTTTTCATTCTTTTTGTGTGCATTGCAAGCGCTGAAGATTTTGGTTTTTTTTTGAATTATGGGCCAATTTCAGAGAAAGCCCTTCTACTTTATTCTATATCAGAAAGCCTCACTATGTTCTTAAATTGCTTACTGTGCCTTCATATATATATATTTTCTGAACGCCTTAACATCATTAACAATTTGGTCTGATTTCCCAAAACTTCCCTCCGAAAAGCCTATTCCTAACTCAAACCCGAACATCAAGCTTTTAATTCTCCATGTGCATCCCCTAATCATATCCGAATCTTAATGCCAACGAAAACTATGTTTTTAATCTTTCTGCTAACTTGGAATAGGTCCAAATGGGTTATGGTCTGTGTTCATTTATGGATAACATCAGGGATATGGCTTATGGTTTGGGTTGGATTTGGATATAGGTACAGTTGCATGGATGCGAATAATTTATTAAAACAAGTTTCAGATCTAGGTCATGACTGTTTTAATTGACGGCGGGAGCCAAGTTTTGCTTGGTTTTGTGACTTCATTTGGTGCATACTATTTGGGCTATATGTGTTGACTTTGTTTAAAAATTTGTTGAAGCCCACAGGAATTCTGTAGCGTAGGCGACGATTCTTGCCTTATTCTCTGGGATGCTCGTGTTGGTACCGGTCCAGCCATCAAGGTAAGGAATTTGCTACCTTCTGAGAATATACGAGTCTTCCCCCTGTTTGGGAACATTTATTCCATTTCTGATAGACTTGCAAGTAACACGTCTATAATTTTAAATCTTATTATAAGCTAATCATCACTTCTATAGTTATATCTTAGTTTTTGGTTTGGAACATAGTGGAAAAATTAAAAAAGGAAAAGCTGCGTACCCAGTCCAATGTGAAGGGCAAATGCATAACTAAATCTTTGGTGCACACATCATCATCCACACATCTCCCCCCAACACGTGCACAAACACACATCCACAAAATAAAAAAAAGGGCTCACATACCCAAAACAAGAAAAAATCCAATCCACACCAAAAAGAGAAGAAAAAGAAACACAAACACAAACAAACGCCTCATCCCTTGCACGTCATACCCCAGAACCACCAGAAATGGCAACATGCTCTCCAAGTGGGGGAAAGGTCAATGTTTGTATTATGCAAACATTTGTAGAGTTATGGTAATGTTGATTAAAGGTCATGATTTACATTTGAATGTTTGCCGTTTGGAATAATAAGAGTTGCACATTTTCCTTTCTTTTGTTAGCTGTGGCAACTTTATGCTACCCATTCAAAATTTTATGTCACCTTGTTATATAGTCGTCTAGACAGCTTTTTTTGACCATAGTATGATATTTTCCTTGCAATTATTGTTTCACAGCTGTGGTCACTTATTTTTTCTGTAGTCATAGATCCAATTATGCTCAAGTTAACGAGAACTTGGAGCAAGCACATCCCTTTTTTCATGTGCTGGTGCTGCATAGATCCTATGTTTGCTAAGCTAGTAGCCTGATATTGTATATATTTTTCTTTTTTAAACTTATATATTATATTTAGTTGCTTAATTTATAAAAGTTAACATCAATTGATCAATCAATACTTGCTGACCGAAAGGGAACATGTATTTGATGGATGAAGGATCGTCCTCCACATAGATGGGCAGGCTGGAATATCATGGGTTGGGTAAGCAACTAAGCATAACTAGAGAATATGTAACCGAGCCTGGCCTATGCTTTGACCCCAACTTCAACCTGCTAGCTGGACTTTCGTGGTAATAACGTGGTTAATTGGACCACAATATGTCAATATAGAGTTTGACAAGATTTATGGATTTTTTTTAAAATACAAAAAAGATTTACATGTGTCATTAGTTCTTCAATATTTTCACTGGCAGAAAACAATACTAACTTCTTATACAGGTTAATTTCATCCTTAACTTCAAATTACGACTGGGGTTCAACTTGGTTAAAATGTAGACCCAATTTTTAAGTAATTAATGATGAAGTTATGAGTCAATGGATCATGGTTATGAAGAATTATATCAGTGTGTTATACTAGATAGCTTCAAGCAGCCATATCTGAGGTATGACAACTCATTGTATTCAGACTAAATTGGAATAGTCTTTAAAGGATATTTGATTATGTACTTTCAGACTCAATTTATTCCAAAACATGCTTAATCATTTTGAATAGAGTATCACTATCCTCATGCAGACAATTGGAAGCAGCATCCATTCCTTCTTGTATATACTATATACGCTAGCCATCTTAGGGTGGATGGTACTAGTCATGCATTAAATACTAGAGGCTCATGATATCCTTTCACCAGAACTTTGGCACATGCAAAAGCATGTCTTTTTTTCTTGTTACCAAATTTATCAAAATATGAATTTTAAAAAAAATATTACTCAATCTTCTAGATAATTAGAGTGATATCAAATTTTCTTTGAAAGCCACACGATAACTTGACATATGTGGATTGTATTTAATGAAGGTTATTGTTGTTATATAGACATAATTAGTTACATCAATTAGAAATTATTATAGTTGGGTTTCTCGATGATTTTTTTAAAATTAATGGCTAATATTCATTTTGGGATCAATTGGATGACATTTGAATCCATGGACCATGGACCCCAATGGTCTGCATTATATTAGTAGAGAAAAAGATCACTGACTAAGCTTTATCTTGAAATTTACTTTTAATATGCTGTTGTGTGTCTTAAATGATATTTCAACAATGTTCATATTATTTTCTCCAAGCAGTAACAGCTTAGAGTTTTCCATTCCATGTGTTTCTATCAGTTTGTCAGTAGTAATTAGGCTTTATTATTTGGTAATACGAAATCTTGTCTTCTTTGACAGGTCGAGAAGGCTCATAATGCTGATCTTCATTGTGTTGATTGGAACCGCCATGATGAAAATCTTATTCTTACAGGGTATGAAATGTTGTAGCAGAAATTTATTCTTGTGCAGTTCAAAGCTACTGTTATTTCTTATAGCACGGTCATATATTTATTATGTGCACCTTGTTTCTGACATTACCCTCTATCAGTTTGCTTATACTGGATATAAGCGGACAGCTCATTTAGTGAAAACAAGTTTGGGAGTTTGCGAGAGAAACGCGTAGCAAGTCCCAAACTAGTCCAATTGGATGAACCTTAAACATACAGTTGTCATAACTCCTTTTTTTGCATGGCCTCTTGATCTCAGATCTGCTGATAGTACTGTTCGCTTATTTGACCGCCGTAAACTCACTTCTGGTGCTGTTGGATCACCTTTGCATATATTTGAAGGTCATAAAGCTGCTGTTTTGTGTGTGCAGGCAAGATTTTTTAACTAAAGATTTTATCATAAATTATTCATTTATTTTTATTGCCTGTGCTGTGTATCTTTTATGGAACATCCTTGGTTCACCAGTAATGATATTCTAATTGTTTTCCCAGTGGTGTCCTGACAAAGCATCAGTCTTTGGTAGTGCTGCAGAGGACAGTTTTTTAAACGTGTGGGATTATGAAAAGGTATATATAATTTTCTGTTGTATGTTTATCTCACAACATAATGAACTAGCGAAACATAATTTTGTTTTGTGGACTAGAAGTCCATTAATCATTTGCCCACATACTGTAGCTTAGATAAATTTGGGTTTTCATACGGATAAATGATTGCAAAAGATAGCTTAGAGAAGGCGGTTTTAATTTTTCAGATCTGCTTGTATCAGTTAGCAGGATTCTTGTTCTGTATGTCTGATATATTTTGTTGGTTTAGTTTATGTATTGTAACTTTCGAGTTTAAACTGAAACAAAAGACTGTCTAAATGCTAATTCTTTGACCATGACACCGAGTTACACTTCTGCTCAGCACCTCGCCCCTGTTGCACACCTTTTCCAAACAATTGCACTAAATCAAAAACTGTTTTTTTTTGTTTTTGTTTTGGGGTTTTTTTTCCCTGGGGGGTTTTGTGTGCGTGCGTGTCTTTGTTTTTTTTTTTTGGCGGGGGGGGGGGGGGGGGGGGGTGCAGACATCCTTACGTCATATATTACTTCAAGTATTATATTCTTCGGACTTGGGTTTATTATTTCTTCTGCAAGTCTGCAGTAACCTTGATGATTTCATGGCAGCCGTCACATATCTCAAGAATGTGAAGGAAAGAAGTTTTTGCTACAGGGGTAAATACGCATTATGTAGGAAGGCCTGAACAGGATCCCCTTGCAGTGGACCAAATGCTAAAATTTTAATTTTCAAGAATACGGTGCCTTCCATAGAGGCTTGACTAGTGCGCTTCACTTTTTATAGTGTTTATCATTTATTGTTGGATGCGACACATTCTCTGGTCCACTCCGACTCTTAATGGCTATGCCGTGCAGCTTTTATCTTCATACATCAAAGTAGCAAACCGTAATTTACTTATGTATATCAATTCTGTTGTAATTATTTGGATTATAGGTCTCGACCTCAACTGGTCTCATGGTAGGACAATGCTTTACTTGAAGGAGCTTGTTTAAATTTTTGTAGTGTAGGATGCCTACACCAAACTGTGTACCTTGATAATTGCTCAGCTTTGTAACATGCATATTTTATATGTTTTGACTAGTTTCGTCTGTACTATGTAGGTTCAACATGACATAACAACATTTTATGTTTGCATTTATGTTAAATTCAGATATAATGTTCTTTCATAGGTATCACCTTTCTTTCTCTTATTACCCACATTGTTTTTTAATATTGAGAAGCAAGGAACGAGATTTCGAAGGAAACATTGGGTTTCTACTGTCCTGTATTGGCATCTATAGGTCTCATATGGACACTTGGCTAAAATATGGTTAGGCCAATTAACCAAAAATAATTAAAAATCAATTTAGTGATTTAAACATCACATAGGATCCGTTGTCGTATTGAAATACTGCAAATGAAGAGATATGACAATTTCACCGGAAGTTCTTATAAGATATATCACGAATATTTGTTAAGGCTCATTTTGCATAGCGTCTTGTAAAATCAACAATGACATTCCCTGCTTAAATCGTTTTCCACAGAAACCCTTTAAATGTATAATTATAATAGACCCCTTAAATTATAATTATAATAAGTTTATTAATTGACACATAAATGGAAACTAGACCCGAAACTCATTAAAATTACCAAAGCTGGTCGAATCCAACTCTAAAGGGACAGTAAGCAAAACAAAGTCCTCACATTTTTTAAAGCAGTCATGCATATCTAGCTACTGATTTCGTGGTCAATGGTGGTCTGTCCAAACTAATCTCCTCATTTGTATTTCTTTATTGTTACTAAACTATATAATGATGAACCTTCCGTTTTAGGTTGGTAAGAAGCCAGATAATACTGGAACAAAGGTGCCAAAATCGCCTCCTGGTTTATTCTTCCAACATGCAGGACACAGGTAAGAAGTGACTGTCATGTATGCATCAGTTTATTCCACCCCCACTGACTGAAATGCTAGCACCAAGCTTTCTGATTAATTACTGTTTCTGTCCTGTGTATTGTGATATGTTTTTTCTTTTAATTAGGTTCTTAAAGAAACCATGAAGCTATTGTTTATTCTGTTCTCCATAAGTTATTTTTCTTCTTACCAATCTATTTATTTGTTTTTTGTTGATTTTTTTTGTATGTTCTGTAGGCAGTAGGCCTGTGAATATTTTTCCTTTGTCTACTCATTCATCTTTTTTCCCTTATAAAAAGGTGATGTTACTGATTTTCAAATGACGTGCACGGTTATCTTATGAATGGATTCCCATCATTCTTCTTTTTGCATATTCTAGATTTCTTCAACTTGTTTTGTAGTGCTCTGCTCGATTATTTGGTAGTACTCTCTTAGGTAAAGTTTTTTTTTGCATCTTTTTAATCTATATGGTGTTGAACGTCTAAGTGAAACTATGCCGTTGCATGTCTGTTTGTATGGAAACAAGTTTTGCAGTTGGGTGTTGAGAAGCCCTTATCAACATACTACATACATTTTGCAATCAGCTTCATCGCCCATTATTTTATTTTATATTATTTATTACTATTATTATTTTTTGGGTCGAGGCCACAATTCTTTCATCTCCATTATTCGCATGTTAAGGATCTATGATATTATACATTCACTTAAATACCTTGCTACCAAACCAACTCTTATCATCGTTTTCTCTTTTTTTTGGGTGGGTGGATATTGCCGGATCTTTCCCTCTTCTATCTGGCAATCGTTATTTCCATTATCCTGGCTTTGACATGTCATTTTTCCTGTAAACTCTTTTAGCTTTCATGAATATTCAATATATATGAATATAAATGGGTATAATTAGACAATACCCCTTACAAATTTTCTTTTCTAAATCCTCTTTCCTTTACATATATTTTCTGGATTTTGATTTTATGCTTGAACTTCTGTTGTTAAATCGATCTGTCATGGGCTTCTTGTACAAGGGGTCTCGTCCTATATCGATTGACATTCTCACTTCCTTGCAAAAGGCTCTGGTTTAAGATCGATACGCATGCGAGAACTGATTAGCCAGAACATAAATTGATAAAATCAAGCTTGGTCACTGTTATTTTGTAGTTCTCTTTTCAGTGGTTCCATGTACTCATGCTTGTTTTACTTCTCATACGAGGATGCAGAGATAAAGTTGTTGATTTCAATTGGAATTCAGAAGACAGTTGGACCATAGTTAGTGTATCTGATGACTGTGAGAGCACTGGCGGCGGCGGCACTCTGCAAGTAAGTGTCTCAGATATATAATTTCCGTTTATTCTGCCCTTTGTTCTTGTTGAGTTGAAACTGTACCCTGTGCTGGTGAGTTGCATAACCATCTTCTTAACAGCTTTTTAAAACAGAGAATATGGTACAATATGTCGTTATAATCCTTTACAGAGAATATGGAACAAATGAACTTGAATCTGATGATTGGATCCCAGTTATAATCCTTTACATTATTCAGTCATTTCTATCAAAAGGTGTCTAGCAATTGATCCAATTTCTTTTTGACAAGAGATAACCTAGAATTTTGCTTGTTTTATTAGTTTCTTTCAAAATAATTGTTGCTCTATGGAATTCTGTAGCATAGTATTTCATTTACTGGAATAATTGTAGGGAAAATGGGGGCTTGATATGGATTTGGGAGCCGGGCCATCTGTTTGAGAAAGAAAAACAGTTGCATCGCTACTAATTTCGATATGAATGATGATAAATATGCGGAAGGCGGGGCTTCTGCAAGGAGTTTGATCCGTACATGTGGCATACAAATATACAACTTGTGCTAATAAGAAAAAACCAATTTGTAGTACATGCATGTTCAAGCAAAATAATGGCTAAAAAATTTTAAGTCAAGGAAAAAAAAGACTGATGCAAACGGATGTGTGGGATGTAGGAACTGTCCTGCTAAGTGTCCTGTGAGTTTTATACTGAAGGTCAGCACACCCACTGGAACTTCGTCCATGATATATGACCATTACAGTTGACATATTTATTGAGGCCCCTGCCATGAAATGTTAACGAAACTCATGTGCCTTGTTCATATTTTGATCTTGCCACAACCCTCAACCTGACCATGTGGTGTTTAATGCAGATTTGGCGAATGAGCGACCTGATTTACAGGGATGAAGAAGAAGTTCTGGCAGAGCTGAATAGCTTCAAAGATCACATACTGTCTTGTGCGCCTCTGAGGTCTTAAGGCTGCAGAACTCTATTATCTCCGGGGCTGAGACTTCTGCCGACTTTTTGGAAGAGCGTGGATTGGCGCGTTTGTGTAGGCTGTGAGACAAGTCAGTCGTTAGATATTATGCTTTTAGCCATAAGACTTAATGTTCAGCTAGTTGTAACTTGTGTGACTGGCGTCAGTATGCAGTGGTTAATCATGCGGCATTTAAGTTATCCGACGTTAGGAAGTAGAAACGTTGTAACCGGTTACCATTGAAACACAAACGTGGCCAACCCCAGTGATCTGAGACGAAAGCTTTGTTTACTTCCCTTCCATTCGTCGTCCGAGAATCATGTGCTGTTAAGTTAAGGTGTTTAAATTTGGTTCTTGCCATCTCTGGTTAATGCATCAATTCTTCTAAGAGGTTCATAAATCATCGATAGGCATCGGTTGTGAATTTGGTGCTTGTATTTAGGTATGTGCTTTGGATTCTTCCTGTAGGACAATGAGAAGTTCATAAATCATCGATGGGCGTCGGTTGTGAATTTGGTGCTTGTATTTAGGTATGTGCATTGGATTCTTCCTGTAGGATAATGAGATGGTCTTTTTAGTTTTTGTTGTTTTGCAGATTTATGTATTTTTGTTCTATCTGGTGCTCGTATTCGTATCAGTGCGACTTGATATTTGTGATTTGTTAGAAGAATTGAAGTTTTCTACCTATTTTTGTGCTCGTTCCTTGGACTTTGGGAGTTACTATGTACACAGACCAAATTTATGACTGCTATTGTTTCTTCGTCTTCCTCTTACTTTCACGCAGCTGGCGTCGGCTACAAGCCCAAGCTGTTGCCGTGCCCCCCCCCCCCCCCCCAAAAAAAAAAAAAAAAAAAAAAAAAAAAAAAAAACCGTTCTTCATCCTCCACTCTCACTGTCCTCTTCCTCCCACTCTCCATCCCTCATCCCTTCCCCTTGGGCCGTTGATCGGTTGCCGATCAGGCTGCGGCGGTGCGGCGGCAAAGAAGTAAAATAAGGTGATGGAGGATGATGAAGAGAAAAGTGGTAATGTTGGGATATGGTGTTATGTGTGAATTAAAAAAATAGCAACATTCTTTGGCGAATAATACTAAGCCATATGGTGTTATGTGTGAATTAAAAAAATAGCAACATTCTTTGGCGAATAATACTAAGCCAATTTGCTCGGTAACTCCCTTTGTTTTTAAATCATGTCCATTCGCTCTTAAAGAGGCATGCGATTAACGAACCTTTGTAAAATTTCGAATTAACAGTGCTTATTTATTATTTAGTTGCTGAACCGACCTTCAAAAAAAATAATATAATAATCTTTGGACGTGTTCTAAAGGTCCGCGTTCAAAAGCACGGGTCTGTTAGACATACAAATGGGCCCAGAAACAAGACCCGGCTGCCAAGTGGGGCCCACTACGCCTTGAGATAGTTTTTTTGCGAGGCCTCTACGGCTCTATCGATCGACGGTGTTACAAAAAACGCAGCGGCAGCAGCAACAGCAGCGAGACGTCGACGATGAAGAATCCATCATTTGAGCTCCCTCGATTTCTTTGAGATTCGATTCGTAATAAAGGAGAAATCCTTTAATCGAATCAACGTATAAAAACTTAATTTAAAAATATATATTTTATTGCTTATTTTGTCCTTTTGGGAGTTGAAGGGGGCAATAATGGCTTGGAGGCGACTCCTCACTAAGGTACTGATCTGATCTCCTTTTCGCTTTCAATTTCTCAGAGATTACGTATTAATTCGATCTTTGTTTGTATCGATCTGCTTGCATTAACGTTCCATTTTTTGAGAATAGGGTATTTGCAGTTTTATGGATTTCGTAAGCGTTATGGATTAGGGTTACTTTTCAAAATCTGCAGCTCTTTGGTGGATGTTTTGCACCCTTATAGTTGGGCGTTGATGGAGTAGGGAAATTTTGGCAGTCGAAAAACCCTAGCTCCGACTTTCCTTTTTGCCGGATACAATATGGCAAAATGATACTTCCCCACGAAATAGATATTTCTGCTAAGATTGTGAGTCTCAAAAGAAAGTTTTCGATCATAAAGATGGGGAAATTTGGGCCTTTTATGGACAATTTACCGTAATCATTATATTATTAGGTTTTATCTACCTTATTTCCCATTTAGGAAAGGAAGAGAATGCAGCAATTGTGTAGGTTTCCGTCTAAATTTTTCGAGAGGGCAGATGAATTTGATTACCTTTTTTTCCTAAAAGAAGCTGGAAAGCTATGCACTGATATTTTTGCCTGTTCGATCTTAATAAATGGTGCCGCATCGCAGCATTAGTTTTTGAAGTTGGCATCTACTTGACATGTTTTGTATCACTTTTGGAGCTTATTGAAGAATCAGAAGGTAGAGTTTCATGATTGAGACGAGCCAAAAGACCTCACTTTTCTCACAGAAGGCTCCCTGTTCTCCTGTATTTGGCCTCTTTGCTCTTTGACATTCTATTTATATAAATAAGATAGCAAAACTCCTTAACCAATCAACCTTTTTTATCCCAACCTTTTTTATCCGTATTTATTCAGACACTTTGGTAAATGTGTTTTGATGGTCATTGTCTCCATTATGCATTCACAGTATCTTAGATGCTGACAAGTCATTCTTGAATGAGTATTTGTAGCTAAATACTTGTTGTGAAGGATTTTTCTATAAGCAAAGAGCAATGCTGCGTTTCTAAAATTTTAAGGGCGGTCATAGTAAAAGTAATAAGCTTCGTATGTTGATTTCTCCCCATGTTTGTAGCCTTCTTTAGGTGGTTATGCTTCAACCATGTTGCTCTTGCAGTGCATGCAACTAAGTGTAATGCCATCTAATATCATGTTGGGGCATGTGTTTATCTGTGTTTGTGTTAATGTGTTTGTGTTAATGTGTTCCCTTTGTCTGTATCCTACTGCCATTTACTAAGCAGAGATGAGCTGTAACTAGCATACTTAGAAGAAGGATTAGCGATATTCCCTAGCATTTCATTTTAGATATACCAAATATATGTTATATATTTCTTACATTTTTCCTTCCCTTGCTTTATAATTTCTTCACCTTTTTATTGTTTTATGTTTATACTTTCTAGAGCCTTATGTATAATTTCTACTGTTAATGATCAATTGATTATGTAAAAGCCTTATGCTGCGTCTGTTTGCTGCATCTTAGTTTTTCCTTCACCTTCCGGAAACAGGTTTCGTTCTTTGAGTGCATATCTGTTTTTCTTGTTGAGGAAATATCGTCAACCTACTATTACAAAATTGGGGATTAGAATGTTTTTTGACTTTGTAATAGGAAGTGAACTCTCTGTTCTTATGTTCTCCTTTTTACATTTTAGCATGTATTTTCGCGGATTGTGTATGGTGGGAATTCATATTCCTCTTTGCTTACTATTCCCTTGTGTCTGTCGAACCTGAACCTTTTATTGAGACTTGCATATTGTGTATCATATTATATTCAGTTTTACTTTAAACAGGTTGCAAAGCAGAAATTGGAGCATCCTTATTTATTTGATTTAAGTGGTCAAACTCATCTCTCTTTGTTTAAGGCCGCAAGTGGTAGGGGTATGTAAATACCTTTTTCATTATTTATGTGCATTCATGGATTGTTTGATACTTCTGTTACTAAGATGTTTGGTTTCTTTTGTTGTGGTGTTCGTAGGTAATGGATTTAGACATTTCCATGGAAGGGCTCAATCAAGTTATGTTGGCAATTTTGCTCGCAGAGTACGGGACACGGATGGAGGAAATGATGGCATGCTACTGAAAGAGCTTCGAGGTGATCCAGAAAGGGTTATTAGACTTTTTGAAAGTGAGCCATCATTACATTCTAATCCGGCAGCTCTTTCGGAGTATGTAAAAGCTTTAGTCAAAGTTGATAAGCTGGATGGAAGCCAATTGCTGAGCACATTACAGAAAGGTAATTAAAGAAAAGTAATTTTTAATTAGTGTCTCTGTTTATGAGAGATGATTTCAGGATGGTTTGAATAGTGGAGAGCAAATCACTTAATTTGCAATATGGAATATGTTTTGAATTAAATATTTGATCAGTATGATTTCATTATCACTCATTGTGAGTTCTTTCAAACGGTATGATCAGGCAGAAAATTGTATTTATGGATCTGGAGTACATTATGTGACATGTTCCTAATACCTTATACTTTTCACTGTTTTATGTGAAACATGATATGATATTAATCTCAAGATACATTTGTTTGCATGCCAGCTCTATGTAATTCATTGTGTTTACTTCTATCCAGAATCATGTCCATCTCTTTTCTTTGAATTATGTTCATGCGAGGACTTCTGATGGCTAAATGGATCCATATTGCTGTTGTTCCTCGGACCTTGTATCTAATGCATGAACCCTCCTCTTAGTTAATACTGGAAATGTATATAAGACCTCCCCCCCAAAAAAAAAAATTATTTGTAGATGTAGATGCATATCACACTCTATCAGATATTGTTTTGATATATACACGTTGTAACGTTTTCTTCTTCAAGTTTATGAATGGTATGCAAAATAATATGACCATTAATGACGTCAAAGCGGATTTGCTGAAATTGGCCACCTTTGACGAAGCATGGATACCATGAAGTTATCATGATGAATCTTTCATTTTCAGTATAAAAGGAAAGAAGGCAGTAAAACTAATACGGACTAGGGTTTTGATGTGATAAAAGGAGGAATTTTTATTGAATTGAGGAACTAAGAACAATAAAACAAGATAATGGATCTCCTTTTGGAGAGTAGATCCCCCTTTCCTAGCTTTTGTTAGGAAAATCCTAAGCCTTTTATAGGGTTTGTTGAAACTCTCTAGAAAAAGAAAACAATCACTCAACCTGTCCCTCATTTATTCCTCCTTGTTGTGCATAAAGTAATTCCTCCATGACTTGTGTGCATAGCAGTTTTACTCATTGCGCTTCTGTGACTCGTGAACCTCGTGCTTGCGTTTCCTCTTCCTCTCGTATGTAATGATCGCATCATTACACCCCCAAAAGTGCCACATTGTCCTCAAGGTGGAAGTCTGGAAACTGCCTGGCAATCGTATTGAAAGGCCCCCACGTCGCCTCATGATCTGGTAGCCCACTACACTGAATCAGCATCTTTGATGATCCGGTCGAATCTTGCGCACCCTTTTGACCACTTCTGGCTCTAACAGGACCTCCATGTCATCTGTCAACGTATGGAGCAAGGTAACTGATGCTGAATGGTCCCCAATCGCCTTCCGCAACTGCGACACATGGAACACTGGATGTATAACAGAAGTATGATGCAGCCGCAGCCTGTAAGCTATCTTCCCCACCCTAGCTTCAATCTCATATGGGCCATAGTAGCGGGCCGCTAGGTTGGCGTTACGCCTCTGCACTACGGAACTCTGCCTGTAAGGATGCAACTTCAAATATACCATGTCTCCAACCTCGAACACCACGCCCTTGCGATGCTTATCAGGCTTATCCTTTATGATCTGCTGTGCCCGCCTCAGTTGTTGCTTCAACTCATCCAACACTCTATCACGCTCTGGCAACAGCTGCTCCAACTCAGATACCTGTGTAACACCCCGTCTATAATGAATTTAGTGCGGAGGATCTCTGCCATACAAGACCTTGAACGGAGTCATCTGTGCTGCGGAATGGTACGAGGTGTTGTACCAATATTTCGTCCAAGATAGCAATGTCACCCACTGCTTAGGTGACTCCGATGCAAAACATCGTAAATAGGTCTCCTGTCTCCTATTTACCCCATCTGTCTGCCCGTCGGTCTGAGGATGAAAGGCTGTGCGCTGCATGAGAACAGTCCCGTTTAGGATCCTTCCAAAAAATTGCTCATGAAGACCCTGTTCCTGTCGGAGACAATGAAAGCTGGATATCCGTGCAGCCGAACAACTTCCTTCAGAAATGATGCTGCTACCGTCATCGCCGTGTAAGGATGTCGCAAAGGCACGAAATGATCGTACTTGCTGAGGTGATCCACCACGACAAAAATGTCAGTGAATCCCTCAGACTTTAGCAGCCCATCGATGAAGTCCATCGAAATATTATCCTACACCCTCTCTGGTAGTGCTAAGGGCTGTAAAAGTCCAACAGGGCTGTAAAATAGCTTGCAATATTTGTAGATACAATCATGTGATAGTATTTGCAGTGGATACGTGCTATTTTACCATAATTTCACTGTCATTTTTGAGTGCCCACCTTTCATGTTCATTTTTCATATCGCCCCTATGCATTTAACTGTTTTTTGATGATGGGGGCCTCTGCATTTCTGGTGTGGATAAGATGTAACTATAGTTGATTTGTTTAATTACACTTGGGATGGTTGGATGCACTCTTTTCTTCATGCCAGTGTCTTCTTCTTTCTCTGTATCCAGTCTGTATCTATAGGGAATCCCAAAAGGTTTCCACTGAGGGTCCTCTACATGAAAATTATCTTATTTCTTTCTTTATCGAGCTCTCTCTTGATAGTTGTTACTTCAGCTAGATTGTCACTAGGGTTAATTTCAATTCTAAAATTTGCTGAGTGTTTCTATCCAAAAGCCTTATTATATGAAGATATCGACACAACTATGGAATCCTATAAGGAGTGAAGGAAGCAGAAAGCGCAATGATGATGTGATAGTAAGAGTACATTGGTTTGGTTCTGATGGGTAAATGTTATTTCCTACCTGTTAACATGTTACTGTCATAACCCGTATAGAAGCAGAAATTCTAATTTTTATTGTATAGGTATATCTTGTGTCCAGCTCAGGGATTTCATTTATTAACTTGTGAAGTATGATGTGCGCACCAGTGTATGTTGTCAAGGCTGATTTATGCCTCAAGAGGCTAAGGTACTGAATGAAATCCAACCATGATACCTTTATCCAACCATGAATAAATTACACAATCCAACCGCGAGTGCGCGCATCACCCATGATGTATGCACACACACATTTTTTCTTTGAGATTATAGTAGGGTTGATTAGGAACCCATTCATTTTGGATCTTGGCTTTTTTGTGGCACATAGTTGGATATGGTTACATTATACATATAGCAACGTCTGAAATCTTCTCCTTCCATCCTTTATTTTCCAACCAGTTCATTTAGAATTGTTGCAAACCTTTCTCTTCATATATTTCGCACCCAACAATTTTAGATGTCATTGATGAAGAGAGGGTTTATTCATGACAGTAGTTGGTTGTAAAATTTCATTAGATCTTTAATGGAGTCCTGCTCCATAACTGGAACCCATATTGAGGTTGCCCATTGACTGTGATGAAATTGTAGGAAACTTTTCCTTTTATGTCGATGTACTTAATAACCAACAATTTTGACTCCTTAAGATCTTGATAATATAGGCATAACTAATTCTTCAAAGGAGGAGATTTTCAGCAGTGTACCCGCTCTAAAAAATGTCGGTCAAATTACCAAAGATGGAGTTCTTGGCACTGCAAATGCTCCAATTCACATGGTGACAGCAGAAGCTGGTCATTTTAAAGAGCAGTTATGGCGTACTGTCCGTACAATTGCGCTCACCTTTCTTTTGATCTCTGGTGTTGGTGCGCTTATTGAGGATAGAGGAATTAGTAAAGGTTTGTTGTCTTTTTGAATATGATTTGCTACTAAATTTCCTATATTATATAGGTTGACTTCGGCTTCAAATTCTAGTGAATTCAACATTTCAATCGGCTTGCCGTTGCAGGTCTTGGTCTACATGAGGAGGTGCAGCCAAGCATGGAGTCCAGTACTAAATTTAATGATGTCAAAGGAGTGGATGAGGCTAAAGCTGAATTAGAAGAAATTGTTCACTACCTTCGTGATCCCAAGGTAAAGGAGAATGCATCTAAATGGTATACACGTTTTTGGAATTAACAATTCAAAGTTGTTCCCTTCTTTAATTTAAAAGTCATGCCGCATTCTATTAAACCTTTTAATTAGTTTTTCTCTTTTGACCTATGGAAATTACATTGTAGGTTGTTTTGGACGTGTAGTGCATCCCAATAGTAGCTTATATGATGCCATATTAGAAAATAATGCAGTATCATATTAAGACTTTAGGTGTGTAACTCCTAGGATCTCCGAGATCTTTTTCATTTTTGTGTGGTCTTTAACATTAACTAATTACTTATGTGTAGTGAAATTATTGTTAGCAGTTTCTTTCGGATGTTGACATTTACATAGCACCCAGGCTTCCTCGGGTTTCTATAACCTGACCGACTGAACTTACAAGTGAGCAGGCTTGTTGTTTTTAACCTGCAATTGGAGATTAGAACCTAAAGGTCCTGGCCTATGTTGCTACGATGTCTCTCATTGAGCTAACAGTAAACATACACAGTAACTTTCCAATTTTCCCTTTGGTGGTACTACAATCCTGAATCAGCTGAGTCAGCCAGAATTTCTCGTCATTTTTGATATTTGATTAGACAGTTTGTATTTGATAGTTGATAGTGTAAATGGGGTTGATCTGGTGTTGGGCAAACTGATGCAATATGCTCATGTGGTGTTACATGGTTCACATTAAGCTTTTTCACATGGTATGGATACACGGTACTAGGGGTAGTTTGAGTCTGTTGTTTGTTGTCACGGTATGATTGGGTTGTTTATAGGGTCTACAATGACGTTGTAGATAACTATCGACAATGTATGCTAAGTGGATACAAAGTGGGTCACGATATGGTCTCTTTGTGCTTCATGAATTCTTACGGATTGTTCCCATTTGTTTGCTTTCGATGCTCTCTTTGTGCTGGTGATGGTGGGCCGTAATCATAAACTATATATATTTTATGTTTCTGTTTTATCTTTGGTGGCAGCAAGCATCGTATATGGTCTATCCTTTTTGAGTTATATTGCTTTGTTTAAAACTGTGGGGTTTCAAACTCGGTTTTGCGGCATGCATGCATGCATCTGTGTTCTTATGTCTATTTGTTGTCTTCCCTAGCGTTTCACTCGATTAGGTGGAAAGCTACCCAAAGGTGTATTGCTTGTAGGCCCACCTGGCACGGGGAAGACAATGTTGGCAAGAGCTATAGCAGGAGAAGCCGGAGTTCCTTTCTTCTCGTGCAGTGGCAGTGAGTTTGAGGAAATGTTTGTGGGTGTTGGAGCCAGGAGAGTGAGGGATTTATTTGCTGCTGCCAAAAAAAGATCCCCTTGCATTATCTTTATCGATGAGATTGATGCAATTGGCGGGAGCCGCAATCCCAAGGACCAACAGTACATGAAGATGACACTAAATCAGTTGTTGGTTGAGCTGGATGGTTTCAAGCAGAATGAGGGGATCATCGTCATTGCTGCGACCAACTTCCCTGAGTCACTGGACAAAGCACTGGTGAGACCCGGACGTTTTGACCGCCATATTGTTGTTCCGAACCCAGACGTTGAAGGTCGAAGACAGATCATGGACTCCCACATGTCAAAGGTATTTATGTCTTGGAATCTAGTTATTCTTTGATCATCCACTGCCTTTTACCTAATCTCAAGCTTTTTGTGGCTGTATTATGTAATATCCAATCTGTATTTGTTTCTCGAATGGCCTCACTTTAAAGTTTAGGCCCATGATTGGTTGTGATATCCTAATTATTAGTTGAAACTTGACTGCAGATCCTCAAGGGAGAGGATGTTGATCTGATGATCATAGCCAGAGGTACACCTGGGTTCTCGGGTGCAGACCTTGCAAACCTCGTGAACATTGCTGCGCTCAAGGCTGCAATGGACGGGGCTAAAGCTGTAAGCATGGCTGATCTGGAGTATGCAAAGGACAAGATCATGATGGGCAGCGAACGGAAGTCGGCAGTGATCTCTGACGAATCAAGGAAGCTGACCGCATACCACGAGGGCGGCCATGCTCTCGTGGCAATCCACACCGATGGAGCACTGCCAGTTCACAAAGCCACGATTGTGCCTCGCGGGATGGCACTTGGCATGGTGTCACAATTGCCGGATAAGGATGAGACCAGCATCTCGCGCAAGCAAATGCTCGCGAGGCTGGATGTGTGCATGGGCGGCCGGGTTGCTGAAGAGCTGATATTTGGAGAGAACGAGGTGACTTCTGGTGCCTCATCCGATCTCAAGCAAGCAACCAGTCTAGCAAGGGCTATGGTGACCAAGTACGGGATGAGCAAGCAGGTTGGTCTGGTCACTCACAACTACGACGACAACGGAAAGAGCATGAGCACCGAGACGAGGCTTCTCATCGAGGAGGAAGTGAAGGAGTTTCTCGAGAAGGCATATAACAATGCGAAGACTATACTCACGACGCACAATAAGGAGCTGCATGCCCTTGCAAATGCTCTCTTGGAGCATGAAACTCTAACAGGGGCTCAGATCAAGAGTTTACTTGCCCAAGTGAGCGGCCAGCAACAGCAGCCGGTGGTGGTGACAGTGGCACAACCTTCGACAACACCAACAGCATCGGCACCACCATCAGCCGCAGCATCGGCGGCGGCCGCAGCAGCAGCAGCCGCCGCCTCAGCGGCTGCCAAGGCTAAAGGAGTAGCACAGCCAGCCGTAGGATCCTAGCAGTGAAACTCAGTGGAAGTCCTTGATATGCTTGTATAGTAAATTGTAACCTGCAAGGTTTTTGGTTTTCCTGAGCGCACAAAGGACAGAAGGCTAATGGCAATGCAACTGAAGTTGATGTATGTAACCATGAAGTTATTACGTCTTCAGTGATTTATGAGGGAGCATATGAAAGATTATTTAAGAAGGCGATTGTATTACTGGTAATTGTGGAAGCTTTTTTTGATCACATCATGAATGTACTTTAACTAATCCTATTTCTAGCATTTTTTGCACATTATGCTTTGTTTGTGAGTATAGGAAGATACATGCTTCTTCTTTGTTGTTGATGTGCAGGTCGAACAAATTGAATGTGGGGGGAGAAGCATATTTTTTGCATTCTTGTAATCATGTTGGGGGTGACCATCTACATGGATCTGTGACCGTGTGTAACACATATTTTAATATTGAAACGTAGCTTATTGCCTCCGCTTTTGAGTGGGGCCATCAGGGATCGATTCCTCGATTTCTGATGGATGCCAAACGCACACGCGTGTTTAACCAGCTTGCTGATGTATCAAAAAAGAAGAAGCAAAATGATGTAAATAGGAGTGTTGTTATTCGCACCACAGAAATTTATGAATACAACACACTACTTGATTCATCACACCTATATTTTTAACATAAGATGTTCGGATTTGGAGATCCGAACGGCTCTAATACAATATATGTGTAAATACGAACACAATACATATTTTATTATACTATTCGGCTTTGCAATTCCGAACGAAAGAATAAAAGTATTAGAGCAGTTCGGATCTCCAAATTCGAACATCTAATGTTAAAAATGTGGTGAATCAAGTAATATAGTGTATTCATAAATTTCTGTGGTGCGAATAACAACACTATGTAAATAGAGGCATGTAGCACACACCACATCGTTTGAAACATTTTCCAGCCTAAACAATCCAAACATGGGCATTCATTCCGGCTGCCCTTAAAAACTAATAAAAGAGTAATCTTGAAAGCTACATTACTGATTGGATCATAAGCCCCTTTACAACTCGGATGAAAACCTTTTTGTTTTGACTTTCATTTGTAGTTGCAAACAATTTTTTTATGCTTACAAACAGAAAATCAAGAAATAAATCACACATCACATTGATCCAAGCAAAACTACACAACAACAACTTGAAATTTTTCATGCTGCAAATATTCATGATGTTTCTGATACAATTTTATGATGGAGCAAATTTCATTCTTCCATCGAAACCCAAAAACAAAAGAATAAATTCAATGAATAAGTTACACACTCTCTCTCATGAAGAAAAGTAATGCAAACTTGATCAGACTCCCATGACTTCCATTTAAAATGTCCATTTCCAAGTCTGGACCAATAGACTTATCTCACACTTCGCATCCAACTTAGAATGTGAAATGTGAGCGACCGTTTGATTGTAAGGAACTGCAACCTCAACACCATCGCAAGAAACTCGAGCTCCGAGCTTCTTGGACTTGAACCCACCAATCTCAACCCTAACCCTAGTCTCCATCTCAATCTTTATTCCCAGCCTCCTTGTCGATCTCTTCAAACCATTTGCCACGCCGTCGTCTATGATACCGTCAAAGCCCTCCATTAGGGCTTCCAACGTCGTAGTGTTCTTCGTCCCCTGGACAAATGCCAGAAAGGATCCGCCTGCAATTGGGGCTCCGTCGTAAGTAGCAGTCACAAGAATAGGATCGTAGAGAAACGCGATCTTCGAATTAGGGTTGCGGGCGGCGACGGTGAGATTTAAGCGAGAGCTGAGCTGATTTCGGCCGGTCAGATTGAAGGAGACGATGTTCAAGGAGGTGACCGAGTAACTCGGGCGATAGGGGCGGTAGACGACGTAGAAGACACCGGTCGCGATGGCAAGCATGAAAACAAGGGCAAAGAGGAGAAACACTAGGAAAAGGAAGAGGGAGCACAAGCAGCTCCTTTGATGTTTGCGAGGACGGCTAGGCGGCGGCGGCGGCGGCGGCGATCTTGTGATCGGAACAACGCGGCCGGAAATGGTTGCGTTTTGGGGCCGAGGGACGGGGTCGGGACGGGGGATTGGCTCGGGGTTTGGGTTGGAGGATGAGGGGAGTTTCTCCTCCATTCTTTGCCTGTTTCTTTCGCTCACCGGTGAGAGCCCTGTGGTTTCTCTTTCGGGTTGATCGGTGTATATAATGGATGAGTTCGTTCAATGAACATGGATTTGGATGAGTTGGCGCCCAATTAATTTTGGGAAAATTATTTCCTTTTTATCACTTCACAGATAGTGTGTAATTTGCATGAATATGTCTGTCACACAAAAAGCCTGAGAATAGATGAATGGACACATGATTTGTATCTTTTTTTTGGGAAACATAATGACTAGACATACACTGAAAGGGCTACATTTGAATTTGAATTTGAAAATGTTTGGTTGGGCATCCTTGCAGAATTTCAAGGCATTGGTGTCCTCCTTAAGATCGGATTTGGGATCAAAAGGAAACCAAATGCAATATCACCACAAAGATTAACTTCTCTTAATTTTAATTATCTACAAAGATTAATCGAAATTGCACATAAATACCATGCTTAGACGTTTATGTTGAACTGTATTCCATCAACTCGGCTCATCTTTTTAGAAATAGTACTAATGGTGAGCCCATTGGCCAGATATGAATTTACCAGGATCTTTGCATGTCAATTGAAACCGTGTAATCTTAATTTATCATGAACTTAATTTGCACGTCAATTAAAACCGCAAAGACTAGTATCTAACATGTGCGTGCATAAAAGCATTGAGCAAACTTAATGCTTATCTAGGAGATTAGGCTCCATACTTCATGGATTTCATGTCGGTAGGGATGAGAATGTGCATGTCCAAAGCCCGATTGAGCTTCTAATTGAGCATGCCACATCATTATCCCTACCAATACTTCACAAATTCTAACAGGATTGATAGGGATGATGATGTGGCATACCCAATTGATAGCACAATCGGGCTTTGGGCTTATCCATTCTCATCCCTACATGTCGGCTACGTTCTAATGAAATGGGTGGTTGGTTTAGATCTGGGCCGGCCCACCTCTCTTTCGTTCTAATGAAATGGGTGGCAAATTAGAGAATTTTTCAATAAAATGAAACCGGGAGTGTGGCCGATTGTGTTCCCACGGTTTTGCTACCCGCCAAAGATTAATGGGCTTCTTGGCATCCTGGCTTCCGTCCACATTCTTCCGCCACGTGTCTCCTAATTCGTTTATATACGTCACATCGCTCCGTACTCCCTTCCCTCGCTCTTCTTTGTCCTCCTTTTTTTCCCCTCAAAAAAATTGAAAACAAAAAATAAAGGAAAAAAAATCTTTGCATCTGAGGCAAAATCAATGGTGCTCTCCTCGATCCGAAGTCTCCTCAGTCCCTCGGGCCTCTTCCTCCTCCTCAACCTCGTCATCGCCACCATCGCCACCATCGCCGTCATCTCCGCCCGCCACCGATCCCACCACTCCGCCGCCGGTCGGGACCACCCCAACGATCATCAGCAGCGTCCCCTCGTCCGCTCCTCCTCCTCCAACGTGTTGGAGCGCGTCCGATCCCTAGGCCTCTTCCGCTTCCGCTCCGGCGATCTCCCTCCCATCATCGACGTCGGCAGTGCTTCCACTTCTGCTGCCCCGCAGGAACAGCAAGATCAACCTATCGTGCACCAGGAGCACCAACAGTTCAGGCGGATCCACTCGGAATCGGACTCGAAAAAAGCCAAGGCAAAAGATATGAAAAAATCGGCTAGCGCGCTGACGGCCACGTGGCGATCGGAGGGGGTGGATGTGGAGATCACGAGGAGGAGGCCGGCCACGGTACCGGACGAGGAGGTGGACGCGAAGGCGGACGACTTCATTAACCGGTTCCGGCAGCAGCTCAAGCTGCAGAGGCTCGACTCGCTGTTGAGGTACAAGGAGATGCTCACCAACCGAAAATAAAATTAAAATTAAAATACTATATATTATTATATAATTAATTAAGGTATATTTGCAATTTTTTTGTTTCCCTTTTTTGATCCATTGTGTAATTCTCTGTTATACTTACGAGCTTGATTTTATTTAATTAGTAATTGTGTGTTATAATTAAGTAATCGAGGTAATGATTGCTTAAGACAAAACTTGAGGGTAGACTTTGAGTTGCTGTGAGACAAACATCCAATATTCTCGGATGTTTAGTAGGAGATTAGAGTGATGAAGTATTAGATTAGATTATTATATTATAGGGTTTTTCTCATATTAGTCCCTTATATCTTGCATAATTTGATATTAGTCCCTTAAATTTTCGAATTTTGAGTTTAATCCCCCAAATCATTAACTATAACTAAAATAGTCCACACTCTAATTTTCCGTTAAAAAGCTCCGTTAACGCTGACGTGGCTGTTAGTGCTGACGTGTTAATTAGCCCTAATTGTTAATTAATCGCTAATTAATCTAACTATTTAACAGAATATAGGATGTGGGGACTATTTAGGTTAACGGCTTAAGATTTGAGGGATTAAACTCAAAATACGAAGAATTAAGGGACTAATATCAAATTACGCATAATTTAAGGGACTAATATGAGAAAAACCCTATATTATAATAACGAAAATGCTGATAATGACAATGTGGTCTCCTGGCAACATAGCAAACACAAAAAAAAAAAAAAGACTATTTTCGTCAAAGAGCAGTGATACTCGGGTTTAAGATTATTAGGATTCGTGACGTGTCCGAAAATCAACCAAGAAATTATGTAGAAATGAGAGCCTTTATGTTTATGTTAAATTTTTTTAGACCAATCAAATATTGATATCTGTTGAGTAAGTGTTTGATTGTAATTAGTCCTCTTCCGGGAAAAAAAATCAAGATGCTATTTTCATTATTGCTTGGTTATTAGTCTTAAGTAGGTCCTTCATTTCATATTACATAGGTCAAGGTGTCAAATTGGCCCGGCCGGCCCGGCCGGGCCCATCGAAAATCCGGCCCGGCCCGGCCCGGCCCGGCCCGGCCGGGGAGAAACCCGGCCCGGCCCGGCCCGGCCGGGGAGAAACCCGGCCCAGCCCGGCCCGCCGGCCCGGGCCGGGCCGGGCCGGCTCCCCCACCCCTTTTTAAAGCCTCTTTGAGGCAAATTAAAAAAAAAACCCCGGGCCATGGCCGGCCCGGCCCGGCCCATGGGCCGGGTACCCCAGCCCAGCCCGGCCCGGGGGCCGGGGCCGGGCCAGAGCCCGGCCCGGGTACGGGCCACCGGGCCCGGGCCGGCGGGCCGGCATGCCCCCGGGCCGTTTTAACACCATGACATAGGATATGTGCAAGGCTTTACTTTTATTTAATTTTTTCATATTACATAGGATGCCTTGTTATTTCTTCTTATTTTTCATCATCATCATCATAATATATGTGTGTACACACACTCTCTAAAAGCAAATAAATCTTAAATGGGCTTGCTCATACAGTGGCGTAACCAGGAATATTTTTTGCCCTGGGCAAAAATAAAGATGGTGTAAGGAATATTTTTTTAAAAAATACCAAAAATGATACTCTTCTTTAATTATTTTTTGGTAATAGCTACAAATTAGTATTATACATATATTCAAAAGATAATATATAACATATAAAATGGCTGTTTAAGTTGACAAAATAGTATCATACATATAGACATGCATACCTATGAAAATAATATTTGATAAACAAAATAATAATTGAAAATTATTTTTTTACATTAATACATATACACGCAAGCATATGGAAATAATAATTGATATTGAATTTTTCTACATCAATTTAGAGATAGAGAAGAGTGAGAGTTAGAGAGAAAAAAGGGTTAGAAAGTGAGAGGTAATGAGAGAGAGAGAGAGAGAGAGAGAGAGAGTGTGGAGACAGTCAGAGAGAGATGATGATTATACATAATAAAAAAAATTCTTGCCCTGAACTGCCAAGGACAAATTGTACACAGTTCAATCCATGCATAATGTTTTAGCTTAGGAATCAAAATCAAATCTAATGTAAGATTTTTAATGGTAAATTCATAATTATGTATGGAAAATATATGTAAGAAATAACACTTGGAATCAAACCCATAACTTGTGATCGCATACAACATTGCCTTAGACACTGTGCTATAAAAAATGGTGATAGTACAAGAGATATTTTATAAATAAATGATTATTGTGTGTAAACCAGTAGGTAAATTGTTGCATATAAAATACATAAGAAATGCGACTTGCACTTGCTGGGAATTGAACTTGAGACAGTTGCCCTACCTATGCCCACAACGCCTTTGCCATTGGGTTTCAAAGAAATGATGCTCAAATGTAATGGTAATTTCTTTTTAAAGTTTTTGCCCTGGGCAGCTTCCCAGGGCAATTTACATGTTGTTACGCCCCCTGTGCTCATGGCATATTGATGAGGTATATAGTTAACGACAAACTAAATTATACATCTATTAAATAAAAATATTTGAAAAGAACAAAAAGTTGTAATACTAAACATTTTGTAATCTTAGCTTTAGAAATCAAACTAAAATCCAATCGCATATGTCCGTTGTTTTCTACTCTATATTGATATGAGTTGGTTTATGCAATGAGAGTACATTCGAGTTACGTTGCTAGACAAAGATGATTTTGGGAAAAAATTGTGTGAATTCTCTCAAGAAGAAATCGTTTTGCTTCATCTTTGCAGTATGGTGAGGCCGTAATTAATTATTTTGGAAGTGCCAATGTGTTCATATTCGCACGAAATTGCTCAGCACCGAATTAAACAGCCAAAGCTGCTATCTTTAGAGATTGTGAAAGATAGCCATAAATTGTAATCTATTCTCAAATTACTATTGCAGTGGTAAAATACCCTTTGTTTGCTAATCTTTATACCATTTGCTAATAGAATCTTTAGTTTTTAATGATTCTACGTGATCATGATCTTTCCACTGAGTCCACGAAGAGGACTCCAAATTTTTTGGGTGGATGCTGAAATACGTTTTAATGCCTAATGGTCTGTTGTAATACAAGTTGATCTAAAATTTTTGCTTGAAACCTGATGATCATCAAGCTTCCACTGTTCTGTCACTGGTAGGGGCTTCATTTTAACAATATCATGTGTTCGGTAGGTCCACCGTGCATCCAAGCAATCCATGTTTGATTGAGCTTTGGCAAGGGTGCCTATCTTGTGCCATCTACTTGTTTTGATCGGTATCTTTAGCTAGCTATTGTATGCAGGGCGGAGGCTTGGTATATATGTGTGTATGTTTAACAATATATGTACATAAGAAGTATATATGTGTGTGTACATGTGCACGGCAAAAATCAAGACAGAGGACCAAAAAAGACCCGATCGGAAGCCAAGGGGAGAAAGCGGAGAAGGGAGGGTGTGTGTGGGGATTGTGGGGGGGTCAAAAGTGCAAAACAGCAAAAGCGATGGTTATTTTTAAAAGAGGTGTAAAGGGGCAATATTCCGCGCAATTAGGGATTTGTAGGGGGTTCTTTCTGCAAAAAACCAAAAAAACAAAAAAAAAAACCAACGATGGGATGTTTGTCCTAGTAGGACAAACATCCCATCAATCCTTGCGTTTTTAATATAAGGATGTATAATGTTATGTATATCTATTATGCCTCCCCTAGAAATGTACTTGGATTATGACCACACTAATCTAAAGCATAACCTACACACATTGTCACGGGCTCAGACTTTTCACTACCGACGATCGTGCAGCACTAGCCTCTTGCTCTCCTTGAGCCTTTCCATAACTCTGGAAGATCAACGTGATGCCTAAGCCACCGAAGAACTTTCTTGAATATGAAGAACAATCAAAGAACACTTTGGATATTTAAGAGGAACTTGGAGAACTCTCCTTACTACTCAAATGATTGATCCACTCTTGGATGGTTTACAAATCTTGGATGGTTTACAAATGATACAATTATTCCTATTTATAGGCCTACGCTACTTAAATGGATGGTCAAGATTGTTTCAATCTAGTGGCTACAAATGAGTTTCATGAATGATCTACACAACTTCCAAATACTAAGTCTTATCCATAAAGCTTCCTACCTTTTTTTAGAATCTTCTACACAACTCTTAAAAAGGCCCTCATCTCTCTTGAATTTGGGCCTTTCATGAAACCTTTATCCAATATAAAATCCATTTCTAGAGACTTCCGCACATCTATACATCTTAAATTGGACTTTCTTAGACTTGAACCTTTCTTGGGCTTTGTAGAATAAATTGGTCTTGAGCCTCCATTTGGACATTCATTCACAAATTGGCTTGGGGCCTGTTTTTTTGCGCGGAATAGGGGCGGGAATAAGAATAATGGCACTGTTCATGCACTATTCACCATATTCCAAGGTTGTATTCCAAGCGGTTGTTCTTTTGGGCATGGAATAGAATCCTACGTGGCTATTTCAATTTGGTAATGATGAGCACTTTTGTATTTCAAGCTTTTTGCTTGGAATACAATCAAATCCTTAGGAATGGTGGGCTCCACTCTCTCATCTCTCTCTATCTCTCCCCTCCAACTCATCACCTTTTCACTTTTTCATTCTAACTCCACAATCCAAAAAGAACACAAGAATAGAATGTGACTATACTTTCGATTCCAAATCCCATTTTCCATATTCTATTCCACCCAAAAGAACACAAAACTCCATTTTCTCTCTACTCAGAATACAAACTTTCACATATTCCATTTTTCTTATTCCAGCAAAAGAACAGGCCCTTGGAGAAGAAATGGACTGTGTTAACACGCGCGATAATACAACAACTGCAAATTTTCCGGTCTCCCTTCTCTTTTCTATTCTTATCATTTTATTAGTGAAATATGCTATTGTTGTCGAGTTTGAGCCGTACCCTATTAGAAAAATGTAAATGTTAATTGGAAGATACCTTTTTTTTTTTTTGGTGCATCGGAAATAAAATTGGAAGATACTTTACTCTTGAGCTTTTGAGAGGTCAAAATATTAAAAGAAGCGGAGGAAGGAAAGCTCCAAAAAAGAGCCCGTACATGGGCTTTCAGTTCTGAGATTTTGTGTTTTGCGTTGTTGGGGCCTTGGCCCAGCCCAAAAGGACCCGAATTTGTCCGCATCGGATGTGTAGAGGCTCTTGCCACCGGCTGCTGCCTCACCCTCACCTGCCACGCAGTGGGCCCGGTTGACGTGGACATGATAGCTGTCATGGATTTGACACGTCAGCTGACAGACAAAACTAACAGCAAACCCGAGCAATAATGGAGACCACAGAGAGAGTGAGAGCTCAGTCGTGAAGAGCCAGCTTGTTTGCTTGCTACCTGATATGACTCATCCTTCCAGTAAAGCGTTACGGTTGGTCGGTGAATGCCATGATGTGTCCAGGTATCAAGCAGTATATATATAGAAAGGGTTACTTGGTGCTTTGCTTTCTATCCATAAAATATTTACGAGCGCTCTCTCACATGCACAGTTAACATAATGAAATCTTATTCACATAGTTTAAGTTGTCATTTATCCATCATCTTTTCCGTGAAGGAGAATGTGCCGCATCATCGTACATGAACATTTGTCTTAAAACATGTGATACACATGTTTCTCATGTCGAAGAGGCCATATCAGACGATTTGATTTAAAATTTTGAGCTTGCTGTCATGAATCTCTCATGATGATGTGTTTGTTCTGAGCAACATCTTTTTAGCATGTGAAGTTGATCTCATAAGTTTGCAAATGATGACGGCAATGCAAGCAACATGTGGCACTCTGCAACAAATCATTAGCACATGTTTCTTCTTCTTTCGTAAATGAGAAACTTTGATTAGCTTTGAAAACAAGCCCAGGATTGCATCCATGTAGGTACAAACAACATGTTGAGTTGGTTCTTCGACAATTGCCAGCATAATGGATACAAAGTAACATCGCCCCACTCGGTTCTTTTTGTTTCTAGCTGTGGGACTGCATTGCATGATCCCAATTTTGTTGCAGCTAACACGACGGCATAGTATCCTTAATATCATAACGTAACAAACAAAAGCCAGGAAAATTAACAATTTATGACGTGGAAAAAAGATGGATATCTTAATTAAAAACTCTTTTTAAAGACAAAAAGAGTCGAAATACACAAAGTGCGGGCAGAGACTATAACCAAATCTACCATCTTGCTGAATTTCTCATCCTCTACTGTTGACAGCTGCTGCTGCTACCCAAGTGGTAGTATTGTAGCAGCCTGTTGGCCTCCCGTACGCCGCTAAAATACGCACCGTGCGTAGTCGAATAGTGCGTCCTGTGTGTCGCCTCCCCAGCGAACATCACCTGCAGCGGCTTCACACCTTCCCCCGATTCCTCCCGTTCCCGTGCCCCGCGGGGCAGCGGTTCCGCCATCAGGTCCAGGTCCTGCCCGCTCGACCCCGTCGCCACGTAGCTGTATGACCCGCGGAACAGCGGGTTCTTCCCCCATCCGCTCCTCTTCACCCTCGCTATTGTCCCGTGACTGCCGCCCGTGCCACCGCTCCCGTTGCACCGCCGGCCCACGTTACCGCAGCCCGAACGTGGGAACCCTTCCAGCGTGGCGTGGACCCCACTAATAATGTCCTCATCATTGAGCTCCTCCATCTCGATCGCCTCCTTTCCGGCCAGCCACGCGAGCAGCACGTGCGACCCTCCGTAGATGGGGCAGATCGACGCCGTCTTCCTCATCCACCGCGGGATGCTCGCCACGCGTCCCTTCTCCGCCACGTCAAACGCCAGCTGAAGAAACGGAAAAGGGGGCGGTTCGACTCCGTCAACGCCGTCGATCTCCATAAATAGCTTGTTGACGACGCCGAACCCCAGTCGCCCGATCGCCTCCTTCTTGAACGCCGGCAGTGCGGGCGAGAACTCGAGAGCGGATCCAGGATCCGCTTCCTTCTTCAGGCCCGCTTTCAGCACCCCCAGCGACACGGTGACAATCACGTGATCTGCGGCAAAGACTCCGCAGCCGTCCACGTGGACCCTCACCGGCGGGCCGCCGTCGCCGCTGCCCGTGCACCAGTCTATACTGCGGACCTTCGCGTTCAGGCGGATCGCGTCCTTAGGGAGCGCGGCGGCGAGGGCCTCGATGATCCGTGAGTAACCCTTGGCTATCGTGATCTGGTCGCCGGGGAACTCTCTGTACTCGCTCTCGGCGGCGAGGCTCAGGTCGTCGAGGTCGTCGGCAGAGGTGAAGGTCCTCTCGGTGTTCTCGTTCATCGCGAATACCGCGTCCACGGTCCAGTCGCCTCCTCCTTCCCCGGCGGTGAGCTCATCACGGCGCTCCTTCAGGGCTCGGCGGAGGTAAGAAGCGACTCCCGTGGGTTTGTCGGCGCTGACGGTAACCTCACCGTCCCTAGCGGCGTCCATTAGGTTCCTGTAGAGGGAGGAGATGGGGTCGACGAAGGAGGGGGGGAGGATACCGCCGCCCTCGGCGACGGTGACGGGATCCTCGGGGAACCCGTCCATCCGCTCGTAGGGGTCGGCGGTGGCGAGGGCGCCGATCTTGTCGGCGAGGGCGTAGACGGGGCTGCCGCCAATGCCGTGGATCCACGTGGCGCCCATCTCGACCCGGTCGCCGGCGAAGTCGGAGGTGAGTATGCGGCCGCCGATGCGGTCGCCGGCCTCGAAGACGGAGACATCGAGGAGGGCTCCGGCGGTGGTGTAGAGCTTGTGCGCGGCAGTAAGGCCGGCCACGCCGGCGCCTATGATCACGATTCTCGGCTTCTTGGCAACCATGGTCACTTGCTGGAAGTCACAGAGGAAAGATTAATTTTCCTTGATGGGCAGTGGGGGGGGGGGGGGGGGGCTGGCAAGAATTGAAGAGAAAATGGGGGGTTCTTTAAGAGCAGTAAATAATAGGCAAGAAGGAGAGGGGAAGAAAAGGACGAAGCACTCCTTTTCTCGTGCTGCGCATATCTATAAAATTAGTGAGTGTGAAGCAACAGCAGATTGCGAGATCTGTATTTGTTTATCTCTTGCGGAGAGCTCTCCAGCCTCTCCTCTCTCTATCACTAATCACCTATTCTATTCACCCCCCAGTTTGATTGCCATCTTATAAATAACCTCTGGGGTCCGCATCTTTCCCTGTTAATTTCATTTTTCACTTCGAATTCAATCTGCCAATAATGTGTCACATGTGTCTCTGCCTACTGCTTCATATCATGAAGCTCATCATTCATGTTGGTGTTTTTATATAATTTTAACTCTTACTGTGATCAAACTTTGTCTCCTTCCTCCCTTTTTGAAGCACTGCCTCTCTCCTCTCTCTCACCCGCAAGAATCAAGATCTTTTGCTCCTGCTGACGCTTTGCTTTGGTCCTGCGTCTCTCCTGTCTCTTCTTTGTTTTTGTGGGGTACATCTGCGAGGGCCTTTAATGGGTAGGGGTCGGTTTTAAATGCCTCCCATCCCAAAGTAATTTTTTCAAATCAAGAGGAACCCTGCTTCAGTTCACGGCTCATTGTAATTTTTTTAACTGGAAGCATGCATCCTTCATGCTTGTTGCCAGCGAATAGCCTGGCTGGAGAGAGGAGCCTTTGTTGTATAAGTTATACATGGGTAAGACTTAGCCAAACATCATGCTTAACAGTTGAAGAATCACATGCATTGATTTCTCCCGCATCTCCCAACTTTGTAAAAGGAAACAAAAAGTTTATAGAAATGTTGCATGGAAACAAACAATGATCGTCAAATCTAAGCTTTCCCACAGACCATGATGTGACTTACCTCTATCTAATTATTGGGATGGGAGTAGATTAGGGGTTCTTGAGCCCCTAAACCAATGCTTTTGCTGTTTATTAATCAAAAAGGCCACCCATTCCGATGAATACATTAAAGAATGCTACCGCTACCTGCTCATTGTTCATGTTGACCTTCTGATACAGCTCAAGCTTTTGATGTCTATTTCTTGATTATGGCTTCTTTAAACATAACATGCAAATCACATCTATCTCCTCGGCCAGTACAAATCTTTAGTACCGTCAGAGGAGTATTAAATAAACATATTTTTTTCTCAATACGAAAAAATAAACAAATTTAAAACAAATAAATAGATGTAAAATGTGGGGCACGATAATAGATGCAAGCTCGTTTAATTTTCCTGGAGATTTTAATGGGACCTATAGGCTCTAGTTACTAATTACTTCAATCCATACAGTACTCTTCACGCACGTGAGCCCTAATTAATGGCAACTTAGTGCCAACACCCATTTAAAATATCGAATATTTCCTTTTATTTTTTGGAAGACATTTTGTAATGTTACAATTGTTTTCTATTTATTTTCAAATATTAGTTCGCCAAAAAATATTCTGCCATTATTTGCTTCAACTCTTTCAAGATACATTAAAGCCATGTATCTGACATCCATAGCAGATGCAAACAAATAGCTAGCTATGTATATACATACCAGAGTGCACGAGGATCTTCACCCAGGAGAACATGCCCAGCAGGGCAAGCATCGGATCATCAATCTGAAGCCCTTAGATTGCGAGGCCTCTTGGACCGGGGCGGCGATGGGGGTGCATCTGTGAATCTTCCAGGTGCCTTTACAATTGCAACAATCGTAGTTCAAATTAGATAACAAGAATCTGTGTATGTGCATGCGTGCATGAGTGTGCGCGTGAGCGCTTGACATAGAGGATGAACGCGATACCTTGCGCTTACTGTCCCTTTTACCTGCTCGTTCGCCTGGAACACCAGTTCAAATCCGTAAATGCGTTAAAAAAAGTACCAAGTAAATAATGATAAGCAATTCCAATGCATTTAGTCTAATGTCACCTCCAAAACCAACGGATTCCGCGAAGAATGGCCGATCAATATCCCCACGGTAAGAACGCTGTCAACAAAGTCATTAAATATTTCAAATGTTGCAAACACCCACACATAGCAGCAAAATTTTTGAAGGAAAATGAGTAGAGAAATCAAGTAGGTGTCAAAAAATGCATAGGTGGCCAAGCCTTATCAGATATAAAACATGAGATGAATAGCAGCACGCCAGAAGATATGCGAATCAAATGTTCAGGATAAGAACCTGTTTCTGTAAATTGAGCAGTGTGAGGATTTCTTTACGTAATTCAAGATGTTCTATACAAACTGATTTTGTCAGGACTTCTGGCTTCAAGTGAACCTGCAAAGGAAATGGATAATCTTATGTTAATAGAAGCGACATAAATGTGGGAGGAAGAAAGTTTGATGACATATCTAACGTGACGTATCAGACCCTCTATCTAGAAGTAGCAGCACTTCAAAGAACAAAACCAAAAACAAAAGGCAAGGCTATTGAAATCGATTCCCCCAACCCCTTAAATAATACCAATCCATATCCTCCTTCCCCAATTCTTTCTGGAAAAGAAATTCAACACCCATTTGTAACACAATAATAAAGTTGAGACTAAGGGAGACAAACCCCAAGATCTTGTAAAGTCTGATCAAATCTTTTGATGGTTCTGAGTCCGGAAGTTGAACTTGCTGCTTGCACCATTTGTTGAACTTGCGCATAACTTCTCAAGTACACCCGTAAGTGAAATTTTTTTCATTAGTGAAAATGATGACAAACCAGGGGGGAAAAATCAACACACAGAATCTTTATCAGTACAAAAAGAAATTTACATGAAGCTTGCAGTAAAAACTAAGCATCCCAAAAGAGCCAGGAGTATAAAATGACAACATTGACATCAGAACAGACAAGGATTATGCTACAAAATTATTTTAGCACATGGATTACATGTACCATTTTCATTAAAATAGACCATTATGCTACAAGATATGTGACAAAATAACTTAAAAAAGCCATAATTTCATTTAAATTAGACTCTGGTGACCGACATTCTTCAAGGTTGATAAAGAAAAACATTGGCAGACAAATAACAGAAAGAACGGCACACAAACAGATATCTGGATGGCCAACTATCTCCCTAGGACATTAAAAGATTCCTGCCTGATGAAGACATTTTCTTTATATGGTCATGGTGAAGTGCACAAAAATTATGTCTCTTCCAGGCCCCGAATAATAAGCTAAAAGTAGTTCTGGTCTTGTTAGACTGCATAATTTAGACATAATATAGACTGATGTTGTGTTTGTCACGGGAGGCACCTGCCTTTCTAATCGATAGTTTCTATGTACATTTAGCATTAAGATTTCGAACATAAAAGTTTTAAATTGAAGGTATCAGTAAAAGGGCTGGATATAATTTATGTACGAACGTGTCACAAAATAAATTACAAGAATGTGTATCTCGTAATTTAGTTTTGTTGAAGTTGAAGTCAGATCAATCTCTAGATTTCTACATGTCCAACGATCATCCTATATGTCAAATGTGAGTATTTCTAGACAAAGGAGGAATGACTTGGGATATGAAATGACAGTGGCATAAGAAAGTGGATACCTACCACAAATGAGCACAAAAAAGTTCTACATTCTAAACCTGAGTTTCATATTATACAAATGCTTAGACTTAAAACAACATGACTCCTAGTTTCAATAGAAACTAATCCGAAATTGTATTAAAAGAAAGAATAAACTAATCCCAACACTAGACACAAAGTGATCACTAGCTATATAGAGTTTATTCATAAATGGATAGACCATCCTAAACAGTATATTCCACGGATAAGGTCCATATTACGCTCAACAACACACTTTTTCCAGACTTGATGACTAGGTTGTAAAATAATAATATTCATTGATCCCTTTCATTATATATGTTGACATTCCTCCTCTGCTAGAGAACGGGTAAGATCCCAAATAGATTGCTATGTTGCAGTTTCATACTCCAGTCCAGGACAACTTTCTAATTCTACGTCAACTAGGTGATGCGATTCTAGATCTAGATCTGGAAATTCAGATCTGAATCTGATAATTAACGAAACACATTAACTAGAGATTATTCTCAAAGAACTAGGGACATAAAGGAAATCCTAATACAATTGATCTAAGGAATAATAAACTAAGAAATAAACTTTCTTTCACAATTTTTTTTCCATCCACATACTCTAGGGTCGGCTGGCCTCTTATAATCCTGAAAGTAGTGTGCAAAGCAATTCCCCAAATAATAAACTTGGAAAGGGCGTTTCAAATATCAGACAATTCATATTTGAGGATTAGGATACTAAACTGCCCATAAATGTTAGGTGATAAGAAACTACAGGAACCTTACTAATATAACCTTACTAATATATAAGGAAACAGTAATGGTGTTTTGAGTTATTATCCTATGAAGGATTCTATTAAGAACATATAAAAATCCTTTAATGATGGAAGTTTGTGTATTTGTTAGCACTATTAGCCCACACCAAAGTTTGAAATCTTAGTCGATACTGATATGTATCACTTGTATCATATTAGATTTTTTCATACCAATATGATTCATCCGAAACCCATCAATACCATCAAAACTAACTAATAACTAATAGAAGAGAATATTCAATATTTGAGATATCAAAATTTAAATTCTATTTAGTTAACATATAGTGGTCGAAAAAAATTCTCATTTACTAGTCAAAATGAAGATGTGAAAAAGTTGATTAGAAAAAATAAAGCTAATGTTTTCTAAAATAGGGATGATCTATAGATAAATGAAACTCACTGAAAATGAAGATCTACCAATAGCTAATAATTATGTTGAACTAACGCAATACGTAAACTTTGATACTTTCAATACATAACACCTGATACTTGCACTACAGGCGATACCGGTACTACAAACCATCATACTAAGACAGGGACTTCAAACCTTGGCCCATACACAGTTAGCACCTACCATGATAGCATTAAATTTTGTTATTCATAACTTGCAATAAGCAATTACCTACTGCAAATGGTTTCCAACTAAATATCGTAATATGCTTTGGGGAATACTAAGGAACTGGATAATGAAACACTTTGTAAAACATGCTCTACACCGTCGTGAGAGTTGAATTAGAACTAGGAAAGAAGAGAAATCAAAGAAGTAGATAGGGTTAGAGTTAGGTTTTGGGCTCTATTTGGGTAAGGTTTTGGGGCTTGAGGCTAAAACTTATATAAACATATGGAATGAGAAAGAAAATTGGGCAATCTCTTTAATACCATATTGAAAATTGAAATAGAAAATATTATTCGCACTAAAAATCAGTCACAGACTAAAATATGAATGCTATTTATATATCCAAAGAATACAAAACGAATACAAATAGAATAACAGGTCATATTTGACTTGTCTGTTTCATCTTTGGTCCACGTCTAAAAAATACAAAAAAATAATAAACACAATTACAAGATATCATAAAATCATCAAAAGATTTAATCTTACAATTAAATAAAACAATAGAGATAAGAGGGGATACTTTGGCTCATATAAGATTTCCATATGGCATATATATGCGGAAGATTGGAAGGTTACATGAAATCAAGGTGACACTAAATTATGATGATGTAACATTAAAACAAAAAAAATCTGAAATTCCTCTAAAGGTAAAATGTTAAAATGAGAGCAAAAGAACCAATACAATTTTAATTACATACAAGCAAAGATGATAATTACATCAAAGCTAATTCTAGATGTAAGGTTGGGTCTGCTGTCGCCAGAATATATAAGAAGTAAGGTTGTAAATGCATCATAACAAATTTTGGGCACATCTGCATTTTCATAGTATTGTGAAGACTAAGCAAGAGTTGTTGGAGGCATTGCTTCAATTTAAGTTATTAAAGAGGATAGGGGATTGGATGATGAAGAAATTACTGGGAGAGATAAGATGATCGATCAGTTAAATAAGACATTACAAGAAGTTATGTGGAGACAACGGTCAGGGGTCCATTGGTTGGAGGGTGACTCTAACACTAGCTATTTTTATAGAATAATCAATGGAAGAAAGAGACAGAACTATACGGCAATGCTTATGGATAGAGCTTCTAAAGTGGTTGAACAAGCCAGTATCAAGTGTTTTGACAAACAATACAAAACAATTTTTGGTATTTTCATGGAGAATAGAATTTTTTTTAACTGAAAGCAATGTATCCATCTAAGCGTGGGTGGGTGTGTGAAGAGGGTCGGGGGCAAAAGGAGGAAAAGCAGTGACTAAAACGCAAAAAAAAAAATCACCAAAAACCCACCCCAAACCCAAGCTCAGAACCCCATCCAACCCCACGGGGCCCCACCGACGTCCTAGTCAACAATTCAAAATATGATTGGGACAAAACTGCCACGTAGGACAAAATTCAAAAAAGTCCTCATTTGAATAATAGATTGTTGGATTGACTGATTGATTATCTTTAAGAGGGGGCTTACGCAAGGGGATCCTTTGTCTAATTTATTGTTTGTATTACCTACGGTTGTGTTATGCGTTTATTCAAATGGTAAAGTCAACCTCTAGCAATCATATCATCAAAGGCACTCATCCTGAAGGTCTGGAACAAGAGATTGTCATTCTACAATATGTTGATGCTACATTGTTATTTTGTCAAGCAAAAATTGATCGGATAATGGCTCTTAAGTTGTTATTATATGGATATGAGTTGACATCTAGAATAAAAGGTTAATTTTCATAAGAGTATTGTAATCTTGTTAGAGGATAATATGGTTAAAAATTAGGAGATGCAGATAGACTTAACTATGTATTAGGACAATTACCCTATCTTTTCTCTCAAAAGCAACTCATCGGATTTTAATGTATATTGAGATTTGAAAAACTATTGAAATATGCCTACAGAGTCGGTCAAATGCTTGTCATATTCCTCGTCTGTGTACTTAACAATGTCCACTTTCTGCATTCATATACATGTGAGAAAGTAAGCAACAACAAACAATATGCATGGAATGCAAATGAGGGAAACTCCTTTTTTCACCTTATTGTACTTAGCAAATGAATAATCAGCCGTAGGAGGAACTCCATTCACAACCCTTACCTACAAAATTTTACATAAAAATCTTAAAATTGATAAATTGCTGTAAACAATAAGTTTAATTGCATACCCAGTGATACAGTTGTAAATTGTCAGCACGAGCCGAAGAGGTAAAGGGGAGCCACTGCCATGTGATCTGTAAGAGTTTGAATTAATGAAACTTTCAGCAATGAAACAATTGAAACCCTAAGTACCAGATTTTGCAAGTTTGAGGTTAAAATTCCGACCTTTTCTTTGTTTTCGAGGTTCGGCCGGCGCTTGAAGTGAGAGATATCGATGGCGGGCATGAGAGAAAGCAAGTTTCCGCCGGTTATAGCGTAGACCTCCCGAGAGACGCCATCGGGCTTCCTCTGCGATTCCTTCGGAGCTCGAGGATGTAATGTGTTAAGAATAAAACAAAAAAATAATAAGTGGTGTTCTCCCACGTTCTACGTGCCCCCACCCCCACACACACACACACACAATTCTTTAACAAAAAATAAGTGATGATCACCCACGTTCAAACGTTCTAAGTGGGCCCCTCACCCCAAAATTCTTTAACAAATACAAATCCCATTCATCCAGCCCTTTATTTCAAACCCCACCCCACGTGATCACCCAGATTTTTCCTTTTCAGGAAAAAAAAAAGAAAACCACCTCTCGCCTTCGTTCGTAGCGGCGGCGTACAATTACAAACCCTACGCTCGCGGCTCCCCCTACGAGTTCAGAAGAAATCGGAAATCTAAAACCCTTCCGCACGACGGTGCTTCGCAAACCCTTCGGCACGACGGCGCTCCGCATCACTGCTTCAGCCTTCGGTTCGGCGCTCCGCTTCGGCACTTCGCAGCTTTCGGTTGCACTCGTTCGTTTGATCGTTTCAGCCGCTTCGTTTGTGCCTTTGGAATTGGGCGGTGAGTACACTATTATCAAAATTCTAAATTTCTAATGAATGGGACATTGGGACACTTATGTTAATTTTGGGCATATAAAACTTTATGTGCCGTAATTGTTGCAATGTGTTAATTTTGACTAATTTTTTGGGGTTTTACGTTGTATTCTTTTATGAAAGCAAAATAAATTTTTATTATGTTTTCGCCCCCACTAGCAAATTTTTCTGGCTCCGCCACTGGACCGCAAGGTTAGAATTCGAAAATTTCCGCAAAATATTTGAAAATTAAAATTATCGCATCAATTGTATGCATGCAATTATAATTGCAGGTATTTTGTCGCAGCAGGTTCAACTTCATATCCATGGCAAAATCCAGCGGGGGAGGCGGTGGCGGCAAATCAAAGGGGAAGTCAAAGTCCGGTGGGTTCCAGTCCATGGGGCTGATTCCACCGGTGTTCCGTGGTGTAATGAACAAGGGCTACAAGGTCCCGAGCAAGATCCAGCGCAAGACCATCCCTAAGATCCTCGCCGGCGCTGATGTTGTTGCCATGGCCCCCACTGGCTCTGGAAAGACCGCCGCTTTCCTCACCCCCATGCTCCAGAAGCTCCGGCAGCACGTGCCCGGCGCCGGCGTCCGAGCTCTCATCCTGTCCCCTACCAGGGATTTGGCGATTCAAACCCTCAAGTTCACTAAAGAGCTCGGCAAATATACTGGTCAGCTGTCTATTTTTCTCTTCATTTTTAAAGATTCTTGTTTCTAAAGGTGACTGGCATATAACTTTTATTGCCAAAATCATTAATGGAGTATTATTGATGTGGAGGATTAGGCTGAATTAATCAATTTTGATTGAAGTTCAATCCATTCAGAACTTTCTTGGCATTATCAAGCATCTTTTAAATGCAGGGGAACCCAAGTTACTTTGTACATTGATATAGAGATTAAAGGCTCTTACGCCAAAACAAAATCCTCTTAGCATGTCTTGGTTTCATCCTAAAAGAGTTATGAAATTCACAATGTACAATATCACATTACTTATAAAAGTATTACTATTACTATATTTTTTGGTGATTTTGTAACTGGTGTAGTTTGACAATTTGTTTTGTAGATTTGCGCACCAGTCTATTGGTGGGTGGAGATAGCATGGAAGACCAATTTGAAGAGCTAGCTCAGAGTCCAGACATAATTATTGCGACCCCTGGTCGGCTAATGCATCATCTTGCCGAGGTTGATGGGATGTCTCTTCGCACTGTAGAATATGTAGTTTTCGATGAAGCTGACAGCTTATTTGGGATGGGCTTTGCTGAACAATTGCATAAGATACTTTTGCAGCTAAGTGAAAGCAGGCAGACTTTACTATTCAGTGCTACCATGCCTAAAGCACTGGCTGAATTTGCAAAGGCCGGTCTCCGAGATCCAGAACTCGTGCGGATTGATGAGGGAATCAGCCCTGATCTTTCTCTGGCATTCTTTACAGTACGCTCCGAAGAGAAAATTGCAGCCTTGATGTATTTAGTTAGGGAGCATATTAGTTCAGACCAGCAGACAATTGTATTTGTTTCTACAAAGTATCATGTAGAGTTTCTTAACATTCTTTTCAGAGAAGAGGGCATGGAACCTTCTGTTTCGTATGGTGATATGGACCAGGATGCTCGGAAAATCCATATCGCAAGGTTTAGATCAAGGAAGACTATGCTCCTCATTGTGACGGACGTTGCTGCAAGGGGTATTGATATTCCCTTACTTGATAATGTGGTGAACTGGGACTTTCCTCCAAAGCCCAAAATTTTCGTCCATAGAGTGGGCAGAGTTGCTCGTGCAGGTCGGACAGGTACTGCCTATTCATTTGTTACACCAGAAGATATGCCTTACCTGTTAGACCTCCATCTCTTTTTCTCGAAGCCTCTTAGACCCGCTCCAACGGAGGATGAGGTTTTTCATGACATTCAAGGAGTGTACTCAAGAATCGACCAGGCGCTTGCAAATGGCGAAACAATATATGGGCGTTTTCCCCAGACGGTTATTGATCTTGTTTCTGATAGAGTCCGAGAGATCATTGATGGCTGTACAGAACTGATAACATTGCAGAAGTCATGTACAAATGCGTTTGGTGTATATACGAAGACTAAACCTGTACCTTCAAAGGAATCCATAAGAAGAACAAAGGATTTGCCCCGTGAAGGGATTCATCCATTGTTTAGAAATTTACTGGGGTCCAACGAATTGACAACACTTGCATTTTCCGAGCAATTGAAATCATATAGGTTAGTTCTGATTGAGTTAACTATGCTTCTATTATCAGTCTCAACATGAGTATGTGAACATGCTCCAAGCCTCCTATCCCCATTGGCTATTTTTGGAGCAGCCTTTTATATGGATTGTATTGTTGGGAATGTGCCTATTTACAACAAGCTAATGGCTTATTCATTATTCTTCTATGGATAATTTTGTTGCAGACCAAAGCAGACCATATTTGAGGCTGAAGGGGCAGCTGCTAAGTCAAAGCATTCACAAGTAATATGGCAGACAACTTGCCTTCTGATCTTCTGCATGTCTAGTTGTTTCTTTTATTTATGCGAACTGCTGTTTTTGTTTCTACCTATTGATGTTAAAGTCGTAAAACAAAGTTACATAAGATATGCTGCTCAATGTTTTTTCTTTTGCCTTTTTAAGTATCTCTTGCTGTGACACTGACGGTCAAATTTTCCCTAGTTGTAGCTTTTGATCTTATTGTAACTGCATGCATCCGTATCAGGTGACAACGTATCACATGATGCTTATGTGTATGCAAGCTTAATAGTTAATACATGATTGGAATGAAATTGTTGTTTTTGGATACAGAAGTATAGGAAATGGAAACGTGAATGCTATCCAAAATTTTAGGAAAACAGAACAGCTAGAATATGGTTATACCATGGGCGCCAGTGGGAAACTAATGGAATCTTCATGGGTCTGTGACTATGTACAGGAAAGTAATGGATCATACCATGAGAGCAGCATCATGTAACACATAATTCCAAAAGGAAACATAATAGTAATGCTAAAGAGAAGAGACATGAGTTTATGTTACTTAAAAAACATAGGAATGGTTTGAAGACAGTAAATGTATGGCTTAATTTATGACAACTACCGTAAACTATCTACCCGTTTTTATAATACCGCCTTTAACCTTACAAATTCATCAAAACCTTTAACTTTGTAATTTACAAAAACTACCCATAATAGCTTTCATCAAAACTAACTTAAAACTTTACTGTTGATGACCAAAACCAACCACAATTATTTGCATAAAATACCTTAAAGTTTGAGTTGAATTTAGTAAAATTACCTTATATATTCAAACATTTTAGGGTATTTTTTGTGTAAATTACAAAGTTAAGGGGGTTTTGGTTAAAGTTAAGGGTACTATTATTAAATATGTGGATAGTTTAGGGCAGTTTTTGTAAATTAAGCCTAAATATACATTATAAAACTATATGTTTAAAATTGTATAACATTGAAGTTATAACGAGTTTTCAAGAGTTTCCCCCAAGTTTCATACGAATTTCAAGAAATTTGTCCAACAATTCCTGGATATCTTTCCCATGTTTGATTTCTTTACACCCGCCCATCTAGTTCTCGTACTCATCAGGACATTCTTTTGAGTTTCTCCCCCCCCCCCCCCCCCCCCCCCCCCCCCCCCAACTCTGAAAACATCTGATCTTCAAATGTGGTTGTTTAAGTTTTGCAGTCTTGAAATGATTCCATTGCAACAGTAAGTTGATCCCACAATAGTGCTTAAGAAGAAGTACTGTAATAACCTTTATGTTATTTTTATGGAACTAGAGATTATGTAACTGTGATGCATGTTAAAATGCTGAACATTGATTCTGCTATCAGAGCAATTGTTATCCAAGACAATTTTACCATTGACTGCCTTGCAATTTAATCTATTGACATCTCTTCTGTTTAATGATGGTTAAGTATTTTAATGATTTTTTGGCGAAGTTTTTTCCTTAAAAAATGATTTTTTTGGAGAAGTATGTCAAGCATTTTGCTGGCCATTGTACAAGTAATATGTAATTTGTTGATCTACGAGTAGATACTCTACCAAAAGGTGCCATGAAATGTGTTTGTTCTACTTCGTTTCTCACGAATCGATCTTCAAGTTTCCCCCCTCTTTTTGCTAATTATGCAGGGGAACATGACTTTACAAAGAAACAACAAAAAGGACGCATCATTTGTTGATGGCTATGGGTAGCGTTAGGGTAGGATAAGCATCTGTCACTATCTTCAGTGTAAACACCCAATACTTGCCGGTACCCGAACAATAATTCAAAAACTAAATTAATCATTCCTAACCAGAAAATTTATACAAAATGTATATACAATTTTTACTCGTACCCAAACAGTATAAATGGGTGAGGATAAATAGATATTATCTCACCCATTGCAACATCTACTTATATCATTAAATCGTTGCACCATTTAACATTTAATAATATTCTTTTTTGGTCTTTATAACTTTGATGTTCATCTTTGCCTATTTACTATAGGGTCCCAACCAGTGGCTTGATGTGATGAGGAAGAAAAGAGCTATTCATGAGGAGGTGATCAATTTAGTACAACAGAAGCGATCTATTGATCAACGGAAGGTAGGCCCCCCTCCCCCTGATTGAATTAATTGCGTTGTTTTTTTTGTGAAGGAAATATGTATACATTCATAAACTTATTTTTAGAAGTTATATATGCTTAAGTAATTCTTTTTCTTTGAATTGTTTGCTGTAAAGTAATGGTTAGAGTCTCCCATGAAAATACCGTATTGGTGATGCATATGCTTCTCATTTCTCACTGAGCCATCATCAATTTACTTAAATAATTTACCTATCAAAATTGGGGTTGCTATGCATAACCTTAGCATTACTAGGCCTAGGTTGTGCTAGTACACATCCCATACAGGACATACTGTACAGTATGGGGATAGGGGAGATCTTGAAAACTCAAGATACAGGTGCGTCATGCATATAGCGGTGGTCACATTATATAAGCTTGTGAATGGGTGTTACTTATCTACAACACAGATTTCTACTGGGCATATTGGTTGAAAAAATACCATATCTGAGGTGATATGTGATTTTCTCAGTAAATCAATTCATAGTTATCCGAATATTGTAATCTTTCGTTAAGGATATGCATAAACTATGTGCACTCATTTATAAATAAAATATAATCTGCATCAGGTGGTATTCTAGCACATGTGATGCACATATTTTCAGTTTAGATAATCGTCACTTTCACATAGTGATAAATTGCATTTTGTGCGGGATTCCATTATTAACATAAAATGAAAGATCTTATTCTGTGTGTTCCTCCCTTGTCACTTTTTTCATTTCTGTACATAGTTTTTTTCCATATATAAATGGCAACTTGCAAGAAGTTTCTAGAAGAACATATTGTATAACAAATTTTGGAAACAATTTAAAATGCTATAGTTAAAGGCCTTCCAACAACTGAAAGTAATCGGGTAAAAACTGTGGCTTTCCTCATCTTCTCAATAATCCTTTACTTGCACAAAAAAATTTAAAAGATAAAAAATAAAGATAATAGATTCGATCTCCATTCCCGCATACTTTCCTTTCAAGGGTTAAAATTTTTAAATTTAGAACTCAAGTGTAAGAGAAGCGACAATTAGTTCATTCTTTGCTAATTTTATTGAATTAAATAAAGAGGGAAACTAGTTTTAAATTGAAATGAAATGGATCAAGAAGAGCAATATTTTTTAATAAACTTAGGCTTAATCGATTTCTTATTTTTCATTGTTAACCAAATGCAGAATATAGCAAATTTGGATGGGCATATTTTTTTCAAATTCCATTGCAATTCCTTGCATCATTCCCTCAAAAACTCCTAGAATCGCCCTTAAGAAAATCAATGTGTAAGACAAAAAAGATCCTTTAGGATTAAGTTATGATCAACATGTGTAACTCCAACTTAGCTGACTGCTTTCATATTTACAAAAGTGAGTTTCTTCCAGTTTCGCAAGATTGTGTACAGGAAGACATGCACGCGAATCAAACAACAAATTTCTTTTTCCAGCAAATTTGATCTAATCTTTTCCCAATAGTAACATTGCTACACATCTTCTCATCAGAACTAACACATAAGAAAACCTCTAGACACCCTTCCTCAAATTAAAACCCCAAAACTCATCAGAGAAAAGAAACATCATACTTACGGCATACATGGTTTCATCTTGTACATGAGAATTTTTTTTCCAAGCATTTTGGGGTAGTTGGGGATGTAACAGAAAGTATAACTAGGCGGTTGGTTGGTATTCACCATCTTTTCTTAGTTGTTATACATAATTTATATATGTATGGGGGTTTTCAGTAAAGTGTAACGCGTTTTATGTAAAACTCATATTTAGTCCTAATATAAAAGAAGGGGAGTTATCATGGATCTTCCCTAGGGCTTTTTCTCCTCAATGACATTAGTGGTTACTGATCACTCAATGCGCTTCTATCGTAATGGATTTAAAGAACCAGGCTACAGAGGATGCTGCTGGTTAAAAAATCTGGTTGTTTATCATTCTCTTGTGCATAATTATTTTGGTTTATTGCCTATATGTGGACTTCCTACTTTTGTTAAGTGGAACCTTTTGATGGGATTCAAATTGAACCAAGCATTACAAATTAATATATATGTTGGTTGTAACTTGCTTTTGTACATAGTAACTCATCAAGTAGTCCTCGTGTTGCAGGATGTGAAGGAAGAAAGCATGCCTGCAAAAGATTGGGAAAAAAAAGGTTTCTTCTTTTGCTTACATGAAACTCACACATATCCATGGGCAATGCTTTTTGCAGCTTTGTGGTCATAGTCATATGAGTTTGTATTGATTCTCTGCTCTACCATGCATTCGAAATCTTTTGCCCCTTTTATAAAATTAAACGAATTAAAAACGGCTTGGTGAGAAGGTGGCAGCAGGATGTCATTTAACAATTTGGGTTTATCTATGTATTTATTTTTTCTAGTTGGATCTAAAGCATATTTCAGATTTAAGTTCTGATTGCAGATGAAAGATGATATAGAAACATGCAGAGTATTCTAATATGGACTATACATAAACCATGCACTTAGGGTACGTGACATTCAAAATCCGACCGCCAAAAATTCTACCCCATTCACCCCCCAACACTCAAACAAAATTTGCCACCTATTCAAAAGTTTACTGCCCCCAAATTTCAACCCTATTCAAAATCTCACCTCCCAAAAAAAAAATTGTAGTCACATTCATAATCTCCTCCACCCCCCAATTTCAACCCCATTCAAAATCTTTACCTCCCAAAATCGCAATCACAACCAATTGTCCCCTAGGGTTCTCCCACAAAGCAACACGGTCCCCAATTGTTTCATCTCAAAAAAAAAATTATCACCTTTCTTCCTAACCATTGACGATCCCAAATTAAATCTCAACCATTCTTGTATGAACATCTTTGTCCAAGTTAGCATCCCCATTTAAAAACATCCCTATTTTATAGAATAGATGGATGATATGCTTGTCCATGTCTTTTTTTTTTATATCGATACACTGTAAATAGTAAATTGTAAAACAAACTAAACTAGCGAAACATGAAAACCAAGGAATGGTTGATATAAACCCCGCAAGTTTGGAGCACTTTATTTTTGTCTGTTTAGATTTGCATTGTTGTCAGAGGTAGCCAAGGCGCTTGCCCGAGGTTCGATGCAAGTGAGGAAACACACCAGAACTTCACTCGTGTGCCATGCAATGCACTTGGCACCCCTTGATTTTGCCTGAACCAAGGCATGAAAGCGCATTGACATGACACCTTGGAAGGAACAATGTGAACAATATAGATCTACCAATTGCAAGCATAATTTATTTTTTCTTTTGTTTCTCGATGACATCGGCATGGACGTGCTTTATACAGCTATGATGCCTAACATTTTGTTTTGACTATTACTGCAGAAATATGTGGTCTAAAGAGGAAATCCCAGAGTTTTCAAGATGAGGAGTATTATATAAGTCCTGTACCAACAAATCAAGTATGTTGCATATTTTACTGACCTAAGTTATTGCAAAGATTGATATTGATACTTTGAAAACAATTATGAAAAGCATGAGGCATATGTAGGCCATCACTATGGGGAACACATGCCTGTTGATTTTGTGACTTAGATTTGGGTACCTTTCTTTTGTTTGGTTGTATGTGAAACTATGCCTTTTGCAATATGACTAACTGAATGTTCGTGTTCGTGTTTCCTAGCATTTTGAGGCAGGTTTATCAGTAAGGAACAATGATGGTTTTGAAGCAAACAGGTTAATATCACTCCAAGTCAACTTCTTCTCTTCTAACTTTATTCTTATAATTTTCACTGGAATAGTTCTCATTAGATTTATATGCAACAAAAAAAGTTCTGGTGTAGCAGCAGCACCAGAGGATCTGCCTAAGAATTGATAGAGAGAGGAATGACTTGTATTATAAAGTTATCCAACCGTATTTCTTCCACAAGAATATACATTTGCAGTCTCTTTAAATGAATCTACAATGCAAAGAAAAAAGATGTCAGATGAAATTTGTGGGTTGAGTAGTTCTTGGGGAAACATAATCTTGAAAATTTCTAAACTTTTGATGGTTGATTTGCAAAGTAATACTTGCATATGATTCCTGTAGCTTAGTGCAACTGTGTCTGCGTCACGGATAGGATTGTTTAACTACTTGACTTTTCCAATCACATGCGGCACATAGCTCATTCTCACCTATTAGAATGACAAAATCAGTTTTTCCCCAAAGCTTCACACTCACAAGACACTCAAGAACTTAAGAGAAGAACTTGAAAGTGGAGAACTATATTACATTTACTTGGTTAATTGCTTGTTGATTCTTTTTGGATACAAATGGCATCTTCTTATCCTTCTTATAGATGATGCTCTTACACAATTAATGGTAGATCATGTCAGCTTGGTGTGAAGCATCCTGTTTTTCACCTACTCCTCCACGCTCCATATCATATGCTTGTACAATCCATCATCATCATCATCACACACACACACACACACATTTGTCATAGGAGAAAGAGAATCATTTGACAAAGTGATTCTTTTGTCAAGTGCTTCTTCTCACATATTACCATGTAATTCTTTACAATTAACTTCCACTGTAAACGTTGACTTTGTCTGAAGTTAGCTTGCAATTGGTAATCTTGCCAGACACAAACTCGTGAACTATCTGTTTTATTTCCATGCATGTCCCTGCGCTAATGGCATCACTCCTAGAATGAGTAGAGCCTTCCATACAAATGGATCATCCCAACACTCCAACATCAAGCACAAACTTAAGCAAGAAGGAGCTATTCCCAGCCTATCACCCTCTGCCACAAGTTTGGTCTACTCCCAAGGCCCATTCATACTAGCAAGCCAAGCAAGATCCTTCCATGGAATCAAACAAATATCGCATCCCAATAATCTCTAGCTAGCTATCAAATCACCAAAACCAAGACATAAAGAAACCTTTTTACTGTATTTTGCCATAATACATTGTTCATTTACCGAACAATATACTGCACTTTTTTACAAAATTATGTTCATATTGAACAGTAACATAAGATGAAAGATAAAATGAAATAAATACAAGGAAAGAAGTGGAGAAGAGAGTCTGTATCAAAGTCGTCGCTGGAAGAGATGTCATCATTGTCGGAGTCAAGATCCGGCATCGATTCGATCCAACGAAAGGTGGATCATGTCAGCTATGGGCTGGATCGGGCCATCAGGTTGCTGCTGAATCTATCTGATCTGAACTTGGTGAGTTGTTGGAGCTTTGATCCTGGTTATTTGAGACTGAATTGTGTTGATTGGCGTCGCCTTTGGGAAATGAACTCGATAGCGACGTTCACTTGAAGAAGATGAGGATGACAGATGCATCAAACATGAGGGAGATTGGAGAAGGCGACGATGGCTGTCATATGAACTTGATGAGGAAGATATTGAAGTGGGAAGGAGTGGTGGCGGGGATCATTTGAATGATAATTAGAATTAGGGTTAGGGTTAGGAAAAGATAATTACGATTAGGGTTCATAATTGTTTTGATAGCTCTAATACCATGACAACATTAGGGGTTGTGGAAAGAAAAGTTTACTGTACATATTGATTTATTATTATTTATAGAGAAGGTTTACGCACTTTTACAGATAAGTCCCTCTACATATATAAATTACATTCTAACATGAATCATTTGTAGAGGGAATTCAATGTCCTAAGAGCTCAATAATAGAAGTTCAGCAAACTGTTTTTAAAATTTAATTGACCTTACATTTTCTGTATTCTGTATACTTTGTGTTGGCAGGGAGTTGTAACAATATGCCCTTTACAAACGAGCATATTCCTTCCCCATCTTCCACAGAACTTCTTTTATTATTAACATATATTTCTCTTTAAGCAATGACATAATAGGTACCCTTTTTCCTGATAGAAACCATTCTGACTTAGATAATTAAAAGCATATGCCTATTTTCGTTCTCTGTGATGCTGAGACCATTAATCCCTCCTTTTGGAGGTACACCGTGACTTCCAGATGTGCATCATTTGACACTATTTATATGACCTTTATTTTCATGAACAGAACATATCGAAGATATCTTTGTTTCATGATTGTTTGCTGTGTACACTTGCAGATTGGATGCTGCAGTTCTGGACTTGGTTGCAGATGATAGTTCTGGTTTACAAAAGCAAAAATCGGTATATCACTGGGATAAGGTATGCTTTATGAGCTGAATGCAGATGGCTTATATTCCCAGTTTTCAAGTATTCTTCAAGTAAATCAGAACACTAATAATTTGTTTTGACAGAGAGGTAAAAAGTACATTAAGCTGAATAATGGGGAGCGCGTTACTGCTACAGGAAAGGTAATGCTCTACACATCGTTTTTAATATTCAGCCCAAAGATCTCTCTTATTTTCATTTTACACGTGAATGAAAGCAATGCTAGTTTTCAAGTAAGGACATCTGATTGTGGACAGTTACACAATTGTTTGGGGTTGAATGTACTAGGAAAATGGAGAGAAAATGAGTATGAAAAGTAAATGCAATTGAACTAAATGTAACTCAATTGAAATGAACTTTAGTTGATGAAAATTATGAACTTTAGTTGGTGAAAATATGTGGAGAAATAAAAAAGAGAAACAATAGCTCTATTTAAAAAATACGAATAAAAAAGTCAACGGTTTCTTTTTGCCAAATTCCGGATGTAATATTCATAAAATATATGAGGTTTAGATCCATCCTCATTTCCATAGATAAAGTAAGCGGCAAACAATGGGAGTAATGTCAGTTTTACTGGGCTTCTCTAGGTTTCTGTAAGAAGAAAATACAAACATTATTTACTGATTTATCAATACTAATTCAAATCCTACTTACCCTTATGATTTTTTGCTTGCCCATAACTAATTCAAACTTGGACTGCCTATTGGTTTTTGAATGAACACACATCTTTATTATTTACTATTCTCAAAATTGTATGTACACATATATCTGTATTCATCCATTTGGTGTCTCTAGTTGACATCCTTGATGGTGCAGCTACTTTATGTCTGCACATACATAAACAGGCGTGTGTGTTAAAGTTCATCGCTGTTGGGATAATGATTCTTCTATCCTTCGTAAAAATCGATATTGGATGGCAATGGCAGCGAATATGGATGTGGAAGCCTTTCTAGTTGTCAACTTGAGTATCTGACTTGCATATTTAATATCTCATGGCTGAATTTTGTGCTTGAGGTTCATGCTATGTCAGTTTCATGCTTCTCACACTGATTGGTCACATACAGTACTTCGGGTTCTTCACTATTTGACATTAAAAACAACAACAACAACAACAACAACAAAGAACGAAAAAAAAAGAAAGCCAAACTTTTTATATTGATAGCCGGCTCTCTACAAGCCTTGATTATTTGTTACTGTAAGATTGTCTACTCCTTGTTGGTTATCATGGTTTCCTCCGTAACTGACTTTCTTGCAAGTATTTCTGTCTTGTTCAATTGCTAAGAACACGCTTCATGACATTTTCATGACATAGTTTGGTATTTTGGCATGTATGATTGCCTAGGAATTAGACACATCATAGTGAGTCTTTTTGACAATAACCGGTCTTCACCAAAACCAGTCGACCTGATCAAACTTTTGCAACAATTTGCATCCACTGTGACGGGCTTGTAGACTAATCTCTTTGCATTGCATGACTTTTCCATCCAGCTTACTCTAGCTCTTTTACCCTTGTTGGTTATACTTGGGACAATGTACCCTTCTTGGGAGTTGGCAGCATCTTTGGTCAAAATCTTAATATTTAGGCATTGAGTCAGCAATTTGCATTACCATTTTTAAGATTTCTGCCAATTTCTTTGGTGACTCGAGTTATTTTCTATCAAAATTAATAATCTACATGCTGATAACCTGATTCTTATTGTAAAACATATGCGGCCAAAATAGTTAATGCTCAGGAGACTTAAATTTATATCTCGAGAAGTATTTGTCCTTACTCCTGTTTTGCAAAACTACCTGTTTGTTTTTTCTTTATATCTTTGATGGTTACTATGTATAAATGTTAATTCTTATGGAATAGATCAAGACAGAGAGTGGTGCAAAAGTGAAGGGTAGTAAAACAGGCATATACAAGAAATGGAAGGAAAGGTCACATAAACAAATATCTCTTGATGGAAGAGCTACAAACGACGTTTCGGAAGGGGGAACTGATAATGCAGGTGATGACATCTTTTTTATATTTCCAATCAAGTCTCATCTTTGATTTATATGTATATGTCAAAATAAGCTCATGTATTTAAATGTTCTACAACTTTCCTATTTTCAACCAGTATAGTATCACTGTTCTTTTATTATTTTGGCTGTGCTGGACTTATTAGCTAAATCTGTTCCATACTCAACTGATATTGCCATCTGTAATACAAACATCTGCTTTGCAGTAGCAAGCGTGAGATGCATTGTGTTAATTGCACCAAACATATATGAACATGACATCAAAACAAATAATAGTTTAAGCCATTTAATTATTGACTATCAATTTCAAGGGCATGTACTTGCACATCCATTGTTATATGGTTCTGGATTAACACCGTGTGTGCATCTGCTACTTGATGCATAAATTTTTTGTTCCAATTAGAAAACTATTGTAATGGCAAAGCTAAATATGTGAATTCACAGCTTAAATGATGAATAGTGAAATTTAAAATTTTTACTTTACAAAGCAATGCTGCAGCTTCACTTCACTGCACACTGACCCATCTCAGGCTGTACACAGTTTAAAATTTTTATTTTACAAAGCAATGCTTGTGATGTTTTATTACTTCACAAGCCAAACCTCCTTCGCCCTTTGCCGTGTGAACTGTAGTTATCGTCATGCTTCCAAGAACTGCTTATCTCTTTGCTAGGTCGTCCACATCTCAGGCTGTACACAGTTTCATGTGACTCAGATTTGGGTTGTTAAGTTCTGGTTAACAACCGACGAGTAATTCTTTTAACAAACTTTTTGTTTTGAACAGGTGGTCGCCAGATAGGAGGAAAGAAATGGCAGTTCAAGGGAGGGAAGAATCGCCGATCAGTACACAATGCCAATGTGCCATCAGAGCTTAGAGATCCAGAGCAAGTGCGGAAGGACAGACAGAAGAAGGCTAGTCAGATCGCTCGAATGAAGAACAAACCCTCCAAGGGTAACAAGTTCGGGAAGAAGGGCAAGGGAAGGAGGAAACAGTGAAGACATACGACATTCATCGACACAATAAGATTACTGAGATTGAAATTTTGTATGCATTTGGTAATCCAAGTTTCTATCACATCTTGTGTTTTCTTTCGGCAAGTTTGGCGCATCACAAACTTTGGCAAGAAGAATGTATGGAAGAGAGAATTTTGCCGGTTAGGCATGAGAAACTTTTCGAGGTCATTACATGATTTGTTGGTGGGTTGGTTCGAACAATGCTAATATCTGTTTGTTTTATCAAGAATGATTTATGCGTGACGTTTTTTAGCCTCAAGCATGCAGCCTTGACCTCATTATTATCATTATATTGTTAATTTATATCGCGCATGAAGGAAGTGTGCCATTTATGGATGATTCGTGCCAGCCAACCAATAGAATCTGACTTGGCATCAAGAAACTTTCGGCTTGCGTCGGCCGCCCCATTGTTTAGGAGTCCAACCCAACTTCTTGGACCGCTGAATAAACCGGAACGGACAACGATGTGTATTCTATAATTCATATATTGTGCAAATTTTTCTTATTTTCTTATTTCAACCCGTTTTTTCACACCCTCTACGGACGGTGGTGCGCGCTGGGTGAATTGTGGGTTGGAGAGCAAACGGGTGAGCGAACGAGTAGAACTGATTGGTACTCGCGCGCGCCAAGAGCGCGGTGGGATCGCCAAACATCGATCGCGTGGACCCGATAGAGGACCCGACCGTTCTTTGTTTTTTATGTAAATTTTGCAGAAAAGTGCTCTAATTTTTTTGTGAATTGAGCTACATGTATCGGCAAATTGAGTTGGGTTACGTAGATAACTACGAATGTGTTGTGAAGGGAATTTAGGGAGAAATAGGTGTAAGGGGTTAAGAGCCCTCTACCCATGTATTTATATCTTTCAATAGTGGGTTGGATACCCAATTGGCCCAATGGGCCTATTCATAACACTTCCCCTTATCCAATCAACATTGAAATAAGAGGTGGATTCTTCAGGATCCGAGTTAGGGTAACTGTCTTGTTAAAGAAAGAACAGTTAACCCATAACTTCCCCTGTTTTGGGGATGTGTCAAGGGGTGGATACTTCAGGATCCAGAGTCAACGAGGTTGCCTCGTCAAAACCTTGACTACGGAAAACCCAGTGGGAAAAAACCTGTAGCCAAGGGAAAAGAGTACAACTCTGCAGCTGACTCCCCCTTATCTGACCAAGCTTCAGGCTTGCAGATTTCCTATGAATCTATACATCAGTCTCCTATGTATCTATGAGTTCATAGTTCTCTCATCCTGACCCAGTTTACATTTACTCACTCTCCTCATCCCAATCCCATATACAAGTTTCTCAAAGATACTAGTAGGCAGGGATTTGGTAAGCAAATCCGCCAAGTTATTACATGATTGGATCTTCTGTACCTCAATCTGTTTTTGCTTCTGAAGGTCGTGCGTCCAGAAGAACTTGGGGGATATATGCTTCGTCTTGTCACCTTTGATGTAGCCGTCCTGTAGCTGGGCTATACATGCTGCATTGTCTTCATGTAGTGGAGTGGGTGCAAGTACGCCGGTCGTAAGGCCGGTGGAGGTGAGTATGTGCTGGATCACTGAGCGTAGCCAGAAGCATTCCTTGCTTGCTTCGAAGATCGCAAGTAGCTCTGAGTGGGTGGATGAGACGGTCGTCATGGTCTGCTTCACAGATCTCCAGGATATGGCAGTACCGCCATATGTGAACATGTATCCGGTCTGAGACTTCTCTGTATGAGGATCGGACCTGTAACCTGCGTCAGCATAACCAACTAAACCAGTTGATGCCCCTTTCCGGTAGAATAGACCTAAGTCTATGGACCCTTGGAGGTAGCGCAGAAGATGCTTAACTCCGGCCCAGTGCCGCTGTGTAGGTGCAGCACTATATCTGGCTAGTAAGTTTACTGCAAACGCTATGTCAGGGCGAGTGCAGTTAGCCAGGTAAAGGAGTGCACCGATAGCACTTAAATAAGGCACTTCGGGGCCTAGTACTTCCTCCCCCTCTTCCAGCGGCCGGAAGGGGTCTTTGTGAACATCCAATGATCTGACGACCATCGGAGTGCTGAGGGGGTGGCACTTATCCATCTGAAACTTTTTCAGTAAGTTCGATGTGTAAGTTGACTGGTGTAACAGGATCCCATCTTTAAGATGCTCTATCTGAAGGCCTAAGCAGAATTTTGATTTTCCGAGGTCTTTCATCTCGAAAGTTTCTGTCAGGCTTCTAGAAATCTTTGCGATCTCTTCAGGAGATCCGATGAGGTTTAAGTCGTCTACATAGACGGCTATTATTACAAATCCTGTTGCCTTTGCTCTTATAAAGATGCAAGGACAGACTGGGTCGTTTTTAAATCCTTGCTGTGCAAGGAAATCGCTCAGTCTGTTATACCACATCCTTCCAGATTGTTTTAGACCATATAATGATCTTTGCAGTTTCACTGAGTAGATGTCACGGTCTCTCTCTTTTAGTGCTGCAGGCAAAGAATAACCGTCAGGCAATCTCATATAGATGTCTCGGTCTAGGTTGCCATATAGGTATGCAGTAACCACGTCCATGAGTTGCATATCTAAACCCTCTTGTGCTGTTATGCCAATGAGGAATCGGAAGGTGATCGCGTCCATGACTGGGGAGTATGTGGCTTCAAAATCCACCCCAGGACGTTGGGTAAAACCCTGCGCTACAAGCCTTGCTTTGTGGCGTACGATCTCATTTTGTTCATTTCTTTTTCTAACAAATACCCATTTATAACCCACAGGTTTTACACCTTTTGGTGTCTGGACTATTGGTCCGAAGACCTTGCGTTTGGTGAGTGAATCCAACTCCACTCCTCTTTCTCTGTGAGCCTAAGACAAAATAGCATGTAACCCAATCTAGATTTTTTATTTTTTATTTTTTATGATGGAAATCATTTTAAAGCGTGCGACACTCGTTGGCAATGCGTCTAGATTTTTAATAATACGTGAAATAAGCTTATATTGTTCTTCAATCTTCTTCTACATTCTAATTCAAATAAAACTTGAATTACCTCAAATTTAATATTCAGTGGGTGGGCGGTTGGCGGATCCCACCCATCACTCCTCAAAGTCGGTGCCTTTGTGGGTCCCGTTTTTTCGCCAGCTCACAAATGTTTAAAAAAAGAAGAAATTTAAATTAACCATTTTTGAAAAAATAACCATCTCTCCTCGTCCTCATTTTTAAATTCACTTGGAGTAAACTTTTTATTCTACCTATTCATCGGTCGCCTACTTTAAGAAGTCGGGGAGAGAGAGAGATGGCGATGCTGGATCGCTCTCCCTCGCTCTCCTCTCCTATCTCGTCCTCGGCTATTCCAATCCCTATCAGCGATATCTCACCATTCGATCGTCAGCAAATCTCAAGTAAGTCTTACTTTCATCCGAAGATTCATTGAATTCCAACTCTTCCTGTTGCTTGAATTGTTAGGATCGAGGTCCGATCTTTCTACTGTGATTGATTGGATCATGCGTGTTTTTTTATCGAATCTGAATTGAAGAAGCTTGATTCTATGGGGTTAGGGTTCGATGAACTGATTTTTGTTCTTGATTTGCATGAATCTAGAGATTTGAAGTTTTAGATTTAGCTGAATGGTCCATGTAGTATATAGGAAATGGTTGCTTGAATGATCAACAAGGATGTGGTTACTGAAAGTTTTTGATCTAGCGCTAAGCATGTGGCTGGCTTTTTTTATTGCTGAGCTCTTTTTGACCTACAAGCAATCGGTACTTTAGCCGGTATCGTTGTGATGAATCTACCAGCTAGGAATCTTGTTTGGTGTTTTCGAATGAAGAGTTAAACTTTGTGGATTGATACTTATGTTAAAGGGGGAAAAACATTCCCATGCTCCTAAAAAATTTCCAGGAATCGTTGTTTTGATCCCAACATAGGTATACTTGCATCTTTATGTGAGAGATGTTCTCTGATATTTTGATATTTTCATGATATGCTTCGCTTGAAAAGATCGAAGTAGGAAAAAAAAATGTCTGGCCTAAATTGAATTAGAAGCTAGTTTTTCCACTGAATGCTGCACTAAAAGGTGCAGATCTTGACGTTAAACCGATTGCCCATTGGATTAGTTAATTATTTGAACGTATCTGGAAAATTGGATGAAGAAAAATGTTTTGTATTACTTGATTATAGTTACAAGAGTATGCTCATATATATATATATATATATATATATATATATATATATATATATATATATATATATATATATATATATATATATATATTTGACGTTAAACCGATTGCCCATTGGATTAGTTAATTAGTATCTGGAAAATTGGATGAAGAAAAATGTTTTGTACAAGAGTATGCTCATATATATATATACTAGTCATAACCCGTGCCCGCAGGCACGGTTCATTTAAGATTTTCCCTTGTGAAATCTTTGTTCCCCGAAAAAAATTTTTCAAAGCCAAAATTTAAAAGAAAAACAAATTAGCTTACAATATTTAGCGCCACAGGCACCTTTGGCGTGGGTGCCTTCGGTGCGGAACAACAAATTCAGCGCATGCGCCTTCGACACAGAACACCAAATTCAACGTGGGTGCCTTCGGCGTAGAACAACAAATTCGACGTAAAACAACAATTTCGACGCAAGTGCCTTAGACGCGGAACAACAAATCAACGTTAAAAAATGGCCCGGGCTCCTTCGGCGTGGAACAACAAATTCAACGCATGCGCCTTCGACACAGAACACCAAATTCGACGTGGGTGCTTTCGGCGCAGAACAACAAATTCGACGTAAAACAACAATTTGGGCGCGGGTGCCTTAGGCGCGGAACAACAAATCAGCGTTAAAAAATTTAGCGGGCGCCTTCGGCTCGGGCGCCTTCGGCTCGGGCGCCTTCGGCTCGGGCGCCTTCGGCTCGGGCGCCTTCGGCTCGGGCGCAAGGCATATAAGCCATTCCCGTGGGGGCACTGTTCATTTAAAAATCTTGGACCCACTAATTTTAAACAAACATCAATAATTATTAGTTTCCCTTGAAATATCAGCAGATGGAATCGAAATTTTACAGGGTTTTGCAACGCGGATCAATGAGTTGGCAGCATCTCTCGCGTTCATTCTCCCACAGCTCGCGTTCATTCCCAAGATGAGATTGTGTGTGTGCACAACATTTTTTTTCATAACTAATATTAAAAGGCTATTCCTAATTTCAATGTTTTTGTGTATTCCCAACAAATTTCTCTTCAACCCAAAAATTTGCCTCCAAAACTTGATGTGACATTGCCACATAGGACAAATTCAAAATCTGCCCTCAATTGTAATATATATATATATATACATACATACATACATACATACATACATACATATATATATACATACATACATACATATATATATATACATACATACATATATATATATATATATATATATAACACAAGTCATGATTGGGCACAAGAGCCCAAGAACCTAAGAGGCAACACTAGAACCGAAGAGATACTTGTACAAGATACAAAGAGTGACACATATTTCCTAAACATAGTAATTATTAACTTAACACCATCCCTCAAACTCAAGGTTTAACTTGAGTTTGGAGGACGAAAAAACATTAAGTGAGAGGAGATAGCGGTATCGGATGACCGCGAAGTGCAAGATGTATGGGTTGGAGAGTGCAGGACGCGATGGCCGTAGAGTTCGAGAAGCCGTTTGGGACCGAGGAAGAGTTGCAGGGGGGCCGCTGGGGGCCAATGAGGTGCCGCTGGGGGCTAGGCCGCTGGGGGCCGATGAGAGACCGCTGGGGACCAAGGCCGATGGGGAGCCGATGAGAGGCCGATGGGGGCCGATGGGGGCCGCCGATGGGGGCCAAGGCCATTGGAGGCCAATCAGGTTTCGTTGTGGGCGAGACCACTGGAGGCCGAGGTCGAGGGGCCGATGAGGTGCCGCTGGGGCCGATGTCGCAGGGCATCGTGATGCGGCCGTACCATCTTCGGCAGTCATGGGCCCAGACGTGACCCAAGGAGGATGTGTCACTTACTATCGGCGGCGTCGAAGGGCAGATTAGTCTTTTTGTTATGTTGCTTTGTTTCCTAGGTTTTCTATTTATATCTAGGGCTAGCCGTCATGAGAGGGCATGCTTATTGTGTGAAGAACATTCTAAGTGTCATTTGTGAGGGTTTTAGGCTTTGATCCGTTCATCAAAGTTAGGAGAGCGAGTTCCTCTCGAAAGGGCTCAATTTATCTTGCTATTAGATCTTGTTCTTTCTCAAAATCCAATAAAAATCTCATCTTTTCCAATTTTTCTTCCTTTTCTTCGCTGATTTTTCCTTGATACGATCCAAATCGTATCAAATTGGTATCAGAGCGATAGATCCAATGGCGGAAGGTACTAGATTCAAGACGGAGATGGAGGCGCTGCGAAAGGAGATCCGGGAAGAGGTCAGCAAAAAGGTGGGAGCGTTGGAAGTCCCGGTAGAGATGCTATCCAATTCCCAAAAAGAGATGGAAGCCCGGTTGTTGAAGAAGCACGAGGAGTCGGACGCCACTCAAGTTTAGATTTTGAAAATTCTTCAAAAACTTGAGGGGAAGGGAAAGCATGTGGAGATCAGAGGGGAAGAATCCGAAGCGGAGAATCATCATGCTAAGGCTGACGATCCGAAGTTGATGGCGAACACCACTGGGGCACCTTCGGGAACCAAAATCACAAAGGAGAAGGAAGATCTAGGGTTCCGGGAGGAGTCGTTGGTGGAGGAGGTGCAACGGGAGCGGTGGCGGCGCGAAGGAGATCCCCTAGGGTTTCTTGCGGAGACGAGGGGACGCGGCGTGCAAGGGGAAGGGTTTCCGGAAGGCATGGGAAGCGGCGGCTGGGGGGGAACCCTAACCCCCCGCGTGGGCCGCCAGGGCCCCGCGAGGGCTCGGGAGGCCTCGCGGCCCAAGCCCGAGCCCGCGCGGGGGCCTGGGAGGGCCTGGCGGGCTCGCGCGAGGCCCTGGAGGGGTCGCGCGGCCCGCCAGGGCCCAACCAGGGCCCCGCCGGCTCCCAGGGGGCTTCGCAGCCTCTCCTGGGGCCGGCTGGGTTCCGGCGGGTGACTTTGGGGCCCAGGGGGGCCCAGTAAACCCCCCGGGTCAGTTTTTCGGCCCCCCGAGCAGCGATCAGGGCCCCGCAAGGGGCTACCGAGGAGTTTTTGGAGCCAGAGTGGAGGAGAGACAGAGGTGGCCTATGGAGGAGTACACGGGAAATTTTGGGGGCCCGCGAGGGTTTCCCGAAGGGGCCTACGGCAGAGGCAGGACCAAGTATGGAGGCCATGGAGCTCAGGGAGGAGGGCACCCGACCATGTACCCAGACAGGAGGATGGAGAAGCTGAAGATGCCCATCTTTGAGGGGACAGACCCCGACGGATGGATAGTGCGAGCTGAGCGGTATTTTCAGGTGATGCGGATCTCAGAGGAGGAGGTAATGGAGAACATCATTTACTATCTGGAGGGACAAGCGCTGAGCTGGTATCGTTGGAGGATGTCCCGAGCCCCGTTTCGAACTTGGGAGGAGTTGTCCGCCTCCTACTTGGCCGCTTCCAGGCTAAGCCCGGGGCGAATTTCTACGAGCAGTTGCTTGGACTACGGCAGGAGGGGACGGTGTTGGACTTCCTGGGGAAGTTCGAGGTGTTGGCAGGCAGGGTGAAGGGAGTGTCGGAAGACGTATTCTTGGGGGCATTTATGCGAGGGCTGAAGCCCTCGATACGAGCCGAGCTATGGATGCAAAGTCCCAGAGACCTAGAGCATGTGATTCGTCTGGTATTGAGGGCGGAGGAGAAGCAGGCGGAGGAGCGGAGGATCAGAGGGACGTGGGGTGCGCCACAGCAGAGGGTCTCATCTACAGCAGCCGCCCCGAGACTACCGCCGGCCGCATCAGCCGGAGCGGGGGAGAATGCAGGAGAAGCACGTCCTGCGGGACAAGGGCGGAGGATGACCGAGGCCGAGATGCGGGACAGGAGAGCCAGAGGGTTGTGCTTCCGTTGCGACGAGAAGTTCACCCCGGGCCATCAGTGTGCGAGCCGGTTGCTGCAGATCACTATCGAGCCGGACGATGAGGAATACATCGAACCAGAGGAGCCAGAAGAGGAGGTCGTCTCTGTAGAGCAGACGGTGGAGCTGGAGCGAGCGCAGGTGTCACTCAACTCCGTGATGGGGTTCACGCAGAACTCCACCATGAAGTTGGTGGGACAGGTCGGGGAGACAGCAGTTACGGTCTTGATTGACAGTGGGGCCACCCACAATTTTGTGTCCCTGCGAGTGGTGGAGCTGCTGGGGTTGCAGATGTCGGGTGGGAGGTTCACCGTACAGCTGGGGGATGGACGGTGCGAGGAGAGTACGGGGCTATGTCGAGGACTCTGCCTAGTCATTCAGGGGGTACAGATCGTGCAAGATTTTTTTACCGTTCGAGTTGGGGAAGGTCGACTTCATCCTGGGAGTCCAGTGGTTGAAGACATTGAGGACCACGATGACCAACTGGAAACGGTTGAGAATGGAGTTCAAGGATGGCGAGCGAACGGTGGTGCTCCAGGGAGACCCGAGCTTGTGCTATGCCATGGTAGCGTTAAGTGCCATGACTCGGGCGATTCGGAGGGCGGGGCATGGGTACTTGGTGGAGTTTCGGGGGATGACCACAGAGGCGGAGCCCGAGCCCGAGGAGGAGCCACCAGAGGTGCAGTCGGTGTTGGAGCAGTTCGCTAGGTGTTCGAGATGCCACAGGGGTTACCTCCACCCCGGGACCACGAGCATGCGATCGTACTGAAGGATGGCGCACCCCCCGTCAGTGTTCGGCCTTACAAGTATCCCCACGTGCAGAAGGATGAGATAGAGCGGCAGGTCAGAGAGATGCTGCTAGCAGGGGTGATCCAGCCCATCGTCAGTCCCTTCTCGAGCCCAGTTCTGTTAGTGAAGAAGAAGGACGTGAGCTGGCGGTTTTGTGTGGACTACCGAGCCCTGAATAAGGAAACTGTGTCCGACAAGTTTCCTATTCCGGTGATAGATGAGTTGCTCGACGAACTGCATAGAACGAGGGTGTTTTCGAAGGTGGATCTGAAATCAGGGTATCATCAGATCCGGATGCGAGCGGAGGACATTCCGATGACGGCGTTCCGTACGCACGAGGGCCACTACGAGTTCCTGGTGATGCCGTTTGGATTGACAAACGCCCCGTCTACTTTTCAGGCCTTGATGAACAAGGTGTTCCGTCCTTACCTGCGGCGGTTCATCCTTGTATTTTTTGACGACATCTTGGTCTATAGCCGCACATTGGAGGAGCACACGGGGCATCTGGAGGTGGTTTTCAGGGAGTTACAGGGGCACTAGTTATTCGCCAATCGGAAGAAGTGCTCGTTCGGGAGGAGTCAGATCGAGTACTTGGGGCACATTGTCTCAGGCGCAGGAGTGGCGGCAGATCGGGCGAAGATTGTGGCGATGTTGGAGTGGCCTCTACCGACGACACTGCGGGCCTTGCGGGGTTTTTTGGGATTGACGGTGTATTACCGCAAGTTCGTGAAGGGGTACAGCACCATTGCCTGGCCTCTGACGGAGCAACTGAAGAATGACAATTTTCGGTGGGGAGAAGAGGCGACTAAGGCTTTCGAAGCCTTGAAGACGGCGATGTCGACGGCGCCGGTCCTAGCATTGCCAGACTTCAGCCAGCCATTTGTAGTAGAGACGGATGCTTCGGGGTATGGTCTTGGGGCGGTGCTGATGCAGGAAGGGCGACCGATTGCATACTTCAGCCAGGTGTTGACTACTAGGGAGAGGCTGAAGTCAGTATACGAGCGAGAGCTGATGGCTATAGTCTTTTCTATTCAGAAATGGCGGCCATATCTGTTGGGACGGACTTTTGTGGTGCGAACAGATCAGCGGGCTTTGAAGTATCTGTTAGAGCAGAGGCTGGTGGCGGAGGAGCACCAGAAGTTACTGTTGAAGCTGGTGGGATTTCGGTTCGATATTGAGTACAGACCGGGGCTGGAAAATAAGGCGGCGGATGCATTGTCTCGGCGAGATGAGGGGAGCCAGCTGCAAGCGATGTCGATACCGGGGTGGAGAGGTTTGGACCAGCTGTCGCAAGAGGCGGAGGCGGATCCAGAGCTGCAGCGGATCAGGGAGAGTTTACAGTGTGGAGGTGACGGGGTGCCAGGTTACACGGTAGAAGGGGGAGGTTACTCTACCAGGGGAGGTTGGTGATTCCGCGGGGGTCTGCATCTATTCAGACTCTCTTCCAGGAGTTCCATGGGTCGGCGATCGGAGGTCATTCGGGCGTGCAGCAGACATATATGCGGATGGCTCGGGAGGTATACTGGACGGGAATGCGGAAGGACATCGCGCGATTGGTGGCGGCTTGTGACGTTTGCCACCGTCACAAGTACATGGCGATGGCCCCGGCAGGACTGCTACAGCCTTTGGCATTGCCTGAGCAGGTGTGGGAGGAGGTATCCATGGACTTCATAGACGGCTTGCCGCGTTCGGAGGGGTTCACCGTGATCTTGGTTGTGGTTGACCGGCTGAGTAAGTATGCTCACTTCATTCCCTTGAAGCATCCTTACTCAGCGGTCTCGGTGGCGGCGGTCTTTGTGCGAGAGGTGGTGCGGTTGCACGAGTTTCCGCAATCTATAGTGTCCGACCGGGACAAGGTTTTCACTAGTCACTTCTGGGAGGAGTTGTTTCGAGTGCAGGGGACAGTGCTGAAGCGGAGCACCGCCTACCACCCGCAGACGGACGGTCAGACCAAGGTGGTCAACAGGAGTGTCGAGACCTACCTCAGATGCTTTGCTTCGGAGACACCACGACAGTGGACTAGGTGGCTGGCGTGGGCGGAGTATTGGTACAATACTTCCTTCCACTCGGCGGCGGGGACGACACCTTTCCGGATATTGTACGGGCAAGACCCCCCATCCTTGGTTTACTATGGGCACCGAGCGACACCGGTTTCACAGGTGGAGGAGCAGATGGAGGAGAGGGACAGGATGTTGGAGGAGCTGCGGAGGCACCTGACACGAGCACAGCAGGTGATGAAGGCCAAGGCGGACGGTCATCGGCGAGATGTGACTTTTCAGGTGGGGGGACAGGGTCTACCTGAAGCTTCGACCTTACAGGCAGACGTCTTTGGCTCACAGGAGGAACGAGAAGCTAGCGGCCCATTACTATGGGCCTTTTGAGGTGGAGGCTCGGATTGGAGAGGTGGCTTACAGGTTGAAGCTGCCACCAGGGACGGCGATACATCCGGTGTTTCATGTTTCACAGTTGCGTCGAGCGATTGGCGAGCATACTACATCATCCACACTTCCTCCTACACTCACAGATGATATGGAAGTGATGCTCGAGCCAGTCGATGTCCTGGCGGTACGGAGAGGACCAGGGCGACGTCGGGAGGTACTCATTTACTGGCAGGGGCTACCGGAGTGCGATGCGACATGGGAGCTGTATGAGGCGATACAGGAGCAGTATCCTGATTTCCACCTTGAGGACAAGGTGGCTCTTTTAGGGGCGGGTATTGATGCGGCCGCACCATCTTCGATAGTCACGGGCCCAGACGGGACCCAAGGAGGATGGGTCACTTACTATCGGAGGCGTCGAAGGGCAGATTAGTCTTTTTGTTATGTTGCTTTGTTTCCTAGGTTTTCTATTTATATCTAGGGCTAGCCGTCATGAGAGGGCATGCTTATTGTGTGAAGAACATTCTAAGTGTCATTTGTGAGGGTTTTAGGCTTTGATCCGTTCATCAAAGTTAGGAGAGCGAGTTCCTCTCGAAAGGGCTCAATTTATCTTGCTATTAGATCTTGTTCTTTCTCAAAAATCCAATAAAAATCTCATCTTTTCCAATTTTTCTTCCTTTTCTTCGCTGATTTTTCCTTGATACGATCCAAATCGTATCACATCGATGAGATGCCGATGGACTGAGGCCACATGGGGTCGATGAGATGCCGCTGGGGACGAGGCCATTGGGGGTCGAGGCCACAGGGGGCCGATGAGGTGCCGCTGGAGGATGCTGCGGTGAGGTTGTAGAAGATGTCGACGATCCGATCTGATGAGTGGGGCACCAATTTGATATATTGCAGAGAGTTGGAGTGATTGCCCCCTCTCCCAAGAGTGGGAAGGAAGAGGTGCAGCAAAAGACTTGGAGCCTAGATCGGAATGGCTCTGATACCATGTACAAGTGGATGAAGAAAATGTTTTGTATTACTTGATTATAGTTACAAGAGTATGCTCATTTATATATTACACAAATCATAATTGGGCATCAGAGCCCAAGAGCCATACCCAAGAACCTAAGAGCCAACACTAGAACCGAAGAGATACTTGCACAAGATACAAAAAGACAACTCGGTTTCCTAAATAGTGTAATTATTATCTTAACGTTCTCCCTTTTGTATTATCCGATACCATGTCAAGGAGATGATAATTTTTATTACTTGATAATTTTGGTTACAAGAGAAGACCATATATATATATATATACTAGTCATAACCCGTGCCCGCGGGCACGGTTCATTTAAGATTTTCCTGCAAAATCTTTGTTCTCCCCAAAAATTATTTCTCCCTCCCAAATTCAAACAAACAAAAATGTAGCTTCGGCACGGGCGCCCTCGGGCGCGATTCATTTAAGATATCCCATCAAAATCTTTGTTCTCCCCAAGAATTATTCCCCCCGTCAAAATTTAAACGAACAAAAATTTAGCGGGCGCCTTCGGCGCGGGCGCCTTCGGCCGCTAGTCATCGCACACATTTTAATAACCAAAGTGCATTAGCGTTGATCAACAAATTCGGTGCCGGCTGCTAGTCACCGCACACATTATGCTAATCAAAGTGCATTAGCGTAGAATAACAAATTAGCGCAAAAAATCGGTGCCCGTGGGCGCGGTTCATTTAAGATATGACCCCACGAAATCTTCGTTTCCCAAAAAATAATTAAAATTTAAAAGAGCAACAAATTAGAGTAAAAATACTTAACGGCGCCGGTGCCTTTTACGCGGAACAATAAATTCGGTGCAGGCCCCTTCGTCACGGAATTCGGCGCGGAACAACAAATTAGCGTAGAACAACAAATTCGGCTCGAAACAACAAATCAGCGTAAGAAAATTTAGCGGACGCCTCACCTTGAAACATGTTCACTGGCTGCTTTTAAAGGTGGACCAAATTTCAAAGCTGGACCAAGTTTCAAAGCTCACATTCATGATTTCAAAGCTGGACCAAATTTCAAAGTTGGACCAAATTTCAAGGCTGGACCAAATTTCAAGGCTCTCATTCATGGTTTCAAAGCTTCATCTCAACCTTCCATTTCATAAGATCAAATCCCAGCCACTCTTTATCTTGTCCTAGTCAGCCCTAGAATTCAAAAAAACGTTGTCAAATGTATAATAGATATATATATGAGGAGGGATCAAATGACCCCCAAAAATAACCCCCTAAAATGACCCCCTATCAAAAATCCTATGCCCCCCATTTTTTCGGAAGATCCGAACCGTTCATCTTGATCTCCACCCTCTAAATACCTGACCCACCAATTTTCAACCCGATCCCATGTGTTTTGCACATTCATCAACCATTTGCAAAAGTTCTATTCATGTGAAACCGTTAAATTTGGGTCGGATGGATGAACGGGCAAAACACATGGGATCGGGCTGAAAATTGGTGGGTCAGGTATTTAGAGGGTGGAGATCAAGATGAACGGTTCGGATCTCCCGAAAAAATGGGGGCATAGGATTTTTTATAGGGGGTCATTTTAGGGGGGTCATTTGATCCCTCATATATATATATATATATATATATATATATATATATATATATATAATACACAAGTCATAATTGGTCACAAGAGCCATATCCAAGAACCTAAGAGGCAACACTACAACCGGAGAGACAATTGCACAAGAAACAAAGAGACAACTATATTTTCTAAATACATTAATTAATATCTTAACACCCACCTCAAAGTCTGGTGTAATTTTGAGTTTGGAGAGTAATTGCAACGACTCGGATGAAGATCCAGGAGATGGCAACATCGGATGGCCGCGTAGTGCAAGATGCAGGGGTTGGAGAGTGCAGAGGGCAAAGGCCGTAGGAGGTGCCACATGTGGCAGAGGTCGCAGAGGACCGAGGCCGCAAGGGGCTGATGAGGTGCCGCAAGGGGCAGAGGTCGCAGAGGACAGAGGCCGCTTGGGGCCGATGAGATCATGAGAGGCCGCAGATGGCCGATGAGGTGCCACCAGGGGCGAGGCTGCTGGGGCCAAGGAAGTGCCGCAAGGAGCCGAGGCCACATGGGGCCGATAAGGCGGTGCTCCGATGATTGAGGAGGTGGTTGTGCTGCGACTCCGGTGATGGAAGAGATGAGAACGCAGCGATGTTGTAGGGGATGGCTATGTTGTAGAAGATGGCGGGAGTGGTTGCCCCCTCCCCCTATCCATGTTCTATTGAGATTCTCATTTGTTATGTTTTCATTGACTTAAGGTTGAGTGGCACACAACATCAAAATGCTATGGCAGGTGTGGGAGAGTATGAGTGGCACACAACATAAAAATGCTATGGCAGGTGTGGGAGAGTATGAGTGGCACACAACATAAAAATGCTATGGCAGGTGTGGGAGAGTAAGAGTGTTGAGTTATAGGAAAACCCAGTTCAATAGGTTCTATAACATGGAGTTGGTCCCTATCTTTTTTCTCAAACCGTTCCGATTTCCTGACGGAGCTTACAAATAAATTGTCATTTCAAGAAAATGAGTTGCATGTTGTAAATGTGAACTCTAGAAATAATCACCGAGTTTGTTTCCTTCTTTTTACCATGTTATTCATGAGCTACATTTTCTTTATTGCCTGTGTTTCTTCTTGAATGCTGGTTCAGTTTCTTTCTGGTATATTTTTCATTTAGATCAACCTCTCTGGCTTTGTACTTAAAAATTTTGTTCCTTTTATTTAATTAATGGCCTTTTAACACATGTTAAAATTGTCACAATGAGGCCGTGCTTGAGTGATGAGATTAGTGTTTTGTTTATTAAATATGTAGGAGTAGGTGGTATCTTTAGATTCAGCGTTCCTTCTTTCCATTTTGCATCATTTGAGTAGATTAGTTACATTTCAAGATTAACATAAATTACTCGTAAGAAGAACCATGCAGATATAGTTGTATATAACTTGAGCATTTTATATTTTCAGAAATGGCCGATGAATGTTGTTCTACCCAGCTTATTGATGGAGATGGCGTGTTCAATGTGAATGGCATAGATCACTTCATGAAGACCGTGAAATTGGCTGAATGTGGACTGTCATATGCAGTGGTCGCAATTATGGGTCCACAAAGCAGCGGTATGTTGCTAGTTTCTTTGACTTTATTTGTTACTTATGGAAAGTTCTGTACCAACTACTAGTCTTAGCTAGTTCGTAGGACCATGCTATTGTGATATTTACTGCATCTCACTAGTCTTGTGTGTGATTGAAATGCTCAATATCTTTCTGTGATGCATCTGTATGTGGAACTATCAACAATTTGCTTTTTTTTAAATCTTTTGTCTTCTAATGAACCTCAGGAATGAGTTACAGAATGTATGAATTAAATTTTGATGGATTGCCACCTTGGTGACTCTTCTTTTATTATCCATTTCAAAGTTCTTACCGACAGTTTGAGTTACCCGGGGAAGGAGAGCATATGGTAACCATATTAATATAAATTACTATCTATCCAACAACAAGAAGAAGGCAATTGTATAATTGTGTTGAAGTGCATGCATTATAATGAGAATAGATAAAAATAGGCATGCTAATGATGTGATTGTCCAAACCAGTCATAGTCGGACCAGTCAACTTCATAATAGTTGTTATGGAAATAAACTTGTAATCACATGAAATGCTTGATTACCGATTACACACACAAACACACATAACCCATCAATTTATAATTTTCAAGTGAGGCTAGCCTCACTGAGTGCTTCGGTGTGGCCGGCCTAATAAATGATTAAAAAATTCAATTTTTTTCAAGGATGTAACCTATATATTTTAAAACTTTGAAATACAAGATTTGAGAAAAAAAATCAATTGATATTTGAACATTGGTCAAGCCATTACAAAATTTAATGGTTTCAGAAACAATAGAATTTTTTGTAATAGCTTAATCAAGGGTCAAATTATTTAGGGTTTACATGTATTTTAAGGTTTTAGTATGTGTGTGTGTGTGTATATATATTACAGCTAAAAAAATTTAACATGATTTTTAGGTCAGCCGCACCAAGGTTATTGGTGATGCCGGCCCCTCCAAAAGTCTCTCACATATGTATATCCTAATCATAACTCGTGACCATATATCATGTGTCTTTCAAAATATGCTTCCAAAAAATTTCAACCCATTCAAAATTGACCCCTCAAATTGTAGTCTCTTCAAAATCACCCAAAAAAATTTGCAGCCACCGTCAAAAAATGCCATGCAACAAAATATTTTAACAACATTCAAAATAACATTTAATTTTCCTAGAGAATTTAGGTCACCCAAAAAAGTTTAGTTCCATCCAAAGTTTAGTTACCCAATATTTAAAATTTTAATTCACTCAAGATTTTGTTTCTCCAAAATTTAAAATTTTAGTTCCATTCGAATTTAGTTTCACCCAAAATTTCCCTCCAAAATTTTAGGATTTTTGACGAGATCTTATAGGTGGGGCAAGTTTTGCAATTTTGGTCGTTTGCGTAATTTTTTAGAGTCTAGGAGTATTTCTGTAATTTTCTGAAAATCTGATTATTATAAAAGGGGCTTAAGGAGATTAGGGGTTTTGTGTGAAATCTTGAGAGAACTTGATTGTGGTTGATAAAAATCACTCTTTATCGGAGAGCGCGGTCCTCTCTCGAATTGACATCTTGGGAGAGCGATTTCCTTTCGAAAGAACTCAAATTATCTTGTATTTTCTTCTATTTTCAAGTTATTATAAAAAAGCAACATTCCCCAGATCGCCGCTTTCTAGCCCTAAAAATCACATCTTTCCACTAAAATCCTAATTTTATCTGTTAAAACTCTAGCGGTTCATATAAATTTGGTATCAAGCACTACGATCCATGGCGGCGACGAAAGCAAAGAAAAAGTGGAACTTTTAGAGGAAAAATACGATATCAAAATTGAGACTTTGAAAGAATCTATCACGTCGGTCACATCTATGATGAAGGCGTTGTTGGAGGGGATCAGAGCCCGGTTGACGGTGTCAGAAGCGAAGATGGAGTCCTTCATGCAAAATCAATCTGCCTTCATGCAAACCCTAATGCAGCGACTGCTGGATCCAAATGTGACGAAGGACCCAGATGTGGACGGAAATCCAGACCTTGGGCAAAAGGCAAAAAAATTTCGAGAAAAGGAAGGAAAAGTTGAATACCTTGAAGGATTGGTATCTGATGCCGACCACTATTTCGAGGCGGCGAATGACAAGATGGGTGGCGACGAGCAATCCCACCTACACGATGGTATTGTCGACCCTGAGGCAACCTTGCCTTGGGCCGGCCATCCTTAACGTCGGGCGGCTCTGCAGTCCCTTGGCAGGGCCGAGAGCCCAACCGAGGGCTACGGTCATGCAGCCCCTCTGTGGGGCTGCTTGAGACCTGTCGATCCTTGACTGGCCCACAAAGTGCCACGCGCCTTCCTGGGGCATGTCGAGACTCCAACGATGATTTTCAGCTGGTTTTAAGACATGATGATGACTCGGAGGAGCTCCAGGGGTTTCATGGTCCGCGGTTTGTTGCAGAGACATGACGACGTCGAGTCCTTTCGGCCTACGATGAGTTTCGATATGATTATAACCAGGACACATGCTATGAGAGAGGTTGACGACTTAGTTGGGGGTGATGATGACGGGGGCGACAATGTTGATGGAGGCATTGGGTCGTTGAGGGGCTATGAGCGATGCAGAGAGGTACATGACATATTCTTTACTATGGTCGTACAGGAGGGCGAGCGAGCCAAGAGAGACTTGGGATCGATGACAGTGTGATGAAGCTGAAGATGATGCTACTCGAGGGGGGTTATCCTTACGGTTGGATCTACCAAGCTGAGAGCTTTTTTACAGTGACATGCCTGACGGAGAGGCAAAAAGTAGAAGCCACTGGCTTCTATTTCGAAGAGAAGGCATTCTCTTGGTTTCAGTGGACGGAACAGAGATGTTGTTTTTGTTCATGAGAGGAGCTGAAGGATTGCTTGTAGACATGTTTAAAGACAATCTTGGCAAAAACTTTTAGGAGTAGCTGTTACCACTCGAACATGATGGGACCGTTAAGGAGTATATGGAGAAGTTTAAGATGCTCTTAAGACGGGTAAGGGAAATGTCGGAGACTTTGGAGGGGAGCTTCATGAAGGGGCTTAAGATGAACATTCGCCTTTGAACTCTGCATACAGAGGCTGGTTGGATTGCTGGAAATGATGAACTTAGTCCAGATGGTGGAGGGTCGTCTCACAGAGGAGCAGAAATCTGGAGGGGCTTGGAGTGGACCCACTCTTCGTGGTCAAGAACCGATATGGGGACATAAGGCACCAGCAGGGAAAAAGCAGGCCAAACAAGAAAAGAATAGTGAGCTACGGCCGGAAGGACAATTCAGGCGCATGACAAATGCTGATATTAGGGACAGGCGGGAGAAGGGATTGTGTTTCAGCTGCGAAAAAAGATCATCACAGGGCATCGTTGTTGCGACCGCAAGCTCCAGTTGATAATATCAGGCGAAGAGGTTGACGTGGAAGGGGATGAGCTAGACAGAAGCGAGCATCTCCATTTGGAGTGACGAGACCAACGAGTTCATGACACCACCTTGAGGAAAAGGTGGTTTCTCGAAGACAGAGTAAATGAGATCTTATGCGGCGGGGCAAGTTTTGCAATTTTGGATGTTTTCGTTATTTTTTAGAATTTAGTGGTATTTATGTAATTTTTTGAAAATCTGATTCTTATAAATAGGTGATTAGGAGGATTAGGAATTTTATGTGGAATCTTAAGAGGAAACTTGATTGAGGTTGATAAAAATCCCTCTTTGTTGGAGAGCACATCTCCTCTCGAATTGGCGGCTTAAGAGAGCAAGTCCCTCTCAATAGAATTAAAGTTATCTTTTATTCTCTTTTATTTTCAGTTTATTATCAATAAAACAGTAACCTTTTCTCCAAATCTCCACTTTTTAGCCCTAATAATCCAATCTTTCTACTAAAAATTCCATTTTTTCACCAAAAACCCTAATGTTATCCATCAAAACCCTGCGGTTCCTATCATTTTTCTCGTCAAAATTTTCGTAAACTTTCATCCTAACCGTTGATTTTTTAAGATTAAATCTTAACCATCTTTCTATCCATTTCTTTGTCCTAGTCAACAAGCCAATTTGAAAACCTTTCTTAATTGTGTGAGAGAGATGTGAATTAGTGATGGTTGTCATACATAGACTATGTTCCATGGACATGACCATGTTGACATGACATGATGTGCCATTGCAACAAATTTTAGAAAATACAGATCATGCATGTCTGACATGATGCGCACAATGATATGTGTATATAGTTGGAATCTCTGTGGATGACAAGTAGACACTAAAGGGGGTGATTAGCGTCCAATAAAATATAAAAATTCCTTTAGAAAATTCCTCCTAAGGTTATAATTAGAGTTATCTAAATAAAACTTAATCAACAACAATTATAGCTTCCAATAGAGTATTTACAAGAAATATAACATGCAAGAGATACTTGATCATCACAGAAAGTGGACAGGTGCAAACACAAAATTTACATTGATTTGGATACACAGTATCATACTCTAACACCCAAGTCTCACTTGGCTAGATATACTATTATCACAAATGGTACAACACCTCTTTTTAAGAGGATTTACAACTCACCATCTCAACACTTGCAGATTTTCACTTTCAATGAATAAGAAGATACACTTTTACCTATATTGCTTGAAGCTATTGTGGATGTGTAGTGACTATAACGGTTGATCTCCAAATGATGTGAAATCACAAACTTTGAGATCAAGAAAACTTTGGCTAAAGCATTAAGAAATCTTGAAAATGAAGGTCAAAGAGGGCGGGGTTTTTATAAGACTTTTGAGCTTAAAAGCTTGTATTTCTCCTTTGAAATTATCTTTAAAACTTAGCTATAAAATCTGAAGAACCCTTAATATATAGAGGAACATAATGGTCCAAAATGTTAACCAAAATGTCACTCCAATGATCAGAATATAATAGCTAGAAATATGACCGTTGTAGGCTGCCAGTAGGGCGAGAGTCGACTCATGTATACTTGGAAGTCGACTACTGGCTCATGAGTCTACTTCCTACACAACAGGAGTCGACTTTTTGCATATTCTAGAAAGTCCCTAGAGCATATGTTTGCTCATCAGTCGACTCATATATATCTGGAAGCAGGGTTTGAGGTATTGGCCGATACCATTAGATATCGGCTGTATATCGTATCGGTATCGGCAGTTGACGACACCGAAATTAAGAGTTAGTTTCAATGTCGGCCGATATTGAATGGTATCAGTCAGTTTCGATCGATACCAGCCGAAACTGCCCGATACCGACCGAAACTGATCGATATCATTCAGTGCCGGTCGAAGATGGAGGAAGAAGAATGTATAATTAAATAAAAATTCTCAAAAAAATCCAAAAAATTTCGTGAATCAATAGGTTGCATATAAAGCTCGGTTAAAAGAGAGGAGAAACCCCTAGGGTTTTGATACGATCCGGTGGATCGAATCAATAGAAATCAGAATTTAAAAGAGGAAAAAATTAAAAAGAGGATTTTTGATTGAGAATTTCGATGAAGAACAAAGCTAAGTGAGTTCTTTCGAGACGAACTCGATCTCCTAGCTTTTATTTGAACGGACAAAAAGCCTAAAGATCCTTCGCAAGATGCCTAAGGATGTTCTTCAACAAAATAAGCATAGCCCTAACAATGGCGGCTAGCCCTAATAAATAGAAGAAAATGGGGAATTACTAATTTAGCCTGAAAGGACTAAAATACCCCCTAACCTACTAGACCCACTAAGTCACGATCCCGCGCCTCCTGCGCCGCACGTACGTCACGATGGGTGGGACCGCGTCATCGGTCGGTGAAGGGGGGTCCGTAGGGGGTGCGTCCGCATCAATACCCCCCCTAAAAGAGCCACCTTGTCCTCAAGGTGGAAATCTGGAAACTGCTCCCGAACCACGTCATACGCCTCCCACGTGGCATCACAATCTGGCAGGCCCACCCAATAAATCAGCACCTCTCTGCGTCTTCCTGGCCCCTGTCGAACTGCCCGCACATCCAATGGCTCCAGCAGTACCTCCATGTCCTCCGTCAGTGAAGGTGGCAGCGTCGACGTCGCTGACTGGTCTCCAATCGCCCTCCGTAGCTGCGACACATGGAACACCAGATGTATCCTCGAGGAAGGAGGTAGGTGTAAACGATACGCCACCTTCCCAATCTTGGCTGCAATCTGGTAGGGTCCGTAGTAGCGAGCAGCTAACTTCTCATTCTGCCTCCGAGCTAATGTCTTCTGCCGATAGGGTCGCAGCTTGAGATACACCATGTCGCCCTCCTGAAAATGGACCTCCCTCCGATGCCCGTCTGCCCGGGCCTTCATAACCTGCTGTGCCCTCAATAGGTGTCGCCGGAGCTCCTCCAACATCGCATCCCTGTCCCCCATGTAAGCCTCTACCTGCGACACCGGTGTCTGCCTGTCGCCAAATCTGAGCAAGGACGGTGGGTCTCGCCCATACAGGATCCGAAAGGGAGTCGTCCCCGCGGCAGAGTGGTACGAGGTGTTGTACCAATACTCCGCCCATGCCAACCACCTGTACCACTGTCGGGGCTTATCCGAGGCGAAGCACCGCAGATAAGTCTCTATGGATCTGTTCACCACCTCGGTCTGCACGTCTGTCTGCGGGTGGTATGCCGTGCTCCTCTTTAGGACCGTGCCCTGTACCCTGAAGAGCTCCCGCCAGAACCCGCTCAAAAACACTTGGTCCCTGTCGGACACTATAGACCCCGGGATCCCATGCAGGCGGATCACCTCTCGGATGAACGCTGTGGCCACCGTGACCGCTGAGTAAGGATGCCTCAAGGGTATAAAATGGGCATACTTACTCAGACGGTCCACTACGACGCAGATCACTGAATATCCCTCGGACCGTGGTAGCCCGTCGATGAAGTCCATAGTGACCTCCTCCCATACTCGCTCCGGTAACTCTAACGGCTGTAGGAGTCCTGCCGGGGCCATGGCCATGTACTTGTGACGTTGGCAGACGTCACAAGCTGCTACTAACTGGGCAATCCTCCTGCGCATTCCGGGCCAGTACACCTCTCTAGCCATCCTCTGGTATGTCTGCTGCACCCCGGAATGTCCCCCCGTCGCCGACCCGTGGAACTCCTGAAAGAGGACGGGTATGAAGCCTGAAGCCCGCGGCAGCACCAACCTCCCCTGATACAGCAGTCGACGTCCCTGCAAGGAATACCCGATCGGCCCCTCCCGTCCCTGCTGCAACAACTCGCGGATCCGCCCCAGCTCCTCATCACTCTCCGCCTCCTGAAAGATGGGCTCCCAGTCCAGCCACATCGGTCGTGATAAAGCCCTCAGATCCACGCTCTCCTCCCGACGAGACAAGGCGTCAGCTGCCTTGTTCTCCAACCCTGGCCTGTACTCGATAGCGAACCGGTACCCCCACCAGCTTGGACAACCAACGCTGGTGCTCCTCAGTAACCAACCGCTGCTCCAGCAGGTACTTGAGGCTCCGCTGGTCCGTCCTGACCACGAACTCCCGACCCAACAGATATGGCCGCCACTTTGCCACCGCAAGGACAATGGCCATCAACTCTCGCTCATATACCGATTTCAGTCGTGCTCTAGCTGACAACACGTGGCTGAAATAGGCGATGGGCCGTCCCTCCTGCATGAGCACCGCTCCCAACCCGTATCCCGACGCATCGGTCTCCACCACGAAAGGTAGGGTGAAGTCTGGCAAGGCTAGAACTGGTGCGGTCGTCATGGCCACCTTCAAGGCCTGAAAGGCCTTGGTGGCTTCCTCCCCCCAACGGAATCCGTCCTTCTTGAGCTGTTCGGTAAGGGGCCAAGCTATGGTGCTGTACCCCTTAACGAACTTCTGGTAATATCCGGTCAGTCCCAAAAAACCTCGGAGAGCTCGCAGTGTAGTAGGAATGGGCCAGTCCAGCATGGCCTCTATCTTCGATCTGTCGGCAGCTACACCCTCGGCTGACACCACGTGCCCTAGATACTCAATCCGTGCCTGGCCGAAACTGCACTTCTTCCGGTTGGTGAACAACTGCTGCGCCAACAACTCCCGGAAGACCACCTCCAAATGGCCCAAGTGCTCCCCCAAGCTCCTGCTGTAGACGAGGATATCGTCAAAGAACACGAGAATGAACCTCCGCAGGTAGGGCTGGAAAACCTTGTTCATCAAGGCCTGGAAAGTGGAGGGGGCATTCGTCAAGCCAAAAGGCATGACTCTGAACTCATAATGGCCCTCGTGGGTGCGGAAGGCAGTCTTCGGCACATCCTCAGACCGCATCAAAATCTGGTGGTACCCGGCCCTCAGGTCGATCTTCGAAAAGATCGCTGCTCCATGAAGCTCGTCCAGCAGCTCGTCGATTACCGGAATAGGAAACTTGTCAGCGACAGTTTCCTTATTCAGCGCCCGGTAATCAACGCAAAATCTCCAACTTCCGTCCTTCTTCTTGACCAGCAAGACTGGGCTCGAAAAAGGACTCACACTAGGCTGGATAATCCCAGCCTGCAGCATCTCCCGCACCATCCTCTCTATCTCATCCTTCTGAACATGCGGGTACCGGTACGGCCGAACACTCACCGGCGCTGCCCCATCCCTCAATACAATCGCGTGCTCGTGTCCTCTGGATGGTGGTAGCCCCTGAGGGTCCTGGAAGACCTCCTGGTACTGCTCCAGTACCTGCTCGACCTCCGCCGCGGTCTCCTCCTCGTGCTGCTCACAGTCCGCTGTCAGCCCCTGATACTCCACAAGGAACCCCTCCCCCTCGTTCCTCAACGCCCGAGTGATGGCCTTGAAGGCCACCAATGAAAAGCAAAGGGTCGGGTCCCCGGTCAACACGACGGTCCTCTCCCCATCTTGGAACTCCATCCTCAGGAGCTTCCAATTCACCTTCATCTCCCCCAACTTCTTCAGCCACTGCACCCCTAAGATGATGCCCACGTTGCCCAACTCCAACGGCAAGAAGTCCTCCATAATCTGGACCCCCTGCAAGGTCAGGCATAGACCCTTGCAGAGCCCCTTACTCTCCTCCATCTTCCCCGTCCCTAGCAGAACGGTAAACTTCTCCAGGGTGCTCAGCTGTAGCCCATGTCTCTCCATCACTCGGCTGGAAATGAAGTTGTGGGTGGCCCCACTATCGATCAGTACCGTCACCGCCGTGTCTCCCAGCTGTCTTGACAACTTCATGGTGTGGTTCGGGGTGAACCCCACCACGGAGTTCAGGGATACCTCGGCGAAGTCTAGGTGAGACTTCTCCTCCTCCACCGGTGGCTCCTCCTCAAACTCCTCCTCAACCACGTACCCCTCCTCGTCTGGCACCATGGTGATCTGCAGCAGGCGGCTCGCACATCTGTGCCCAGGGGTGAACTTCTCGTCGCAACGGAAACACAGCCCCTTGGCTCTCTTCTCTCTCACCTCGGCCTCCGTCATCCGCCGCCCCAGGGTAGCTGGGCGGCCCTCTCCTCGAGCCTCGGGAACGGCCGCAGGTGGTCTCGGTGCTGTGGCTGGTGGAGTGGGGCGGGAGCCCTGTGCCCCCCAAGCGCCCCGTATCCGCCTCTCCTCTGTGTGCTTCTCCTCCGCTTTATGTGCTAAGCGAAGGACGTCCTCCAAGGTAGCCGGGCTCTGCATCCTCAACTCAGCTCGTATGGACGGTTTCAGCCCCCTCATGAAGTTCCCGATCATCACCTCGTCGGTAACCCCCTTCACCCTGCTATTCAGCATTTCAAACCTCTCTACATAGTCCCTCACGGTCCCCTCCTGCCTCAGGGCCGACAGCTGCTCGTAAAAATCCCCCCCTGCCGTCTCCTGAAATCGGTCCACGATCAGTGATGACAACTCCTCCCAGGTCCGAAAGGGGGACCGTGCTATCTTCCACCGGTACCAGGCCAAGGCATTCCCCTCAAAGTAAATCCCGATGGCCTTCAGGACCTCCTGCTCCGTCAGACCCATCACCTGGAAATACCTCTCCGCCCGGTATATCCACCCATCAGGGTCGGTGCCGTCAAAGGTCGGCATCTTCAGCTTCATCAACCGCCGGTCTGCGTTGATGTCGCCTAGCTGCCCTCTATCTCCGCCACGGTCGCCCGCCCTGATCATCTCGCCACCCCGAGCCTCCCTCGGGCCTCCCCCGTCAACCCCGTACGGCTCCTCTGGCCATGCAGGTCTCTCCCACGCCTCGGGCTGGTAGTAGTGCCCCGGAAACTCTGGCGGCCGTGCATGATTGGGCCTTGGCCCAGGCGGAATGGTCTCTGCTCTCCAAAACTGGCCCGCTGGGGCCCCAATTGCCGCTCCTGAGGCCCATCCGCCTCTCGTCGCCCCCAAAGGCCCTCCAGATTGGGGTACGAACCCCGCCACACCGCCAAAAACTCCCCCCGTGCTCGCCGCGCCTCCGGAGAAGTCACCCGGACCCGCTGACCCCTGCCCGGGGTCCAGCGGACCCGCCCGGCCCCAAACAGGGGCCGAGCCCCCTGTTCCGCCCCCCGCCTGGGGCTGCCGACCCCCAGGCGGGGGTCGCGTGGCCTGCCCGACCCCCAAAGGGGGTCGGCTGGCCCTGGGCACCCCCGCAAGGGGGTGCCAACCCTCCGGCGACCCCAGATTGGGGCGCCGGAGGCCGGAGGTGGCCGGCCTGACCCGCCCAGGCCGTGACTGGGCCGGGCGGGTCGGTCGACCCCCATGATGGCCCGACAGGGCCCGTGGATGAGGATCCGGGCCTTGTCGCGCCAAACCCTAGCCCGCCGGCTAGGGTTGTAGCCGCCGCCGCCGCATGCGATTTCCCGTGGCTCGGGGGGTCCTTGATTTGTTGAATCGACGCCGGATTCGCCTTGGATCTCTCCCGTTGCTCTCCCCATGTCGCGATCCGTCGCCTTCTCATTGGTCAAACCTTGCAACAACTCCATTAACGCCGGAATCGCCGCCGTGGCCTCCTTCAAACTTTTAAGATCCCTTCCCGTCTCCGCGGCCTCCCTTCTCATGATACGAAGCTCCGATTGAATGTCTTCTTGGGTGTGTGCATGATCCTTGAGCGAAGCTTCCATCACCTTCCTCAAACCCTCGATCTCATGATTGAGATCGTCGCGTAGACCTTGGATCTTCTCATCCACGGAAGCCCTCGTTCCCGTTGCCATGGAATCGTAGGACTCTGATACCAATTTGATACGATCCGGTGGATCGAATCAATAGAAATCAGAATTTAAAAGAGGAAAAAATTAAAAAGAGGATTTTTGATTGAGAATTTCGATGAAGAACAAAGATAAGTGAGTTCTTTCGAGACGAACTCGATCTCCTAGCTTTTATTTGAACGGACAAAAAGCCTAAAGATCCTTCGCAAGATGCCTAAGGATGTTCTTCAACAAAATAAGCATAGCCCTAACAATGGCGGCTAGCCCTAATAAATAGAAGAAAATGGGGAATTACTAATTTAGCCTGAAAGGACTAAAATACCCCCTAACCTACTAGACCCACTAAGTCACGATCCCGCGCCTCCTGCGCCGCACGTACGTCACGATGGGTGGGACCGCGTCATCGGTCGGTGAAGGGGGGTCCGTAGGGGGTGCGTCCGCATCAGTTTCGGCTTGGAAATGATGAAAAATTAAACGAAGAAGAGGCAAAACCAAGAAAAAAATGCGGAAAAAAGAAGAAAAAGGCCAAAAGGAAGATGATGAACTCACCTCATCGTGTCGTCGCCTCGCCAAACTTGCCTCCTGTCTCATCCAACCCGCCTCGACCATCTAGCCTGAGCGTGAGAGAGAGAGCAGAGAGAGAGAGAAAGAGGTCCGAGTCGCCTTTCAGGAGATGATGTGTTCTTTAAAAAGGCAAACTTGTAAATAAATAGTATGTACGTAGAGTAAAACAGTCGGTGCGCATATCAAGCGGATATTTTGTGGCAACCCTGTAAATAAGTGAAATGTGCGCAAAGCAAAATGGTGGGTGCGCAAAGCAACGCCCTGTGATTTTTTTGGCAAACTTGTAAATAAGTGGTATGTGCGCAAGGTAAAACGGTGGGTGCGCAAGGCAAGCTGTAGGATCTATTCATTTATCTAATATTTAGTATTTAGTACCAAACTTTAGGTATTTAGTATTTGATACGATTACGAACTCAAATTTAGTTTATCTATTTAGTATTTAGTATTTAATAGTATATGATTAATATTTTAGTTTGTTAAGTATTTAATAGTATTTGATAGATTTAGATTTAAGAACCTCCGAAACCATCACTGTGTGTATATAGTATATACATATTTAAAGTATCTTCGAAACTGATACCCAAAACGAAACCGCCGAAACTAGTGATACGGACGAAGCCGAAACTTCCCTCCGAACCCGTCGAAACGGACGATACCGATACCGAAACCTAAATTTTGGGAAGAACGATGCCCAAACCAAAACCGAGACCTAAAACCTTGACTGGAAGTTGACTACTTTTCTGATACGCAGTTTTGTATCAAAAGAGTAAGTGATACACTATCCTAATCAATTTATATCATTTTAAAAACATTTTAGTGTATTCTTAAATGTGTGTGAGCTTCAATTTAGGCTTTCTCGTGCTAAGACAAGGAATAAAAATATTACATCACAAGTAAACTAATACAATGAAGTGCATAATGCATTTTTGACACTTCAAGCTCCTTGTCTTGCTTTATTTGCTTGTTGGCATTGTTGAACTCACTAATACTTTGAGTGCTTCTATGATTTGCCTTACGCTCTTATACATACACTCATAGATATTAGATGATGCATTTGCTCATCATCAATATTATACGTGGTGTGATTCAATATCACCACATATATGTGCTACATAGTACAAATAAATGGTATTAATGACAAATTAAAGGGACTTGTATGTACTAATCATATGGGCATTTTTAATAACATAACACAGATGGCACAGTATCTCCGCTGTTACATAGTAAGTGGAGCAAGAAGTGGCATTGTGTCATATATAAGGGTCCAAGACGAGTTTTCTTTCCGGGAATAGCATGCATCAGCATGAGAAATGGAAGTAGTCATATGCTTGGGGTTAGCTTCTATGTTGGGCAGGTTAACTCTTTTTTCTGTCACTACGCACGGAATATTAAACCTTGCTATGAACTTCAGATGCAATTCAAAATATGGTGGGGATTTCTCCTTTCCATGTTAAATATATGCATGTGCAATATTTCCCATGATCGCACCCGTGCCACTTCTATACGCATTTGTGCTCCATTTGCCATTATTTAACATGACCAGGAAGCTAAGTACTCTAATTGTCGCCTTTTAATAAAATTGTGAAAAGAAGGCATATCCATTGGTATGCAACTAAACTAATTGTATTGCAAGTGTCCACACATAGAGCTTCTTAACTTATAAGCAATAATGATAAAAGAACACATACATAAATAAGAAAAAAATATCAAAAACTATTATACCATTTCGGAAGACGTGGGGTGATATGTTGCATATAAATCGACATGTCCTGGATCATTGGTGAAAATCATAAGCTATATTCATGTTCATGTTGTGGACATTAACCACAGGATTGTTGTTGTTGATGATAATCTAACAACAACAAGAACAGTTTGTTACTCTATATTAAAGCATGGGTCAAAATCTACTAATGTTTGGTTGACTTAATCATTATGCATAATTAGGGAAAGTGTTGTTTTGAATGGTCAAATTAATTAACATGTAATATATAATGAACAAGATCTCATATACATTTCAATTTTTTGTATACAGGTTTGGTAGATTAACAATAGGCGCACAAAATAAGAGGAAAAAGTCCATTTGGTGTTGTTCTTTCTTTCTTCCCTTTATCATGGGGAATTCCTATTTTATTTTCTCAATATTTACTCCTATGTCAGGAGACATCTTCTTTATCTCACCCACGCAATGTCTTCTTGGTACATTTAAGAGTTTCAAGATATTGCTTAGGCTATCTTTTCTTTACAAATAATTGACTTTTGGGGTATTTTGTTCTCGATGTTATCTTATAATTCCAGGCAACATAAACTATGGAGGACATCATATATTACTTGATTCTGGTTGACCAGTGTCGATCACCCTTTCCATTCAACGTAATTGTAGTTATTCTTACTCCACACTTAGGTTGACTATTGGACATAGACCGAAAAAGTTCTCTATATGTTGACGGTCTCTTGATTCCGATATTTTGTTGGGCATAGACCAAAAAAGTTTTCTATATGTTGACAGTCTCTTGCAGGAAGGCTTATTTGCTTGTAAGGCCATGAACTGTGAAAAGGCAGTGGCACTTGCATTTTTTATATGCTTTATTGTTCTGATCAATATAAATATGACAATATGGCATGACCTTTGGCATAGATACATATTGCCCTTTGAACATAACCATCCGTTTGGATTCTTTGTCTGTTAATAATATACAAACTGTGATGTTTCTGGGGCCTCCAGTTTGTGGCTTTTAGGTCCATGTGTATTTATTTTCAAGTAATGCCTTAAAATGACTATTCACATTTTTATTCTTATCCAAAGGGCATACTCATGAAGTCTGTTTCATTTTAACAGGGAAAAGCACTTTAGTGAATCATCTCTTCCGCACCAACTTCAGGGAGATGGATGCTTTCAGGGGGAGGCAAGCGTTTTAATCACTTGTGATTTTTATTAGCTTTAGTAAATCTAACCTATTTAACTTGAACCCCTCTATCTGATCAACTCTAAACATTCATGGTTTGCCTTTTAATTTAGGTCTCAAACTACTAAAGGCATCTGGTTAGCAAGGTGTGTTGATATTGAGCCTTGTACAATTGTTATGGATCTGGAAGGGTCTGACGGAAGAGAGCGGGGAGAGGTATTTCAAATGATTGAGAATTCTATTGGAAGCTTTATCAAACTATTAACAGGCCATCTTTTACATCATTACATTTAAATATTTCATTAGGCATTTGGTCATTTTCTTGCATAAATAGTTCATTATTCATTATCTTATAACTATGATGATATGAACTCTCGCTCTTTGGCCTATTTACATTACTGATATTGATCATCTGAAGCAATTGGCTGAATACCTGCATAAAGATAATGTGTAGATGACACAGTCACACCGCGAAAATTATTTAGGTCACCTACATTGGAAAGAAAATTGGAGCAGTCGACAGAATATCACTTATGTTTTTGCACAAAGTAGTGCTAGATGAGTCTTTTTCGTCCATTTATGGAGATTAATATTTTATGTATGAAATATTTTGTTAAAGAAAGAAATGGCGGGCTCTGCAACGCTTATGCTGTAAGACGGCACTGTCATTTATTAACTGTTTGCCATGTAAGAAGCTATAATGCTTCATTATGTAGTAGAGGCATCTTTCACTCATTCAGTTTGTCGTAATTCTGGTGATTTACAATGGCATGTGCCCAGGCTGTGTACTAATTATAGCGGGAAAAAAGAAAAACATTTCTTAGCAACAGTTCATGTTTGCTGATCGATGATGTCTATAACAACTTTCTCTCTATGCACATCATCATATGTTACTTAGGGTTTTGAAATTCGGTCTAAACTTCCCCTTTTATTTCATTTCAGGATGATACTACGTTTGAGAAGCAGAGTGCTCTTTTCGCTCTAGCTGTTTCAGATATAGTTTTGATAAATATGTAAGGATACGAGTCTATTACACATCAACATTTTTTATTAACTTCTTTCTGTTGTAGAAGTATATGCTTGCTGCCGATTATTTATCTTCTTGGAAAAAAAATATAGGTGGTGTCATGATATTGGACGAGAGCAGGCTGCTAACAAGCCTCTTTTAAAGACAGTATTTCAGGTGTGCTTAAAATTGTCTTTATGCGCACAATTAGTTACTTCTGTAAGCTCTTGTTGTTCATTATCGTTGGTTTCGGAACTTACATAACAGGTCATGACGAGATTGTTTAGCCCTCGGAAAACAACTTTACTTTTTGTCATACGTGATAAAACGAGGGTAATCTTTCTATCCTTTTGAAGGTGATTGTCTTTTTTTTCATCTCTCCTTGCACATACTAAACTGATTCCACCACCCCCTCCAACATAAATTAACAGACACCTTTGGAAAATTTAGAACCCATTCTGAGGGAGGACATTCAAAAGGTATGTAACTTTTTTCTGGTCAACTATTTCCTTCATATCGATTATTATGTAACATGAACCATTGATGTTTTGTTTGTAGATATGGGATTCTGTTCGGAAACCACAGGCACATAAAGAAACTCCTCTTAGCGAGTTTTTTAATGTAGGTTAACAATTTTGGTGATTGGGCTTTATCTTTCTCTCTAGCTGACATATATATCTTTTCATATTAATTGTGTGCGTGCATGCGTGGGTGGGTGTTTAATCCTTTGTAACTTAATTTTCCACCTTTTGTGGATGGCCAGGTAGAAGTTGTGGCCCTCTCAAGTTATGAAGAGAAAGAAGAACAATTCAAGGAGCAGGTGTGACGTTGCATCTTAACATTGAGCTCCCCCTCTGCTTCTTGATATGTTTAGGCATGGTTATGCTTATTGTTACTTTTGAATTGATTGATATATTTGTTGATCTACCCTTGAGCTGTTGGGCCATAGTTGTTACATGCATGGTACTATATCACCAGGATATAGGTCCTGGGTTATGCATTGCATCTGTCGAATTTCTATGTTGATCCCTTTTATATTCATATGCCTATGTCTGGGATGAAATTCTTCTTGCATTTACGAGGGAATTAGAACTGACCGTTAGCTGGTTGTCTCAACTATCTGTATCTTGAAAACTTAAATCCTTGAAAATGTCTTAGAGGGAGAAAAGAAGATTCCAGAGGATTGAAAAGATGGCTAATTTTAGGAAGGCCATGGTGTAAGAAACTAGAAAGTAGATAGAGAGGTATCATGTATTTAAGAGTCCCTGGTTGGTAATTGCAGGGAAGACAATTGTTGAGAATAATAGCCCCACATTAAATTTTTTGAAAGAATGAGATGTCCATATATTTGTAATTGGGTCACCATCCGTTGGCTTAAGCTTTTGGATCAGATATGGTTGGTTTCAACTATGATTTGTAGCTTCAATATATAATAATTGTGATCTTCTTGTTACTATTCATAATTCTAATTTGGCATCAGAGCTTAATTTGAGGCTGGCCGTTCATCTCTAATCTAGCTTCCAAACTCAAGGTATCTGTGGGACTATTATTCTTGAAATTGGATTATAATAATTTCATTGGAGTTTGATATGATTTATGTAATTCTTGAAATTGAGATTTCATTCGAGTTTGTTGTGGTTAGGTGGAATGCTAACACATGGGCTGAGCAAATTTTTCTGATGAATTATTTACGAGGAAATGTTGTGATCGTCTGGACCAAGCTCACAAGGACTGTATGACTTCATGCATATTTTCAGGCTAACCTCGTTCATTTTCCTATAATATGCATATACAGTATCAATGTAAGTTTCAGAAAAAATAGTTTGTTCTTTTTCAAAATCATGGTATTGAGCTTTGTCAGATGTGTTGGGAATAAGAGATAAATTAAGCTAGAATTCTATATGGATGGATGAACCCTTTAGGAGTCATATTACATGCTTTCTATAAGATTAGAGAACTCGGTTTTGGTTTTGATTTGGGGGTATGGGAAGTTTTAGGTTTCAAATCGTTTTGTTCATTTTTAAAGTTCCGCAGTTTCGTTTCTTTCACTGGTTTCTTTTGTTTCGTTTTGGGTTTCGATTTCGGTGAGTTAGTCATATACTACAATATTTTTATGAATATATATACATATAGTTATCAAGGAGAACCATAATGTATAAGACTAGATGTTCCTGCTCCTTTTCTTTTATTAGCCATTCTTAATTCTTTGATTAATTCGTTCCTATTTGCTCTCAATGTTATTCTAATTTCTTTCTCCTTGGTCTATCCTCATTTTCATCAGCTTGATCCGATTTTGCGTGTCTAGGTGTAACCATTAACTCTTTCTTCATCTTCTTCATTTGTTTTTTCTCTTGACAAAAATATGTATCTTCATATTTGTTCTCATTTCTTTTGACGGTCCATGTCATCACATCCTTGGTAATTCCCATCAAATATTTCTTAAGATGAGTCATGTCTTCATGTAATTCTTTATGATAATAGCTCTATCTCTTTAGTCATTTGCTAGTATTTTACTATGAGACCAACCAATATCAAATTGTTTTTTCTTTGTGAGTTCTTTGAGACATATCCCAGTTAATGTTAATATTTAGAAACAACATATGATGAGTTAATTGTTTAAAAATCGAACTATTTTAACCAAATAATTGCAATATCAATTAATGTTAATTGTTTAGAAAATTAACACAATGCAAAACCAAGCTTTGTAGGGTTAGAAAAAATAAAATTTGGCTATTAAACATTGTTTTTAAACATATAACGTTATTTATAAACATTAGAAATTATAGATATCTAATATTATTTCTAAACATGTATTATTATATCTAAATATTAACTTTAATATTTGAATATTTCTAAACAATTAAATTTAAAATTAAAATTTACATTAGTGTTAATAATTAAAATAATAATTAAAAATTAACATTGACATTTAACAAATACCAATTAAAAATTATTAAGTTTACAATAACAATTATCAGTTATTATTAGTTATAACAATTATTAAGTGAGATTAGTTAACAATATTTTCGGTCAGATTAGTTAACAATTAGTATATAATACCTAATACCTAATATTTAATAGTTTTAATAGTATTTGAGCGGTAATATATATTAAGTAATTAACCGTATAACACTATAACCTACCCCCTCAGGTGCAGCACATGTCACGTGAACCTAACAACCCCGTGCTTATGTAATCAGATTTGCCCATTTGAGCTACAATAATCGCTCAAAAAATTCAATGCTCCCCTCGAAATTGGTCTGGGGTTAACGCTGACTTTAGGATGGCATCAGTTAAATCGCAATCAAAATCGGAGGTGAGGTTCTCGATCAAAATTAAGATCAAAATTACGACAGATGTCGATGTTTGCAATTGAGGATGATGTCTAATCGAGGTCTAGTTCAAGATCGATGTTGATAGCTGCACTCAAGTTCCATGTCTGTGACCGGGATTGGGGTCAATGTCGAGTTTGAAAGCGGAGATCTAGATCTTAGTGTAGCTTGAGATTGGAGATCGAATTTGTTGAGTATTGAATTTTCCAATACATGGTTTGATGATGAGCAAACATTGTGTTTTGGTGTAATGAATTTCTTTCAGTGTGATAGGAAAAATTAGATTAAGACATTAGGTGTTAAAGCTTGGAGGATGATACCTTGACAAATAATGATGATGATGTGTACAATAAATCGAGCTTACGAAGACAAATCCTATATTTATTGAAATATTTTTATTTTTTTTCTTAGATATTATGTTAAGGCCTTGAAAATGTCGCACACATGAAACTTTAAAGAAATAACTAGAATTAATAGAGATTTAATTCTTGCATAAATCCTAGATTTCATAACCAAACAATTTAATTCCATGTGTATTAGTCGATCAATAGCATCTCCTAGTCGACTACTATGATACTAAAATTAATTGGCTTGGCTTGACTGATTTGTGGACAAGTGTATACTTGGTAATGGCTAACTGGTCAATTAATCGACTAATGGTTGAACTCTAATTGACTATTTAGCCTAGTAGTCTAAGTGATTTTGCCTAGTTGACTAATTCCAATGGCCGAAAATTGTTGCTCTGTTTTGACTTTTATTAGTCGACTAATTGATATATTCTAATTGACTAGCAATTAATCGTTGCAGAAACGTAGTTTTTACAAATTAACTGTGTCTAGCCATTGTGTTGTGTGTTTTTGGATATTTCCTCTCGCACTTTTTCTCCTTTATATATAGAGAAGACATCAGATCATTTGGGTAAGATTTACGATGAAATGAAATGAAAAAAGAAGAAAAACAAAAAGGGAAATTTCCAAAATAGCCCCAAAACTCTTGCTTTATATCCCTATTCTTTTGATCTTGATTCTACTCTTTAAAAGATCATCTTATAGAGTAAAACCTCATTTTCCCTAGCCACACTTCAATATATAAGCTTTATCTTCAAGGTTTTGGGAAGTTGTAACTCATTTGTTCTCAAAGTATAACCTCACGTGTGAGGTGTTGCTCTCAAGAGGGAGAGTTGTTGGTTTGCTCTCAAGTGTAAGAGGTGTTGCTCTCGGTGGAGAGATGTACGCTTGTGTTTGATCGAGTGGGTCTCCATTCATCGGCTTGTGGTAAAATGGACGTGTTGTACTATTCAAGATGAATAGTGGATTCATGCCAAGTAAGACTTGGGACTGGATGTAGGACACGTGGTGACTGAATCAGGATAAATCGTGTTTACGATTGCCTCTGTGGTTTGTATTTCTTTATCTTGTCAATCTCTTAATCTTGCACTTGTGTTTATATTTCCGCTACTTCTACTGTTGCAAGATATTTGTTGATTAAGATTCAATTTGGTAACACTTGTTGAATTCTTAGGCAGAAACTCAAAGGATCTATTTTAAATTTGATTCAATATTATTCACACATCCTCTAGTGTTTCTGCTTGTCACTCAAGGATCCCCACAGAATTCACCATCGAAGTGGGAATCGTGATTTTAGTAGAGGAAAAAATTAAGACTCGATTGGTATGCACAAATAACTAAAATTTTATTTTAAGAAAATTAAAGAGTCATCTCTTGATGTGATCATCTCTTAATTTGTCGATATTTCTAGTCTGAACCTGAAGTCGATATTTGATGGCTGAAGCTCGTCTTCAAAATCAAGTGTTTGAGATTTGCTAAAGCTCGTCTCTAAAGTTCAAAGATAAGGCTAAAGATGAAAATCAAGCTGAATTCAACTCAATATTACTTTTGATTCTTTGGAATTTTCTTCGGAACTGTGCTCTGCTTGGAACAATTGCAATACATTTATTGAAATTAGAATTTACCTATTATCTCATATGATGATGATTGTATCTTTAGGGAGTTTTTCCGTTTTCTTCACAGGATTTTAACTATTAATACTCACGAGTATCATTGTTTCTTCGTGAAAAATTTTAATGTCATTTTTTTCCTCACGGGAAATTTTTGCACTGATTCCTTAACTCTTTTGTTTCTTTTTTTTCCTTTTTCTCCGGTGATGATTTAGTCCAAAAATTTCCAGTTTTGGTAGAAACTAGATAGTTTCATTCAAAATCTTCTGATACCGAGAAGTTGGACGAGTTTCATATCATTTCCCTTCGAAAATGATGTGAAATGGCTAATGGTTTTGGCCGAAACTTCTATCATTTCTTTCTATTTTTGCGCACGAATATTAATTTAAGAAGGTGTGAAGGCTTTTTACCAATTGTTAATTCTTTTTCCTGGGATTATGCATGAGTGTCATATGTTTCAAATAGAAAACACTATAGAAGCATTATTTTTAGCTGTGAAGCAAGGACATTTCAAAATGGGTCTCGTGGTCATGTCAATGTTTGACACTAGCACCATATTTGCTCGACATATATTGAACACTTTGAATCCGTATCCAGTCTTCAAAACACAAAACGCTATGTTTGAGCCATGTCCACTCTAAATAAAAACTAAATGTTGTGTCGGTCATTTTTAGCAACATGTCTTTCCCACACACTAGAAGTGACCCGTGCACAAAGTGCACGAGGACCCAAATAACCCACACACTGGATGCGGGGCCCACACAAATCGGTAAAGGAGAGAGAAGATTGGGGGTGTGTATCATCTGGGGGTAAAAGGGAGAAAAGCATGGGGTTAAAGTGTGAAAAAGTCGGGAGGACAAAGTGGAAAAAGACTAATGGCAAACATGTAAATAGGAGTAAGAGAGGAGTTTTGGGGATGTCATTTGGTTTCATGAATGTGCAATGGCAAGAATGTATATAATGGGTGGTGACCTTTTCTTTGGGCGTTCCACAAAAACACCCAACATAACACATCCCCACCCACACCCCATGGGGTCCCCATGCTTAGGTGGCCAAATATTGCCACCCCTCTATCCACCATTTTGCCTTAGTAGGACAACCTCCTCAAATGTATAAAGGATATGAGACTTATGGAATATGTGGCTAAGTTACATTGCAACTTCGAAAATCTACCCTCCTATTTTTTTTCATACGATCGAAATTGTTCATTTCGATCTTCATATTTTAAAACCCTAAAAGACTAAATATTAGATGAACATAAAAAGTTTCACCCGTTCATCCACCAATCATAAAATTTATATTCATGTGAAACCGCTTAGCCACATATGTCGTATGTTTCTTATTATTTTCATACATATATACCTCAACACATATTCTTAATTAAATGAGTAGTATGTTAACTAATTTTTAAATGTCACTGGAAGTAGATTAGGCAGTGATAAGAATCTTTGTTTGATTTCATTACCAGATAAGAAATTATTTTGGTGAAATTTATATTGTTCTTTTCAGTTTTAACAAAAAACATCCTAATCACTATGGCTTTTGATGTGTGTTGTGGTACATATTGATAGAGATCAGATCAATAATTTTATTTTTAATTTTTAATTTTTATTTTGGGTTGAGTCTTTAATTATTTTTGGAGCCTTTTGAGTGTTTGTCTTTTTAGAATTTTAGTATCATATAGGATGTGTGAAGAAAAGGGTTGAGTTGTAAACCTATACGAAAACCATACAACTTGTTTATTGGAATCAACCAACCAATAAATAAATCAAATGAGTCTCAAAACCTGTGAAAGGTTCCTCCCTCCTTGGCAAGAAGCTTTGGTAAATTTTGATGACAAGCTAAGAAACCCTAGTTATCTAATTTTCTTTCCCAAATTCTCCACTAAAATCCCTAAAATTCACCCCATCCTACATCATTTTGGTATCAGAGCCGAAGATTCCATATTATTTCTTTTCGATTTTCATTTCAAAAAATAGTCAAACCACATTTGATCCTGTTAGAGACTCATCACATACTAGGTCTCTAACACTAGCCCAATTGTTAGAGACCTATCATATACTAGGCCTCTAACACTAACCTAATTGTTAGAGACATATCCTATACTAGGCCTCTAACACTATCTTTGCTAAGGACACATCACATACTAGGTCCCTAACCCTGGGCTCACACCCCAATTGTTAAGTATTAGCTAGCATCCAACCCAAAACCAATTGGTATTCGGTGGAAAGGCCGTCTAATACTTAAACATTTCTTTTTTCTTTTTTCTTGTTCTTTTCGATGTGGGACTAATTGAGATCCTAATATACCAACACGCTTCCAACAACCGCCGTCCATGGCGGATCACCTAGGGTGCTCACTCTAGCCCTTTACCAGGTCGCCCCCTCTTAGGTCGCTCATTCTCTAGGTCTTCCCTTCCACAACCTGTGTCGTAGCATGTGTCTTGCGATGATACCACTTGTTAGACACATCCCATAATAGGCCGCTAACGCTAGCCCAATTGTTAGAGACCCATACTAGTCCTCTAACAATAGCCTTGCTAAGGACACATCACATACTAGGCTCTTAACACTAGGCTCACACCTCAATTGTTAAGCATTAGCTAGCATCCAACCCAAAACCAATCGATATTAGGTGGAGAGACCCTCTAATACTTAAACATTTTTTCTTGTTCTTTCCGATGTGGGATTAATTAGGATCCTAACAAATTCTTGTTCAATTATTAGCAAATATCCTCCTCTTTTGATTTTTGTTTCAGCTCGATCAAAAAGATTCATTCGTTCACAGTTTATCTCATTTGTCACCGTCGAAACCCGAAATAAAAGAAAGAAATTTATCCCACATATTATTCATTACCATCTTCTTTGCAATTGCAAAGGACCCATCAAATCCCATCACACACTCCCCTAAACTTCTCATCGGGTTCCATAAAATTGTCATTATCTGAACCCTAAAAAATTCAATAAAACATAGAGAAGAGTTTTTTAAAAAATGAATATCGAAAACTTCACTGCATTCTCTTCCTCTCCAGTTATCGAACCCATCAAAATTTCCTTCCAGAATATCTTTAAGTCTAATGGAACCCCCAACCCAAATTAGTTCATCATCATCATCATCATCATCATCATCATCATCTTATTCTTCAAGCAAGAGACTACTTTAGAATCATCTTATTCTTCAAGCAAGAGACTACTTTAGAATCATCGCCCCATCTTCTCTCTCCCCGAACTCTTTAGAAAAAAACTGAAAACCTCAAGCTGCCGCCCCTCTTTCTCCATTGTACTGCCTCTCACAAAAACCCGACTCAAAAACACACGCCGCACCTCTCTCCTCCTTTGTTCCGTCTCTTTCCAAAAACATAGTTATATAGAGAGCACACGCTCATCCTTAAGACAGTCTGCTTCGCCTTCGAAACTAAGCAGCCACGCACTCAAACAACCACTTCCCCTGAAACTACCTCAAACACCAGTTTCCTCCTGTCGACACATCGACGTCACCGCATGCTCCTCGCCAGATCTACCATCTTTCTCGTCACCCTAAACCCGCCTATTCCCACGTCCCGAAATTCACGTGTTCAAGAACGCATCGATCCCGATCTCTCTCGTTGGCCCTCATGTAATCGACGCCCTCCTTTGTTCCCCTTCTCTTTGATCTGTCCTCGTATTGAAACCCTAATTTGTTATCACAAACCACCATCGCCTTCACGGAAGAGATCCCCAGTACAAAGGATCAACTCACCAAGACATCAACACGATTTTCATCCTCATCATACAACTTTTTATTCCCGTCATATAGCAGAATCTCCTTCGTCTCCGTGGTAATAACTTTATTTTCATGTGGCTCACTTGTTGTGGAGTTCTGTCTCTTTACTTGCAGTGGCCAGGAGTGTAACTGCTTGAGGACTAGAAGTACCAGCTTCTTCTTGCCTCTTCAGTGCAAGCTTTCTTACTTGCACAAGAGATTTTTCCAATCTTCATAGACTTCCACAAAAATCATAGCGTCTTCTTCTGGAGTCTTAATAGTCAGAGTTTGTTCCATTTCCAGACTCAGAACCTTGGTGTGAAGCAGTTCATTGACATCGGCTTTTGTAGATGTGTACGTGAGCATTGCCTAGCTTGCTGACGATAATTCCCAAGAAAGATCAACTATAAATGATGGAATACTATAAGGATTACTATAATGGTTATTCTTCACTGATGGATTATGAGCTTGATAAATGGAGACATGTACCAATTTTTAGTGGCTTTAATGATACATATATGATGATTAGGAGTATTATCTAGAAAATTTCTTCTCCCCTTTTGATTTACTTAACGAAGCAAAATATAAGTATGCATGGCTCACGCTAGGTGGAGAAACGCTTTCTTGGTTTTAGAATCTTCGAGTTTCTTATTATCAATGGTCAACATTCAAATATGCTCTTCGATGTCGGTATTCTTCCAAACATCGATATAATCCACCGACACCCCAGTAATCTTCAAGTCTGAAGATTAAAAAGAATACAATCAAACTGATACGTGAGCTCCACAACCTTTGTAAACAAATGGAGAAAGAATAACAGAGTAAACTCAAGACAAAGTCTACACTAGAGAATGATCCAATACCTGAGGCAGAGTGTGAGATAGGACATGGGCCGAAACCAGATCCTGACCAAGAGATTGAGCCACGGTTTGAACTGAACCCAAGTTGGAGCCCGAGCTCGAATTAGAGCCTGAGCATCAACTAAAGTCTGAGTCCGAGTTGGAGCATGAGCCAGTATTGAAGCCCTAGCATGAGCCCGAGTCTGAGCCGAAATCAAAGTTTGATCTCTGTCGTATCACGAGTCATAGGTAGAGCTTGATCCAACATTGCAGTCTGAGACAGAGCTTTATCTAGAGTCATCTATTGAACAAGCACCATAACTGTAATTAGAAGCGCCACTGAAGCTGAATGAACACCATTGAATTCGTTATTACAGATCTTCCTTGATTAACAAACTTCTTCTATATGCTTTTCTATCTTTCATGAATTGGGAAAAATTATTGGAGAATGTATGTCGGTCCATTTGCATCCTATAACACTTCAAGGTTCGTGCACACATCTTCTCCAGTTGTCGAGGACCACCGATTTCTGTCTAGATGTGCTACTTTTTCCATCATTCATCAGAAGGTGAAGTTTTCAAGCCGGTAAGAATGATAGGGATCGGATCAAGAATTTTAATTTTAATTTTTAATTTTTTTAGTTTGATGCTTTAATCATTTTTGGAGTCTTTTGGAGCTTTTGGAGTCTTTGTCTTTTTAAAATTTTAGTACCATATTGGATGGGTGAAGAAAAGTGTTTAGTTGTAAGTCTATATAAATGTCACAAATCTTGTTTATTAGAATCAACCAACCAATGAAGAAATCAAATGAGAAATTTTCTCAAAACCCGCGAAAGGTTCCCTCCTCCTTGGTGAGAAGTCTTGGAAAATCTTGGTGAGAAGTCAAGAAACCCTAGTTATCCAATTTCTTTCCCAAATTATCCACTAATATCCATAAAATCCACCCTGCCCTACATCACATATGCATGCACATATACTATTATAGCACCCTATATATGTGTCCTATTTTTTTAAAGAACGTGTTCCCATCTCCGTGTTGAATTCATGTTCCATGTCCGTGTCTGTGCTATATAGAGTTCTAATGTCAATGAACTCACAACTGACCGCTGAACATATGCATGCAACAGTTATGAAGACATGAAAGCCAACAGTTGGCACATTTCTGCCTTTATGGCAGCAATTCCGCATTTCATAAGTACCGGGACTAATTTTTCCTATATATTATTATGAAAAATAATTGTTTTCAATTTATTAAACCCTCTCGCTTGCCTGCTGAACTGAACGTATGCATGCAACTTTTATGAAGACTTGCAAGTCAATAGTTGGCACATTCACCTTATATAGCAACAATTCCCGATGCATTTTGTAAGTTTCAGGACTACTTTTTTTCCTATTCTTTTGAAAAGTGATTGTTTTAATTCGGTAATCCCCTCACCCGACTGTGTCTCGAACCAACAGCCTCCCACTTGTGAGGGAGTGATTCTTGCCAACTGAGCTAGACCCCTCATGCAATTCTTTTACACACACAGTGGCGTAACCAGTAATTTTTTTGCACTGGACGAAATCAAAATAAAAATAAAAGAAAGGGAAAAAGAAACACTATTTTACACCAACATATTAAATTTTTTTACACCAACAGCATATGATCAAAATCAAAATAAAAGAAAGGGAAACAGAAACACTATTAGGAGACGAAATACAAAGCGATCTTTAAAATACAAATTACGTGTCTAATGTACGCAAGATTTTATATGTTAAATACATAATTATCGTATGTAAAATATGTAAATTGCATTTTGTTTAATATACAATATCATCTTGTCATATGTAGTCCTAATAAGAGGATAAATTAAAAGATTAAAATTTTAGATGAAAACATAAAATAAGATAGACTGTCTTCCTTTCTTTAAAGTGTAACGAGATTTAGCGGATGATTGGGGAATGACTGAGGCTCCATAAGTGCATGGAAGCGTGCATAAGTCACCAAAGAAATAATAGCCAACATGCATAAAATGATAATAAGTAAGAAATAATAACAAATAAAAAACAACTTCATTGTGGATTGAACTCAGTATAAATGATAATTAATAACAACTAATAACTAATAAAAAAACTAAAATTGGAATTGAACCCTAGATCTTTGGTTTTGTTAATTAACGTGGTACCCATTGAGCCATAAGGTGATGGTATCAATGCAATGTATAAAATATATTTTTCATGTGTTGCCCTGGGCAATATATTCATTTTTTGCCCTGGGCATATGCCCAGGGCAATGACCACTTGGTTCCGCCCTTGTACACACACACACATGTATTCATTACTAATATTTCATGGATTTTTGTAGATTTTGGGGGAATGTGTGATTAGCCCCAAGGAGAGGCTATCATTTCTATTTATATTAACTTCCTCCTTTCTTTACACACACACCCAATATAACACACACTACACAATACTCCCCCTCAAGATGAGCAAAAGATATTTATCATGCGCATCTTGTTACAAGCATCCTCCACTCCTTTAGAGTTCAACCCCTTTGTAAGGCAATCAGCTAGTTGCTGTCCAGAGATAATGTAGGAGATCTCCAACTGTTTCTTGTCCAATCTTTCTTTAATGAAGAACCTGTCAATCTCTATGTGCTTCGTTCTATCATGTTGCACTGGGTTGTTGGCAATATTAATTGCAGACTTGTTATCACACAACAACCGCAATGGTCATTCTCTCAGCAGGTGTAGCTCATGTAGAAGTGATCTCAACCAGATCATCTCACAAGTACCAAGCACCATAGCACGGTACTCTGCCTCTGCAGTGGAACGAGCCACCAAATCCTGCTTCTTGCTGCGCCAAGAGACCAAGTTGCCCCCAACAAACACACAGTAGCCCGAGGTCGATCTCCTATCATCTAGGCAACTGGCCCAATCCGCATCACAGTAGCCTGTCACATTCATGTGACCATGACTACCAAATAATATGCCTTTTCCTGGACTATTCTTCAGATACCTCAGTATCCTAAAGACTGCCTCCATATGTCCAGTCCTGGGATCATGCATGTATCTACTTACCACACTGATAGCATCAGCAATGTCAGGTCTGGTATGGCATAAGTAGATGAGGCGTCCAACAAGTCTCTGGTACCTTTCTTTGTCTACTGGCTCCCCTGATTGTGAATGCAACCTATGATTCTGATCAATAGGAGTAACTGCTGGACGACACCCCAACATTCCAGTCTCAGCCAGTAAATCCAGGGCATACTTCCTCTGTGAGAGAACTATACCCTTCCTGGACCTGGCAATCTCCAGTCCAAGGAAATACCCCAACTGTCCAAGGTCCTTGACCTCAAATTCTCTCGCCAACCTTACCTTCAAGTGAGAGATTCCATCTTCATCATCTCCAGTGATGATAATATCATCAACATACACAGCCAGAAGAGTAATCCGCTGTCCTGAATGTCTATAGAATACAGTATGATCACCATTACTCTGCTTGTAGTCCATAGTGATGACTGCACGCCTGAACCTGTCGAACCATGCCATTGGAGATTGCTTCAGCCCATACAAGGACTTGTCCAGTCTACACACCTTTCCCATCGTCTGTTGTGTGCCAAAGCCAGGTGGAACCTCCATGTATACCTCCTCCTGTAAGTCTCCATGCAAGAAGGCATTTTTTACATCCAACTGATGCAATTTCCATCCAAAATTCGCTGCACAGGATATCAGTACTCTCACAGTACTCATCTTTGCCACTGGGGCAAATGTCTCATCATAGTCAATCCCATAAGTCTGACTGTAGCCCTTGGCAACCAGCCTCGTCTTGTACCTGTCCACCTTCCCTTCTGAAGTTTGCTTTATCGTGAATACCCACTTGCAGCCCACAGCTTTCTTCCCTGCTGGAAGGGAGACAAGTCTCCATGTCTTGTTCTTCTCCAGTGCCTCAAGTTCTTCGAGCATTGCTTTCTTCCACTGGGGATGTTGCTTTGCCACTCGCCAATCACTTGGTATATGGATAGACTGTAAGGATGCAATGATAGCCCTATATGCAGGTGTAAGAGAGGCATAGGAGACATGATTAGCAATATCAGTCTCATATCCATACCGTACAGGAGGCCTGCCGGCATTGATACGAGGCTCCCTACGAGATGCAAGTGGAAGATCTAAACTAGAGGAAGGCAAAGAAAGGTTACCATCCGTGATAGGAGAGGAAGGCAGTAAGGAAGTCGGGACTCGAGTAGGCGTGATAGACTGATCAATCTCAACATGTGGCAGTGGAGCTAGTGGTTCTTCAGTGGGGAAGATGTCTTCTTGTTGTTCTCCATCGCCATGACTATCCTTCTGTCTCCTGCTATATTTCCTGCCGTACAACCTGTCTTCCTCCTCTTCCACCAAGGTCCTTTCTTCCTCCCTGCTATCAGGACCAGTACCAGTAGGCCTGACAGGACACGGTATAAGTCCAACCACTACCCTCATGTCATCAGTCTCCCCCTCTCGACCTGCTCCTCCTGTGTTTGGAGAGGCCCCAGTATCAAATACTGATGTAGAATCTATCAGTCCTCCATAAAAAGCTTCAGTCTCCCTGAACGTCACATCCATGCTCACAAACAGCCTTCTTTCTGAGGGACTCCAACACCTATAGCCTTTCTGATTTGAAGGATACCCAACAAATATGCATTTAATTGCCTGAGCATCCAGCTTCCCCACAGAAGGTCTGTGATCCCTCACAAAGCATGTGCATCCAAACACTTTTGGTGGAACTACAAAAGTGTTCTTTCCCATAAGAATCTCACATGGGGACTTCATACCAAGGATCCGTGAAGGCATCCTGTTGATAAGATAGGTGGCTGTCATCACTGCTTCACTCCACAATATCTTAGGTACATTCATGGTGAGCATGAGTGACCTGGTTACCTCCAACAAGTGTCTATTTTTCCTTTCAGCAACTCCGTTCTGTTGAGGGGTGTTGGGACAAGTGGTTTGATGAGTTATCCCACTCTCAGATAGGTAAGATGTAAACTCCCTGTTTACATACTCTGTCCCATTATCCGTTCTCAAGACACGGATCTTGGCCTCATACACATTTCTGACACTTCTATGGAAGTCCTGAAAACACTTCAACGCTTCGCCTTTGTTTTTCATCATATAAAGCCATGTCATCCGAGAATAACAATCTATGAAGGTGATAAACCACCTAAACCCACTTACTGAAGTCACTGGGCAGGGCCCCCAAACATCTGAGTGAATAAGATGAAATCTCTCTACACTCCTCATCCCCACACTAGGATATGATGTCCTAGTGTGTTTCCCAAATTCACATGCATCACATTTCAAATTCATTTCATTCACTCTATTTAAAACATCGGGATACATTTTACTCAAAATATCAAAAGGCAAGTGTCCCAACTGACAATGTAACAAAAGTACATCCCTTTCCTTCTCTCCACCAACGACAGCCAGTGCAGCATCCCCACTAGCTCTGTCAAGATACCACAGTCCATACGCCTGACGCCAGTCCCAAGCCTCCTCCCAGTCTTCCTTTCCTGCAACACACAATGAGTAGAGTCAAAAGTAATGCTACAGTCGAGATCATCAACAATAGAGCCAACAGATAAGAGGTTGACTGGAAATGATGGGACGTGAAGGACTGAAGAGAGGCGTATGGAGGGAGTGCACTGAATAGTACCAATCCCTCTAATGGGTTGGGATGTGCCATCAGCTGTCTGAACAGTTTCATGAATAGTATGTGGTTTATATGTGGAAAACTGTCTATATGCTCCTGACACATGACTAGATGCACCTGAGTCAATGATCCACTCTATATGATCTCTACATGAAAGGGCTAATCGGTTACCTGATCCTGTGTGAGCGAAGTGGGCAAAGTTACCGAATGTCGAGGCAATATCCCCAGTCTGGTCTGCATGACTCTCCGAGCTCTCAGTAGTCGACCTGGACTGTCTCCGCTGCTCTAGATCTGAAGCCTCAGCTGGCGTGGCCTCGATCATCACTGTCTCCTGTCGTCCATCAGCGGTAGCAAAGTTGGCCCGTGGGCCGCCGCGACCTCGTCCACGGCCTCCACGGCCCCAACGACCTCCTCCTCTGCCTCCTGTGCCACGTCCTCGTCCACTGCCCTTCTGTGGGCAGTTAAAGCTCAGGTGCCCCTTCACCCCACATGTGTAGCACTCTCGATCCTCGCTCACTGCTGCCACTGCCGGTACAGCCAGTGCAGCCCGAGTGACCTGAATACCCTCATCCTTCATAACCCTCAGTCTGGTCTCCTCATGTGCCATTGCAGTTATGGCCTCCTCCAGAGATGGGATGGAGGACAAGTGGCACATACTCGCCCTCCTGGCCTCAAAATCTCCATTCAGGTTCCTCAGAAAATGTGTGACACGCCTACGCTCCACCCACTTCCTGTGTATCGCAGCGCTCCTAGGATCAGGCAGATCAATAGGGTCATAGTGGTCCAACTCTGACCACAGCCTTTTCAACTCTGCAGAGTAGGCTAGAATAGACATCTCCCCCTGCTTCAGGGTGTCGACCTTGCCCTGAACCTCCATCATAAGCATCACATTCCCTGCTCCAGAGTACATTTTCTCCACCATACTCCATATCCCCGCAGCACTCTCTATGGCCTCCACCATCCCAGCAATGGGTGGAACCGTCGATGTCATCAACCAAGCAGCCACCAGTGAGTTGGTGGTGCTCCAGACTTTCCAATCATCCCCATCCTTGTCCAGCGGTTCCTTGCATGAACCCAGAACGACGCCTTCTAACCCCTTCGACCTCAGGATGAGAAGCACCCTCCTGGACCAACTGAGGTAATTCTTCGTCCCTTCCAATTTCACATCATTGGGCATCAATTCCAGCTTCTGCACGGGACGTGAAGGCGTCGATCCACTCGAGGATCCCAACTCCTTCGAAGCAAGCAGCTTCGTTATCTCTCCAATGAAGGCCTTCATGTCAGCTGAGGTAAGATTGTCCCACACATCGCTCCAGATCCGCAGATCTCTCCCTTCTCTCTCCTCAGATCCGCAGATCTACTTCTCTTCCTCCTCTTCTAGGTCATACCCTAACCGTAAACCTATGGAGTCCTTTTCATGGCTCTACCATAGATCTAGGGTTAGGGTTTTTTGGGATTCCCTTTTTGTGGCTAGGTAGGGCTTTGTGGGGCTAGAAGAGGACTTGAGAGAGGAGAAGAAGACTAGCGGCAGCAGCGGCAGCTGGCGGCAGCTGGCGGCAGCGGCGGCAGCGCGCGACTGCGGCAGGCGCAGCGGCAGCGCGCGACTGCGGCAGGTGCAGCAGCGGCGCGCGGCGGCGGCGCGCGCAGCAGCGGCGGCGGGCGGCGGCGCGTGGGAGGGGCTAGGGTTTGGGTTTTAGGGTTTTAGGGTTTTTAGCTCTGATACCATGTAGATTTTGGGGGAAAGTGTGATTAGCCCCAAGGAGAGGCTATCACTTCTATTTATATTAACTTCCTCCTTTCTTTACACACACACCCAATATAACACACACTACACAATAATTTTTATTGCTATCCTTGTCATCTTATTTAACATAATTTTGTGTTTAAATTGTAACTGAACGCTGAATGACTGTGCACCAATAATATAGACTGCTGAATATACATTTCTCTGAGCACTTAGATAACTAATTGAAACATGCATTTAACTTATTATTATTATTATTATTAATCTTTGATTAAGGTTGCGGGTCTAAGGCAAAGATTTTTTCACTCTATTGCTCCCGGTGGACTTGCTGGAGACCGGCAGGGTGTTGTTCCTGCTTCAGCATTCTCTTTTAGTGCCCAACAGATTTGGACAGTTATCAAGGAGAACAAGGATCTTGATTTGCCTGCACACAAGGTACCTGTCAAAACTGTATCCCTTTGTTTTTAGCATTAAGGGACTTTGATTGGTTAGTCTAATTGTAATGGCTGATTCTTTTCATCCTTTTGTTTTGTAGGTCATGGTAGCTACTGTGCGTTGTGAAGAAATTGCTAATGAAAAACTTGCGTCTTTCTCTGCTGATGAGGTGATTGAATATTGTCTACGAACCCACGCTTAATTAATATTATTAATTGATTGTATGTCAAGCTCTATTTGTCATCTGAATATTGCAGTATTGGTGCCAACTGGAAGAGGTTGTACAAACTGGTACCGTGCCAGGTTTCGGGAAGAAACTTAGCTCAGTATTGGACAAATACTTATCCGGGTAAGCATTCTAGGAACATTATTATGATCATGTATAGGCATTCCACTGTCAAGATGCATGCTGGATTTCTTACCTCATCAGCAATAGAAGGGATAGAAGAAAATTGTACAGTGTACAGGTGTCTTCAGCTCAGTAAACTTTAAGAAATTGGATTATATACACGTATTTATCAATTAAAAAGTATTCTAGGTTAATTGCCTGATATTCATGAACACTTTCTGTTGGCCTTTTGGTAATCTACGGGCACTGATAGGATCCGTCAGGGTTTTGATGTAGAAAGTTAGGGTTTTTGATAGAAAGTTGAGATTTTTAGTGGAAAAGATGGATTTTTAGAGTTAAAAATAGAAGATTTGGGAGGGAAAGGTAGGATTTTTATTGTTATGAACTGAAAATAAGATAGGATGCGTTCTTTAAAGAGGAACTTGCTCTCCATTGGCCACGTTCGGGAGGTGGATCGCTCTCTCAAGCTTTTATTCGAGACGAAGCCGCAACCTCTCACAAAAAAGTCTCTTCTCTTAAGATTTAACACCTCCCCCCCCCAAAAAAAAAAAATCCCCCTAGCCCCATATAAATAATAAACTAAAAATACAAAAATACAAAAATAACTCTAAAACTGAAAATTGCGAGAAAAAAACCCCTAGAAAACCAAAAATTATGAACACATTCCTTATGGACAAAAACTACAGAGCTGCCCCTTAGTTAGGATGATGCAGTCTCATCAGGCACATATGGAGTTTGTTGCAAATTACAACAGGTGCATCTCAGAGTGTCTTTTCTAGGGACAATTATTTTGTGCTGTTTTTACTTCTAGTGGAAGTTTGAGGAAAAAATTTGTACATAAGACCAAAAGTCATGCAAGTAAAAGGATTAGGCCTCATATATATGCAAAAAAAGGAAGAATCATAAACAAAATAGCTGCAGTGCATAGATGTGAATGCATAGTTGGTCCTAGAAAAACGTAAGAAGGTAGTTATTGACAACAAAAAGAGTTTGGAAATTGCACTAAGTGAGTTCATGATACTGATGGAAAATGGATTGAATTGGTGTGAACATTTACTTCTTAGGCTTCATGAGGATTTGAAGAAGATAACTAGGCAGTTATGTATCCAAGTTAGCAATAAATGCATGTGTCAAGAATGCAAGAAAAAAATGCAAGAAATAATGTCAAATATATTATGTTAGTAAATTATGTATTCCTTAGTAAGAAATATAGCATTATCACACGAAGTTGATACTTTAGAATACACCGAGGCTTGTTGTTTGTTATAAGTTATAATTGCATGAACATGAAAAACTTGTGTGGAGAATAACTCATTATCACATTGTGGGTTGCTTTCACTAGCACAAGAACAAGGTTACATGGTTCATGATACGCTCTAGTACGTCGTATTCTTCTTTAAGTGGCACATGTACTAGGGGATATGGTGAGTCAGTTCATTGTTTTAGGCTGGGGCAAGCTCAGTGACATTGTTTTGGGAGAATGTTGGATATGAGCGGCCAGCTCATTTAGCTAATGTGAGCTTCTGACGGGAAGATAACAAGGCCCACACCACTAATCAAATCGGGGGCGGGGGTCCAGTTTTATCCCATTTACAAGCTCATTTAACTCAAAAGAGCAGTCATCTCTAACATTATTCCCACGCACACAGAGACACATGTCCACATATATCTTTACATGTATAGACACGTATAACTGAAAACGATGAGCATATAATTAAGAACATGATCAACAATGTAGCCATTTTTTGTAAAACCCCTACTAAAGCCATGCTTAAGCCACCGCTTTTGCTTTCCGCTGTTTGAATGCTTTAGCCTCCGTTACGCAATTTGAAGATTTTCACATCGTATGAATCATCCTTTGGTATTTCCTTTTTGATATTATGATTTTAGCATAGTTTTTTATTTGTTAAATTAGACATGCAATTTCTTAATTTTTGTTTTTGTTTTTTTATTTTTTTCTATTACTTTTCAACTCATAAATTTGAAAATTTGACTTGGCATTTTTTACTGCTTAAACCTTGGTAAAGCCCTAAAAGATTGTGTGGTGCCTTGCTACTTTGGTCCGCTTTCCGGTTTCCATAAACTTGAATTCAATATTCAGTAAAAACAACCTACACATTAGAAGCAATTAAATATGATGATACAATGCCTTGTTAAATCAAATAATTAAAAATCAAATTCTGCAATTCTTTCCTCTCTTATGATCTTACTTATTTCTATCTTCTTTTCATTTCTTGTCAGCAGTATCAATTTTACATGTCTTTGAGTGTGGATCTTTTTATTTTTCTTTTCTTTTCTTCTTCATATATGATTTGGATCACCGCTTTTCGCGATCCAGACCGTGAACGCACATTGAATCAGGTGCAAGCTGGATCATGGATCCATTGCGCAGGGTGGGGTGGGTGGGTTGGACGGACTTAAATAACAATGGGCAAGAACTCAATTCCGCAATTCTTTCCTCTCTCCTGATTTTACTTGTTTTATTTTCTTTTCATTTCTTCTCAGAAGTATCAATGTTACATGTCACTGGGTCCGGATCTTTTTATTTATTTTTCTTTTCTTCTTTATATATGATTCAGATCACCGCTTTTCACGATCCGGATTGTGAACGCGCATTGAATCAGGCGCAATCCGGATCATGGATCCATTGGGGGTTTGACGAACTGGATAACAATGAGCAAGAACTCAATTTTCGATTAAGCAGTTGTTTTAGATTCTATTTGTAAATACATCTACATTTGTAAGCACCAGGGTGTGGTATCAGGGTGTGGTATCGTATTAGTCATGTTGCCGATGTATTTACTATATATTCTCTTTTTTAGGTATGACGTGGAAGCTATCTATTTTGACGATGGTGTCAAAACTGCAAAGAAACAACAACTGGAATTAAAACTATTGCAGGTATCGTTGCTGTTCATTCTCCTTCTGTGTTAACACAAATTTGTGTGTTTGCCTTCAATATAACATAAATAAGCAGCTTAAGCAGGGATTGTAATCAAATACAAATAATCCGATTCAAATTTGATTACATATATTTTTTTTTGCTAATATGGGTATATATATCCACACCATTTAAAATATAGATACAGATATGGATAGCGGTTAACTATTTGACATGTCCGAATATTCGAATATACATCCGAATATATAATTATCATATATAAATTAAATTTTATTCAGTATTTACATAATGCAAAATGAAGAAATTTTACTGCCATATACACATTAAATTTGAAGTTGAATTCAATTTTCCTTCAAAACTTCTATTATAGACAATAATATCCGTTTAATATCCAAATCCGATAGGAGTCAAAAGTTTGTCTTGGATTGACTGTTTCAGATACAAATGTATAAGCTGCCAATATTCATTGTCTGCTTTCTGCCAAGTTCATAATAAAATGATTGTTCATTGTTTATACCTTCCAAATCATTCTTATCCAAGAATTTCTTATTTTTGTCCTCTCACAACAACATGAAGTTACCCTCGGATAGCTTCTTTTATAAACATGATCAATTTTTTGTAGGCTGCTTATTAAACTGTTCAGCATATATTTTGAGATATGCACATATAAGTCAGCTTTTAACTGCCTCGAGGAAAAAGGTTGTCAAAAGACATTGAAGTTTTCAGTCTATGGCATATTTTTAGATGTCGAATTACCTGCTCTGACTTTTTAATTTTTTTTCCTGTTATTGAAGAATAAACTTTGCATTTACACGAGCGAATTGACTGGTAATATGATTGCATTAATGTCAAAATACTCTTGGAGAAGCGCCATCAGTTATCAGTGGCATTTGCTTGTCTTGTGAATACGTGCATTGCATATTTGTCGTCTGGTCCTTGGATTTCAGACAACTAAAAGTTTTTGATATATTTGTTAAAATTTTCTGGTTATTTTTATTAACCTCTTGTATGAAAGGATGCCTTATACCTCCCTCCTTTTATGGCTATATTTAGCTATATTATTATTTTTTAAAAATTATTATTGTAACTCGGAAACATTGATCATAAATTCACCCGGTGACAAATTTCAGGTGAAGCTAGTTGACTTTTTTATGATATGTTTAATATTTGACTCTGATTCCCTTCTACACTAAATTGTCTGTTGGGTTTGTTAGTTCGGGAAGTTAAATTGTTCGTTCAGACAATACCGTGTTGAAAGAATTAGGATGCCTTAGCATTTGGACTAGTAGAGTTATTTGGAACCTATCAATATTATCACATGCTAGCTAGATCTTCCACATCTGAGCAAGATGGTTTTATTGAGAACAATATGTTATTAAGTATTCTTATAAAAACATATGTTATGCATACTGACTGCAAACCATAAAAAACTTATGTCACTTTTACAATCTTGGCAAACACTTGTTTTTGGACTGCAATTCTCTCATCTATCCACACCAAAGGGTGAACTGATACATCATGCCTAGTTTGTTTATGTGACATTTTAGTTTGTTTGACGTGGCAACTCCAAAATGTATCATGTGAAGCTCTCTGCCAGTTTTGGGTTTCAGTCTTTTAATTTGTTTAGGTGGTTTGAGAGGGGGGGGGGGTGCGTGCGCGCGCGCGCGCCCAAAAGTTTTGTTGTCATCCTAAGTTTTATGACACAGGTTGCAGATGTTTGGTGCTTTTGCTAATATGTATTAATGTGCAATCTTGCAGTTTATTTTATCACTGATTTCATTTTCTAAATTTTGTAGATGGTCCATCCTGCGTACCAATCCATGTTGGGGCATCTAAGGTCTAGAACACTGGATGAATTTAAGGCAGCTTTGACCAGGACCCTGGAGAGTGGAGAAGGCTTTGCAATTGCTGCTCGTAATTGCACCCAGTCTTTCCTGGCATCATTTGATGAAGGATGCAAAGGTATATTTTTTGGAGCTATATTATCCATGATTTCATTCTAAATGTGCATATGTTCTTTGTTCTTCACGGAATTGATTTTTCTCACATTGTCGTCCAGTATTCTAAATACATTTTTTCCTTTATTAAATATTCCCTTTTTTGTGCATGTAAATGACTCTGATTTGTTAGCTAACTCATTTATATGTACATGGTTGGCATGTGTAGTTATAAATCGTAAAATTCTGTACATAAATTTGGTACTGCATTCTAATACAATCCTGGAATTTTGTTGCTTTGTCTAGTGAAATCTGTGTTTGGAGATGGGACATCCTGTCTCCTAGGCTTTTCTTTATCTCCATAGTTATCGATTGCTGCTTACAGTATAGCCAGTATATGTATGTCGTTTAAGTGTTTTTCTTGCTCAGCAAGCTAGCATCCATTTCAGTGTCTGTTATGCTCTGCATCTTAACCAAGACCATCTGCCTTGTTAACGTCGTCATTATGCATGTGCATCTCAATTCATGGTATATCTTTTTGTTTCTTTAAACAAGTCTTCAGTGAATTTATTTTTTCAGATCATGGTTGTGGCTTCTTAGTTAATTAAATTTTCTTGCAATACAGATGCAATCATCCAACAAGCAAATTGGGACTCATCAAAAGTACGTGACAAGCTTTGCCGTGATATCGATGCACATGTTGTTTCAGTCCGTGCAGCAAAACTCTCTGAATTGACTTCCCTTTATGAGGTTTGATAGAAAATTTCTAATTTTCTTGCTCGTTGTAGTTCTACCATGATTAGCTTGGATTTGGCATAGCTACTAGCAATAAGGATTTGATGAATGATTATCATTGTTTAGCTATAGTTTGAAGATGCTCTTATGTTCTATCATAGAGGACTACAAGTTCTGTGATATTTGCAGGGACAACTAAATAAAGCACTAGCAGAGCCTGTTGAAGCGCTTCTAGATGCAGCTAGTGATGATACATGGCCGGCGATAAGAAGACTCCTGCAGCGGGAAACAAAGTCAGCTCTATCTGGTCTGTCTTCTGCGCTTACTACTTTTGATATTGACCATGTAACTGTGGAGAAAATGCTGGCCAAGTTAGAAGAATATGCAAGAAGTGTTGTTGAGTCCAAGGCAAAAGAAGAATCTAGCAGAGTCTTGATCAGGATGAAGGACAGGTATTGCTTGCTGTCATTATTTGTCTTGTATGTTCATTGCTTATGGACGATGATATGACATAATGACATATTATTTGTATCTGGATAGATTCTCAACATTGTTCAGCCGGGATTCTGATTCAATGCCAAGAGTTTGGACGGGGAAGGAGGATATCAGAGCAATTACAAAAACTGCTCGCTCTGCGGTAATGCTTAGTTATACGCACACAACTTAGCATTTTTATCTTCCAATTTAAGTTGAACAAGTTATTTGTTAGTAGCATCCATGCAAAAGAACCTTGTAACCTCTTTGTTTTACCTCCAGTCTTTGAAATTGTTGTCTGTAATGGCTGCAATTCGTCTGGATGAGGAGAGTGATAAAATAGAGAGTACCCTTTCATTAGCACTGGTGGATTCTGGTAATACTGCTGGTACAAGTAAGAGCATCCAATCAGGCGACTCACTGGCTTCTAGCTCATGGGAAGAGGTAAAATAAGATACCTTTGTTTTTTGAAGTATTTTTGATAAGACGGTTATGATTTCTGTGATATCATGTCTATATCTGTTCCGTTAATCTTGAATTGAAAGTTTTGAATGCTTGTGCTTTCTATTTTTTGTAAGGGGCCAAATTTTTGGTGCTTTTTCACGTTGTTGGATGAATCTATGTACTCATTTATTTAGATGATGAATCATCTACCGGACAAGCAAAATGTGTCCTGGCATGCAAGTTGTGTATAACATCTTTTTAATAGGCATTCAATTCTGTAATGTGGTAAATCTTTCTATAAGAACTCTAAAGAATAACCATCAACCTGCATCATAGCTTTGGAATTTTTTAGATATTTGCATGGACTTTAAATATGGTACACAAGAAACCTGGGATCAAATCCCACCATGCTAAAGAGCATGTATATTAAGAAAACAACAACATTGCACAACAGCTCAGGTATCAACCCACAAAAAGCGTGTTCGACCTAGGGGGCATGTTAGAATATAAAAATTAACCCCTCAGACCTCATCACGATCGGTTGGTGTAGTACGATCGGTTGGTGTAGTGATAGGGACTTCAATAATTTATGTTCATAATTCCTTGTGCAGTCTACATATGATTCATGATAACATTGAGCCATTAGTTTATTATGGAGAAGTTTATAATAAAAAAAATTCCGCACTCCGCGCACATACTGGCAGATAGAATGTATTTCTGTTTACTGCCATAGTGACTGAAGAAGTGAAAACATAATAATCTTTCGTTCTCAACAATTTAGGTTCATTTGCTCTGATGAAAATCAAACTACTATTGCACTATGCAGTCGATAGGTCTTCTAACTGCAAATTTCATCTAGGACATGTTCATAGAGGTATTCGATCACCACATTCCTAATTAACCATAATAAGTTGGTCAACATCGTCTGGATATGTCCTGTTGAAGTTTTTTGTTTAATGTATGGTTCATTATGGATTCTAAAAGGATACATCAGCTTGATGTGTAATTTATTTTGTAATAGCCTATTACTATGTGATCCTAATGGTTTGTTCATCTTTCCGCCAGATTCCTCTGGAGAAGACTCTGATTACACCTGTCCATTGCAAGTCTTTGTGGAGGCAATTCAGTTCCGAAACTGAGTACGCTGTTACTCAGGCCCTTTCTGCACAGGCACCGCCCCTAATCTTTTCTTTCATTGCATAATTCATTGTTTCTCAGCAAATAACCTATCTACTCTAAGCCGAAGTTGTCAAAAGTCTATAATGAACTCCCCGTCCTTTTTATTGCCAATATTTAGCATTCATAAATAAGAATAATGGGTATCATATGACATACGAGACATCTCTCATATATGATTATGTTAGACATCTCTCATATATGATTATGTTAAACATTATCGTTCACTAAAGGTATGAGAAACGGAAAAACCAAGTACGGCCCATGTGACCCCCTGAAGTATGTGGATGTGAATGTGACACTCATCGTATATGACAAACATCATATGATACCCCATTATACTCAAATATTCATACATTATGACGACGTATCTTTAGATTATTATTTTATGTAACGGAACTTCTATCTTCCAGGAAGCAAACAAGCGGAATAACAATTGGTTACCCCCGCCATGGGCGATCGCTGCCATTCTGGTCTTGGGATTCAACGAATTCATGACGCTTCTCAGGTACCCTATTTCGAGGCTTCGAAATGTATGGCAACTGGCAGGGGTTATCTGGCATCTTAACACACCTCAGTGGTCTTATTGTCTTTGCAGGAATCCTCTCTGGCTCGGTTTTATTTTTATCACCTATCTCCTGGCAAAAGCTCTCTGGGTCCAGCTCGACATCTCGGGCGAATTCCGCAATGGCGCTGTGAGTGACGCATCATCAAAATCGAACCGCATCACACTTTAAGGCCAAAAATCACATCCTAGTTTAGATTTTCGACTAACTCATGCTTTGTTGTATGTATGTGCAGCTCCCGGGGATACTTTCCCTTTCGACAAAGATTCTTCCGACGGTTATGAACCTTCTCAAGAAACTGGCGGATGAGGGCCAACGGCCTGCGGCTCCCGCACCTCAGAGGATCCCTGAACTCGATTCACGAAGCCTCAGGAACGGGATCAATACTGATACAGCATCGTCTGAAGCATCGTCTAATGTAACGTCATCGGAGAGTGGCCCCGAATACACCAGCCCAATGAAGCAATGACTGGATGAAAATTTCTTAATTTTTGGCAGATCGCGGGAGCTCTTCGGTTTGTGGACGTCGTCTCCTGCATGCTCACAGATGGATTAGAAGAAGGGAGGTTTGTATGTAGATCATGTAGTAATGTTACACTTGTTGTATGCATATTACGCGTTTCTTACGGACAGTTTTGCAATTTAAAAACAATGGGGGAACTTGGGTAAAATTGGGTCCCATAAGTCCATAACAGTATTTATAGAAGTTTTTATTTAAAAATATTAATATTGTTATTTACACTTTGTATAACTCGATTGATGTATAAAGATCTGGATTCATTACTGTTGCAACTTGTTCTACCATTATTGGCGTTGATCATGGCTTTTAGCGAAGTTTTCTGGTTCTAATGAAGAGTAAATCTTCGTTTTTGCCCCCTGCCTTTTTTCCTTTTCAAATATCCATTTGATGAGGGGTCCTGCAGGGTGCATAAAAAAAGTCGGGGTCCTTTAGATCAACCCAGCAAACAACATTGGGTTCACGGTGTGTTTAGATTTTAAAATATAAAAATTTAAATGAATCGTCCACTCTGTTCAACAGTGATGCAAAGAATGCAAGGCTTGGCAAATATGGGCGACAACTCACTTATTTGACTTTTGGGCCATCGCATGGAAAATTTTCCCGTATGAATAGGGCCTTTGGTGATTGCGTTTGAATGATAACAGGAAATAACCTGTGCAAAAAAAAAAACCACATCCCACAAACAATATGCGGTGTACGCATGCAACCGAAAAGGAGCAAGAAGTGTGGATGGATGTGTCGGTATCGTTGAGAGATAAAAGGTGCAAAAGGCACACACGTAAATAAGTGGCTTGGGATGGTGTTTTTTGGGTTTTTTTGGCGGGAGTGTCAATCTTGTAAATAAGTGGTTTGGGGGTTTTTAGTGGGGGTGCTGTGGGTTTGTCTAGTTCGCTTGTGACTAGGTTTGTAACTAGGACAAACCCAATCAACAGTCCTCGTTTATAAAATAACTAGTCATAACCCGTGCCCTGCGGGCACGGTTCATTAAAAAAAATTGAGTAGTACACAAAAATTCAGTTACACCAAGTAATGTAATGTGATATTTAAAAAAATTTAAATTGAAAAAATTAAAATTAAAAAAAACACAGTCATCAAATTTGTCATAGTCATACTTTTGCCGCCACGTAGGACAAAGTCGTGAAATGTATAATAGACTTTTAATTAAAAGTTTTAAATAAGAAATAATAATTGAACTTACCACGTGGAGGATAAGATAAATTATTATATTTCAGTGAGAGTGAGAAAGGGTCCACCGGCCATAGCCTTCGCAAGTTCAAAAACATGGTGGGGATTCTTCCTGTCTTCACTGCCATACGCAATACAAAATGACATAGACATCCATGTGACTGCTAAATTATAGGCTTATTATCAAAGAGAATTTTTTTTATGTTTCAGTTTTTTCCCGCAGCATTACCATTAATTTCTAAAATAACAAAATATTACCCGTTCCAATAGGCCCAGTTGTTATCCCTTCCCTCCCTCGTGGAAGGTCGAGGATTCAAAGCTTTCCGCGGCATCAAAAAAATAATAACAAAATATTTTGTATTTTTCATTTATTGGATATTAGCCCAAATCAACCGTTAGTCTATTGCCTTCCATTCTTCTCCCTATTCTAAAAGACATTATCACATATCCGACCTCATACCTCACCTCTCACTCCCTCCACTCCTCTTCTTGAAAAGCAAATAATTTGCCAAAAAAACATGCAGCGACAACAAGGAGGAGAACAAGGAGGAGCAACCCCATCATGGGCCGAGCTCCTGGGCTCCGGCCGCTGGTCCGGCCTGTTAGACCCCATCCACCCATCCCTCCTCCGCCTCATCCTCCGCTGCGGCGACCTCTGCCAGGTCACCTACGACTCCTTCGTCTCCGACGAGCACTCCAAGTACTGCGGCGCCTCCCGCTACGGCAAGCGCAGCCTCCTAACAAAGTGCATGGTCCCCTTCGCCGGCGACTACGCCGTCTCGGACTTCCTATACGCCACCTCCGACCTCGACCTCCCCATCGCCTTCCTCTTCTCCCTCTCCCGCGAGGCCTGGAGCAAGGAGTCCAACTGGATCGGCTACGTCGCCGTCTCCTCCGACGCCTACGCCCTCGCCACCGGCCGGCGCCACATCGTCGTGGCCTGGCGCGGGACCATCCGCGACCTCGAGTGGGTCGACGTCCTCAAACCCAAACTCGTCCCCATCGACTCTCTCCTCTCTCACCCCAACGACGACATGAACGAAGACGAGGCACCAAAAGTGATGGAGGGGTGGCACACAATCTACACGTCGAGCGACGCCAAGTCGCCGTTCAACAAGAACAGCGCCAGGGAGCAGCTCCTGGCCAGCATCAAACGCCTCGCGCAGGCCCACGCCAACGAGGAGCTCAGCGTCATATGCGTCGGCCACAGCCTCGGCGCCAGCCTCGCCGTCCTCAGCGCCTTCGACATCGTCGAGAACGGCCTCTCGAAGACCGGCGACAAGGGCCGCTTCCCCGTCTGCGCGGTGGTCTTCGGCAGCCCGCAGGTGGGGAACAGAGCATTCAACGACAGGCTCGAGAGCCTGCCCGGGCTCGGGGTACTGCACGTCAAGAACAAGATCGACCTGATTCCGCTGTACCCGACGGGGCTCCTGGGCTACGTCGACAGCGGGGTCGAGCTCGTCGTCGACGCGAGGAAGTCGCCGTTCCTGAAGGAGTCCAGGAACCCGAGCGACTGGCACAACCTGCAGGGGATGCTGCACGCGGTCGCGGGGTGGAACGGGGAGGGGGCGGGGTTCGAGCTGAGGGTGAAGAGGAGCGTGGGGCTGGTGAACAAGAGCTGCGAGTACTTGAAGGACGAGCTGCTGGTCCCCGGGTCGTGGTGGGTCGAGAAGAACAAGGGGATGGTGGTGGCCGGCGAGGACGGCGAGTGGGGGCTGGCTCCCTTGGATGAAGACGATCTCCCCGTTCCTCCGTCAGCCACGGATCATTTGGGCAAAGAATTCGACAACGATGCCGCTGATTCCGATCACGAAGTTGGCAAGAAGGAGAAGGCACGGCGCAAGACTGGGTTGTTCAAGTGTGTTGCTTGCTTCAAGGGTACCTTGATTGATTGATTAGGGTTCCCTTTTTTTTTTGCGTGAAATGGGAGTGGCTTGGATCTGCTTGATTATAAGCCCAATAAATGATGGGTTTTTCTCATATTAGTCCCTTAAATTATGTGTATTTTGATATTAGTCCCTTAAATCTTTGTAATTTGAATTTAGTCCCTTAAATGTTTAATATTAATCTAAATAGTCCCTTTTGTTAACCTAAATAGTCCCTTAAATGTTTAAAGTTTAACCTAAATAGTCCCTTTAAAGGACTAAATTCAAATTACAAAAATTTAAGGGACTAATATCAAAATACACATAATTTTAAGGGACTAATATGAGAAAAACCCATAAATGATACGATTGGAGAAGCACGATTTTTCTTTTATTTTTATTTTTTAATTTTATTTTCTACATGATGGTTTGAGACTAGCTATAAAAATTAATTTGAAAATTCTCTCCATTCTCCACACATTCTCTCTTGTTAAAAGCGAGAATGTAACAAGGAATTATAGTTGCTACCCCGCACCGCTCTGCGCACCACCAACATCCAAGTATTTACAAGTATGTCAATTAAAATTGCTCACCGCACATAATCGATGTAAGATTCCAAAACTATACCTGGTTGGGCAATGATGAGCAATTTTCGGCCGAACGGTAGCCCCCCCCCCCCCCCCCCCCCCCCCCGGTGTAGTAAATTCAAAATCCTGTTGGATATCATTATCCTGAAATCAAAATTTTGGTGGTCATATAAACCTTAAGAATAAATAGGTTGTAGATAATATTTGAGAATTGCTATCTGCACCCCTATGAGTAGGGGTGCATATAGTGTTTTGTGTCAAATTTAACTATAAATAGGAAAAAATAGGTTGAGGGAGGAGAGAGAGATCAAAAGTTTTCCAACTTAGGATAAAAAAGATAAATGCACCCCTACTCGTAGGGGTGCAAACAGCAGCGTCCTAATATTTTTCTCCCACAGTATCATAATATCATTGATGGCAAAAGGAGGATGGGGCTAGGAGGTGCAACGTGGTTGAGGTCAAAGAGGGGCAGATGGGATGTCACAATCTTTAATAATGCAATGTTTTTTGTCATGGGCCAACATTTTGGACTTTCTGAGCTCTCTCTTAATTTGTAAATGTACAGACAAGAAAGAAAATGAACACAATAAATTGAATTCCAGCTAACTTTTCTAATTTTTTCCCTTCTTATTTGTAGTTCCAAATAAAATTCATAAAAAAGAAAGACTTTGGGTTTTACTTGGTTTAATTAGTTTTAAAAATACTGTATATACACTTTTCACTGCCAAAAATGCAAACTATTCCACATCATTTGTCTTCTCTCTTCTCGGTTCTAGGCTAGCACTCATGTACTAACAAAATTTTCTACTAGTGTATACACTAATTAATACATTCATTGCTTGATACAGGTAAAAGTTAAAGCAAAGTGCATTTGTTCATCTTGCCTTATCTTGTATTCTTTTCTTTTGCTCTTTTCCCTCTCTTTCCTATTAGCAAAGAAGATTAATCTTTAAAAAAATAGAACAATGCAAAAATAATATCACTAACGTTGTTAACCAATGTTTAGCGGAACATATGACGCATG